>JADMNL010000025.1:347150946-347775946 GCA_016271365.2 Neoceratodus forsteri | reverse complement strand
CACGAGAAACCAAACAAGGAGAGGCTGCAGGAGCACAACATTTACTCCCTGGAGTACAGTAGTGCGACAGGGGCTATGATTGAGACCTATTAGTACCTCATAGGGGTGAACAAGATGCAGGAGAGGAGTCTGTTTCACAGGAGAAGGAGCACCGGAACACGGGGTCATATTGTGAAGCTTGGTGGGGGGGAATTTAAGAGGGATGTGAGGAAATACTTCTTCACAGAGAGGGTGGCAGACACCTGGAACAGCCTCCGAGAAGAAGTAGTGGAGGCAAAGACAGTGGGAAGCTTCAAAAATACATGGGATAAACACATGGTTCTAATAAATAGAGGTAAGGGGGGGACACCTGTGACCAGATAGATTCCAGGGTGTAGTAATAGGCAGGGAAAATAGGGCAGACTAGATGGGCCCACCAGTCCTTTTCTGCAGACACATTCTATGGTTCTGTGTGGAGTAAAATGTCACATTTTATAAAGGCATTAAAGGGACACTGTCAACCCCCTTAGGCTTCAAAATGTCTATAGTTTAAAAAAAAAATGTTACGATTTGTCAGTCTGTAGAGATTGCTAATGTAGCTGGTAGTTTTATTCTGAATCCATTTTTTTAAGTTAAAAACAGACTGCCCATCATACTGGTGTTACCACACAAAAACGTATTTGTTTACAGTCCTTGATCCACTCCCACTTCATTTTTCCTGGATTTAGGAATACTCACAACACAGTCTAGTCACTCATGATGTAGTGGGAGGAAAGGAGAGTAATGCATTGTGAGTAGCTGCACTGTTTAGGTATGTTCCTAATGTTCAGGAAGTATGCAATAAGAATATCCAGAATTTGGAACGAAACAAGATTGAGTATAACTACACCATTACCGTACATTTCAGTTCTGCCAAGAAAGGAAGTAGGTAAAGTAACTAGCAACATTAATGAATTTCAGAGAAAGTAAGCAATCATAAAATGTGGGATTTCAACTAGAAATAATATGATGAAGAAAGGGTTGACAGTGTCCCTTTAAAAACCTTAGTGAATATATCTGCCCACCAACAAGGGAAAGCCTTATATTCAGCTAAGAATATTCTGTTTGGACCTGGTGCCTTATGAAATTACAACTGAGACTAGATTGAAACACTTCTTGATGAAAAAGTACTGTTAACACACTTTTAGAGTTTGAAACAGAATTGTTTGTAAGAAAATCATCACTGTGGGAAGCCTCACTTTTGTTATAAAAAAAAAAAGATTATGAAAATACGAGATGCAAACTTCAGTCTGAATATATAAATCCAAGACTGTAGAATATTTTTTTTTCACTTACTCTTTTCTCCCCCTGTCCCGGTCGGCCCATGATCTTCCTGGACATAAGTCTCCACCACTCATTCACACTAGTGGGATTAGCGCCGGAGGCACTAGGACCCATCGGGAGCAAACTTTTTGCTGGAGGGTCGGCGCGAAGATGGCGCCCGCGAGGCGCAGGCGCTGCGAGCAGCGGCTCGAGAGCAGCAATGACTATCTCGGCGACACCCTCCAACCCGCCTCAGTTCCTTTTTTCCCCGCCGAAGCGCTTCAGTGACAACGCCGTCACTTGTTAGAGTCAAACTTCAAACTAGCGCATAGTTTTCAGTTTATTTTTTTGTAACATTATCACGATAGTAGTATCGCTTAGTTTTATTCTATTTTCGTTAAATTTTTCTAATATTTTAAATTTAACTTACTTGAAGAAGTCTCTACTGGACGGAGTCGACCATGAGCAGGTCAGGTGACGGTAGGGAGACTTCGTATGAAAGCTGTTCAGTCAGCCGGGCTGGGTCCGGTCAGCCTCCTTCTCCTCAGCGGGGTTCCGACAACGGTCAGTCCGATGCCCGGGGGGATGGGCGGTCCCCCCGTCGGCATAAAAATAAACGGTCGCATTCTCGGCACCGTTCGGCCTCGAGCTCTTCTTCGGCCCACAGGTCAAAAAAGAGAAGGCATCACTCGAGGTCGCCTCTGGTATGTCTGCGCGTCGACGGTCGGTTATCGCTACTACTGCGTCTCCTTCTTCGAGTCGCTGGTTCCGTAACCATCGCCCTCGACATCGGAGCCCTCCCCGCCTATAGGTAGGGCTCCAGATGAGCAGTTTCATCAGTGGGTCGCTCTTATGGAGCGATGGGCTCGGAGGTTGGTTCTTCTGCCTGGCTCGGTTGCCACGGAGCCCTCGGGCTCCTCCGGCGATCAGGTAGGGCGGTTGGACCTTCCTAGTCGCTAGCGCCTTCTTCGGTGCCAGCAACTCACGCTTAGGTGTTTCCCCTCACATGGCTGCGGCGCAGGGGCCACACTCGATGCCCTTATCTCCTGGTTTTTTCCTTCTAGCTTCCAGGTTCCGGGCATTCCCGGCGCCCGCGGGGTCTGTAGGCTCTGTGCGCCGCTGTGTGCCGCTGGGCCTTGCGGTGTCGCGCGCTGCTGTGGTTAGCGTGCGCGCTGCCTCTTGGCACCGTTAGGTCTGGTGGCGCCCGCTTGATTTGGCGGTCACCGTTAGTGGCGCGCTCGTTGTCTGGCGGCGCCGGTGACGTCCAGCGGCACCGTGCATCGCGGTGTCACGTAGGTTCTTCGGCGCCGTGTCCCTCCACGGTGCCGTTTTCAACCTGTTTGCCTTCTTGGCGCCGGGGCCTCGGGGACTCTCCTTGTTTCTCTGCTATTTCCTCCTCTCTAATTTTCACTCCTTTCCTGTCCAAACAGTCCTTCCTGGACCATCAGGAGATGATGTTGAGCCTGACCCAGACCTTGGTTGGGTGATGAAGTGGAGAGCAGGATCTTTCTTTGCTACAGAGCCTGTGGGAGGACCTGTGCTTTAAGTCTCTGTTGAGGAACCTGAGATCCATCTTTCTCTCCAAACTACAGACATCGATCCTGGGAAGATATTAAAACTCCAGTATCTTCATGCTTCGGAGATCCCTACGGATTTGACTCCTCCGATCCAGCCTTCCTTCGAGACGCTGTCTCAAATGGTATGGAATAATCCTGCTCTTATTCCTCAGTGGCTAAATCCATTGATAAGAAGTATTCAGCTCCCAAGGATCGTCCCATTTTGGCATCCCAAGCCTTTGCTGATCCTATTGTAGTCCTGGCAGAGAATGACAAGGTCGTTCTTCCTCAAACTACTACAGCTCGACCTATTAACAAAGAGTCTCGTAAGATTGATACATTAGGTAAGAGAGTCTTTGCTGCCTCCACTCTAAGTATGTGCCAGTTATCAAGGCTATTTTTCTCAGTATGAGTATATCCTGTGGCACTCTATCAAAAGAATGGTTGAAGCTCTTCCAGATTCGGACTCCAGTCAGATCTTCTTCTGACCGTTATTAGAGTATTGAGTCCAATAACCAACAGGTCAAGCCGCCATGGACACTTCGACACTGCTTTGCTCCAGCGGCCGCAGGTATTTGTACTCGGCGCCATTCCTGGCTGCGTACTTCTGGCTTCACGAATGATGCTCAGCAGCAGGTAATGGCGCTGCCTTTTGATGGCTCCTATCTTTTTGGCCCTCAGGTGGAGCCCCGAGGTGGAACTTTCTCCTCCGTGGGAGGTCGTCTGATGTACTTCTACAACCAGTGGAAGTCCATAACTCGGACAAATGGGTCCTTTGGATAATTAGCGAGGTTATTCTCTCAATTTCTTGGAAACCCCCGAATTGTCCCCAGGCGACAACCCAGGTTATCGGCCTCTAGTCAGACCTCCTCACCGCCGAGATCCAGGGCCTTCTAAACAACAGGGCAATAGAACGGTGCCTCAGATTCGCGAAACACAGGGTTCTACTCCTTTACTTTCTAGTTCCAAAGAAATTTCGGGATGCGCCCATTCTAGACCTCAGAAAGTTAAACAAATTTCTCCCCAGGAGAAATTCAAAATGATTTCCTCGGTACCCTGTTACCCTTGCTGCATCAACACGACTGGCTGGCCTCCTGGATATGCAGGGCGCTTACCAGCATATCCTCATCCACCTGACCCACCGCAGTTCCTCAGGTTTGTAGCTTTGGGTCACATTATCAGTTCAGAGTCCTGCCCTTTGGCTATCCTCGGCGCATGAAGTTTTACAAAGTGTTGTGCAGTTCTCACAGCATCTCAGGAAGATCGGACTCGAGTGTTTCCCTACCTGGACGATTGACTTCTAGCAAGCCCTTACAGCCAAGGGACCTTGGAAGCCGCAAGCGACTTCTCTCTTCTTACGTCCATGGGAGTTCTGCTGAATTTAAAAATCACAACTGCAGCCTCCCAGAGGCTCCTTTTCATAGGGCAGCTCTAGACACCTCTTCCGCGAAGGCTTTCCTTCCAGAGGACAGAAGACTCGACATCCTTCGGATGGCCCGTTACATCGGGGAGAACCAATCGGTTAGAGCTCTCTCGATGCAACGCATGTTGGGTCTCATGGCATCCTCGGTGTTCACTGTACCCCTGGCCCGGTTGCACATGAGAACCACCCAACGGATGCTCTCCACTCAGTGGTCTCCGACCTCTCACCCCCAGTCTTATCCCATCAAGGTGACGGAGCCCCTTCAAAGGTCTCTCACCTGGTGGTCTCAAGAGAGCAATCTCCTGGAAGGATTCCTCTTTGCTCGCCTGGATCATCAGATCTCCATCACCACAAACACATCGCTAATGGGATGGGGACCTCACTGTCACTCCCTCCACACTCAAGGTGTATGGACTCAGTTCGAAACTCATCTCCACATAAATGTCCTGGAGATGAGAGCGGTCCTCTATGCGATCCGAGCTCTGAAGGATGTCCTTTGTCACAAGAACATTCTCCTTCAAACGGACAACAAAGCTGTGATGTATTACATCAACAAGCAAGGCGGTGCTCATTCTTATCCCCTTTGCAGGGAAGCAATGAGGGTGTGGGAGTGGTGCTTGGAGCACAAGTCTCTGATTCAGCAGTTTATCTGCCAGGTATACAAACAACCTAGCAGATCACCTCAGCAGAGCGGAGGCAGACCCTCACGAGTGGTCTCGATCCAGCCGTGGCTCGGTCACTGTTGAAGAGTGGGGACTCCAGACCTGGACCTTTTGCATCCCCACTCAATGCAAAACTGCTCTCTTCTGCTCCAGAAATCCAGGGCCTGGCATTTTCTGTCAGGATGCGTTCAGGCTGCGGTGGACAAAACGCTTTACGCCTCCTTCCACCGCCCTCTAATCCAGAGAGTACTCCTCAAGTTCGAGTCTCAGGGGACCAAAATGATTCTCATTGCTCCCTCCTGGCCTCGGCAACTATGTTTCCTCTACTCAACAGTATGTTGGCAGCCTCTCCGAGACCACTTCCCTTGCAAATCAATCTTTTGACTCAGGGTTCGTTGGTCCATCCCAACCTGAAATCACTTCACCTTCATGCTTGGCTCCTGAAGAGGTAGAAGTGAATCGGTTCAACGTCTCTCGTAGAGTCTCAGACATCCTTCTGGCTGCTCGAAGCCAGCCACCCGAAAACGACGCTTCCAAATGGAAACGTTTTCTCTGTGTGCAAAGTCCCTTGAATCCCTTTCCTGTCCTCCTGACAAGATTCTGGAGTATCTTTGGACCTATCAAACTCAGGTCTCAGTACTCACAGTTAAAGTTCACCTTAGTGCCATCTCAGCGTTCCATGAGCGGTTTCTTCCTTGACTCTGGCTCAGTTACCTATGAGTGAAGAGATTTCTTAAGAATTCTTCATACCAGACCCCTGTTAGCGTCCAGTTGCAGCCTGGGACATTAACCTGGTGCTGGACATGCTCACTCGAAGCCTTCGAACCCCTAGCTACTTGTGAGCTAAAATTTCTTACCTGGAAGACTGCCTTCCTGGTGCCATTACCTCAGCCCACAGGGTCTCTGAGATACATGCCCTGGTTACGGACCCTCCATATACTGTATTCCATAAAGACAAGGTAGTTCTCCGTACTCATCCTAAATTTCTCCCAAGGTTGTGTCAGAATTCCATCTAAACCAACCTCTGGTACTTCCCTCTTACTTCGCTAATTTCCAGAATGAAGGGGAATGATGTCTTCATTCCTTGGATGTTAAGAGAGCCTTGCGGTTCTATTTAGATAGAACCAAGAATTTTCGCAAGACTCAGCAACTGTTTGTTTCTTTCAGCGACACCCGGCTGGGTCAACCTGTCGCTATCAGATGCATCTCATCATGGTTAGTGGCATGCCTTCGACATTGTTATTCCATGGCTCAAGTTAAATTAGAAGGTAGAGTGTCGCTCACTCTACTAGAGGCGGTCAGCGCATCCCTAGCGAAATTGCAATGTTCCAATTGCAGATATCTGCTAGCCGCCACCTGGAGCTCGTGCATACCTTCGTTAAGCATTATGCACTGGATGTTCATGCCAGGCAGCATTCGCGTCGCAGAACTATCCTTAATGGACTTCTATCTTAGTCGCGTGAGCTCTGGCTCTCCTGCCGCCCTTTTGGGGGATTATCAGCTTGGTACTCTCCCACTAGTGTGAATGAGTGGTGGAGACTTATGTCCAGGAAGATATGAAAATTACGTACCTACCGTAATTCTTGATCTTCTTGGACGAGTCTCCACCACTCATTCACACGCCCACCCTCCATCCCCCGAGCTCACCACTGTGTTGGTCTTCACTCCCTCAAATCTTTAGGCCGTGAAGACTTCTTTGCTGACCTTCTTACACGGGTCATACGGACTATCTTATGTCCGTTTTTTAAGTTAGATTTACTCTTTACGTTAGTTGCATGCCTCCTTGGTAAAAAGGTACTGAGGCGGTTGGAGGGTCGTCGCCGAGATAGTCATTGCTGCTCGAGCCGCTGCTCATGGCGCCAGGCTCCTCGCGCGCCATCTCACACCACCCTCCAAAAAGTTTGTTCCGATGGGTCCTAGTGCCTCCGGCGCTAATCCCACTAGTGTGAATGAGTGGTGGAGACTGGTCCAAGAAGATCAAGAATTACGGTAGGTACGTAATTTTCATTTCTCGCCGGTCCTCCCAGCCCTGTCACCCCGACTTTTCCCAGGTCTTACTTCTCTCCCAGAGACCCCCACTGTGCCCTTCAATGGCGGGGATCCCTCTACCCACCAGGATTTTAATTCCGGAGTCCGGGGGCACCTAAGTTATCAGGTGCGGGGCCTGCTGAGGCTAGCAGTCATCCAACGTGGCCGGGACCGTTTTTCTGGTTTTCCTCCTTAGGGACATGGCATGCACTGATGTCAAGGCACACGCACTGATGTCTGCCACGTCCCCCACACCTCCTTGAGCTTGGGCTGTCTGCCCCGCTGCTTTCACCAGGGGCCAGTACAGTGCCGAGTGTGTCCTCACCCTCTCCCCAGAGGAGGAGAGCAGTCCTCGAGATGCTCAGGCCTCATCCCCCAGCCATAATCAGTCTCCCGAGGTCACTCCCAACCTGGGGTCATTGGCGCCTCAAGCAGTAGCGCTACCACTATGCCGGCAGGCCGGCTGACTGTAGAATAATTTTAAGTGCCTTTTGCAACTATTGTCCAAAAGGCCTTTGAATCCTTAGGGATCACTGCTGCCTTTAGCACACCCCATAATTTGCAATGATAGATCCCAGTTGCAGGCAACATCAAGGATTTCTATTCCTGTCTGCCCCTATTCAAATTCTTTACTGTCTCAGGGAAGTGAACCCTTCTAACCCTACAAAATTATTTTTGAACAACTTTTTTTAGGTTCCTGTAAGATGTACAGTACATCTCTGATTTGACCAAGAGACCGGTCCCTCTTCTGTTTAACAGATATTTGGAGATCGAGCATTAAAGCATCATGTGTAGTTTGTAATAATTCATAAAGCTTCAGTGAGCCATTTGTTGTAGCAGTTGACACAACCAGATTGTTAACCTCGCCTGAATCTTTACAATTTGATTATTATGCCAGTACACCCTTTCATATTTTCTAAGGACTAGAGTATCAGAATCAGTTTTTAATTTACAAATATTTTGGCGATATTCAAAGAAATTTCAATGGGTAAGTGCTCAGATTCAGATCTAGAAGTGATATGTGTATCTTCAATGTATCATAGACCCATTAAATGTGTCTAGACAAAGTCAACAGAGGAGAGACCCTGGGAGCCTTGAAAAGTAAAGCATCCCGCAGAATCACCTTTATTTCTACCATTCAAAACAATATAACCATTAATAAACATTAAATGCAGTAACTGTTTCACAAATTAATTTGTTTTTAGATCCTTAGCTGTTCTAATGACTGAAATATTAGTGATGCCAAGGCAGGGAAAGTTGCATTCAGTTCTTTAGAAGATTCATAGGAGAGACCTAATCTAGAACTGAAGTCTCCACAGATTATAATCTCTTTCCTTGGAAATCTATAGTCCAAAACCTGTAGTTACTATTCTAACTTTTCGCATATAGACGAGAGAAAAATCTTTGGATGATTTGGGAGGAATATATTTAATATTTACTAAGATAAGCATTTTAGCAAAAATGTAAACAAGAAAATCCTCAAATTCTTCTTCAGTTCTGCAAAAGTTCCAATCTGATCTTCACAAGAAATGCTACGCCCTGGAAAGGATGGGAATTTTTGTTTAGTTGCTTTCTAAGACTACTGAAGAAAACCTTTCATTTTTATCTCTGAGTCCACCATCCAAGTGGAGAGGATGAGAATTAATTCTCACTCAAACACTGGTGCTGCCCAAGCCCCAGCCTAAGGACAGGGTGAGCTTGACTATGCTCCCAGTTGAGACCCCCTGGTGCAGCCTTCACTGGTCATCACAACTATGGTTCAGCCTTTGGCTTAGCCGTACCTAGGCAGATGTATACACAGAGCTGCAGGCACAAACACTTCATCAACAAAGCTATCAACACTCGAGTTTGAGACTCTGTTCTCGATCTTGGTCTTGACGCCATCAATAGCATTGTCTGTGATAGTTGGCTGAGTTTATTCTTATTGTCTGGCTTTTGCCATTCATACCAAGGTCATCATAGAAGGGAGAGGGTGGCTTGGCAGCAGTGAGCTCTTTGAGCTTTAGCCTAGGGCTGAGGGTTGAGTGACATTGTTGGTGGATTTGTTTCGGCTATGACTGCCTTCCCTAGTACTGACTTTGGTGTGTTGTCCACCAGCTCCCCTCTGGCTCTGCTGGCCCTGCCATAGCAACCTCTTAATGTGGAGCCCATAGCCCTGCAGCCAAGGGAGGCACTCTGTCATGAGACTTGAGGTCCAAGTCCGGACTTCCACATCTCCTGTCAGTAGTTGTCACCCCATCAGAAAAGGAAGTCCACACTCCTCTATCCAGATCTGGATTCCTGTCTACATGGTCCTTTGTGTTGATCCCATGTATACAGGAGGTCCACCCCTCAACCACCCAGTCCACCTTGGTGTACCAGACATTGTATTGGGCCCTCTTGGACCAGATCTCCATGGCTCTAGACACTCCCCTCTACAGGAGGTTCAAAAGTGGAAGGCATACCCCTTGCTGGATATCCTCAAGAAGGATTTCTCACAGGGCATGTCCTTCTCCATTGTCCAAGCCATGCTGCGCCCTGGACTCAGTGTCTGGCAAAACCAAGTTTCACGTCAGCCCTCTCTGCGCTGCATGGACTGCAAGTATGCAGTCACAGTGGATGGTATGCGTGGCTTCACAAAACATCTGTCACCAGAGTGGCTTTTGGCAGATGCAGTGTTTCTCAAGGCAGTGGTGCAGACAATTTCTGGACAAGGAGTCCAAAAAGCAGGACCTCCTTGGCTGCAGGGTATACACAGCTGCATCCCAGGACATCCACCAAGCCAGCAATGCAGGTCTGATGGCCAAATTTAGTTGAGAGCTCTTCCAAAGGCTCTCTGACATCCTCAGACTGCTCGCAGAAGGGAGCCAGGAAGAGCTGTGTAAGGTCTGTGATCTGGGGCTTGCCCTCTCCATTCACCAGTTAAAGCTGATATTGAACTCTGTCAGAGTATCAGCCTATGCAGTAGCCATGGGGGTGTCAATCCACAGATGGTCCTAGCTGTGTGTCTCACTATTTACCCCTAAGATCCAACATAGGATGATGGATTTGCCCTTTACAGGCACTGACCTGTTTGGACCAGGTGTACAAGATCATTTCATACGTATTGTTAAATCGAACGTGACCCTGTACTCCATGGCTTCCAACAGTCAGTCCAACCAAAAGTCCAAATCCCGGCCACAACGCTTCTTTCAGGGCTTGTTTCAGAGTGCACTCATGTAGCAGTGGCAGAAGCAACAGATCTCACTTTGAGATAGAGCTCTTGCAGCAGGTAATAACCATTATGACTATGCCTTCAGGCATTAGGACCCCAAAGAAAGATTTTAGCTAGCAGTCCAAGATGGAGGACCGACCCTGACATTGGCTCCACCCCTGACGTCACCCTCAGTATATAGGAGGCAGTCCCCTGGCATCACCCCAATTCTTTTCCCGCTGTCGACCCTGCATGTCAGTTCCATGGACGCCTCCTGCTGCTGTCGACCGGCATTTTTTCTCGACACTCCATGCAGTTCAACTCTTCGCGTTAATTGATTGCCTCTTTATATCTGCCAAGTCTTCTACTTATACACAGCAGTGTAAGGTAAAGTGTGCGTGTGGCAAACAAATTCCGGACAAAAAACAACATTCAGTTTGCCTTCTGTGCCTGGTACCACAGCACAAGTCGGACGAGTGCCCACACTGCCTCAGGTTTAACAAGCGCACCTGCATTCGCCACCTGAAGACACTGAAGGCTCACTTGCTGGAACAACAAGTGGCCGCGATGCAAAAGTCTCACTCTGGGCACAGCTCTTCTTCATCTTCCGCCCAGAACGCCTCCCCCAAGGAGAAGAAGCACTCAAGGAAGCATCACAGGACAGACAAGGACAGGTCCAGGTCAGACTGGCAGTCCCGTTCCCCACACAAGGGCTCCAAGGCCTCTGGCTGGAGGTCGTATTCTGCCCGGCCCCCCCAGGGGTCACTAGTCCTCTCAGGGTTTTCGACTGCTAAACCCTCCGCCTCATCTCAGGCATCAGGCAGAGGTTCGGGGCAAGGGCCTTCCCAGGCTCTCTCTTCATTGTCTCTGGCCCTCAGACCCCAAAAACAGACGCTAGGGTCTAGGGCCGAGGACTTGGCCTTTGTTTCTTCTACTTCAGTGGGTGTCTGTTCAGGCCATGCCATTGGTAAGGTCACATCCTCCAGTTCATCAGCCAAGGCTGATGACCACGACAGATGCCAGGGTCATGAGCATGCCAAGGAAGCGCCCTCCGCACCAAAACTGTTGTCAGACGTTCAGTTGGACCAATGACAGCCTCCGGCATCATCTGTCTCCATCACCCTTGAGTCAGACCAGACGTTAATCTCCTGGTTGTCGTCAGCCTCATCAGAACAGCATGGGACAACAACATAGGGCCTGATGACCACCGATTTGACATCTGGTCCCACTAAGCCTATGACCACAGGGCTTGACACCCAGTCATCAGCTAAGGCCAAAGCGTCTGATGCTCAGACGAGGACCAGACACCAGGTGATTTGCCGGTTGGCGGTTGGGCACCAGAAGCCCCTCAGATGCCAGGCCTGGCGTCACCCCCTTTGGGATCAACCAACCAGATGTCAGACCAGCCGTCAGGCTTGATGGTCTCCTTGGCGGAAGTAGGAGCACTCTTTTTCCAGTTGGTGTAACACCATCAAGGGTGACCTCCTACCCAAACCTGAACCCACGGGGGTGGCGGCAGCTGTTCCACAGCCACAGCCTATGCCTCCCCACAGAACTCCATCACCACCCCAACTGCCAGACCATCCGACTCCAGGTGGCTCGGATTAGGGCTCTGACAGATTCCGAAGCCAGAGATATCACACATCCTCAAGGTCTTCCTCTTGCAGGTGGAGCAGGTCTAGCGACTGTCACGGGGTGAAGTGAGACCACTTTGTTTTCTGGAACCTTTTTCCTTTTCCCCGCTTGAAGTCTGCTGCAGCAGCATTCCTCTAAAAACTATCTTTGTCTATCCTCTGCTGTATGCTACACTTTTCCCCCTTTTCCAGTTAGGCCACCTGGGAAAGGTCCTCATTCTATTTCTATTTTTATGTGTGGCTCCAGAGAGAAACTTGGATCTTCCTGCGCTGTGGTTACCCCAGTCTGTTCAGACTACAGGATCTTGATATATAAAATAGTATTGGACTAAGAATCAGTATTTATTCATGTAAGAGATAAAGATTGTTCAAGAAGAAGCCAAAGAGAAAGTGTTATTTCTTCATTATTTCTGAATTGGGCATAGGGCTTCAAAGTCCTGAAGTATAAATAATTATACAACTGCAGAATGCTTTCTCTTTCACTCATGCTTCAGCGTCTGTTGAGATGCGCTAGTTGCGCTTAAGTGGTACTGTTTTCCCGTAGAAATAGCTTGGAGTGAGGCGCACTTACACTGCTATGGATATTTCTGTTTGCGGTTGCTGCTTGATACTGCGCACATTCACGCAGTAAGCTACAGGGATGTGTGCACGTTCGAGCGGTGGCGCTTTTGATTGTTTTGTTGTTTTATTTTCTCTCCGCACTCGCCTTTCTCCTTAGCGACCAACACCCAATCTAGACTCAGATTATTAATCGGGTGCTAGAATCAAAGAAAAGGGAACAGAAGAGGAACTCCTGAGAAAGATGAAATTAAAACTATCCTGAGGTACACATTAGGAGTTTAGGTTATAAAACCCTGAGTATATACGGTGCAGAGAAGTGCTGTAGCCAGGAGCGTTTTGTATAAGTTACTGTTTTGCTTTGTTTTGCAATTTAGTACAAGATACAAGCATACAATAGCAAACTCAGGTACATAGTTGTCTTTTCACTCCCTGAGCTAGAAGTTATGCTTTTATTTAGTTCTAAATGATATAACACTTCTAAGATTTAGGGGAAAAATTTAGTAAAAGAAAAAAAACACTGTTGTACTATTGTGCTGTTTAAATGATATAACATTTCTGTCTAGGTATATCAGAAATGCTTGCTTAAACATCATAATGTGAGAAACACAACTGTGGTTTATTGTTTCCTTGCCTAATTAACTGCTTTACAGTAAACGTGAAACTGTAGGAATGCAGACAGTAAACAGTTATACTGAATAGAAAGTCTATAGAAAGAAATTACCTATCCTGGTTGTAGTACCTCCTCCTTGAGCTTCCCAGTGTCTCTAAGAGCCATCCGGCCGTGTTGTGCAGTACTTTATACTGGCTAGTTCAAGGGGAGAAGCCTGCTACCAGGAAATATTGTAAAATATTAGAAATTAAGCATGAAAAAGTGAATTAACAGCATTTTGTATATTAATAAAACACAAGAAGGTTTTTGCTGTGAAATGTATGTAAAAATAATGGATATTTTATAAATTAATGATTCTTGAAGCCAGTGGGTGGAGCTTCAGGTGAATCACCTGACCCCCACTGATATAAAAGGAGCTGCTTTTCTGTATCTCCTCAGATAGTGAGTGGAGAGGGTTGGTGAATGACTGACCTGTTGCTATGCTCTAGTTTTTTCTGGAGAAGAGTGCATTTCATGTGTATTTATTTTGCTTCTGTTTATTTTTGCCATGTATAGTTCGCCTTTTATTTTACTTTATCTACTGACTTTAATAAATGTTGTCTAGCATTTACTTGGCTCAACCTGACAATATCTCACTCTGCATCCATCCTTGACCACGACTCTTTGACAGCGACCATCACTCCCGAGGGCGGATCCGGTCAAGTGGATGTTGCTCGCAACATCGGAGTAGGTCCACTGACTGCCACTCCAAACCGTCTGGTGACTACAGCGGTTTCTCCTCACCTTATGACTTTTCTGAGGATGACCTCCCTCTGCCTTCACCAGATCTGAGGAAGGATTCACTCAGGTCTCCACCTGATGATCCCACCTTCCTTGAGGTTATGATGCATATCCAATTCCTCAACCAGTGGGAAACAGAGGAATTAGATCCAGAAAGGAGACGCTTGGCAAAATTTTTGGAAGCTACTGACCCAAAACCACCAGTCATTCCCCTGTTGGTGGAGCCATACCAGGATGTAACAAAGCTGGCATGAAAGCTTCCTTCCACTACTTCTGCGGTGCCCAAAAAGGTGGACTGCCTCTACAGGACCCCCAGAAACGAGTCCCACCTCAGTGAACAGCCCAAGGCAGACTGCATAATCCTTACAGCAGCTCATGGCAGGTCACAACAGCCTAAGCATACCAGCTTCCAGCCACCAGATAAGGAATCTAAAAACATTGACCAGTTTTTTTTTTTTCCAATTGTTTAACCAGGTGAGACACGCTAAGCTGAAAACTTGTTTACCTGTGCAACCTGGGAGCACAGGGAAGTTAAGTGACTTGCTCAGGGTCACACAGTATGCAAGTGGGGCCTATAGGATTCAAACCCGGGTCTCCAGATTTGCAGCTCAGAGCCTTAAACCACTGCGCTATGCTGCCTCTTCCACCTGTACTATCAGGTCTCTAAATTTCTTAGCACATATGGTCATGTACCAGAAGTGCGTGTGACAGAAGGCTATGGACCTAGCTAAGACACAGCCAGATTCTGACAATTCAGAGCTTCTGGCAGTCTTGCAATCTGGGGCAGATGTGGGCAAGCATGTGCTCAGATGCTTGTATGATGCAACAGATACAGCAGCCAGAGCCACAGCCTCAGTAGTATGCCTCAGACGACACTCGTGGCTTTGAGTGTCTGGATTCTGACAGGACCTGCAGGACACTGTCTTGGACCTGCCGTTCCAGGGCTCTGTGCTCTTTGGCCAAGAGGCTGATAAAGTCATCACTGGCCTACAGAACTCAGGGCAGGCAGTCTCCAAAGTACACAAGATGTACAAGTCTGAACCGTATGCCCCTAGGCACCAGCCCTTTCAGGGGCACCAAGAACAGCAAGCAAAGAGATATCAACAAAGAGGAGGATTCAAGGGAAAAGCACACCCTCAGGCACCAGGAACTCAGGGACCGCGCGAACAGGTAAGCAGTCCAGAGCTCCTCTCCCCACCCCCTCAGCCTCCGCCTGACTTCTTGCCCACCCGCCTCCTCAAGCAGAGTCAATAGGGGAGGCAGTGGGAGGGCGCTTCTCCCTTTGCCTCGCAGGTTGGGAGAACTTCACGACAGATCAGTGGATGCTGCAGCTGATAGACAGGGGCTACACCCTGGAGTTTTCCCAGCTACCCCTGAACAACCCACCAGCCCATGTATTCAACTCTCCAGCCCATGCAAGCCTCATTCGGGTGGAAATACAGGCCCTCCGGTCAAAGCAAGCAATTCATGTAGTACCGTAATCACTGAGGGGCAATGGTTACTACTCTTGCTTCTTCCTAGTTCCGAAGAAGACAGGGGACCTTTGTCCCATCTTGGACCTCAGTTAACTGAACGTCTTTATAGAGTACAAAAGATTCAGGATGGTGACACTCCAGGGTTTGCTTCCCATGCTGCGCCTAGGAAATTGGCTCTGCTCCCTGGACATGCAGGATGCATACGAGGACATAAAGATCCTGCCATCCCACAGGAAGTTTCTTAGGTTCACATTCGAAGGAGAGCACTACCAGTTCAGAGCCCTGCCTTTTGGCCTGTCCTCGGCATCTCAGGTATTCACCAAGTACCTGGTGGTAGTAGCAGCAGCTCTCAGGAGGCAGGGTCATTACACTTACCCCTACCTCAACGACTGGCTGCTAGCTGCCCCCATCCAGAGAACAGCTATGTCTCACCCTGGAGTGCACCTTCAGGATGTTCCAGGACCTTGGATAACTCTAAATCTCCCGAAATCAGCCCCTTGGCCATCCCAGAGACTCCAGTTCACAGGAGCCTTCTTGGATATGGTTCAGGGAAGAGCCTTTCTCCCATCAGACAGGGCAGATTGCCTTCAGGCACTGGCCCAAAGATTACTCTCCATGGACCAGGCTCCATCCAGAATGGTGCTACAACTCTTGGGTCATATGGCTGCTGCCATAGTGACCGTGCCTCTCGCTCACCTGCACATGAGAATTCTGCAGTGGAACCTCAGGGTGCAGTGGGACCAGCGAAGCGATGACTTCGACCAGAGAGTCAGAATCTCCAAGGCAGTACACAAAACCTTGCTATGGTGGCTGAATCCCTTCTGCTTGACAATAGGGGCCTCCTTCAGGAACCCTTCCCCCTCATCAAGTTATCCCATGGATGTGTCAGGCATGGGATGGGGTGCCCACTTCCGGAGCAATCAGACCCCAGGGGTCTTGAACTCAGACAGAACGTTATTTACATATAAATGTTCTGGAGATGAGGGTGGTACTGTATGCCTTACAGGTATTCCAGGACGACCTCCATCCAGGCTCAGTTCTAGTCCAGATTGACAAAATGCCTGTGGTTTTCTATCTCAACAAGCAGGGGGGGCACACTTTCATATCCCCTATGCAGAGAAGCCATGAGGGTCTGGTACTGGGCAGTAGATCACAGCCTGGAACTGTTTGCGGTACATGTCCCAGGTCTTCAGAACACCTTAGCAGACTGTCTCAGTCGCTCGCAATCGCAAGCTCACGAATGGGAGCTACTCCAAGAGGTAGTAGACAACCTATTCAAAAGATGGAGCACTCCAGAGCTGGACCTCTTTGCGTTCCCACTCAGTGCCAAACTGCCCAATTTCTGCTTGCTAGAGCCAGGGCCTGGTGTTTTTTGGCGAGATGCATTGTCCCTCTCTTGGACCGGGAAGTTTCTCTATGCCTTCCTGCCCTTCCCCCTTCTGCAGTGAGTTGTTCTCAAGCTACAGTCGGAACCAGCAACCATGATTCTGGTAGTGTCGTTCTGGCCCAGACAGATTTGGTTTCTGCTTTTACAACAGATGGCGGTAGAACCTCCAGTTCCACTTCCTCTGTCCTCTCGGTTGTTATCCCAAAAGCAGGGCTCACTAATTCACCTTATCCTCAAGTCTCTGCATCGCCATGCATGGCTCCTGCAGACTTAGCCAGGAGCAGGTTTAGGGTATCCAAGAAGGTAGCCGAGGTGATAGTGGCTGCAAGGAGACCATCTACTAGGGCCACATAACCCATAAAATGGAAGCGGTTCAGCTTATGGGCTGCTGCCCATGACATAGACCCGTTCTGAAAAGTCAGCTGGGTCCTGGAGTATCTTTTATCCCTGTCTGATTCAGGTCTCAGCTACTCATTCATAAAGGTACATCGCTCGGCTATCTCAGCCTATCATGTACTGGTGGATGGCAGGACCTTGGCGCAGCTGGATCAGTCACGTACCTTCCTGCAAGGTATCCTGCACATCAAGCTTTCCATTCGGGACCAGTTCCCCTGTGGGATCTACTGTTTATGCTGGAGAAGTTAACATTGCCCCTTTGAGCCAGCAGCGAATTGCAAGCTTCACTTTTTCTCTTGGAAAGTGTTATTTTTAATTGCCATTACTTCAGCCCAAAGGATTTCCGAGATCCAGGCTCTCATGTGCAAGGAGCCATATTTGTTTTTTTTATAGGGACAAGGTGTCCCTTCGCACACACCCTAAGTTTCTTCTGAAGGTGGTGTCAGAGTTTACGCTCAACCAAGACATTAACCTGCCGGTATACTACCCTGAATACTCTTAACAAAGGGGAGGCATTGTTGTATTCTCTAGATGTACATAGAATTCTTATGTGTTATGTTGACCGTACCCGGTCCATAAGGAAATCAGATCAATTGTTCATGTCCTTTGCTCAATGGATATTAGAGACACCAGTCACCAAACAGACTGTGTCCAAGTGGCTAGTCAACTGCATTGTGTTCTGCAATGAAAAGTATGGCAAACCTCTTCTGGGCCCAGACAGAGGTCATTTGACCAGAGGGATAACGACTTCTTTCGCATCTCTCAAAAATGTGTCAGGAGCAGATCTCTGTGCTGCAGCCACCTGGAGCTCGGTACACACCTTTGTCCAGCACTACAGTTTGGACACTGCTTCCAGAAGGAGAGCAGGTTTCAGCCTGGCAGTCCTCCAGGGTTTGCTCTCCTAGGAGCCCAGGGGCATTTTTATGTCCCCCGCCCATCTGACCTGGTGCTATCCCGGTACTGCTTGGGACTCAGCCCTAACAGTTATTACCTGCTGCAAGACCTCTATCTCAAAGTGAAATGGTATAGTTATGTAAGAACTTACTGTAACAGTAGATCTTCAAGAAGAGCTCTTGCAGCAGGTATGCTTTCCCTCCCTCTTTCTCCCAGTGCTTCTTCCTGTATGTTCCTATCAGGATGACAAAGCCTCCTCAGTTTGTCCTATCCTTAATGCTAGCCGAGTCTCTGGCAGATGAACTGAGGTGGTGCCAAGACCGTCTCCTATATACTGAGGGTGACATCGGGATCTAGCTGACATTGGTGATGGTCCCCTGTCTTGGACTTCTAGCTAGAATTTTTCTGTGGGGTCCTAGTGCCTGATGGCATAGTCCTAATGGTTATTACCTGCTGCAAGAGCTGTTCTCGAAGATCTGCTGTTTCGGTAAGTTCTTATATAACTGTACTTTCTAACAGTACTACCCTGCCAAACCTATGAGTGTCAGCTTTCAAATCTCCCCAAAATGGATGGTTACAGTGTGTGCTGGTGTAAGTCGCAAACACTCATTTTGAGGGAATTTGAAAGTTGACACCCATAAGGTTTACGTGAGTCCAACCAAAAATAGTGTCAACAGAAAGAAATATGTAAATATAGTCAAGCACCCAAAAGCTATGACTAAAACAAAACAAAACAAAAAAAACATTGAAATGAATGGACCAGCTCTGGGACCATTCATTTCAAGATTTGTTTTTTCCATTAATATTTTATCTACTTTATTCTGTCAAGGTATTTTTTAGTCCCAATCTCACAAATGCAGTGCGTGTCAACTCTTAAATCCTCCCAAAATGGGTCTTTTAATAAAAAAAGTAGGTAAAACTAGTGAAACACAAAAAAGTTATGATTAAACATGCAGGGCCTGAAGGGCCCAGCACAGAGTGAGTTAGAAGTTATCTCCTGATTAACGCAGGGCCCAAAGGGCAATGTGTGTATCAAGTTAGGACTTGCACAGGGCCTGAGGGACCATCCTGTATGGTCCCTGTGCGAAGTAAGTTAGGACATTGATAAAGGGTTGTAGCGACCCAAAACGCGTCAGGCACTTTGGGGTCATCTGTATGTCTGTTCAGTATGTTCACATGAATTAATAAAGGAAACTATGTGAGAGCACTTTTGAATATGAAGCCTGGATGTCCTTATATTTGAGGTGGTGAGTGTCTGTCTTTGTGTATTTTATTATTGATTTTGTGTTGTGTGCACCACCAATCCAGTGTGGACTATTTTTGAGTGTATATAAGTTAGGGCTTAGAACAGAATTGGAGTGTGGTGTTCACAGGCACTATGGCGCTCCACCCAAGGTAAACCATGGTTAGGTCAAGCACACCAAAGGTCTGCTACTCAAAAAGAGTGAGTGGGTGGGCTACTCAATACACTAAAGACTGTCATTTTAGTTCTAAACACATTGCAGTTTATTGAACATATCAGTCTCACAAAAAGGTAAAATCTTATTAATAATTGCAACCCTTACTAACCCCTTGTAAGCATGATCTGTTGAAAACCGAAGGTGAGAGTGGCAGCATGTTGGGGAACAGAGTTCAGGTTGGTGTCTGTGGCTTTCCAAACAAAATACTACAAATGGATTCTCACTGCACCCATGTTCAACAAGCTGAGTATTACTGTAAGACAGCATTGTTACTGACTGCAGTTTTTCAGTTTCTTTTAAACTAAAACTTGAACAGCTTTTCAAAACAAACCACCACACTGCTGACTCTCGGCTCCTGGCTCCCAACCACATCACATGCACACCTTTGGTGTACATTACCTAGCCTAAGTTAGGACTTATCTCTTGCTTCAGGCCCTGTGTGAAGCAAGTTAGAATTTATTTTCTCAAAAAGTAAGAAAAAAGTCCCACAAGGCCCAAAGGGCCCTGGGACAAACAAATTAGGACTTACTTCCTATTACATAGATTCATGTAAAGCCCAAAGGGCCCTAAGTGTCTTAACTCGTTGAATCCAATTCTACAAAACTTTGTGGCGTCGCAGGGGACTTGTGGCAGGGTGTTTGATGCTACTTACAATTTGCGTCAAACATTGCAACAAGCACAATTTCGAAAGGTGCTTCCCGCAAAAGACCTACCGTAAGTCCAGAACGTAGGACACAGGGAGTTAGACTACCTACTCCGTGATCTAAAGTTGCATCCGGGATCATGGCGCTTGCGCCAGCAGCTGTAAAGTGGGGAAAATGTTGCAAATGCACCACCCCTTTGAGAAGCGGACCGCTCTGCATCCGAGAGGCTTTGGCGCATCTGCGACCCCCTTTGCATCAGACGCAGGGCTTGACGCAAGCCCTGCATTTCCCTTCTGGAATTGGGCCCCTTATCTCCTGGCGATCATTTTGTATTAGGTTAAGCAATGAATAGTTCGGACTTTATATGAAGCTGTTGGAAGTAATGAGTTAAAGCAAGTTAGGACTTACCTCCTGATTTGCGCATGCGCATTTTGCTTCAGCAAGTTAGTACTTATCATCTCAAAACATAAGGAAATTTTTTTTGTGAATTCTATTTATGCGCCTACACTGGTCCCTTAGACCCCTCTCCAGTGAAGTCTCTCAGTGCGACTGTAATCTGCCCAGCCTGAGGTCCTCCTCAGTCTGGTCTCCGCTCCAGGGAGTGCCCCTCCACTGGCACCGACCCCCCTTCCCCCGCCTGTGAGCCCCTGGGTTGGGATTGCCCTAACTCCTCTGATGCTCTATCTACTGTAGAAGGGTGGCTGGGTAGTGGAGGAGACACATGGATACCAGCTGGGATGGACCTGGCTGAGGGCGTGGGGGCCAACCACTGGACCCATCTTCACCTGTCTGGGTGCCAGGGTCCTTGTTCCTTGTTCCCGGAGGCAGGAATGTGCAATGACGTCCAGCGTATGTCACGCGCGCTCCTGCACCTGCCCGCAGGATGTCTGCCGCTGCCTCCAAACCCCTTGGTGAGACTCCCACATGTTGTGATGCCCCCAACTTCCACTGGGAGCCGCAGTAGCCCCCAGGAGAGGAGAGCAGTCCTCTGGACGCTTGATCCTCTTCTGCCCCTGCCGACTCCGAACGACCCAACCTAGGTCGCCATCGTGGCGCAAGGTGTGGTGTTCAGTGCCTCAACCCTCAGCGTCACTGGGCCGGCTCAAAACATAAGGAAATTAATTGCAAAAAAAAATATGTGAATGCACATATTAGGCTTGCAAAAACACAAAACAGACAAAGCGTGGAAATGAAAAACATTAGGGTTTAAAATATCATGAATCATGGCAAATCGGTAATGTGGCAATCCTTGGGATTTTCACCCCATCAGCCCCTGGCCTCATGACCCAAGAACAAACTTTAGGTCTTGGACATTCACTGTACACCCTGTGGGAGCTACCTTGTTGTTTGAATGTATGGCTGTGCATGGGTGTCCAGGTGCAGGTTGCAGGATCCTTCCCTTGTACCATCCACCAGGGCACAAGAGGGAATTTATGCAGGAAGTCACAGACCTCATTGCCAGGAAGGTGTTGGAGTCGTCCAAATGGTTGGTTCTGGGCAATTTCAATGTCTGGATCAGTGATGAACTCATGTAGTTTGGACCGGATTTTCCTCCAGTCAAAGGCATCCCTGGGCCTTGCTCAAGTAATTACTTCTGCGACCCATCAACAGGCACATGCCTTAGACTTGGTATTCTTGCTGGGGCTCAAGATTAACAGCCTTGAGATTGATCCAGTCTTCTGGTTGGATCACTACACAGTGAAGTTCTTATTCGGGGCCTCCTGTTGTAGTCCACTCCCTGTGGAGTTGGTCTGCTACCACCCCTTAAAGGGCTTGTCCCCAGACAGACTCCAGGTGGTAATGGACCTTTCGGGTGTGATGGCTACTTGTGTGAAGGGATTGGGGAGGTGGTGATGGCTTATAACAGAGCCATTATCTCGTCCCTTGATTCTGTTGCACCAGTACGTATATGACCCAGGACTTCTTGCGTAGGATCCTAATGGTTTGACAGGGAGCTTAGGAGGATGAAGGCCATGAGTCAGAGGTTGGAGCGTTGTTGGAGGGAGTCCATGACAGAGGGAAACAAACTGGCTTTGATGACTCACTATGGTGAATACTAAAAGGCAATCTCCCATAAGAAAACAGTATTCCTGTTCAGGGAAATCACTGCAGGGAAGAACAGATAGGTTCAGCTTTTCTGTACTGCTGACAGGTTATTGCATCCTACCTGTCTACAACCGGTAAAAGCAAATTCATCCACCAGGCGCAAAGAGCTCACTCTGTTCTTCTCTGACAGAGTGTCCTTTATCAGGTCTGGGATTGCCCCAACTAGGCTGCTGTAGTCCAGCAGGGGAGGTAGGTTGTCACAAACAGCATTGCTTCTGTTTGGGGAGCATTTATGTGGTTTTTACTGGAGGAGGTTTGTGGGGTGATTTTGGGGCTGTGGCCAACTTTTTGTGTGCTGGACCCAGGCCCAACACACCTTCTAGTGAGCTGCATGGGGTTTCTAGGCCCAGAGATCACTGAGATAGTCTGGTGTTCCCTTTTGGAGGGATTCTTTCTGAGCACGTTGAAAGATGCCCTGGTGAGGCACCTTCTAAAAAAGCACTTTTGGACCCTGACTGCTTAGTGAATTTTAGACCCACTTCTCACCTTCTCTTTCTGGGAAAGATTATTGAGAAGACTGTGGCACTGTAGCTTGAGGCACACCTCTCGACCTTTAACATCTATGAGCCACTCTAGTCTAGGCACAGTACAGAAGCCTCGGCAGTCACCCCAAAATCCTCTGCCGTCACTGACCAACCCTGTTGTCACTAGGCTGGGGCCTGGGGGTCCGACATCCAGTCCTGCTACCCGTCAGACCAGCACCAGATGGTTCTCAGCCTCAGGGCTGACACCCAATAACCCGACGCCAGTAGACCCGACGCCTGGGTTACTACAGCCTAAGGAACCAATGCTGGGGCCCTCCAACCCTACCCTGCTGACTCCAGCACCCCCAGTAATGTCTCAAGAATCCACCCACAGACTTTAATGTGCTGTTTGCCGCCTGGTGGGCATACTTTAAGGATAAGGAGTCCCCGAAGGAGCCTCCTACTGTGACCTCTAGGGATCCTACTCCAACTCTGGATCAGGTTCCTCCTAGGAAGGTCCCGATGCCACCTCCTAGAAAACTGACACCACAGCCTGATACAACTTGCACCGTCTGTCTGAGGCCTCACTGATGAAAGCATTGTCACTCACCCTCTCCATCCTCCGACTCTGGCAAACCAGGAAGATATTCTTCCTCCTCAGAGGGGGAGTAGTCTGAAGGTGTGGTCATACCCTCTGAACCAGAGGAACCCAGAGATACCTCTCAATCTCCTCCAGATGACCCTACTGTCATGGAGGTGATGAGGCACATCCAATCTATTTCGAGTTGGGATACGGAGGAGGTGGACCCTGAGAGACGTCAGTTGGCCACTTTACTTCGTAAGAAGGAGTTATTGCCCTTGGTTGTTCCTCCCCTAATTGAATCCTTCAAGGACATCAACAGGGCTGCTTGGAAACATCCTTCCTCTACTTCGGTGACCTCCAAAAAGGCAGATTGCGGGGGCGGAGCTAGCAGCCCAGCATGGAAGATGTCCTTTGGTGAGCTCCTCCACAGCGAAAGTAAAAACTTAATAAAGAGAAAACTTAAGAGGAGATTCTACAATATTTAAATACTCAACTAAAGCCACTAATATCTAGTATTGGGAAATACTTATTTTTGAATGATGGGCCAAACACGAAATACTCAAAAACAGGACCAAATGGCAGCGGGGCCATCATCAGCTCAAGGGCCCGTACTGCAGCTGAACAACACACGTGACTCTCCAGCATCCCTGGAATCCCTACAAGCAGCTGTAAATGCCCTAACAAACTCTATCCAACTACTGGACAAGAAATTCAATTCATATACAGAGTGTCTAGTAAAGGTAGAATCTACTGTAGAGGCAGTGACTCCGGTAATGGAAGAGTCGAATCGTACATCGGGCAAAGCTCTAGCAGCAGTGGCGAATTCACTGAAGGAGCAAAGCCTCCTGAAGGCCAGAATTGAACAGCTAGAGAATTCTGTCAGGGCACCCAATATTCAAGTTCTCGGAATAGCAGAGGGATCAGAGGGGGACAATCCGGTCAGTTTAACATAGAAACATAGAAGTTGACGGCAGATAAGGACCGCAAGGCCCATCCAGTCTGCCCATTTCTTTTTCTACCTTATAAATGTGCCATCGGCCTTTGCTCTGTCAGTGACCTATCTATTTATAGTCATTTGTATTGCTCCCTTATGCCTATCCCATGCCTGTTTGAAGCCCTGCACTGTATTCATAGCCACCACTTCTTGTGGTAAGCCATTCCATGCATCTACCACCCTTTCTGTGAAAAAGAATTTCCTCACATTCCCCTTAATCGGCCTCCTCTAATCTCATGCTGTGTCCTCTTGTCCTGCTATTTTCTTATATTTAAACATGTTAGACTCTTTCACCTTGTTTATGCCCTTAAGGTGTTTGAATGCCTCGATCATATCACCTCTCTCCTCCTTTGCTCAAGGGTATACATATTGAGCTCAGTTAATCTGTCCTCATATGTCTTCTGATGCAGTCCCTGCACCATTTTAGTTGCCCTCTCTGGACTGCCTCAATTTGGTTAATGTCCTTGTGAAGGTGTGGCCTCCAGTACTGCACGAGTACTCCAGATGGGGCCTAACAATGTCTTGTACAGAGGGATTATTACCTCCCTCTACTCTTGATACCTCTACTAATACACCCTAACACCCCCTAGCCTTACCTACTGCTTTAGAGATCTGCTTGATGATTTTAGGTCATCAGTGATGATGATGCCCAAGTCTCTTTCTTCCTTTGTGACTGCTAGCAACTCCCTCCCAGCCTATAAGTGGCTTCAGGGTTTCTCTTCCCTATGTGCATGATTTTGCACTTCTTTGCATTAAATCCCAGTTGCCACTCTTCTGACCATTCTGCTAGTTTATCAGATCTCTTCTCATTCTGCCCACCCCATCTGGATCATCTACTCTGTTGCAGATCTTGTGTCATCTGCAAACAGACAAGCCTTACCCTCTAGTCCATCTGCAAGGTCACTAATGAAGATGTTGAATAGGACTGGCCCCAGGACTGATCCCTGAGTACCCACTTGTGACTTGCATCTCTTCTGACTGTATACCATTTACCACCACTCTCTGTTTTCTGCCAGTCAACCAGTTTGCCACCCAGTTGACCAACTTCTGACCCACCTTGCTACCCAGCTTATTTATCAATCTTCTATGTGGAACAGTGTCAAAAGCTTTGCTGAAGTCAAGGTAGGCGACATCAACTGCTCCCCCTTGTCCACCACTCTGGTTACCCAGTCAAAGAAATCTATGAGATTAGTTTGACAGGACCTCCCTTTTGTAAACCCATGCTGTCTTGGATCCTGTGCCCCTATGGATTCCAGGTGTTGCACTATCCTTTCCTTAAGGAGTGCCTCCATAATCTTGCCCACTACTGAGGTAAGACTGACCGGTCTGTAGTTCCCCGCCTCCTCCCTGCTACCACTCTTGTGGAGCGGGATCACATGAGTTTCCTGGAGAGATGGATGCCAGAGACTTTGGGACTGAGGTTTGCTCCGGTAATTATGAAGGCGTACCGGATCACCCCTAGATAGGTTCGAGATCCGGAGGAAGGCCCGTGCACCATGCTGATGGTGACTCAATCTTCCAACATGAGGGACAGGATTCTAAAGGCGGGAAGGAAACGAGGAGGAAGAATAGAGTACGAAGGTGCCAGAATACTATTTTTCCCCGACTACTCCTTTGCTACATGAAATCGGAGAAAAGCCTTTGATGGTATGACCCAGAAACTGAGAGAAATGGATATCCACTACCGATTGGGTTTTCCAGCACGACTCCAGTTCACCCTGCATCAAAAGATGTATGTATTTACGGATCCCAAAGCAGCAGGGGCCTGCAATGCCAAAGTTCACTCTCGGGTGGAAGTCCAGAACCGTGACAATTCCGACTCGGATGATGAAGCGATAGAAACCGGTGACTGAACTGTAAGTACTCTGGGGAAATACCGCAGCTCTTGAGTCGGGGGGGCGATCTTCAGGAATCTGCCAGGCACCAGCTAACTCGAAGATCTGATGCCTTGTTGAACTGTGAGTCCTGTGCTTCTAACCAGGACTGCTGAAGTAAAATAAGGTTCAGTCTATTTTACCAACTTGTTAAAATGCTGTTTGATTGTTTGAATACATTTTAAAATATGTTTAAAGCTGAGTATTAAGGTGGTAACTGATTTATATGAGCTCAGAGGTGAGTGTTAAGGGGTAGTTTGAGCATGCGACACAAGATGGGGATTGTTAATGTGAAGCTCGATACTCCATGGCTATCTGTTGAGATCGGAGAGTCTGGGATTTTGCAAAGCTAATCTGAATAACTAAATGCACAAGCAATGCCATTGTACACCCATATACTGTTTTTATTATAGTACCACTGGGTATATGTTCAATGCAAGGGAGCTAAAGCTTTCTCACCATGTTGAGTGAACTGTTCAGCTCACACAAAAGTAATTTTTATGTGTTTGTGGTGGTGGTATAGTCAAAGGACAAATAAGTAAGTTCTTTTCAATGCAGAACATTAAGATAGGCATGGATTAGCCTGGTAAGCAAATCCTGCATAGGTGTTTACAGTACTAACACAAGATAGCACTGGCTGCATTATGCTCCATTTTGAGTGGAAAGTTGTGATTTAAAAAGTGTTTACTCCCCAAAGTGGTTAAAAGAAGGATGGTGTACCATTTATCCTGTAATACCATTGTGAGTGTTGTATCATTTTGTGGTGATTCTGCCTATCCTTGGTAGAATTTTGTATGTAAAATTGATGAAATTCTAATAAAAATAAAGTTAAAAAAAAAAAAGGCAGATTGCCTGTATAATGCTCCATGAGTGGAGCCTTTTTATGGGGAGCACCCAGAGGCTGATTCGGTAGTAATTAACGCAGCCCATGACTGCTCTTAGCGCCCCAGGCACCAGAGCACCCAGCCTCCTGACAAAGACTCCAGACAGATAGACCACTTTGGTAAGAAGGTCTATGCATCTGCCACCTGCACCATCCATTCACTGAACTTCCTAGCCCACATGGTCCAGTACCAGAACGCCCTGTGGGAGAAGGCCTTAGAGATGGCTCAAGCTTAGCCGGATACTCTAGGCAGATCTGAGCTATTGCACCTTCTGAAGTCGGGCTCGGATATTGGGACTCATGTTCTCTGAGCTTTCTATGACTCAGCAGATTCCGCAAGCAGAGCTGCAGCTATGGGAGTTTGCCTCCGATGCTACTCCTGGCTCTGGGTTTCTGGGTTTGCCCCGGACGTGCAATCCAAGATCTTGGACGCCCCTTTCAGGAGCCCTGTTCTTTTTGGTGAGGATTCGCAGAATATCGTTACTCGCCTTCAAGAGTCAGGCACGGCCTTATGCTTAGTACAAACCTTATACCAGTCTCAACCTAGATCCTCCCAGAAGCAGCTCTTTCATCACTCTGCCAAACAGCAACCCAGGAGCCAACAACCCAGGGATGCCTGTAAACGAAAAGCCTCTACTCAGGCCACCGGAGGTTCAGCCTACAGAGCTCCTAGAACCTCCCAGGCCACTTTGCCTGTCAAAGGGTCCTCAGCATGATTCCCTACCTGACCCCACTCCCTTGGCCAAAGCCCTGGGGGAAGGCAGTGTGGGGTCGTTTCTTGCTCTGCCAAGAAGGTTGGCACAAGATAACCACAGACCAGTGGGTGCTTCAACTTTGTGGAAAAGGGGCAGCACATCCTAGAGTTCTCGGAGAGGCCCCCAGACAACCCACCACTGCCCTCCCACTACTCTCGGGCCCATCTCACCCTTATCCAAAAGGAAACCCAAGTGCTCCTGCAGAAACAGGCAATAAAACCCATCCCACCGGCACAACGGGGGAAGGGATGCTACTCTCCTTTCTTCCTGGTCCAGAAGAAAACAGGAGACCGACGTCATATCCTCGACCTCAGCTACCTGAATCAGTATATAGAATACAAATGATTCAGGATGGTCACTCTACTAGGCCTTTTTCCCTGCTTCATCAAGGTGACTGGATCTATTCTCTGGACATGCAGGACACTTACCTTCACATCTTGGTGTTCCCACCCCACATTAGGTTCTTCCGCTTCTGCTTCCAAGGAGACCATTATCAGTTTCAGGTCCTGCTCTCTGGCCTGTCCTCGGCCCCACAAGTCTTTACAACGTGCCTCACAGTAGTAGCTGTAGCCTTAAAGAGGATTGGCCATTATGTCTTCTCTTACCTGGACGATAGGCTCCTGACAGCTCCCAGCAGACAGCAGTTGCTCAGAACCATAGAAGCAACTTTCTTCTTGTTCCAGGATCTGGGGATCACCCTCAGTCTCCCCAAATCCACCCCTTGGCTGAGCCAGAGGCTTCAGTACATCAGGGCAATTCTGGACACTTCCCAAGGCAAAGCTTTTCTACCCCCAGACAGGGCAGAACACCTTCAGGCACAGGCTCGACTGGTCTCATCATCTTGCCAGATCCCGGACAGATCGTTTCTCAGGCTACTGGAACACATGGCAGCAACCATTGCTACAGTTCCCCCGGCACACCTGCATATGAGTGTTGCCCAGTGGAACCTTTGGGTCCAATGAGATCAGCGCATGGATGATTTGGAACAACCGGTGTCGGTCTCCAACTCTGTGCGGCAGACATTGGCGTGGTGGTCGAACCCCTCCAACCTCTCCTATGGGGTCCTGTTTCAGACAGAGTTGTCTCGTCAGATCCTGACAATGGATATGTCGAGCCAGGGCTGGGGCGCCCATCTGGCAGGCCACCAGACTCAAGGGACCCGGTCCCTACAGCAGCAACATCTCCATATCAGTGTTTTGGAGATGCAGGCAATCCTTTATGCCATGCAGGCCTTCCAGATGAACCTGCTCCCAGGCCCTCCTTTGATCCAGATGGACAAATATGTCAGTGGTCTTTTACATAAACAAGCAGGGAGGAATGCACTCTAACCCCTTCTGCAGGGAGGCCATGAGAGTCTGGTATTGGGCCATAGAGCATCACCTAGACCTGACCGCTGTGCATGTTCCAAGCATTCAGAATACCTTGGCTGACAGCTTAAGCCAGTCTCGGTCCAAGGCTCATGAATGAGAACTTCTTCCCTCAGTGGTCAAAGACCTCTTCAACAGGTGGGGCCATCTAGAGCTAGATCTCTTTGCATCCCCATTCAATGCAAAACTGCCCAGTTTCTGCTTGCTAGATCTAGGGCCTGGTGTTTTCTGGCTAGGGAGGTTTCTATACGACTTCTCTCCCTTTCTATTACTGCAGAGAGTTCTTCTCAAGTTACAGTCAAAAGGAGCAGAGATGATTCAGATAGCAGCTTAGTGGCCGTGACACATACGGTTTCCACTTCTGCAACAGTTAGCAGTGGAACCTATAATCCCTCTGTTCTTGTGTTCAGACTTGCTCTCCCAGGAGCAGGGCACTCTGGTCCACCCGGACCTTCGATCTCTGCATCTTCATGCATGGTTCCTGCAGACTTAGCAGTTGCCCGATTTGGGGTTTCCTCCCGGGTGGCAGATGTCCTAGTGGCAGCCAGGAAGCCTTCCACTAGAGCCACATATGCTATGAAGTGGAAGCGATTCTGTATCTGGGCCACTGCTCACCACCTAGATCCCTTCACCTGTCCGGTGAATGTAGTCCTAGAGTACCTCCTTTCCCTGTCAAACTCAGGTCTCAGTTACTCTTCGATTAAGTTGCACTTACCTGCCATCTCTGCATACCATGCACCTATGGAAGGCAAGACTCTTGCTCAACTGGATCTTTCTTGCACCTTCTTCTGGGGCATACTGCATCTGAAGCCACCCATCAGGGACCCTGTCCCTCCATGGGCCTTTTGTTTAGAGAAGCTTACCTTGCCTCCCATTGAGCCTCCTGCAAGGTGTGAGCTCCACTTTCTGTCATGGAAAGCGTTGTTTTTAGTTGCTATTAATTCTGCTCGAAGGATTTCCGAGCTTCAGGCTCTGATATGTAAAGAACCTTATTTAGTTTTCCACAAGGACAGGGTGTCCTTGCGGACAAATCCTAAGTTTTTGCCCAAGGTGGTGTCGGAGTTTACACTGAATCAAGACATCCACCTTCCTGTCTAATTCCCTGAGTATTCCAATAAAGGGTAGGCCTGACTTCATACTCTGGATGTCCACCAGGTGCTTCGCTACCACTTGGATTGCACCCAGAAAGCACTAGAAAGTCTGATCAGTTGTTTGTTTCTTTTGCCCCTAACAGAGCTGGGGCTCCTGTTTCTAAGCAACGTTTGTCAAAATGGTTAACCAGTTGCATTGTTTATTGTTACAAAAAGTATGACAGGCCTTTACCGGGCTTGGTTAAAGGCCATTCTACCAGGAGAATGGCTGCCTCCTTTGCGTCTCTTAGGAATGTGTCTGCTGCTGATATCTGTGCAGCTGCCACTTGGAGCTCTGTCCATACTTTCATTCACCATTATAGTCTGGACATTACCTCTAGGCGTAGGGCAGGTTTTGGACTTGCAGTTCTGTAAGGACTCCTGTCTTGAGAATTGTCTTATTCTGTGCTCTACCTCCTCCCAGCTGACTGGGGTCAGTCCTTTCATGTCTTGGGACTCAATCCTAATGGTGTTACCTGCTTCAAGAGCCTCCTCAAAATGAGATAGTACAGTTATGTAAGAACTTACCATAACAGTAGATCTTCGAGAGGAGCTCTTGCAGCAGGCATTGCTTTCCCTCCCTCCTTTCCCCTGGTGCTGACTTCTCCATCTTTGATACCTCCCTTTCCTCAGTGTAGAGGAACCTCCTCGGTTCTCCAATTCTTCTATATGCCAGGGCCTCTGGCAGGAGAACTGAGGTGGAGCTGGGGGCCACCCTTTTTATAGGTGGACTACAGGGGCGGGCCGACGTCTGACTGCTAGCTAGAAGTTTTCCTTGGGGTCCTGGCACCTGCCGGCTTCAGTCCTGATGGTATTGCCCGCTGCAAGAGCTCCTCTCGAAGATCTACTGTTACGGTAAGTTCTTACGTAACTGTACTTTCTGTGCAAACTGCAATCAAGATGCCAGAAGCTGTGGCACATGCAACATTGAGATTGTAATTAGAGATTTCACTTTTTATTTTTATTTTAAGTTCATAAAGTGCAAACCTACATTCAAATTCAAGTTCAAATTCAGACTGCTGAATTCAAACAGAAAAATGTTCCTTTGTTCACAGAATAGTTGCTAGAAGATGGCTTGAACTAGAGTCCAGTAAAGTGAAGTTAGTGCTGCTATTAAATGCCCAAACGTGCAATAGTGCAGAGGCAGAGGAAATTTCACCCATCACTTTGTGATCCAAATATCACTTCGTCAGTTAGCTGATGGGCCTTCCGAGGTCCTGTCATGTAACCCTGGTTCTGTGTGAACTGCACTGGCTGCCGGAGAAGTGGCGAATCACCTTCAAGTCCAGTTTACTGACCTATAAAGCTTTATATCCCTGTCAAAGGGTGTGGGTGCAATGATGGACACTCAGACCACAGTAAGTTGGCAAGGCTTAATGCTACCAAGCCAAATCTTTTATTAAGTAGAGACAAGTAAATAACCAAATAAAACTTGCGAACTTGCAACATCAAAAGAAATACAGAAGATACAAAAAAACGAAACAATACTCCAGTCTTCCAAGGACTATTCCAGCAATGAGCCGTCCTGAATTCAAAGAGAGTCTTAGTCTGAAGAGGTGCAGACTAACGCTTTGGACCAGCACCTACTGATCCTCCAACGAAATCTGAAGGTTCCACAGGATGAGCTCCCTTTATACTAGGAACCATCAGGTGACTACATCAGACTCCACCCCTTTTAAACCCTAAACATATTTTTTTTTAAATACCTTTCTTTTGTTAGGTCAAAAGTGTGCACACATTACCTTACATATTTATACATCTAACATATTCCTAGAATCAAAAAGAAGCAAGCTTGAACAATTTTAACAGCATTTTCTCTGGACTAGCCCCTCACTCCACCTACACACAGCATAAAAATGGAGTGGAGAGGGCCAGCTGGCTCCTAGCAGAACATAGCAGGTATCTGAACAGGTCTCAAACAGACCCACCTCTGTTAAGCTTGAATTTCTCATTATCTTGGTAAGAACTGCTTACTTCATATATCAGAAATGAGACCAAACACTTGTTACTAAGGCAGGACACTTTTACACGTTTCCTCAACATGTTTGAACTTCTGTTTACAATTGTTGTCTGAATTTCTAACTTGAACTACTTGAACTTTGGCCACAAAGCTTCTGAAGAAGGACCTGGTTGGTTCGAAAGCTAAAGCACTTTGTTCTTTTCTGTAACATCCATGTTGGTCCAATAAAAGGTATCAAATCATTTGTTTCTGGATCTGTAACTTGAACTAGTAAAGAGGGCAAGGCAAGGCTAGCTACTAGCACACACAACAGTTTTTGCATAGCTCACTTAGCCTCAGTCACAGTATATTCATTTACATTATCAAAGGAAACACTTAATGCTGCATTTGTTTGTTTATTAGCGTTGCTATGAAAAGCACTGGACTTAGCAGCAAAACCTTTTTGGATTGGACAACCAACCTAGTCTGTGTGGTCAATAAAAAGGAAAAAAATGTTAGTGCACAACGTCGTATACCCCTTTTTCTTTATAGAAACGAGCAGGAATATAAACAAACAGGAAAAACAAAAACAAAATAGCAGCAGACATTCATGTGCCTCAATAAATGTTTTAAGGCTGCAGACTGCTGCACCAGCATTATTTATGGTTTGTTGCTTTTTTGGGGGGGGAGGGGTCGAGCACCACAGTTCCACATCTACAGAAAGACAGTGAAGGATTTAGCAAGAAAGGAGACATCCCATTCCAGGTGGCCAGTCTGAAATAAGAAACGAGGGATAGAACAGAAAGAAAAAGAATAGCATGGTCACATACATATGCCACTGCAGTAGGCTTCATACATACAAAGAGAGCAGAATTATGGAAGGGTACTAGTGCTCTCTCACAATCCCACTGGCCCAGACCATTATGTGGTAGATCTCTTTTGGTTACCAAGCTGCGTCTCTTTAGAACAAAACATCTCATACAATTAGGCAGTCGCTTACACTCAGTGCATTCTGTACTAACTACAAGAATTATTTGTTCTGCAGTCACTTTTGTGTGTGCTTCAGCTAATGTTATATGGCCATATGCTGACTACCTGTTTTTACTTGTATATTACAGTGCAAACCAGCTGTGTGGCTACCCCTTGTGTATGTATAGTATTCTACTGTGAACCACTGAATGTATGGAATCCTATTGTCAACTGTTGTATTTGTACTTTCACTCTGTACCTTATTGGTGCCTGAGTCGTTCCTGAAAAAGGTGTCCTTGTGTCACCAGTGTACTTACCCAGTCAACAAAATTTAAATAAATAAATATGGATTGGATTTGGGTTATCTGAGTGACCTCCTGACTCCCTACCATTCCTCCTGGGCTCTCCTTCAAGGTTGGCCTCCCAGCGATTCCTAGGGCTAGGCTTAAGTCATGAGGTGAGTATGCTTTCGAAGTCACCCAGCCATGTGGAACTCACTCCCAAGAACCTTGAAGGAGGCCCCCCTTAGTGGAGGGCTTTAAAAGGGGCCTAAAGTCCTATCTTTTTAGGGAGGCATTTGGGATTGGTTAGCGCCTCCCCACTGGCTGCATTATTATTGCTTCTGTTGCATAGCGGTTCCCAGGGCTAGGCTTAAGTCATCACATGAGCTGCTTTCAAAGTTGTCAGCCCAGCTCTGTGGAACTCGTTCCCAAGATCATTGAGGGAAGTCCCCTCTGTGGAGGCCATCAAGAAGGGCCTAAAGTCCTATCATTTCAGGGAGGCATTTGGGATTGGTTTTCGCTTCCCCACTGGCTGCAACATTATTGCTTCTGCTACTTCAGTTATTTATTCTGATTTATTTATTATATATATTTTAAGCTGTTCTTTTTGTGTTAGTGTGTTTGTTTTAGTATAATTTTATGATTTTGTAGTTTCTGAATTGTATGTATTTTTTATGGAAAGCACTCTGAGCCCCATGGACTGGGTGCTATATAAATAGACTTACTACTACATGTGATTACTGTATGAAGAAAGCTATGAATGATCTTCTGCTTTGTGCAGGGCCTGCAGAGCCCTGCATGAAGAAAGCTATGAATGATCTTCTGCTTTGTGCAGGGCCTGCAGAGCCCTGCATGAGGAAAGCTATGAATGATCTTTTGCTTTGTGCAGGGACTGCAGAGCTTGGCATGAAGAAAGTTATAAATGATCTTGATCTCTTGCTTCACCCCGGGACAACACAGGGCCTTTTACAAGGAAAGAAAGAAATAATCTGCTTTGCACGGGGCAGGCAGTACCATGCACAAATAATGTTCTGACTGATTCTGAGGGTCCCATGTGGAGAGCCATAGTTGTCTAGCTTCAAGCTTAAGACCTATGGGCATGGGCTTGGACCTGTTAAGTTGTCCTAGGGTCACAAGGCTTAGGGCTGTGGAATGGGGGGCATTAGGGTTGAAAACCCAGAGGAACAGCATACTACCAATGTGCCAAGGCTCACACAACTACAAACACTAATGTTTTTCATTTCCATATTTTGTCTGTTTTGTGTTTTTGGAACAATGTGTGCATTAGCATAGTTTTTTGCAGTGAACACATATTACAGGTGTGAAAATAAATGTGCCTAATAAACATGTTATTTTTGCCAATATGAGCAAAATGAATGAAGCTAGTCACTGAGCATGCACAGAAATGTATTAGCCACGCTGAGCATGGTCAGATATTTATTCTTACATGCGAGATGTCATTTATTGTTTAACTGTACCACTGTTCTGTTGGTTGAAGCACAGTTTACATTTATAGTTTTGTTCCTTTTGTAACCTTTTACAGTTTCTGTCACAAAATCATCTAAATGCCATTTACAGTATGTCAATTGAGTATGACATGGCCGGACTTAAGATACCATTCTTATCTTCATTTGAGGGCATTGGTCTATCAGTATTTCGCTCATGGGATATCAACAAGCCAATACCCTTTCATGAAGGTTAAACAGTATCTTAAAGAGCTGCTAACTCCACAAACAGAACTTTGAAAAACATAATATTTAGATACAATTCAGCTTGCATTCGATATATATTCTGTAGATTTCTCCTCCCCATTATTTATTACTGAGGAAATTTCATGAGTACATAATCTTTATCCTTTAGAGTTCATCTCTCTCTCTAGCATACTCCTAACTTCAAGTCATAACCCTCTGCTGTGACATCACAATCTGTTACCATGGGAGTAACTGTGATGTCACATGCAGTGCATTATGACCTCAAGTAGAGAGAAGGCAACAAGAATAGATAAACTCATTAGGAGCAAAGATCCTGTTTTCATGCTAATTACTTCCATAATAAATAATTGGGAGGAGAAATATAGAACTAATATGAAATACAAGCTGAACTGTGCTGAAATATTATGTTTTGTAAAAGTTTTTCTGAAGTCGTCTGCTGCCCTTTAAGTGAAGCTATGTCATATGATTAGATAGAGAGAGAGAGAGAGAGAGAAATAAATAAATGGATGGATAGATAGTTAGACAGACAGATAGACTGATAAACAGATGGACAGACAGATAGATGGACGGACAGACAGATAGATGGATACATAGATACAGTAGATAGACAGATAGAGGGAGGGAGGGATGGATAGATAGATAAATAGACAGATGGATAGACGGATGGATGGACAGATAGACAGATATACAGACAGAGATGCAGTAAGCTAGCCGGCCCGGTGGCGCTGAGGGTTGAGGCGCTGGACGCCACACCTCGCGCTACGCCGGCGACCCGGGTTCGAGGAGCGGACTCGGGTGGCGAAGTCGGCAGGGAGGGAGGATCAAGCATCCCAACGGATGTCTCTCCCTCAGGGGTGGGAACCAAGAATGCTTTGCGTTCTGCATCACCCTCGCAGCGGTGGAAGCACCAACAATGAGGGATGGAGGCGGCTCCATTCTCCGGAGCCGGGAGGGGGACGCTACGGGCGATGAGGGCTTGGTGTGCTGCCAGCACGCCACTGGACGTACATCCTAGCGCACGACGCCTCAGAGGGCAGGGGAAATCAGAAAACGGAAAACCCTCCTCGGCAGCCCTAGATGATAGCCTCTCGGTACCATCCGACCACCAAAAGAGGGACAGACCCCACTGTGCAGGAAGGGAGAAGGAGGCACTCTAGGGGCAGATCCCACCGGAGGTGGAATGGAGGGATGAGAGGAAGGAAGGAGTGGGCTCCGAGAGTAGAGAAGGAGATAAAAGAAATAAAGTGAAAAAAAAAAAAAAGAGATGCAGTAAGCTGACTCAAAATATGATAGAGAATGAGAAAGAGAAAGGGGGGAAGAAAACAAATTTCCGCACCCTCCCCCTTGTATTGATAGGCTTTATTAATAAAAACAGACACTTAATGAAGTAGATCTGGCTACGGTTGCATACAGCCAAAGCATCAGACAATATGGTCAACCTCACTGCCTACAAAGCAGCCAGAAATGAATGCACAGCACTTATCAGGCAGGCCAAGGCCTCCTACTACAAAGACCTTCTAAACAGGAGTTGGGGAAACGGAAAGGAATTCTGGAACTCAGTGAAATCCCTTACAGGCAGGACCACCAAGGCACACCCTGATCTTCTAGTTACCCCATCAGGGACACTCCAGGATCCAAGTGACGTTGCGAATGCATTTAATACTGCTTTCACTGACCTAAGTGCTGTGCTCCCCAGGGAATACCTCCCCTCCACCCAGTCTGGACAGCCCCCTAACTTGAGCCTGCCTTCTACTATACCCAGTGGCTCATCGCCTTTCTACTTCAGACACCTCTCCAAGGCTGAGACCAAATGGTACGTCAAGCGGGTACTGGGCAAGACCAGGATTGGGAGTGACGCCATCGACATGAAGCTAGTAGCCCTAACACTAAATGAACTAGCTGGACCACTTACAAAAATCTTTAACACATCCCTACAAATGGGCGTATTCCCAAACAAGTGGAAGGCAGCGCATGTCACGTCGGTCCACAAAAGTGGAGACCGAGCTTGCCTCTCTAACTATCGCCCCATCTCCATTTTATCACCTCTCTCCAAAGCCCTGGAACGTGCAGTATCTGACCAACTTACTGAGCATTTAGAGAAATACAGCCTGCTAAGTACGCAGCAGCACAGTTTCCGTAAACATCACTCCACCCAAACAGCCCTGATAGACTACACTACACAGATCTCTGAGGCTCTCGATAATGAAGAGCAGTAGGATCTATATTCATTGACCTCACTAAGGCGTTTGACACCATTAACCACCAACTCCTACTACAGTGTCTCCTCTCCATGGGCCTTTCATCTAGCACTGTTACCTGGTTCGAAAGCTACCTCTCACGTAGAACACAATGTGTGAAGATCCTTAAAATTCTCTCTGAGCCTAAGGAGGTCAGCCTTGGAGTCCCCCAAGGCTCCATACTGGGTCCACTCTTATTTAGTCTATTTATAAACTCACTACCTGTTGCCTGCCCAGCAAAAATTGTGCTTTATGCTGATGATGCGGTCATGTCTGTATCTGGTAGGGACATCACCACTATAACCATTGACCTACAGGCCAGTTTTAAATAGCTAGAATCTTGGTTCTCCCACCATAAACTGTTACTCAACTACAACTGTACGGTGCCACGAAACAGGAAAAAGCATGGGCCCCTGCACACAAGTCAAAAAGGTGAGCTGCTAGAGCAGGTCAGCACCTTCAAATATTTTGGAGTATACCTTGATGACACGCTCTCCTTCACAGCACACATTGAACATGTTGTCAAAATAGCCAACACCAAACTGGGAGTTCTCTACTGACATAGACACTCTATGCCCCTGGAGGCTCTTAAACTGGTTATATGCAGCTCTGTGTTATCTACCATTGACTATGGTCTAGTGATCTATGGTGCTGGCTCTGACACCGCCCTGAAGATAATAATCCCTCAAAATATGCAATTTATCTTCACATATGAGGGGGCAGGACCAATATTCACAAGTGACAGAGCCATAAGTAAGATATGACAGTCCATCCCCCCTCACAATTGATGAAAACTTCCATATTTTGAGGCAAACTATTGCATATCCAGGTTATAAACATCAGTTAACTAGTTACAGCATTTAAAGCTGCTGTTTGTAAACAAGATTACTGCTTTTCTTTTATTTTAACTGCTGACTTCAGTGCTGCACATGGCTGTTGTGATGTCATCAGCATTGTGAAAGCTGTTCTCTGGTTCAGTATGTATTGTGATATACTCAGCTTTGCAAGATAATATGATCTTGCTATGTTGTGTCAAGATAATAAAGAGGATAATGTATGGTCACCTATCGGTAACAAGCTTGTGTAGCCATTGAGAGGTTGCCAGGGCGACCGTTTAAACCTAAGACTGAAGTTCGAGAGGTTTTTGTCACCATGGCTGCCTTGAGATGGATACACAAGCTTGTTACTAATAGTGGACCATACGTTGTCTTGTATGGTATATGGTCCACTATTAGTAGTCCATCGCACTCACATTTATGCAGCGCCCCTCTGTTCCGTAGTGTTCATCTCTCACCGCTGCGGCCGTTTCAGAGTGCGGTTCATGGAACACACATGCGTGAGCACGTACCAGTTTGCAGATCGTGCATGTGCAACCACATTTTATGTTGTTATACCATCGATGTGACGCACTCACAATGGTAAAACATCATCGTGACGTCACATCGATAGTACAACAACCTGATGACTCGATCGAATTCCAGTAATAATAACATTCGGCCATACATTATATGTCATTTATCATCATGAGTGAGGGGGCAGGACAATAACTAATGAGTGGCTGAGCCACAAGTGAGTAATGAAAGTCGTGCTCCTATGCATGTGATGATAAATGTTATTCTGAGTGAGGCCATTGTGAGTCCATTTTATACAATGTCTTTTAAATTGCTGAATTTTCAGATTAGTTCTTATGCTGATGATTTAACTGTTTCTGCTTCATTTCTCTGTTTTGAATGCAGCAGAGGCCATTGTGGTGAAATCAGCCCTTGTGCAAGCTGCTCTCCCTTTGCTTAAGAGCTCCCTTTACACCAACCTAAATTGGAAATGAATGTTTGTGACAGGGTCAGATCCCCTGTTTGAATTTGTGTTGCATTTTCTTTTACGCTGTCTTGTTCTTGTAAGTTTATTGTTCTAGCTACAGGCTGAAATCTGGCCATTTTCAGTCTTGTTTCTCTCCTTCCCCCTTTCTCCCAAGTACTGTATGAGGAACATATAAGACAAGAGGCAGTAAGTTGCTTGTCTTCTGAGCCTTGCACTCGGTGTTTTATTCTGTGTAAACTGCTTTGGATTTGCAAGAAGCCAAAAACAAAACATTATTTCCTAGGTGGCGTAGAGGTGTGTAAAGGTCAGATGAGTCAACCTGTATGTGTTTATTTAGGATGAGTCAGCCTGCATGTGTTTACTAAGACGCAAAACAGAAGAGTCAGTCAGTAGAGACCTGACTATTGTGGAGGAAGCATCTCATAGTCCATGCAAATTTTCATGTGCTAGGAATCTATTTGGCTGGAACAAAGCCTGGAAGTTGTGCACTGAGAGAACTGTGCACTGTTTTTGTAGAAATGGAGTAATCATCTATTTCCTTTCTGTATGTTTATTATTTTATTTTGAAAAATAAATACAGCAAAGTGCGTTCTACACCTTTTACCTGAGTCTGTGCATCTGTCTCACCCATTAACCTTCACATCTGGTGTTAGAAGTGGGATACTGGTGCATCTAGGCTGGGAGAGAAACGTTACCAGGGGATATCACCCTGATATCCTGGCAGATGTCACAGGAACAGCAGGTGCAAAAGGGTAAACGTGTGGAATACAAGTCACCTATGTTGACCAGAGCGATGGCAGAGAATAAGGGTGAAAAGCCTCTTCCAGGATTGGACCTAGGGGCCGAGAGCAAAACCAAACATGAAGTCAGGGATGGCATACCAGATGCCAAAGAGGACATCGTATCTGCACCACCTGAAGAGGTCAGCGAGCTCCTAAAGTAGCTGTGTGTTAAACAGATGGAAATGGAGAGGAACAGAGCCTGCCATGTGTACTTTTTCAGGACTTGGGTCCAGGTGTCCAGAAAGGGCATGGAAGCTCTACAGGAGGCAGCACTGAAGAGGTCTACTTAAGACCAGAAGGGACTAAATCATTGTTTCATGGGATGATTCCCTGTGATGAGGTGGACTTGGGTAAGATGCAAAGTAATGAGATGAAAATCAGGAAACTGTATGCCTATGACTAAACAATTGATAATGTTCCCGTCTGTAATGACAATGAAATGGAGAAATGTTGTTAATGTTGAGTCTGTATGCTTACTGAAATATGTGAATACTCTTGAAAGATTTGGGGGATGTGAGTTAAAAGTAAATCTGAAAATGTATGGCAGCTGAAATTTAAACATAGCAGGAGTCAGGTATGGTTTTCATAGAAATATAAAGGTTGGAAACCAGTCTTACTAAACAAGAAAAAAAATAGTGAAGACTGGTTCCCTTTTAAAGAGGGGGGTATGTGACAGGGTCAGAGCCCCTGTCTGAATTTGTGCTGCTTTTTCTTTTACACTGTCCTATTCTTGTAAGTTTATAGTTCTAGCTACAGGCTGAAATCTGGCCACTTTCAGTCTTGTCTCTTCCCCTCTTCTCCCAAGTGTTGTATAAGGAACATTAAGACAAAAGGCAGTAAGTTGCTTGCCTTCTCCTGTGCTGTACTGCAGGCAGACACAGGGGGAATGTAAGTAATGAAAAAGAATTGAAACACAGAGCCTTGTACTTGGTGTTTTATTCTGTGTAAACTGCTTCGGGTTTGCAAGAAGACAAAATCAAAACATTCTTTCCTAGGTGAAGCAAGAGGTGTTTGTGTAAAGGTTAGACGAGTCAGCCTGTCTGTGTTTATTTAGGATGAGTTAGCCTGCATGTGTTTATTTAGAGAAATGTGTTTATTCAGGATGAGTCAGCCTGCATGTGTTTACTTAGAGAAATATGTTTATTCAGGATGAGTCAGTCTACCTGTGTTTACTTAAAGAATTGTGAGTCAGACAGCTCACATGGTGCTGACATCATTAATAGGCAGGGATAAAAGCCTACCTCCTGGGATGCAAAGCAGATGAGTCAGATGAATCAGTCAGTAGAGACCTGACTGTTGTGGAGGAAGCATCTCATAGTACATGCAAGTTTTCATGTGCTAGGAATCTATTTGGCTGGAACAAAGCCTGGAAGTTGTGCACTGATTGAATTTTGCACTGTTTCTCATAGTACATGCAAGTTTTCATGTGCTAGGAATCTGTTTGGCTGGAATGAACCCTGGAAGTTGTGCACTGAAGGAATTATGCACTGTTTCTTATAGTACATGCAAGTTTTCATGTGCTAGGAATCTGTTTGGCTGGAATGAACCCTGGGAATTGTGCACTGTGTCTCAGAGTACATGGAAGTTTTCATGTGCTAGGAATCTGTTTGGCTGGAACGAACCCTAGAAGTTGTGCACTGAGGGAATTGTGCACTGTTTCTCAGAGTACATGCAAGTTTTCATGTACTATGGATCTGTTTGACTGGAACGAAGCCTGGAAGTTGTACACTGAGGGAACTGTGCACTGTTTTTGATGAACTGAATGACTAATCACCTGTTTCCTTTCTGTATGTTTATTATTTTATTTTGGAAAATAAATACTGCAAAGTGCGTTCTACACCTTTTACCTGAGTCTGTGCATCTGTCTCACCCACTAACCTTCACAATGTTGATGACCCACTTAACACTGAAATAAATGATTTATTTTTATTTAGTATAAATGACAAAAAATCATTTATTTTTCATTTAGAATGCTTTAGTTGCTAAAATAAGACATGTATCTATAAGGTTTAACTCTTACCTACATTGTATTAATATGTAAAGAAAATAAACGTCACCAAATATCAGCACTATCAGGCTCTGACAAACAATCCACTTTTTTCTCTAAGGTCTCAGTTCGAAGTTCCGCCACGCAGAGGGAAGGGTGTTGCATCGTGACCTTCACATAACCAACCTGAAAGGTCTGAACCTGACGACACCAGGCGAGAGTGATGGTTTCTGTGCAAATCAGGAGAGAGTGGCAGTGCCATTACTGACGGCAGGTGGACAGATTGCTGTTCTGGAGGTAAACATTCAGAGGACAGGGATGCCACACTGTAGCTGTGGCATGGTGTACTGTAAGTGACATAATCTGTGGAAGTGACTGTCAGGTGTGTGGGATGTTACTGGGTTATGTGCAAGGCTGTGAGATAATACTGGGGTTAAACTTTCAAACGGGGATGTCCAGTGAAGTAGCCCCAGACCTATTGCATGGAGCTGTCCTGAATTTGCACTTTTAGTGTACCATTATAATTTTTACTTACTTGGTTTTGATAAAAATCTGATGGTTTCTGTCATCCCCTGACCCTCCAAATGTAAGTACAACACGACGGCCCGGTGGCGCTAAGGGGTTGAGGTGCTGAATGCCACACCACACCACACCAGCAACCCGGTTCAGGAATGAGCCTGGCTGTTGGGGTTGGAGGAGGAGAAGGATTGAGCGCCTGTAGGACAGCCTCCTTCTCCGGGAGGGGTGAGCTGCCATCGGTGTTCTGGTATTCTGGCAGTGGCTGGGGCAGTTACAGGGCACTGGCAGATCTGAGGGACGCATTGGGGCCGACGCTTCGAACTGAGTGCATGCAGTAGCGCGTGCACTCAGGACCTTGGGCGTCATTGCATGCCTCAAGATGTCAGGGGAGTTCAGTGGAAAATAGGGCATCAGTCGTGGCGGCATGATGGCCGTTTCCTAGAAGGGACTTGTTCGGCGCTGAGGGTCTGCGGCAGTACTGGATCATATCTTGTCAGATAGAGCGAGGGAAGCGCTCTCTGCCACCCTGCAGCAGGGAGCAATCCGCGGGGGTAACTGCGGGACCCGAAAATAAGGAGCTGATGAGAGTCCCCGGGGATGGCGGCCGGAAACCCGAGGAGGATGCCTGACGTGCAGAGTTAGGCAGACTGGTGGCCCAGGGGTGTTAAAAAAAGTATAGCAAAAAAAAAATGTAAGTACAACCCCTGGCACATCCCACAATTCCCTACAGCTGACGTCACAACCAGGGAGCAGCCGTGGGTGATTGAATGTATTGTAACTATACTAAACTTTGAAGCAGCAGTATTTGTTAGTGGAAAAAATATTCATCATATAGTGTTTTAGTAATAATTTATTTCTGGCAAAAACATCAGTATATCCATTTTTGTTTACCTTGACTTCAACTCCTGAACTTAGATATGTGGTTTAAACATTTTTAAAAGTCCCTACTATCTGGGCCCACCCACTATAAATATGTAACCCCTAGATGGCGCTATCCCAGGGGCTACTACCCCTGCCTGATTCGCCACTAACAGGTTGAGGGGCCTGGATCCAATGGCGGGTGCCTCCACCCAGAGGTCAGGGTTTACAATAGTTAAACTAACTTGGTCACAGCCTTCTGGGACACTGCAACCCCCCTTTCTTCCCACTAGTGGCCCACACAATACATCAGAATTACCTTTACAGTATACACTTACCCCTAGGACTGGTTCCGGCACTGGGACCTCCTGTGAAATAAGATACAGTGCAACAATCACAGTACAGTACTTTAACATAGACAAATACCTCAGGCAGTGTAACTTTGCTGAAACAAGCAGCTCTGATTTATTTAGGGGGATATAACAAGGACAGGGGGAAATCAGGTTAATTAGGTTATCACTCTACTCATCTACCTATGGCTCCGTGCACAGGCCTATCCCTATCAGTTACTGTCCCTGGGTACCCAAGCCCTAGTGGCTAGTCCAAACTGTGCAGCTGGTAGGGCCCTTTCACACAGAGAAAAGGAGAATTAAACAGTCAGCAGTACAGTAATTCCATTTGGATTTAATGTGGCAATTCAACAGGGAGCGACCCTGAATTAGTACTCACGACCTCCAAATAAGATAGGGTCCTTCAATGTCAGCAGGGCTACTCTTGAGCTCCAAGAGACTCCTCACATTTATTTGGTAAACAGTCACAGGCAAAAGTCACTTAATGGCAGCAGGATTCACTTGAGGTACACAAACCTCTTCACACATTTATATGGTAAAAGAAAGCACTATACCAGGCAGGCTGCATCTGTATCCCAATCGCAATTACTGCACAATACCCGGAGAACACACAGCAGATTCAGTTCCCGACAGACCCAGTGCAATTTTCAGCAATTCCTCCAGTCTTCTACAGGGTGAGCCTGGTTTCTACTCTTCAGATATCCTTTGATTCTCTTCACAGGACGGATTCAGTCCTAACAAGCTGCAGACCGGAACTCTGGACCTTACACATGTTTTTGACTAAAACTGTGCACTGAAGGAGCACAGGTTCCTTTCCCTTCACTGCCAAAGCTCAACTGAAACTCCCAACAGACAAAACCTGGCACTTCCTTTGAGTTCCTCCCAGTTCTTGACTGGATTGGCTGTCACTCACAATAGACTGCTGCTGTTGGTCCAAAAGGCGCCAAGTCCAAACTACATCTCCCAGAGTCACTGCCCATACAATCCTCTTGTGGCTGGCTCAGATTATGAGTCCAAGTTCTGATTCGTCCAAGGCACCATTTAGAGCTAGCTTACCCCACACTGATTGGTCCAGTTCAGCAGTTCAAAACCAGAATGGGGAACTAGGCAGACACAGTTCTGACTGCAAAGAAAGCAGGTTAGACAAACTGTAATTTCATTATTACTGTAAATGATTTCTGGCAAACAGTTACATCCTTCAGATGGGTTCCCTTTGCACTCCTAGTGACTGCAAAATGGAGTGAATTGGCAGCAGCTCGAGTGGTACTCAAACAGAAAGCACACAGTCCCCCCATACAAACCAACCATGTCTGCAAGCAGACAGCTCTCAAAGAGACAGTACCAGAGGCTCTAAAAACACTTACTATAAATGGCTTAAACGCCAAACACCATTCAGGCTTGGAGCATTCAAGCAAGCTCCTGGAAGTCTTCTGGGAACCCCCATTTGCAGGGGGGTTACACCCTTCCTGGCCTGGGAAAGCTTGACGTCCGCGTCAAGCAAGTACCCCCATAAGTTTTAACTGCAACCATATACATTTGCATTAGGCTCACACATGTAATCATCAGTCAATACATCATTTTACCAAGAACACATTTCTGAAACATTGCACGTCACTCTTTTACACAGTATTACACACACATTGTACCATAACTCAAGTTATTACCTCTTGTACATGAAACCTGAAGAGAGGGGGCCTTCCTATCAGTTACCTTGGGGCTGGACGGGCAAGGCACCATACTTAGAGGGCAACACAAGTAACTTGAGTTAGCACTGACGCCAGTTTGGGCAATGAGCTCGGGGACACATACACTCCTTTATGGACAACATTGAGAGGCAAATCCACAGGCCTCCTAAGGAATCATAACTGAGGTGCACCACAGGCTTTACAGCTCGACCAGTCTTCTAGGGGGGAACTGTTACAGTCTCTGCACTCTGAGCCTCATTTTCAGCATTGTCCTCACTTGTCAGGGGGTCTCCATGGGGTAGAGAGGCTAGTACTTGGGGCACTTTCAGCTCCAGGAGTTACAGTTTCTGAGTCCACAACATTTGGCTCGCATGGAGAGCTTTCGGACACTGGCAGTGGACTGTCAGGGCACTCAAAATACTCTTCTTGTTCTGGTGTATCACCAGTCTGACCCAATCCATCATTTTCCTCCCCTGAAAGCTCAAACAGTTCAACCATGCACAATGATTCAATTTCATCTGATCTGATGCTTTGCACTTCACTTTCTGGGAGCATTGGCTCCAGGGACGAAGCTGGGGGCTTAGACAGTCCAGAAGGCCCAGCTTCGTCTCCAGTATTGACTAGGGGATTGCCCCGAAACAATTGACTCAGTTCGTAAGAAGGATAGTATTCAAAGTGACTCTCACTTTCTTCTGATATGGACCGACAGTCATGCTCAACTGGGACTTGTGGAGGGAACACTTTAACTCTGCTTCTGTAGGTGCAGACGTCTTGATCTTTCTTAGCAGCAGCTCTAGTCACTGGTCCAGAGGGGGCATCTTCTAGGGGCTCAGACTCAATCAAGATTTGTCCAATGGGCAGTAAATGATTTCTATGCATTGTTTTTACATCTTTTGAATTATTCTCAGGCCTTACTTTGTACACTGGCAGATCATCTAGTTTGCCCACTACAATGTGAGGGAGATGGTGCCATCTGTCAGCAATCTTGTGTTTGCCATGCAGTCCCAGATTTCTTAGCAATACCCGATCTCCCTCCTGGAGTTCCTGTGCTTTTACCTTTTTATCATACCTTTCTTTGTTGGCCAGATTTCTTTGGCAGCCATGGTTTGAGCCAGTTGGTACGCATGAGTTAGCTGGGCCTTTAACTTTGCACATACTGTAAATAGTTGTCAGCTTGAACCCCATCAGGAGAGACCCCAAAACACACATCTACTGGTAGTCGAGCTTCTTCCAAACATCAGGCGGTAGGGGAGAACCCAGTGGCATCACTTTGGTGCAGTTATAAGCATGTACCAGGGTGCTAATTTGTTGGCTCCATCTAGGCTTGTCCTTTGGGTGCAGGGTGCCTAGCATATCTAGCAAAGTGCGTTCAGGCTGTGGGCTCCTGGGGGTGGTAAGGAGTGGTTCTGGACTTCTGACTCCCATAGAGAAAGCATCTCTTTGATCAGACGACTCTCAAAGTCTCCCTTGATCAGAATGGATTCTTTGTGGAGCCCCATAGTGAACAAAAAGTTTTCTACAAGTACTTTGACTACAGTGGATGCTTTCTGGTCTTGTGGGAAAGCTTGGGCATATCTCGTGAAATGGTCAGTGACCACCAGCACATTACTGATATTTCTTTGATCTGACTCCAAACTTAGAAAATCAATACAGACCAGCTCCATGGGTGCACTGGTGGTTATGTTAACAAGGGGCAGCCCTCTGGGCAAAGCTTTCTCTGTAAGCAGCGACTACAAGTTCGAATGTGTTGCTCCACATCAGCCCCATCTTAGGCCAATAGAATCTGGATCTCACCAAGTCAAGTGTTCTGTCTATACCAAGGTGCCCCATGTGGTTGTGCAAGGACCTCAATACTGAGTCTCGAAGGCAGTGGGCAGCACTAGTTGTTGTTTGTCTACTTGTCCCCTCTGTCTACTGTTTCTCTGTATAACAGTTTATTGATCAGTTTCAATTTAGGACCTTCTTTGTATAACAGTGCAGTTCTCAAATCAGTGGAGCGTAATTTGGACACATCTTTTCCTGCATAGAGGGCTTCTAAAGCTGCTTTGATCATGGGATCGCGGGATTGAGCCCGTAATACTGTCATTGTCCAGCTGAGGCAGTGCACCAATGTCTATTGCAGAAAAGTGGCAATAAGCAGCAGGTATGCAATTCTCAGAGGGTCCCAAGCAATCACCTATGCAGTCCACTGCGTCCGTGGACATTTGTTCATCCCTGTCAAACTTCCGGCAGAGTGCCCGAATGTCAGGTTCTGCCAATCGGACCCAATCATTCTGGGGAACAGGCCTCCTGGAGAGAGCATCAGCATCTATGTGGTTCAGACCTGCTCGGTATTCGAGAGCATAGTCGTATGTAGATAATGCAGAAAGCCACCTATGGCCAGTGGCATCCAACTTAGCTGAGATCTGCACATAGGTTAAAGGATTATTGTCAGTTTTTACTAGTATTTTAGCCCCATACAAGTACTCATGGAATTGGTCAACAATAGCCCACTTCAAAGCTAGAAACTCTAACTTATGTACAGGATAGTTCTTTTCGGATGAGGTCAGACTCTACTGGCAAAGGCCACTGGTCTCAGGCCATTCTCGTGCTCTTGGTACAACACAGCCCCCAACCCTTGCAAGCTAGCATCAGTGTGCAGGACATAAGGTTTCTTGGATCGGCATAGGCCAGCACTGAGCATGGGTAAGTTGATAAATGATCTCATGAAAAGCAGTCTCACAATCAGGAGTCCAGCGGGCCCCAAATACTTCACTCGGATGAAAATACACTCTTTCAGTCTTGAGAGATGCTGACTTTTGGTATTTTTTGTGGGTTGGGGGACACCCTTGAGTAAGGTTAAGTAAAGGGCGGATCACTCTTGAATAGTCCTTGATGAAACGCCGATAATAACCACAGAATCCCAGGAATCTTTGCAGTTCTTTTAGATTTTTGGGCTGTGGCCAGGTGGTCAAGGCCTCAACTTTACTTGGGTCGGTCTCTATTCCCTCGGTGGATACTATGTGTCCCACATACTTTACTGATGTTTGAAAGAATTGACACTTATCAATGGACAGTTTAAGGCCAAAGTCCTCCAGTCGGTCCAATACCTTAAATAATCTGCTCTATGTTCCTCCAGTGAGCTGCCAAACACAATAACATCATCTAGGTATACCAGGCACTCTAGTAAGTTCATGTCCCCCACTGCACGCTCCATCAATCGTTGAAAGTGGCTGGGGCACCTGAAATCCTTGAGGCATCCTCATGAATTCATAGAAGCCAAGCGGACAGATAAAGGCTGTCTTTTCACGGTCCTCTGGGGCCATCGGGATCTGGTAGTACCCACCGCGGAGATCCAGCACAGAGAACCACTTGCTCCCGCTTAGGCAGTCCAAAGCATCCTGACTGGGGCATTGTGTACTGATCAGGATAGTCCGCCAGTTTAAGGTGCGATAATCCACACATCCTTACTGCTCCATTCTTTTCCTCACTACCACAATGGGGAAGCATAAGGGCTTCTGGATTCTTGTATTACACCAGCAGCTAACATCTCTTGCAGATGCCGTCTCACATCATCTATGTCAGCAGGTGCCAGGCCGAGACCTCTCACGAAATGGTCTTTCGTCATGCAGCCGGATATTGTGCTCAGCTCCTTGCACGCATCCTACGTCCCATTCCTTTAAAGAAAACACCTGGTCTCTCTGGGCAAGCTTCTCACTGATCCTCACTTTCCATTCAGCTGGCAGCGGGGAGTCGCCAAAATCAAACAAGTCAGGCGTTACTCTGTCATTCTTCCTTGAACTCTTGCTGCTGGGTAGCACTGCAGTGTCTGCACAATGCACATTAGCCAGGATGCAACCTCTATTTACTCGAATGTCTCTTTCAGACACATTATGAACTTGGACCATTACCCTTCTGGCATAAGCATGGGCTCTAGCGGGCAAAATACTAGGACTTGACCAGCAGTCCCTCTGGCAATTTTCCATCGCCTGGTGCATCCAACATTAGTATTTTATTCTTAACATCCTTTCTGATACGGACCTCTCCCTGTAAGGTACACTGGGCATTTGGCGCCAGGATCAGAGACTCAGGATCCTTCTTCCATACAATTCCGACCGGTTCCTCTGGTTCTATTTTTTCAGCATCCCTCTGTGCCTCATAGGCCTTCTTAATTAAAGCCAGAACTCTTAAAGCTCTACTAGTCTTTGACCCCTGTTTTTCATAACACAACTGTGCCAGCCTTCTGAACATATGAGCATTTGTTCCAATCAACAAAGGGACACCATCATACAGTCCAGTGGGGGGACACACTAAGGCTAGGGTCTCTACTTGTTCGGCCACTCCAGCCACGGAGGTGGGGAAAGATAGCCAAATTGGATGTACCCGAATAGGGTAGGCCTTCCACTTAACCCCCATACATGCAGTCCTTTCTAATGGTTGTAAGGTCACGTCTGACAAATGCTTCTGATACCAATCTTGGAACATAATTGTCACTTGGGAGCCACTGTCTAATACAGCTCTTGTAGACACTCCATTCACCTTTACAGTGGTCTCCATGGAGGAACCCACTATTCTGGACCAGTCTGGAGAGGCGGTAGTGGGGGCCTGGGCAACTGACCTTGCCACAAAAGGATGTGAGTTAACATTTTTGGTGCTCTCACTGGGATCATTTCGTGTACCTCTTAACCACTGATTTGTTCTCCGAAGCCTCCTTGTAGCCTATATGCAACTTTGTCAGTGTCTTTTGGGGACCGGCATTCCCTTTTCATGTGCCCATCCTTCCCACAATTATAGCAAAACATACTTTCTGGAGTTTGAGCTGGCCGAGGCGCCAAACTGGGAGCCAGAGCGGGGGTATTACTAACTGGAAACCTTGGTGCCATCTCTGTCTGTGGCATGATAAGCATTTGGAGACATCTCGTCAGTTTCTCCACTTCCATGGTCAAGGAATCAAGTTCGGAGCTGTTATCAGCAGGAGATACATGGGTGGGTACCCCAACCCCCATAGCAGATGCAGTCGGATATAGGTCAGGGCCCGTACTTGCAGGCGTGGCCTTCATAAAGGGACTGTTTTTGAATTCCCGGATCTCTCTCAACAGTTCGCCCCATTGTGGCATATCTTTTTCCTTGTCAGAGCACTCATTGACTGTCAACCTCTGTCCCTGAACTTCACTTGATGGGTCACCCTCAGTCACTCGGGTTGTAGCCGCAGCTATTCAAACACCCTGAAGTCTTGCTATATTAGGACTTATTGCAGTTAGCCACTGCACTTGAACTGCCCCGGAGAGGAAAGAGTTAACTCCAGAGAATCTGGAGTTCTAAAGCGAGGGCGCTATACCAAAGCTCTATCTGGGCAGTTTCAAATGAAACTGTCAGATTCTTTACTCGCGCTCACTGAACAGTCACTCCGAGATCAGCTCCTTCAGCTCGGTTCATTTCTCGGTCAAGTGAGTATTTTCGGTTCATTTGAACCGCCAAAAAGTAATTATTTTACCGCATTTCGATTAAAGCTCTATCTGCCCCATTGTGGCATATCTTTTTCCTTGTCAGAGCACTCATTGACTGTCAACCTCTGCCCCTGAACTTCACTTGATGGGTCACCCTCAGTCACTCGGGTTGTAGCCGCAGCTATTCAAACACCCTGAAGTCTTGCTATATTAGGACTTATTGCAGTTAGCCACTGCACTTGAACTGCCCCGGAGAGGAAAGAGTTAACTCCAGAGAATCTGGAGTTCTAAAGCACGAGGGCGCTATACCAAAGCTCTATCTGGGCAGTTTCAAATGAAACTGTCAGATTCTTTACTCCGCTTCACTGAACAGTCACTCCGGAGATCAGCTCCTTCAGCTCGGTTCATTTCTCGGTCAAGTAGGTATTTTTGGGTTCATTTGAACCGGCAAAAGTAATTATTTTACCGATTTCGTTAAAGCTCTATCTGGTAAACCGTAAGTACAAAATGTAAGTCTGTGGAAATTTAGTTATCGGTTCGGTTTTGAACCGATCGGTTTGCTTATTTTAACGTTTTAAAGTTTTGGGCTTTTAGAGTGCGGTACCCGGTTCTTATTGGTTCTAAAAAAACCTTGATTTTAAATAGGGTTTTTTCAAATACCCATGAAACGGTTAGGAACCGATAAGGGTGTTTTGCCTGGCACGGCCATAAAAAGGGCAAGTTTTTGGTTAGGCTGGCATTATGTCTGAGAAACCCAAAAAGAAAAACCGGGCCCACTGGGTTTCAACACTGTGATGCTGTGGGGAAGCCTTTGCCAAGGCTGACCCACACACCACTTGTGTTTATTGTCTGGGGGCTGACCACCTCCTGTCAGACTGCCAGGTGTTTAAAATTTCCTGCAGCCACCCTGAAAAGAGATAGGGCGGCTCAGGAACTATTGGCCAAAAGTCCGCTGACCCGGATGGCCAGCCCGGTCCAGTACCCACTGGACCAGAGGGAGTGCCCTCTGACCAGGGCTAGACTTCCTCGGGCAAAAGGATGGTTCAGAGGAACCAGTTTAAAAAAAAAAAAATGAATATGACAGAGAAATCAGTAGGTTTGGAGTCCAAGATTGTCTCTCCAACTGCTGCAGAAGTAGTTAAGTCATACAGATTGTCCAGTCACTGTTTCTAGGTCCTGTCGAACCATCTACAGTTGGTAAAAGGTGGCTCTGCTCAGTTCCAGTGGTTCAGGTTTATGATGTTGAGGAATTGTTATGAACCACAGGAGTGGGAGGAGGAAATTGATCAATACATGTGGCTGGTAGGGTCTGGACATGCCCACTTAAGCGGACATTTTCTCCAGACAGACTTTAGAATCTCCTTTTCTGTCTGAGTCCTTTTCTCAGTTTATGTTTTACAAAAGCTTGCAGAATCCCCCAGCTTCCTTTAGAGGAGGCTATGGATGAGTAAAGGGAGCCTGATTATGTAGGAATGATGGGCTAGGAGGTTGTCTTTCCTTTGCATAAGTCATTTAGGAAGTAAACAACAAAGATTTTATAAGATTCCTCTTCTGTCCCTCCTGTAAGATAAAAAATGGACAGAAGGTGTATTTCGTCAGGCTCTGTTACAGACTTCCTCACTGAGCAGTGTAGTCATGTAGGTGTGGTACAAGCTGCAGCCTGTGTCAAGGTTAGTTCCTGGCCTCACATCCTCCTGAATAGGATTCCAGGAAGATTGATGCCATGACAAGAAACAGTATATGGCAGCTTCTGTGGGACTCAGACAGGCAAGTTGTATATTATTTGGCTAGATTTGGAAACTAGGTGGGACGAGACAGAAGTTAGCCAAGCAGGCCCATGGCCAGCTGGCGAAGCGGTTGGAACAGGTGGCTGCTAATGGCACTGAAGCCTCTAAGTTCAAGTTCATACTGCTGTTGGTGGTGTTAATCTTGTTTTCTCTAGGGTCATGACCACTTCTGTAGCTTTCGTAGGTTGGCATGGCTCAGATGCACTAATCTGTTCCAAGATACTCTGTCAAAGTCTATGGATTTGTTTCTTGTTGTGGGTAATTCTCTGTTTGAGGAACAAACAGAAAGCTATATGAAAACAGGGATGATTACCTACAAAAGTGCCCAGGTAGAGGCTCAGGCCTCCTCTGCTTTCGCCAGAAGGGTCTCTTCAGAGGCAGAGATAGACGGGGCACAAGTAAACCGTCCCCCTCCCCTTAGCCTAAGACTATTGCCAAGCAGGCACCCTGATGGGGTGCCCAGGGCCGATTCTCCTATACCAGTGGGCAGGTTGGTTTTTATTTCAGCCAGAATTGGGTGTCCCTAACTCGGACAAGTGGTTCTGGAAGTAATAGGTCTGGTTCTCAGCTTCAAACAGTTTCCAAAGATGAGAGCCAGACAGGTCCACCTGCAAATCCTTCGGAATCCCTTGCTTTGGGAGCAGAGGTTTCTTCTCCTCTGAACTGCAAAGCAGTAGAAGGTCCTCCTTGCCACTGGGGCAAGGGGCTGTACTCATGATACTTTCTTACCCTATAGAAGGCAGGAGATTGGCGGCCCATCTCAGATTTAAGGTACCTGAACAAGCATCTTTGAAACAAAGTTAAAATGTTAACTTGGCTGAGGCCAGGGACTGGCTAGCTTTCCTGGACCTCAAGGATGCCTATTTTTTCATGTTTTGATCAGGCCTTCTCACGAAAGTACCTCAGGTTACCCTCAGGCCACTACCAGTTCAGGGCAATGCCCTTCGCCTTACTCTGCGCCAAGGGTATTGAAATTCTAGCTGTGGTAGTGGCTCTTTAAGAAGGCAAGGATTGCTTTGTTTCCTTTCCTGGATGACTGGCTCTTAGTGGGTCAGTCTCCAGATCAAGTAAAATCCCACTTGCAAGTCACCCAGCAGCTTCTCACCTTTCTGGAATTCCTGCTGAATTTACCAAAGTCAGTTCTCGAACCAGTTCAGGTACTAACTTTCATAGGGGCAGAGTTGAACACAAAGTTAGCCAGGCATTTCTCCTCTGAAAGGGTAGGCAGTCTCTTGCCCTGGCATCTTCCATTACTCTGCGAGTCTCTTGACCAGCATAGCATTTGCTACAACTACTGGGGCACATGGCTGCTTCCACAGCTGTAGTGCAGGGAGCAAGATTCCAGATGAGGGACATTTAGTTCCATCTGAGGGCCTATTGGTCCCAAAGGAGGGATTCCCTTTCCAAATTGGTTCTAGTGACCCAATCCCTGATCCTGGCCTTACACTGGTGGCAGGATCAAAGCAATCTAAAACTAGGGGTCCTCCTCATTCCCTCACCACGGATGCTCCTGTGTTAGGGTGAGGAGCTCGCTTAGGCGACCTGTCCACAAGGGGAGTGTGGTCTCCCTAGGAATCTCTGCTTCACATCAATTTTTGGAACTCAGAGCTGTCTTCTAGCTCTTAGGAGTTTTCAGCTTCTGTCCAGAACAAGGTAGTTCAAGTCAGGACAGACAACACCACAATAATGTGGTACATCAACAGGCAGGGGGCACTCGTCATCAGCCTTGTGCAATCAAGCAATGAAGTGGTGGTCTCTGGCTTACTCCTGAACACCTCCCTGATAGCAGTTCACCTCCCAGGGAAGGACAATGCCCTGGCAGATGCCCTCAGCAGGATTCTCAGGGCCAATCACGATTGGGCTCTGAATCCTCAGGTGCTGGGTTCAGTCTCACCAGATGGGGCTCATTTTCAGATAGATCTTTCGCAGCCCCAGATAACCACTAACTTTCTCTGTTTTGTTGAGCCTCCAGTGCTGGATCAGCCCCTGACGCTTTTCACTTGGATTGGAAAGGGAAGTTTCTGTACACCTTTCCTCCTTTTCCCTTTCTTTCAGGATACTAGTAAAAATCAGATCTCAGCCCTGCAAAGCGATTCTGATTGTTCCAAACTGGGCCAGACAGCCCTGGTACCCATTGTCTCTGTCCTGACAGTCCACCCTACCCTGAGCTTGCCCAGAGTCCACGACTTACTGGCCTTTGCACAAGGGAGAGAGTGTGGTATCCGAACCTCAAATTCCTCCTTCTCAAGGCAGCTCTTGAGGAGTTAGAATTTGTTGATTTACACCTTTTCAAGGTGTCGCGAATATTTTAAAGGCTTCATGAAGCTTTTTCACTGGGGCCACTTAGCAATTCTAAGCGAACAGGTTTTCAGTCTGGTGCGCTGAGTAGCAGATTATACCACAGTCTGCTTATCTGCCCATTTTCTGGACTTTTGGTCCATTTTAAATTCCTTAGGTCTTGGGCCAGCTACCTTAAGGGTTCCTCTGGCAGCTGTCTCTGTTTTTTCTGCAAGCAGGAAGCCTGCTTCCTTTTCTTCTCAACCTGTGTTTTGTTTTAAGGGGTTGCTTCACACCAACCCTCCTTTTTGGGAACCAGCTCCTGCATGGAGCCTGAATGTTTGCATTGCTCAGTTAATGCAAACCCTTTGGACCTCTGTCCCAGCAGAGCTCAAGCTTCTCACTTGGAAATGTCTTTTTCTGGTGGTTTCACTTCTGCCAGACGATAAGTGAACTACAGGCCCTGGCAGTGGAAGAAGATTTTCTCCCCACAGGGATAAGACAGTTCCTAGGACTAACACAGGGTTTGTCCTTAAGTGGTTTCAGGTTTCCACCTGAACCAACCCATCTCTCCCAGGATTTTTCACTGAGCATTCTTCCTCAGGTGAGAGGAGACTGCACAGCTTGGACGCTCAAAAGAGCCTTATGCTAGTATTTGTAACACACCAAGGGTCACAGGTTCGAATCCTCCAACTCTTCCTTACCTAGGGCGAGGTTGGCAAAGGAACCTGCCACTAAGAGGACAATTGCAAGGTGGATTGTCTCTTGTATCCATTTTGTTATCAAAGACTAGGTAGGAGAGCCCCTCAGGACTGAGGGCTCACTCCACCAGGTGTACAGCTGCATCTCTAGCGGCTGCTAGAGATATTCCCATTGGAAATCTGTCGAGCTGTTACTTGGAAGACAGTTCACACTTTTACCACGTATTATTCCCTGGATTTCTGTCCAGGAGAGATGCTCGTTTTGGCACAGCTGTGCTTCAGAGCCTATTTCCTAAGTAGGTTCTGACCCTCCTCCATGGAGGTACTGCTGTGTAATCTGTAATAAGTCCAATATAGCAAGACTTCATGGTGTTTGAAGAAAAATTACTCACCTTAGTAATTGCTTTCTTCCTCATGGAGTCTTGCTATATTAGGACCACCTCCCCAACCTGCCCCTCTCAGAACTTCTACTGGGGTGGGGGTGGCAAATTAGTGCAAGCACTGTGTCATGCCATTGTAGTTCTTCCCTTCACCCTCCTTTATTTAGGGCTAGGGAACTAGGGTTTTCTGTGTTGAGTGATTTGTTGACCCCCTTCCTGGACTTGAGTCTTTGGGGGAAGGGGGGTCTAATAGTGCTTGTCAGGGGGGAAAACTAATAATACCATTATTCATTCTTATTATTGTTATTGTTGTTCCTATTGTTGTTTATATTGTTGTTATTACTACTAGTAGGTAGCCATTTGGCTAGTGTAGAGCTTCCACACAGACTTGTTGCTTAGTGTTAGCTTTCAGAGATCTGACAGTTTCATTTGAAACTGCCCAGATAGAGCTTTTGGTATACGCCTTCGCGCTTTAGAACTCCAGATTCTCTGGAGTTAACTCTTTCCTCTCCGGGGCAGTTCAAGTGCAGTGGCTAACTGCAATAAGTCCTAATATAGCAAGACTCCATGAGAAGAAAAGCAATTACTAAGGTGAGTAATTTTTTCTTGGTGCAGGTCCCTCCCGAGGTCGCCTTTTCTCAACTCCTCGAATTTCTCTCATTAACTCATCATAGGAGGGTGGGGATTCCAGTCGATTTGCCAGGCGTAACTGAAGCAACAGCAGTTCTGAGAAGGGGGCAGACTTAAGGATCCTGTCCAGCCTGGTTCGGTCCAGTTCATTGCTGGCAAAATACCCTTTCTGAGGCATTCTTGCAACAATTTTTCCAGCCGAGATACATACACAGACAACAACTCCACTTGGTACTGTTAGCATCTCTTACTCTCCACCATAGGTCCTCATCAGAATCTGGGCTCATACACATTCTCCAAGGCCTCAAGATAGGCCTGTGCAGTCACTTCAGGGTTACTGGCCCGTTTAGCACGAATGGTAGCCAGGCAGGACCTCGGAGGCTCTCACTAACCCTCTTTCGCTTTGCTTCCAGCATTGCCATTCTAGCACTTGGGGCAACATAGTTCATCAGGTCTCCCAGTCATCCTCCCTTGGGGGTGGGAGGTGCCAGAAGATCCTCAACCTTCGTAAGAGTCGTGACTAATGGCAGGTGCAGAAATAGGAGTCTGCATTGGTTCAGCCACCATTACGGGTACTGAGCGGAGAGGGTGTTGGGGAGGAACACCCTAGGTGGCAAGAATAGTTTCTTCAAGTCCTCCACAGTTTTCCTTCCCAGCAACCATTTAGCAAATTTCTCCTCAAAGTTTCAGACAGTGGTGGGGCTCATTCCCCCGGTCTTTACTGTACTTAGTTATCACTCTCCAGGCAGTGAGGGCTCCTCTGGGGTAATGGTCTGGCACTTTGGAGCTATCTATCGGATCCTCTAAACTCTACTAGGGCTAGGAAAGTGTGGGTGAGCAGATTAGCATGCCGACCACCACCACAGGGTTTGTAAACCTTCCACCTTGGAAGGTACTCCTTGTACAGTGTCCGTATTGATACCCAGGGATGTCCAGGATAAGCACAGCATTTTGGGGTCAATCTCCTCCCAGTACACCCACTCCACCAGCCGTGCACAGCCACTTCTGTCGGGTACCCATTTTTCTTAACAGTGGTTCGGAATATGGCCACTAGAGGACACACAATCCCAGCGGTGAGCCTCCAAGATGTAACCCCTAGATGGCGCTATCCCAGGGCTACTACCCCTGCCTGATTCGCCACTAACAGGTTGGAGGGGCCTGATCCAATGGCGGGTGCCTCCACCCAGAGGTCAGGGTTTACAATAGTTAAACTAACTTGGTCACAGCCTTCTGGGACACTGCAGCCCCCCTTTCTTCCCACTAGTGGCCCACAATACATCAGAATTACCTTTACAGTATACACTTACCCCAGGACTGGTTCCGCACTGGGACCTCCTGTGAAATAAGATACAGTGCAACAATCACAGTACAGTACTTTTAACATAGACAAACACCTCAGGCAGTATAACTTTGCTGAAACAAGCAGCTCTGATTTATTTAGGGATATAACAAGGACAGGGGAAATCAGGTTAATTAGCTTATCACTCTACTCATCTATTTATGGCTCTGTGCACAGGCCTATCCTATCAGTTACTGTCCCTGGGTACCCAAGCCCTAGTGGCTAGTCCAAACCGTGGCAGCTGGTAGGGGCCCTTTCACACAGAGAGAAAGGAGAATTAAACAGTCAGCAGTACAGTAATTCCATTTGGATTTAATGTGGCAATTCAACAGGAGCGACCCTGAATTAGTACTCACGACCTCCAAATAAGATAGGGTCCTTTAATGTCAGCAGGGCTACTCTTGAGCTCCAAGAGACTCCACACATTTATTTGGTAAACAGTCACAGGCAAAAGTCACTTAATGGCAGCAGGATTCACTTGAGGTACACAAACCTCTTCACACATTTATATGGTAAAAGAAAGCACTATACCAGGCAGGCTGCATCTGTATCCCAATCGCATTACTGCACAATACCCGGAGAACACACAGCAGATTCAGTTCCTGACAGACCGAGTGCAATTTTCAGCAATTCCTCCAGTCTTCTACAGGGTGAGCCTGGTTTCTACTCTTCAGATATCCTTTGATTCTCTTCACAGGACGGATTCAGTCCTAACAAGCTGCAGACCGGAACTCTGGACCTTACACATGTTTTTTTGACTAAAACTGTGCACTGAAGGAGCACAGGGTTCCTTTCCCCTTCACTGCCAAAGCTCAACTGAAACTCCCAACAGACAAAACCGGGCACTTCCTTTGAGTTCCTCCCAGTTCTTGACTGGATTGGCTGTCACTCACAACAGACTGCTGCTGTTGGTCCAAAAGGCGCGAGTCCAAACTACATCTCCCAGAGTCACTGCCCATACAATCCTCTTGTGGCTGGCTCAGATTATGAGTCCAAGTTCTGATTCAGTCTAAGGCACCATTTTAGAGCTAGCTTACCCCACACTGATTGGTCCAGTTCAGCAGTTCAAAACCAGAATGGGGAACTAGGCAGACACAGTTCTGACTGCAAAGAAAGCAGGTTAGACAAACTGTAATTTCATTATTACTGTAAATGATTTCTGGCAAACAGTTACATCCTTCAGATGGGTTCCCTTTGCACTCCTAGTGACTGCAAAAATGGAGTGAATTGGCAGCAGCTCGAGTGGTACTCAAACAGAGAAGCACACAGTCCCCCCATACAAACCAACCATGTCTGCAAGCAGACAGCTCTCAAAGAGACAGTACCAGAGGCTCTAAAAACACTTACTGATAAATGGCTTAAACGCCAAACACCATTCAGGCTTGGAGCATTCAAGCAAGCTCCTGGAAGTCTTCTGGGAACCCCCATTTGCAGGGGGGTTACAAATAAATGAAACATTTTGGTGTGCTGCTGTGCTGTTTACCAACAGAAATGTGTACTAGCACCCTCCTAATACAAATCTAGTATGTAAAGTCAAAAAATAACCTCAGGGTATTGGATTTATAAAAATTGTTAGTAGTGGCCATCTTTAATGACTTAGGTCATAAATTATAAAATTGGTAATAAAAGCTGTTTTAAAAACATCTTAGAGAAATAAAAATGTGTTGATGATAAATCCAGTTACATAAGAACTATATTAGTGCAAAAAAAACTATATGATGAAATTTCATGCTTTCTAAGATGTGGGGTCCGGTTCTAGAAAGGGTTACGCATGCCAACGAAAATGGTGCAAATAGCACTTTGCGCCATGAGTTGCGACACTCCGGATTCTGCAAAGCAGCCTGCGACATATTGCAGGCTGCTTGCGCCAAAGTAGACTTACACCACAATTTACGCCAGAAACCCTCTGAGACATGGCACAAGGGGGTTTACGGCAGCAGTTGCGCCCTGTTCTGGAAGGGCAGCTGCCAGATCCCCAAATGTGCAACTCTGAAACAACCGCTGGAGAACATCCGTCAAAGTATATTTACACCAGCTATTAGCTGGCGTGAGTGTACTTTGAGTCCACCGGGGATTGCGCCAATGTGCATGCCAGCCCATCCCCCATGACATTCAGATGGAGCTCAGTCAGTGGCTGGCCATGGTGGTGAGAGGTGGGCTGTACCAGTCTCCGGCTGGGTACGGGTCGGGGGGAGCGGGTGGTCTGGCACTGCCAGATGGGGTGAGGCCACTAGACTACCAAGGATAACAGGACTGTTTTTTTCTACAGTCTGCATTAGTGGCCAGACTTGTGTTTGGAGATTGGGGCTTGGGGAGGGGGCACTAGTCTTGCAGGGCTTATTTAACTGGATTCGGGGTTTGGGGCATTGGGATCGATAGCCCTATGGGGCTTTTTCTGCATTATGGGGATCGGGACATGGAGGGTCCTCTGGCCGAGGGCTTTTGTACTGGATTATGGGGATTGGGGGCATTGGGGGGATCGATAGCCCTGCGGGGCATTTTTACTTATATCGGAGTATCAGGGCATGGGGGGGGCTCTTGCGCCCTTACACTATAGTTGCCGAGGCTTACACCAACCCAATCAGGTACGCCCTCCCTTTGGGATAAGTCGTGGGATGTAGCCACAGGGACCCTGCTCGATAGAGAATCGGGTGCATCGGCGTTTAGTGCAAGTCACCTTTGGACCATCTTGCGCTGACCCTTCTAGAATCGGGCCCGTGGCCTTTTTCTGCTGTCATTGTCCACGTTTCTGTGATGAGTATGAGAAGGAAGTGGGCCATATGTCCATTGTGATTGTCTGCCACTGTTCAATTGCTGTAATGTTTCAGTTTAGTTTTCCCCATATCAAATAAGGAAAAAAACAGCACTGGATTCAAAAGGTGCTTCTGCTCAGACACCAGCAGCAAGTAAAGAAAGAGCAGAGCACATACAGAGATGTAGCATAAAAAGTGTTCATTTAAGGTGCACACACATCATAGAATTATAGAAATCTGACTACAGAAAAGGACTTCTCTGGCCCATCGAGTCTGACCTTCCCCCCCCACACACACACTCGTCACCTATGTCAAGGGATCTCCCCACCCCTCCATTCAACCCTTTATGTCTGTCACATGCCTTCTTGAATCCCTCTACCATTTTGCCCCCCCCCACCTCTTCAGGCAATTTGTTCCAGGACTCCACCACCCTCTCTGTGAAGTAACACCCTCTCACATTGCCCTTAAATCTTCCTCCTTCTGATCTTAGACTATGACCCCTAGTTTTAGCACCCTCTTTCCTAGTAAATAAGCTCCCCCCTCACTTTGTTAATCCCCTTCACATACTTAAATGTTTCTATCATGTCCCCTCCCCCAGTCTCCAATGGGTATAGATCCAATTCATACATTAAGTGCTCCAGTGACTCATCAGGCAGTGCAGTACAAAGCAGACAAGCCACTGAGCACCGGTACCTTGCCTGCGAATTGATGTGCATCCATGTCTTTTTCAGAAAATTTAATGTTGCACTAAAAGTGCAAGTGCAGCCTGGTCTTATTTTTGTTATCTCACCACTTATATGGCATGATAACACAAATATGTGTGTGGAGGGGTTGTGAGATAACAGATGGACCAGACACCAAACTTCAGGTTCAACACACAATCTCTGTGTGATGTTTATTCAAAATACATGAAATAAGCTTCTGCAATGCCATATTCCTTCTTCAGTACATCAGTTTGCGGCAACAGACTAGGAATATCATTTCTCTGCACTCAGCCAGCACCTACTGACACTGATCTCTGATCTAACCATTTTTCAGTGAAAACCCTTCATCCCTATGTGGGCCCCGTTTCCTTGGGTAGTGGAGGCTCAAAAAAAAAAAAAAAACAAGCTAAAAACAAAGAACCTCAGTGCAGAAACACTGAAACATGGGTTACCTCAAAGGGCATTGGCAACAAATCAAGTTTCAAAGAAATATAACATCATACATACTTCCATAATGCAAAGCATCATGGGATAATATGCAAATCACCATGACATTTCAGACTTTTTCAGTTTACAGGAATTTACATGCATTTTAAATAGCACAACTAACTTAATTTCTATAATAGTCACCTTGTACTTTTTACCATTATCAAAAACACCTAGTGCCATGGTATTTTCAAAATTTACAGGTTTCATAAACATAAGGTATATACATCAAGGTATTTTATGACATAGTGCAATTACATACCAAATCCAACAACGATAAACACAGCCTGTTTTACATACGCTCGGAGGTCACCACAATAACCTCCCTGTCACAATGTGTCATTGAATACAGGCCACTTATCAATTCAGACCAAGCCTCTCTACTCCTGACTGTGCAGAATATGGGCCCAGCTACTAGTTTCCCACTTGAAAGCTTGAACCCCAGAGGCTGGATATTCAAACTGCGCCATTCTGTGGCGCAAGCCCTTGCGCTGCACAAAATAGTTGCACTGGGGTGTGGCCGGGGCGATATTCAACGGAGTTGCGCTATTGAGCAACTCCTTTGACTATCACCCTCCGGCCACAGCCACTGTGCATGGCGCAGTGGAACTTGCGCCACCGCAAGTGGTCAGAGTGGAGCATGCAAGATGTGGTGGTTAGTTCCATTGCGCCTACGCGCAAATTTCCGATATTCAAAAGGTGACATGCAAATGGGGCCATAATTCATGTAAGGCGCGGGGGGGGGGCATTTGCATCTATTTATGGCCCCATTTGCATGCCATTAGCATGCAGGTGCGCCGATCCCCGAGGACTTGCGCCTGGCGCCCTGCCAGGCAGCAGCCATCAAGGACCAACGCCCCCTGCAGCCCGATCGTGGGTATAACTGTTGTAACCCCCTCCCCCGACTGGCCTGATCGCGGGCATAATAGAAGAAACCCCCTCCCCGATTGGCCCGATCGCGGGCATAATAGAAAAACCCCCCTCCCCAGACTGGCCCGATCGCGGGCATATTAGAAGAATCCCCTCTCGGGACTGGCTCCGATCGCGGGCATAATAGATGAACTCCCCTACTGGCTGGATCGGTGCATGAACAGTGCCTTTCCTCGATTGATTCATCGCGGGCATAATAGTGCACCCACCCCCATTAGCTCGATCGCTGGCAGAGTTCACCTCAGTCCACGCATTCTGGTGATTTGCGTGGACCTCACTCACTCACGGAGTCCCACCACCAGCTTCGGTTGGCGGTAGATCCACCTCGCCTGGTGCTGCTACCGCCACGACTGCCTGTTGTGCATCGTCGCTATTGGCGTTCAGAGCAAGAGCCACGGGTATGCAGCCCATACCGCATAAGGTAGTCCAGATATGTGAATGACTGATTGCCTTTAGACGGTATGGAAGGCACCCATTGGCTCTGTTTGAACCAATGGGCATGCAGCCCTACCGAGCAGTCAGTCGGCGGAGCGGGCGTGCAGGCAGGTGGGATGCTGCCGCCTGCCGCTGACGGGGAGGGGAGCAGGTGTGTGCCCGAGGTGGATGGGGTGGGGGCACCAGATCACCAGGGTACGTGGACCTTGGGTGGTGGATTCAATGCCCGTGATCGGGCTAGTGGGGTGGGGGTTCTTTCATTATGCCCGCCATCGGGCCAGTCGAGGGGTTCTTCTATTATGCCCGCGATCGGGCCAGTTGGGAGGAGGGGGTTTCTTCTATTATGCCCGCGACGGGCCAGTTGGGGGGGGGGTTTCTTCTATTATGCCCGTGATCGGGCCAGTCGGGGAAGGGGGTTTTATATGCCCGCATTGGGCTGCAGGGGTACAGGGAGTATGCCGAGGGCCACCCACAGGTGGCAGCTGCTGTGTTGTGCCCTGCAATGCGGCAGCTCACCTGTAGGTGGCCCCGACTTACTCTTTTTTTGCTCAAAGTTGTGCAGGCGCAGGTTGGGGTTGCGCCTGCACACCTGCACAGCCCGCTGAATATCGGGCTGTGCAGTTTATGCATGGTTCCTCCCCCTCTGGTTGAGCATGCCTTCATTAGCATTGCGCTGTTGCTCAGCTTGACTTGGGGGGGGGGGCGCAACTGCCTCCTGCTGAATATGGCAGAATGGCACAATTTCGGACTTGCGCAGGCGCAACCCTATTGTGCATGGCGCAACCCTTTTGAATATCCAGCCCCGGGTGTGTAGTGAACCAGGAATACATAATTTTCATTAAAAACTCTTTGACTGGCATTTTTCACTTAAATCAAGAAGGGATTAATTGTGAGACCAGACAGGAAACCATGAAGGCCTAAATTAGAGGCCTCACTTTATCCTTTGAAGCTCACAAGAAGCGGGGGAGGCAGATAGGTAAAAAAACTAGATTGCTAAACTAGACATGCAGTATATGTCCCCTGTACTGTATTAGCTTAAACAGCTTAAGAATAAACATAACCTACTATCCACTGCAAAAATAGAACAGGACGTGTTATTGTCTTAGGCTGCTGTGCACTTTGAAGGGGATGGGGGGAATATCTGGCACTGTATCTCAGAAGTTGTGCAAGTGAGCTACGCCATTAAAACTGAAAAGGGTGAGATAACCAACAACCAAGAACGCATTGGCCAGATAAATTTCATAATTATTATCGGAACCTGTATAAATCTGAAATTTCTGCCTCCACATCACATCTGGACACATTCCTTTCCTCTCTCCTACTCCCCCAGTTAGACAGTAAGGACAGGAAGACTCTTGAATGCCCTTAACTGCTGAAGGAAGTGTAAGAGACCTTGGGGGTGATGCCCCATGGAAAGCCCTTGCAAATTTTACACGGCTTTCAAAGAACAAGTGCAGGTTCCCTGTAAGAAATGGTTGCAGACAGCATAGGTGGGAGTTATCTGCTCCCTACTCTTAATATAGCCACTATCACTGTTTTGCCAAAGCCAGGTAAAGACCCCTTTTCATGTGCCTCATGCAGGTCACTACCCTTACAGAATGCAATTATAAAATTGTTGCAAAAATTCTGGCATCTTGGCTACAGGTGGTTCTATTTTAGCTCATACGTCCTGATCAGGCTGGCTTAGTCAAGGGTTGGCATGCTTAACACAGCATCAGGTGAACCCTGAACTTTATAGGGCACTGGTCGAAAGCTAAAAACACAAGCAGGTCTCCTTGCATTGGGCACACAGAAGGCCTCCAACCATCTCAGGTGGGCCTTCATGTTCGTCTCATGGAGAAAATTCAGTTTTGGCCCTCAAATAATTCACTGGACAGCAGTCCTGTACTCTAACCATAAGGCAAAAATATTAACCGATGATATAATTTTGTCTTCCTTTGATTTATCCTTGGGGAGTATGCCGAGGGTGTCCTCTCTCACCTGTACTATACATTTTAAAGGTGGAGCCCCTCATCATGGCTGTCCGCACTCATCTGGGACTTACAGGCCTCCTGGTTGGGTGAGGAGCATGTAATTGTGTGCTAATGATATTGCTCTGTACTTAAGGAACCCTTAGGAGGTGCCCCACTATTAAAGGACACGTTTCATACATACGGTCCCATGCCATGTCATAAAATTAAGTGGGGTAGGTGTAAGCTGATATACTTATTGGGTGGAGAATCTATGTAGCTGGAATGCAGCTGATGCCCACTCCTCAGCTCAGATATTCAGGGATCATCTTAACTAGCAAGATCTCTTTTCTGGGTAAAACTAACTACAACCTGCTTCGCTCTAAACTGTCCACAGACTGTGAAAGGTGGAAAATTTAATTGGAAACATGCAGGCAGTAAAGATGGGCCTACTTTCTAAACTTCTCCACTTATTTCAGGTCCTCCCAATCTGGGTACTGTTAACTTGCTTTAAAAAATTGGAGGCCCTAATGACACCCTCTTTGTGGAGTGGTAAGGCAACCCATATGAAGCAGTGTATGTTACAGACAGGGCCCATGTTTACTGCGGCAAAGTGGACCTACATTCTGCGGTAGGACCTCATACTTTCCGCGGCAGAACAACTGCTGATTCTGCAGCCATTCTGTGGCAGATAAACTGTGGCTAAGCAGCATACCTTCAAGGGGAGTAAGTCTTAGTTAACCCTTTGACTGCCTTCGTGCAACCACTCTGCTACAGTGAAAGTGGAACAGCAGGCCATATAACAGTATGTAGTCTTCTTATCACAAATATTAAACAGCAATAACCCAAACCTGGCACAGTCATTGGCATCAGTGTTCTCTTTTAATGAATTTTCCCTCCCACCCCAAATTTGAAGGATCATCTGTTCTTCTGGAAATTGGTCGCCTTTGCTGTTCTCCTAGGTTATAATCAGAGAAGAACATACGCACTTAGCTAAAACTATATGGAAGGCAAAACCTGCTTGGACTTCTTCTGGTTTATATTTACAGTTAGCAGATAAATCCACAGCTAGCCAGCAGAATTGCAGAAGCAGGAGGTCGTGAGGAACTGGAACTGGCCTCCCCACCCCCGAACTCCAAACCACGGACAAAGAGCCAGCCATCAGAATCGCAGAAAAGCAGGAGGTCGTGAGGGTGTGCTGGAACTGCTCTCCCTCACTCCCTCACCCCAAACCGCGGACCAAAAGCTAGCCAGCAGAATCGCAGAAGCAGGAGGTCATGAGGGTGTGCTGGAACTGCCCTCCCCCACCCCTGAACCCCAAACCACGGACAAAGAGCCAGCCATCAGAATCGCAGAAACAGGAGGTCATGAGGGTGTGCTGGAACTGCCCTCCCCACCCACCCAACCCCAAACCACGGACAAAGAGCTAGCCAGCAGAATTGCAGAAGCAGGAGGTCGTGAGGATGTGCTTGAACTGCCCGCCCCTGAACCCCAAACCGCTGGACAAAGAGCTAGCCAGCAGAATCACAGAAGCAGGAGGTCGGAGGGTGCTGAACTGCCCTCCCCACCCCCAGAACCCCAAACTCAGGACAAAGAACTAGCCAGCAGAAGCAGGAGGTCGTGAGGTGTGCTGGAACTCCCTCCCTGCCCCCGAACCCCAAACTGCGGACAAAGAGCTAGCCAGCAGAATGTCAGAAGTAGGAGGTCGTGAGGGTGTGCTTGAACTGCCCGCCCCTCAAACCGCAAAGAGCTAGCCAGCAGAATCACAGAAGCAGGAGGTCGTGAGGGTGTGCTGGAACTGCCCTCCCCTCTCCCGAACCCCAAACCACGGACAAAGAGGTAGAGACACTGCACTGGTCGGCTTCTCACCAGGAGGAACGCCGTACTTTGTTTGGCACCATTTTCTTTTCGAGCAATGAATAACGACCACATGACTGAACCTTTAATTAACCTTGCAGCTTTAAAATCATTGTTTTAAGTAGCACTGTATTTTCGGTCGCCACACTTGTGGAGATAGTCTCTTAATATCGGAAAAGTTGTATTTTCACAGAGAATGTAATCAACTGTAAGGTCTCCTTAACTAATATAGGAAAAGTTGTATTTTCACAGCGAGTTTAATCTATTGTTAGGTCTCCTTAATCAAGAACTGTGTTTACCTAAACTGAAATTGATTGTAGTACCTGGGTTTCCCTAATTAATTCCAATTACTGCCTCCCCTCTGATAACATTTTTAAACCTTGTGCTCCAACTGTTATGGTCCCTTGCTGATGCGTAGCCCTATCGCAGTTTCTACCAACTATCCTAAGACCCTCCCACTATCGCTGCAGTATATTCAGCTCACCTCTCTGTGTCTTCCACAGCTAGCCAGCAGAATCGCAGAAGCAGGAGGTCATGAGGGTGTGCTGGAACTGCCCTCCCTCACCCCCGGAACCCCAAATTGCGGACAAAGAGGTAGAGACACCGCACTGGTCGGCTTCTCACCAGGAGGAATGATGTACTAGGCCCCGCCGACGCAGAGCGTTGGCTCCTCACCGCCCCCACCACCACCCTTGGTGGGCTGCTCGCTATATAGTGCAGTGTGACTCCTCCCCCTGCGTTTTTTTTTTTTGTATCAGCCTACTTTACCATTTGCAGGTTATTTTTTCCCACCACCAGAGGTCTTATCCACTAATTACAACTCACACCCAGCGTGATTCAAGCTAACTCCCTATTTTTGACTGGGCAATTATTCTCCTCCACCCCTGCTACCATGATCCTCCACGCTCTCCTTACTATCACCCTGCTTATCTCCATTCTGTCTCGGATGGAGAGGAATTTCTCACCTAACACGCATCTGCAAGCAATTTGTCACTCCCCCTTTGGTCTCCTCCCCCCGGTCACTACCTAACCGTGAATTAGCACTATGGCTCGCAGATACCTATCTGCCCTCACCCCCCACCAACATGAAAAAACGCAACCATATACTGCCCCACAATCTACCTGCCTATAAATAGACATTCATATGGAAGATGGACACTATGTAGCACCACTCTCTTCTACACCCCCCCCGTATTGCTTCCCCCGCTGCACCCCACCCGGCCCAACTTGCTCCTCCTCCTAGCCACCTCTCAAACCCTGAAACTCCCTGTACCCACCTTCCAACCAGCCACAGGGTATGTGGTGCGAAAGTATCACCAACTATGCACACAAACAAAAAACAACCGCCTTAGGTCCCTTGTACTGCTACTACTTCTCTCAGGCAACGTATACCCCAACCCAGGCCCGCAGACTACCCCCAGTCCATCCTCTCCCCTACTAGTGGGCTACACGTTGCATCATTTAAAAATGGGACACCTTCCAAGGGTGGGTTCTCCAGCACCGTCCGACGTCATTGGGTTTGGTGAAACATGGCTGTACACCTCTGTCCCAGACTCTGCTGTTAGTGTCCCCGGCTACCACCACTATCACTCTGATAGAGTGGGTAATCGAGGTGGTGGCTGCGCTCTCTATCTTAAGGACTCACTGTCAGGCCAAATACTCCCTATTCCACAGCTAGCATCAAGGGCACAAGCACTAACACTTAAATTAACACTAGGTAGGTCTACCTCCCCTCTCCTACTCACCATTGTTTACATCCCTCCCAAGGAGCACAAACTTGCCTTCCAAGCCATCCTAAATTATCTCTTCACTCTACCGCCTCACTACGAAAAAATAGTCATGGGTGACTTCAACATAAACTGGCTGGCAAAGACAGCCGCCCCGTATATTGATGATGCCACCACGCTTAACCTCACCCAGGTTGTCACCTCGCCCACCCGGGTAAATGACCGTACAGGGATATCCTCCCTCCTGGATCTGGTCTTCACAAACCGCCCCCACGGAATAGCAAATACCCACGTACTACCCAACGCTCTAAGTGATCACTCTCCTGTCCTTTTTACTTGGGCCGGTAGAGCCCCCAACCTCCCCCCCCAAAAAAATAACGCTACTGCACAAGCTCAGCCCTGGCAAACTATCCCAACTCAAGGATCACCTTAGAAAGTTGGACTGGACACCCCTAGTAAACACCCTAGACCCAGACCTTGCGCTTGACCTATTTATCTCCTCTTTCAATAGTATATGTGATAATTTCGCCCCTCTCACCAAGAAAATGACCAAAGGTAACCAGGCCCCCTGGTTCTCTGATCACCTCCTAGGCCTATTGTGTCAACGTGACTCCCTTTGGCTTACTGCTGTTGACACCAAGCGGCCAGCCGACAGACAACGTTACAGGGAATTTCGTAACCTATGTACTCGGGCCCTCTGCACTGCCAAAGCGAACTACTACAAAGCATCCTTTATATCAACCTGGGGTGATGGGGGCAAATTCTGGAATAATATTAAGGAACTCTGCGGTAAAGCCCCAAACCAGCCACTGGACCAACTGGTTATAGAAGACAACATCTCCACTGATCCCCTGAGCATAGCCTCAGCACTAAACTCCGCCTTCTCTAATCTCAACCATGTCCTCCCCTAATTTTTTGACCTCCACCGCCCAGGCCCCCGCCCCCTCCACTACACCCTACACATTCTCTCCCCGCCGCAAACCCTACCTAGCCAAAGCCCTTAACCACCCTCATAACTGCAGTGATGCCCTAGACCTGAGACTTCTTCACCTTACTCTCCTAGAAGTCCTTTTCCCTCTCACCCACATTATAAATCACTCCCTCTGTCAAGGGCATTGCCCCTCCCAATGGAAGTGGGCCACTATTACTCCTATCTATAAGAGTGGGAACCACACCTCTTTTAACAACTATCGCCCTATCTCCATTCTCCCCCCCATCCAAAGCCTTAGAGTGTGTAGTCGCTGACCAAATCACTGACCACCTCACAAAATACAATCTTCTTTGCAGCCAACAACATGGCTTCCATAAGGGACATAGCACCACCACTGCCCTCCTCGCTTCCACCGCCCATACCCACTCTGCCCTAAACCCAGGCCACCTCACAGGAGCCATCTTTGTGGACCTCTCCAAAGCTTTCGATACTGTCAACCACACTCTCCTCCTTAACTCACTCTCCTCCATTGGTTTCTCCGAAGACACTGTAAACTGGTTTACCAGCTACCTGTCAGATAGAACACAACAGGTAAAAGTAGTCTCTGTCCTGTCCCCTTGCCTCCCTGTCCATTCTGGTGTTCTGCAGGGATCAATTCTGGGCCCTCTGCTCTTCAGCCTATATCTGAACACCCTCCCTACGTCTGTCTCCGGTAACCTGCTCCTCTATGCAGACGATGCAGTCCTATACACCTCTGACTCTGACCCACTTAAACTCCACCAATTACTCCAACGCAGTTTCCAAGAAGCAGAACATTGGTTCTCCACCCACCGGCTAGTAATCAACTACTAGAAAACCAAAGTAATGGTCTTCTCACACCCTCAGAACCCCCGCAGGTACCTATGCCCCCCATTTCTCACTGTCATCCACACCCCTCTTGAACAAGTTAGCAGCTTTAAATACCTAGGGATCATGCTAGACCCAGCCCTCAGCTTCAAAGAACATATTCTACACCTAGCCTCTGCCCTGAACTTGAGACTAGGTGTGCTGTATCATCACAAGCACTGCCTCACTCCCAAGGCCCTACGGCTCGCCGTAAATTCCTCTGTCCTCTCCCTACTAGATTATGGTATCACCATATACAGTGCAGCCCCTACTTCCACTCTAAACAGTCTCTGCCTTGTACTCAACAAAGCCTGTCGCTCATCCTCAGGTGTGATCATCTCACGCACACCTGCTCACTCTATTACTCCACAAACTGGCTAAACCTAGACAGCAGAATCAAGTATCATACCTGCCTTCTAGCAAAAAAGATATTCTTAGTTCTAACCCCCCCCCAACTATTATTCGCCCAGCTACCCCTACAAGATCCACACGTAACTCGGACATGCCGTTACTGTGGGTACCCTGCCCTCGTACCTCTCACTTTCAAAGATCTTTTTCCTACCTAGCCCCATACTGGGCTAACTCTCTCCCCATCCCACTAGCCAAAGAAACCAGGCTAGGACCCTTTAAATCTAGATTAAGGGATCTCCTCCAGGAATCAAATGTATGTGACTGCCCCTGACACTGCTCTACAGTTTAAGGCCCTATACCCCCAAACTGGTCTCTTATCTCCCCCCCATTTCACTAAATGACTGTCAGCCTGGTTCAGTTCTCCTGCAACGATGTTGCTGTGCTATAGTGCTCCTCTCTACCATCTCCCGTCTGATTACTTACTGCTATTTCTTTATTGGACTGCTCCGTACACAAGCATAATAATACATTTCCAATTCTGTACTATACTGTTACCAGCAGCTCTGCCTCAAAATGACTATCAGTTACTGTAATGTATTGTTAATGAAATATATGTAACATTTGCTGTACTATACCGACAACTTCAACATATGATACACAGGGCCAGATATTCAAACTGCGCTATTTTGTGGAGCAAGCCCTTGCGCTGCACAAAATAGTTACGCAGGGGTGTGGCCAGAGCAATATTCAAAGGAGTTGTGCCCTTGAGCAACTCCTTTGAATATCACCCCCCAGCCACAGCCACTGTGCATGGCGCGGTGGAACTTGCGCCACCGCAAGTGGTCAGAGTGGCGCATTCAACTCTGGCGGTGGCGCAAGTACCATTAGCGCCATGCACAAAACCCCGATATTCAAAAAGGCATTTGCAAATGGGGCCTTGCTAACCATGCAGCAAGCAGGGGGCCATTTGCATCTGATTATGGCTCCATTTGCATGCCATTAGCATGCAGGTGCGCCGATCCCGAGGACTTGCGCCTGGCACCTGCCAGGCAGCAGCCGTTGAGGACCGCGCCCCTGCAGCCCGATCGCAGGCAAAACAGTGTAAATCCCACCACCACCCTCCACTGGCCCGATCGCGGGCATGGTTTAATTCCCCCACCAGCCCGATCGTGGGCATAGTTTAATCCCCACCACCAGCCCAATCGGCGGCAATGTATTTCCCGACACATCACCGGTGGTCCAGTGGACCGTAAACTCGATTGTGGGATGGAAGTAATAAAACACCTCCCCGAACACATCCCTGGTGGTCAGTGGACCGTAATCCAATCGGCGGGATGGAAGTAATAAACCCCGAACACATCCCTGGTGCTCAGTGTCCCCACCCACCCACCCAAGCCTCACCACTCGCCTCCCGCAGCCGGGCGGATGGTAGTCTCACTCACTCGCCGAGCTGATTGCCCCTGTAGCTGTCATGTTTGCGAGTGAAGAGCCACTGGGCGCAGCTCATACCGCAAGACAGTCCAGCGGTGAATGAATACATTCATTCACAAACCGGACTGTCTTTGTATCGTATGGGGCCGCACTCATTGGCTCTGCTCTGCACCAGTGGGTTGCAGCCCTACCGGCAGTCAGGGTCGGGCGGCTGCAGGGGTGGATGCTGCCGCCTCGGGGAGCGGGGGGAGGCTCGGGTGGGTGGGTGGGGACACTAGGCACCAGGGATGTGTTCGGGAGGTGTTTTATTACTTCCATCCCGCAGTCGGGATTTATGGTCCACTGGACCACCAGGGATGTGTTCGAGGGGGTGTTTTATTACTTCCATCCTGCGATCGATTTACGGTCCAGTGGACCACCAGGGATGTGTTCGAGGGGGGATATTGCTGCCCGCGATCGGGCTGGGGGATTAAACTATGCTCGCGATCGGGCCAGTGGGGGTGGTGGTGGGATTTTACACTCTTTGCTTGCGATTGGGCTGCAGGGGGGCACAAGGTGTTGATGAGGGCCAGCCAGGTGGCAGCTGCTGTGTTGTGCCCTGCAGTGCAGCAGCTCACCTGTGGGTGGCCCCACTTGAGCCTTTTTTTTTTGGCTTAAAGTTGTGCAGGCGCAGCGTGGGGTTGCGCCTTGGCACAACTCTGCACAGCCCGGCTGAATATCGGGTTGTGCAGTTTATGCATGGTTCCTCCCCCTCCAGTTCAGCATGCATTCATTTGCATTGCGCTGTTGCTCAGCATGTTTTCTGTGGCGCAACTGCCTCCTGCTGAATATCGCAGTATGGAGCAAGTTTGGACTTGCGCAGGCGCAACCCTTTTGAATATCTGGCCCACTGTACCTAAATGTATGATGTGGAACCTTTGTAAGTGAGTCTCTGACTCCAAGGTCTTTCTGAATATCTCAATAAATAAAAAAAAATAAAATAAAGAGAGACTCCAACTTGAAGGCCATTTTGTTTCCGATTTTGATCCATGATCTTTTAAAATTATTATTTTTGTAAACTAGGACTACTCTAATTGCAATAAACATGTTGAGTGCAGTGTACAAATCAGTGTTTTGGGTTGGGGGGACTATCTTCCTATAATAGTGAAGGAGGGTGTAACGTACAGTGTCTGTAGGATTTGTTGACTCCTGATTTTTCTTTTGGTGGGCACACTAAAAAATGCAAGCAAGTCATTCTTATTAAGATGGAGTAACCTTGGTTAGCATGTTCTCTTCTCCTCGCAACTGAGGGGGTGGTGGTGTTCTTCAGTCTATGACCCTCATTTCACTTATGTATAGCAACAATCAAACTCTCCATTCCGATTTTTTTCATACCAGCTTGCTCCAGTTCTAGTATACCCTGGTTCCCAACTCTGCTGTAGCTGGGCAACTTTTTTTTTTTTTTTTATTTGTTTTTTATCTTCCTGACACCCTGGGCATCCTTCAGGAGTGCCCACACGGATCTCCACCCTACTCCCAACCTGAACCCCCACATTCCCCTGGCCTCTCCTCCCCCGAACGACTGCAGGCTGACCCGACCCCCGGTACCATCTCCAGGGCTGATTCTGCTCCCCCTCGGTGGCTACCTCCTAAATATGAGGGGTCTACCTGCAACTCGTCGGGTCCTCCGGAGAGAGAGAGAGATCTTGGGTGCATCTGGGCCGGTGTTTGGGATGTGGGAGGGTCCACTGGACCCACCGTCATCTCCCGATGTGCAGAAGGTGTTTTCTTTGCTTTTTCTGTTCCCCCTTGACCTGGCCAGCAAGGCTACGGATTGCCGTGGCTCCACCCCTCCAGGCATTACGCCGCACCGCCACACCTGCCTGCCGACCCCCAGCGGCCCTGGCTCGCTCTCCCGAACTCAGGTCGCCGGCATGGCGTGAGGTGTGGCGTCCAGCGCCTCAATCCTCAGTTTCACCAGGCTGGCGCAGCTGGGCAACTTGACCCTCCTTAAGAATTGAGCTTGATGCCACCACTTAGGCTGCAGGTTCAGATTTGCCAAGAAATTACTCTCACACTTGCAGGTACAGAACTGCAGCCCACAAATCAAAACTGTGATAGATGTCCACCAGTGGAGACCAAGTCCTCTGCTCAGTCTGCTGCCAGCCCAATGTTTCTACAATCAGCTTCTCCTCCGATACCTGTCACTACACTGAGATCAGTTCCACCTCCACGGGCACCACTGAATCTTCTCACTTCTTGACTGCAGCTTACCTTCCAGTTCTTCCTTCCAAATTCATCTTCCAAGGATTCAGCATGCACCATCAGCAGCCTTATAATGAAAAATTAACATGGCTGAGCTACCCACACCTACACAGCAGCAAATCATAACTGCCGTGGACCTAATCGAGCTCTGCTACTCTTGCGTCAGTCCCCCCCCCCCTCCAACAATACTGACTGGAAGGAGTTATGTAACAAGAGCCAGCATGAATCAAGATGCCATGCAGCCACTAGCTTTTCAGCTTTGTAGTAGACGGCATCAGCTTGCTGCCTCTTCTAATGAGCATGTGTGCCATGGCATACTTAACACATCAGTAGCTATGCCCTTGCCTTGTGTGATTGCATAGCATAGCTAGCATTTCTCCGGGCTGTATGACTGGTTTTCCTGATTTCTGCAGCAAGCACTGATTTCTACAGTCGGCCCTGATTTCTGCGGCCACTGCTGCAACTGCAGAATTGCAGAAAACATGGGGCCCTGATTGTAGAGGAATGTGGAGGAACGGGACCTGGGGTTGCCTGATGTTTGGCTATAATGTATGGCTGCCCAGTGGTGTTTTTTTATATTGAGATATTCTTACCCCCGCAGCACAGCCTGCCTACATCCAGCCGACGTCCTCTCTTCAGACAGCCCGCAGGCTCACTTGCATCTGGCCGGCATGCTACGTACCCGCGGAAGGGTCCCCCACTCCCTCTTGCCGGGCTGGGGTCCGGAACCGGAGCACGATTCCACAACAGGTCCCCTGAATGGAGAGGCCTGGCCATCAAGCTGCCTGGCTGTCTGCCATTTTTCCTCCTGATTTTTTATCCCTTGAGGTACAGACATGCAATGTTGTCCAGGCACAATGTGCCAACGTCCGCCGTACCTCACTCCTGAGCGCACCACTCCCGCAGTGCCCCTGATTTCCATCGGGGGCCGCTGCAGAGCGATGGAAGCCCCGAACCCTCCCCAGAGAAGGGAGGGCAGTCCATCGGATGCTCAATCCGTTCCTTCCCCAGCCAACCCCCGACGGCCCGGGCACATTTCCGAACCCTGGTGGTCGGCATGACGCAAGGTGTGGCATCCAGCGCCTCAACCCTCAGTGCCCTGGGCCAGCGCCCAGTGGTGTTTTTGCAGGGAATGGGCCCAAAAGCGCTGGAAACCCTTCAATGGTGCTTCTTCCGCAGGCTACCCCCCATGGAAAAACATTGAGTTTGCTCTTAATGACCAATATGATATCGGCCCTCTTTTTCTGGCTAATAGGACAAACTCTCCCCCCAAGGATATTTCACTCAGTTTATGGGTCACACACTCACAATATGGTTTAAGTTCAAACAGCATCCACAACTGATTTCAGCATTCTATTTCTGTGGAGTTCTGGCAGACAATGATGAGTTTCTTCCCATTCACATAGATCACACATTCCAAAGATGGAGACAACTGGGGCCAACCTGTTTCTACCAATTTGTTGACTCTTGGGGGTCCTCCCCTTTGAGACTCTTCAGTAACAATATGGCCTTATAGGTCGGGAGCATTTTAGATACCTCCCGGTTTGAATATATCTCCTGCACAAGCAGACTGACCATACTCACCCATACTTATCATAAGATTCATCCCCACTATTGCTCACTGTGATTCTGGATGCCTTACGGGACCTACCATGGAGCCACTTGATAGGTAACCTATATTGAGGACTGTAAGATCTCTTAGGAGATTCTCATCTCAGACTGCTGAGGACTGAATACCTTGATTACCCTGTCTACAAGGCTAAAGCATACATTACTGACTTTGAAGGTCACTTCCTTCACAGTTTGCCTGGAAGTGCCCCTACAGGTTCTTCAGAACTCCCGACATTACTCGTTAAGTACATGCCACTGTGATATGGGCAATGTTGGAGGGGTTGCGATCAGTCGCTGGCTAACCCATCACACATCTTCTGATTCTGTCCTTTTCTTATGGCCTATTGGGATGATATTGCAACTCAGCTCGAAGAATTATCTTATTCTAGGGATGTGGATATGTTGCTCGTATCCACACTTGTTGGCATGTCCCTTTCCCTTTAAATCTTGCCGGATGGTCTAAAAGCTCTCTCCTCCCTCCCACCCGGGTGTTATATGCCTCGGTTCTGCCCCTTATTTATTTATTTATTTATTTATTTATCAAGTTTAGGATTACAAATACCTTTGAGCCTTGGCTCTTTTACAAAGGTTTCATGTCAGAGAAATACAAATTATGGGGAACATCAAAACAGATATTACAACAATGTGGACATTGCAAACAGAGTACAGATTAATACAATTCAAGGGTAGCATTGTAAGCAAGGCAGCCAGTGGCATTTGTCAGAGAAAATAAACAACAGATAAGAAGTGCCAGAGTCATGGGGGAGAATGTAGGAAGGGTGGGGAGGGTGAAAAGTGCAGCATTGGGTATACCAAGATGTGAGGTAGAATCCAGTGAGGAGGGAGGGGGACCACTAGAGCAGGCAGGGAAGTGGAGAAACAAGGTTAAGTTGGGCAGTCACAGGAGCTGTTGGTAGTGAGATAGTCCCGGAGCCTAGTTTTAAACATACCAATTGTTGGGGCAGAGGAGATGGTGGGGCTGAGGCCATTGAACCAGAGTGACGCTCGATAAGCAAAAGAGCATTGCACCTGTGAAGTGTGACAGTGGGGGACTTTCAGTAGCTGTAGCGTGGCTCTCCTAAGGCACCATTTGTTAATTCGGTGTTGTAACAGAGTTGAGACCCCAGAAGGTGCAAGGCCAAGGTAGATTTTTTTCGCCATGAAGCAGGTTAGAAACTTTATGTGGTTTGATAGTTGGAGCCAGCTGGTCTGAGTGTACAGGTCACATGTGTGGGTGAGACGGTGAGCACCAGTGATGAGCCGACAAGCCTTATTTAAGGCCGTTGAGAGGCGTCTAAGGGTTGTGGTTGTGGCCGAGCCATAAATGATGAGACCATAGTCTATTACAGACATCACAGAGCTCAGGACTGCAACCTTCAAAGCTTCTGGCGTGAGGTGTGGTCTGTGTTTGTAGAGAAGACCAAGCTGTGTATTAGCAGCTCTAGCTACATTACCTACATGAGGTCCATAAGAGAGATTAGGGTCAAGTTGTATCCCTAAGTATTTGAAGGACCCCACCTGATCTAGAGTGTTCCCCTGGGTGGTGGAGATAGCCAAGTGGTGTAGCTTGTGTGGGTTATGAGAGCTGCAGAAGAGCATAGATTTGGTTTTCTTATCATTGAGGACCAGTTTATGATTAAGAAGCCATGTCTCTACAGAACTGAAACCAAGTTGAAGATTGTGTTGAAGAGTTGCAGGATCTTTGTGAGTGGAGAATACAACAGCATCATTGGCATATAGTATGATCTGCTCAGAGCAGTGGTAAGGGAGGGAGTTTAAGAAAAGTCTAAAAATGAGGGAGCCCAGTATGGATCCCTGTGGGACACCTGAGCGAACAGGCAGGGTGTCAGAAAGAGCATCCGCAATTTTTACTCTCTGCGGCCGGTTTTCTAAGTAGCTTTTAAACCAGAGAGAAGAGTCAGGTGATAGCCTGGCATTCAGTGGTTGGTCATGATGCCACATCTTCCTTTCCGCTTGGAAGAGTCAGGTTCCCTCCTTACCGCTTTGCATTGAGTAGGCCCTGGTGCTTAATACTTCAGCTAGTTTACCGAAAATAAAACTCATTCGAGTTTCTTCACGTAAATTTGTGATTGCGACCGCGATGGAGGACAAGTCCTCGCCCGGGTTTTGCCAGTGTCCTTGTGGGCAGAAAATGTCCCATACTGACCCGCATTCTACATGCATCTACTGCCTAGGCCATGCGCATGACCCCCAGGCCTGTGATTTTTGTTGCGCCTTTCATTCACAAGTTTTGGATGATCATCTCACACGCTTGCGGCTTGGATGACTGTAAAAACGGCACCCACTGATCAAAGCTAAAGATGCCTGTCATGTGGTTTTCACGGCTGTGGGATCCACTGACCAACTGGAGCAGATAAAAGCCTTCCAGGAGGAGGAGGTGGCTCGTGCCGCTGAGCAATCCTCTTCCGTATCAGTTTTTGTTCCGCTCAAACTGGGCACCTCCTTCTCCGTATCCTTCAAGGAGATGTGCCAATCTCTCCCTATGAAAGGAGAGGCCCCATCCAGTTCGTACACCTCCCGGTCCCGCAAGAAGGACAAAAGATCGAGAGAAGAGTCTTCACAACATCGACGGTCTTGGGACAGAGAGAGATCTTGGTCCCAGGAGTCTCCTATCTCAACTTCGGTCGAAATTGTGACCTTGGCCACTGGCTTCATGGTACCTCCATCAGGCCAGCAGGCTCAGACGTGGGACGATGACCAGGTCAAAATTATAATCAACCCTGTCGACCCATTGTCGCCTGATGAGGCCGGCATTCTCTATTTAGGACTCCGGTCCTACCGACTGATGAGGAGACACAGTTAGCTGGGGCTCCACCCGTGGTCATGGTCCCCGATCTGAGGAGCCACAGTTCTCCCTGGCCCCTTCTGAGAAGCCCCGTCAGTCCCCCTGATGGTGGTCATCTTCTAGATCTAGGACCCCCTCGACCGATAAGCTGAGGAAGTCTCCTAAGCGGTGCTCTAAGAAGAGGCAACACCGGCATTCGTCCTTGTCCTCCTTGGGTGTAGAGAGGCTTCGATGCAAGCTGTGCCATCACTACGAGGACCTCATGTGGCAACAGCTCATGCTGCCAGGTCCGAAGTCAACCCTGGCTTCTACTCCAGCCATCACTTGGCTGTTGCCCTCCGGAGCTGGTCGGCACCGTTCCTCTGACTGTGGAACCAGTAAAGACCCTCCTGGCTTGACCAAAGCTGGCTTCTCCACCTGTTTTGGTGGCACCACCACAGAAGCAGCTTCCCTCAGAGGCTCCTGCCAAGCAGTCTCGGCCTGTTTAGGGTCTCCCACACAGGCTGTCAGTCACCCTTACTCCCGACTGTCCGCAGCGGGTCGAGAGTGATTCTTGTGGTCAGCCGCTGTATCCAGACTCAGGGTCTGAGGAGTCAGACCTGCATTTGCATCCGTGTGACGACGATTCCATGAGTCTGTCAATGGAGGAAGGTCCCATGTCCTTCCTGGGCATCCTCCGTCTCAACTCCAATTCAGCAGGGATGCCTCTGGAGCCTGTCGAAAAAACGGATGAATACCCCCGACTGACATCCTCAGAAAAGGGGATTCTCCATCTGAGGCCTTCCCAGTGGCCGAGGCCATAGCTGGTCCAGCCTTGGAACTTCAGCAGCACACAGCCTCCTGCGCTGTGCCTTCCACTCGCATGGCTCGCGAGTACGCGGTTCCCATCTGCGCCCCCTCGGGGTTTACACAGCATCCCTCGGCTGAGGGGTCAGTGACTGAGTCTTTGTTTTGGTGCTTGTGCAACTCAGGAGACACGGACAGACCTCCGGACAAAGAGTCCAAGAAATTGGACCATTTGGCCAGAAAGGTCTATGCTGCCTCCTCGCTTGGTCTCAGACAGGCGAGTTCAGCAGTCATTATGACACACTTCTCCCACACCCTCTTGGGCTCTTTGGATGAGGTGCTTCCTCATCTCCCTGCGGACCTTCAGACCACAGTCAAGCAAGTCCATGACCAGGGTGGAGCGGTTGCTAAGCAGTAACTCCAGACGGCTCTGGACATCGGGGATTCTTGTGCCCATTCAGTGGCAGCTACAGTCGCCATGCACCACAGGGCCTGGCTGAGGGTCTCGACCTTTATGGCAGACACTCAACACAAACTGGCGGACGTTCCCTTCTTGTGTACCGACTTGTTCGGTCCAGGAGTTGATGGTCATCTCCAGCGTATCAAGAAGTCTAATGCCACCTTGGACTCCATTACTTCTGCCCAGAAAGAACCCCAGGGTTCTAAAAAACAACAGAAGAAGAAGAAGTCTTTTTGGCCTTCTGCCCCTGTGGCCAAGCAGCCCCAGTATCAAACTGGGCAGAAGCAGCAGGCTCAATCTTGGCACCTTCGGCTCAAGTCTGGGGCTTCATCGAGCCATAAGCCCGGAGGGAGAGGTCCCGGCTACCCCGATGCCGGCCCTTCATCCTCCAAGCCTGCACAGCGATGGGATGGGGCAGCCACCCCCATGCCCCTTACAACCACTCTAGGTCCTCCCATAGGGGGGCTGGCTCCGCCACTTCCTTTCCGCCTGGTCCGCTTTCACAACGGACAGGTGGGTCTTGGAAGTGGTCGGCCAGGGTCTGCCTCTGTAATTCGAGCAGTACCCTCCAAGCCGAGCCCACGCCCCTTGGAAGGAAAAGGTATCCACCCATATTCGGTCAGCTCTTAGAGATGACATAGCCCAACTCCTCCGCAAGTAGGTAGTGGTCAGAGTCACAGATCCCCCTGTCAACCCAGGGTTTGTTTCCAGGTACTTCCCGGTCCCGAAATGGATGGGGGCTGGTGCCCCATTCTAGATCTTCATGACTTGAATAAGTTTGTCAGGTCGAGCACCTTTCAGTGGTAACTCTGTCCCAGATTATACCATCCCTCGAACAGAACATCTGGTTCTGCTCACTGGATCTACTGGATGCGTTCTTCGACATCCCGATCCATCCGTCCAACCAAAGGTTCCTCCACTCCAGGGTGGAGGGAACCCTCTACGGGTTCCAAGCCATGCCGTTCGGCCTGTCATCAGGCCCCCAGGGTCTTCACCAAATGCATAGCAGTGGTGGTGGCCCATCTTCGGTGTCGAGGGGTCAGAGTGTACCCCTATCTCGATGATTGGCTAATAGTGGGTCCCTTCAGACTGGAGGTGGAGAGGTCCAGGGATCTGGCCCTCCACACCTGCCACAAGCTTGGCCTCCTGGTCAACGAGGCCAAGTCGGAACTCATGCCCTTGCAGGTGATTTGCTTCATCAGGGCAGAGCTCAACTCTTGTCAAGCCAGAGCCTGGCTCCTGGCGGAGAGGGCAGAGGTTCTCTTCTCCTTTACCCGATCATTTCTGGTTGGGCAATTGCACCCTGCCCAGGACTTCCTGCAACTTCTGGATTACATGGCGGCCTGCACCACCATGGTCCGATGGGCCCAGTGGCATATGCACTCCCTTCAATGGGAGCTGGCCAGCCAGTGGCCTCAGCGACATGGTCATTTTGACCAACTGATCATTGTGACCCAGAAGATGTCGGATGCCCTCCAGTGGTGGACTGCCATGGAACATCTTCAGGGAGGGATCCTATTTGTCTGCCCTGAGCCAATGGTCATCCTCACAACCAACGCTTCTCTCACGGGCTGGGGTGCCCACATGGGGAATCACAGAGTCCATGGGCTCTGGACCCCCGAGGAATCCCGATGCCACATCAACCTGCTGGAGCTCCAAACAATCTGGCTGGCGCTGGCTGCATTCGCTCCGTTCCTTTGAGGTCAAGTAGTCCAAGTCCAGATGGACAATACCACGACCATGTGCTACCTCAGCAAAGAGGACGGCATGCACTGCTGGCCTCTGAGCAGGGAAGCGCTCCACATCTGGACCCTCGTAAGCCGACTGGAGGCACATCTCCTAGCCATTCATGTGGCAGGAGCCTCCAGTCAGTTGTTGGATGCCCTCAGCCGTGTGGGTGAGGCATCCCACGAGTGGTCTCTCCATCCAGAGGTAGCTCACATCCTGTTCTCCCAGTGGGGCACCCCTCAGGTGGACCTGTTCGTCTCCAGGGAGAACACAAAGCTGAGGCTGTTTCATGCCCGCTTCCCTCAACAGGGTTCACTGCAGGGGGATGCCTTCTCAAGGCCATGGACCCCAGGCCTCTTCTGTGCCTTCCCTCCACTTTCCTTCATCCATAAAGTGCTCCTCGAGGTCAGGAGGGACAAGGCAAGAGTGATCCTGGTAGCCCCAGACTGGCCCCGCCAGCTGTGGTATCCAGATCTCCTCAGCCCCAGCACCAGGCTCCCAAGGCATCTTCCAGCATGCCTGGACCTGCTCTCCATCAATCAGGGGAAGGTATTCCATCCGGACCTTCAATCCCTGCACCAAACAGCCTGGTTCCTGAGCAGCCAGAGTTCCAGGCTTTGGGTTTCTCTGACGATGTACTCAGTGTAGTTGAGGCATCTAGGAAGGAGTCGGCCAGGACATGCTATGCCTTCATATGGAAGAGATTCTCCATTTGGTATCAGGGCAAGGGCCTTGACCCTTTGTCCTGTCGGTGGCTAGCATCCTCAACTACCTTTGGTCCCTCTCCAAAGGAGGTCTTCGATCTGCGACCCTTAAGATGATCCTGGAAACCATCTCCACTTACTGGGTGTAGGCCAGTCTGCAGACGGTGGCACAGGAAAAGGTGGTCTAGTGTTTCTTTAAAGGCCTTGACCACATTTCCCCCCCCCAGCGTGAACCACCACCTCCATAGGATTTACTGCTGGTTGTGGCAAAGCTCAAGGGCGAACCATTCGAACCAGTGCACAGATGTGAGATGTCACATCTGTCATGGAAGACCGCCTTCTTGGTGGCTATCACATCAGCCAGAAGGACTGGGGAACTACAGGCGCTCTCTGTCGAGTCTCCCTAGCTGGTCTTCCATAGGAACAAGGTTGTCCTGTGCCCCCACCTGAAATTCCTTCCGAAGGTGGTGTCGGAGTTTCACCTCAACCAGGTGTTGACTCTGCCAGTGTACTACCCCAGTTACACCTCGGAGGCCGAGTATAGGCTCCATACTTTGGACCTGAGACGAGCGCTCTCTTATTATAAGGAGCGAATGGCTGAAGTTCGGGGAGAGGTTCACCAGCTGTTTGTCACCTACGCTGAAGCCGCACCTGGCAGACCTACAGCGAAGTGGACGATTGGCAGATGGATTACATCCTGCATTGATCTCTGCTATAGGTTGGCGGGCAAGGAGCCTCCCATAGGAATAAGAGCTCAGTCTACCCACCATACTGCTGCGTCGGTGGCTGCGTCTAGGGACGTCCCTACCCAGGATATCTGCAGGGCTGCTACCTGGAAGTCAGCAAACACCTTCATTACCCATTACCACATCGACCTAAAGTCATGCCGGGATGCTGGTTTTGGGGCCTCAGTTTTCCAATCTCTGTTCCTCAAGTAAGTATTGGGGGGTGTGCCTTTCCTCCCTCCTCCTGGAGAACTGCTAGGAGTCTGCCAAACAGTATGGATAGAACAACATAGCCACAATCCTAGAAGAACAGGTTACTCACCTGTAACAGTAGATCTTCCACGGAATGGTCTCTTGCAGTAGGTAATTACTTCTGGGAGTTTCCAGCAGAGGGCGCTGTCGCACAGCAGCTCTTCTAGCAGTTTTCACCAGGGACCGCCCACACATGACATCATCTTCCTGCTTCCTGTATAAGTGTGGGCGGTCCCTGGTATCCTCAGTTCATTTCCCTGCCATCTTCAGCTCTCACAGCAGCTATTTCAACTTCTGTGTAGCAGTCATTGGTGAGAAATTGGATTATAAAACAAATGTCTAAAGATTCTTCAACATCTATTTTGTTCCTGCCATTACGGTAAGAAGATATACCGCTTTGACAATCACACTTTTTGTGTAAGGTGTCTGAGACCCACAACCAGACCTCCTGACTCAGTGTCACAGATCCTTCCTGCACCCCAGCCTGAAGACCCTTCGTCTTCACGCTTGGCTCCTGAGGACGCATTCATAAATAGACTCCAAGTGTCCTCTCCTGTTGCCAGCATTCTCCTGTGTAAATCAGCAGCCAGAGAAACCTATAATTCCAAATGGAAACACTTTTCCATATGGTCTGCCTCTCACTCCCTGGACCCTTACTCTTGTCCACTGACGAAGGTTTTAGATTACCTGGTCTCACTATCAGAGTTGGGCTTAAGTTATTCCTCCATCAAAGTCCACCTGGCTGCCATATTGGCATGCCATGAACCTTTCGATGGCAAACTTTTGTACCAACATCATTTAGCTAAGATGTTTTTGAAAGGAATGATACATATCAAACCTCCTATTAGAAGATCCACTCCTCTGTGGGATCTCAATGTCATTATAGAAAAACTGACCCTCAAACCTTTCGAGCCAGCGGCCTCCTGTGATCTCCGTTTCCTTTCATGGAAAACGTTGTTTCTAGTGGCTGTTACTTCAGCTCGCCGTATTTCCGAGTTTCATGCCCTCATGTGTAGGGAACCTTACTTGATTTTCCACAAGAACAGGGCAGTCCTTTGTACCAACCCATCCTTCCTTCCTAAAGTAGCCTCTGAACATACCCTAAATCAGTCCTTGGAGCTTCCACTATACTACCCAGAATACTCCAATTCAGGTGAACATCTATTACATACCTTAGATGTCCATCGTATCCTACGCTACTACACTAATTGTACCCAGTCTATTAGGAAAATATCTCAATTATTCGTCACCTTTGCCTCTGGCAGAGAAAGGCTTCCTGTTGCCAAAAAAACCCTGTTTTCATGGTTGGCGAATTGTATTACCTTTTGTTACAAAAAGTACAGGAAGACTTTACCTGGAGGGACCTGTCCAAGCCCACTCCACTAGAGCTATGGCCACTACTGCAGCTTGCTTTAAAGAAGCCTCCATTTCAGATATCTGCAATGTGGCTACCTGGTCCACAATCCATACCTTCACAAGGCATTACAATCTTGATATTGCCTCATGACGTAGAATGGCTTTCGGCCGTGCAGTCCTACAATATCTCCTATCATAATCATCCTCCCATATGGACATAACTGCTGGGGATTCTCTCAGAAGTAATTACCTACTGCAAGAGACCATTCCGTGGAAGATAGTGCAGTTACGTAAAGTCTTACCGTAACAGTAGATTTTCAAGGACTGTCTCTTGCAGTAGGTGCAATCCCGCCCTCCGTCCCCCTCCTTCTCTAACAGAGCATATTCTGGATCAGTGACTTAGGGTTGGGACTCCTTGGTACCTCGACTTCCCCTTGGTCCTCGCTTTTGCGAGCTGAATCTGTCGGGGGATCTGAGGATAGCAGGAAGATGATGTCATGTGTGGGCAGTCACTGGTGAAAACTGCTAGAAGAGCTGCCGTATGACAGCGCCCTCTGTTGGAAACTCCCAAAAGTAATTACCTACTGCAAGAGACATTCCTTGAAGATCTACTGTTATGGTAAGACTTTACGTAACTGCACTTTCTAGGAGTGGTATTTGTTCATCCACATGAACCCACCCGACCTCCCCGGCTTCAACGCATAACCTAAGCTTCCAGTGGACAAAATCTGGTGTCAAGGGGTGGAGCTGAGGCATATACCACCCAGGTGGGTGGGAGGAGCCAGCTTTTAGACCTTCCGACAAGAATCTTAAAGGGAAAGGACATGCCAAACAGTGTGGATGAACAAAATATACCACTCCTAGAACTACTGCAACAGGTGAGTAACCTGTTCTTCCTGTGCCCTGGTCTCTCCGATGATGGTCCTTTTATCCAATCCCCCCCTCCAGTCCTTAGTACTTGTCTACCTTACTATAGCCAAAAACGTTACAACTCACCTGTGGATGCAGTCAACTGCCCTTTCAGTGCATACTTCACGAGCAATCGTAGGGTACATTTATGTCATGGAGAGATTGACTGCTAATGTCCATAACAGATCTACCCAGTTCCACACTAGATGGCAGTGTTGGGTATTGTATAGTTCCAACACAGATTCGGAGTTTGTCCTTTAGCAGGGTTATTAGGAAACCTCACAGAACAGCAAAGCTAGTAGTTCAGACTTTTCGAGTTTCTGGGCCTGGTCCCGGATAGTATTTCACAGTTGGCCTAGACAGCTGTGGGGGAGATGGAGCTGGCCCTGACATGGCTGACATGATTGTGTTCCTGTTCTGATGTCAGTAACCAATACTTATGTAACCCCCTTACAAATGGGGGTTCCCAAAAGTCTTCCTTGGGCTTGCCTAAATGCCCACTGCCAGGCTGGCGTGCTGTGTCATAGCCCTTTGAAAGTGTTTTGCATGTGAGTGCCCTGTTAGCCTTCGTGCCTGTCTCTTTAAGAGCTGCCTATTTCATAGAGTATAATTAATCTGTTTTGGGGCCGAGTAGTTTCAGGCTCGAGTCCCATCTGGGCTGCTGTATTATTGCCCCATTCTGCCATCGCTATTTGCGCAGAGGGAGCCCTACAAGAAACTGTGACTGTTTGCTGATTATCTGCTTCATTAATAATGATATCGTAGTTGGACTGGCAGTTTGGACCAGTCAGTACCTTTGGGGAACCTAAAATGGAGTCTGTCCCCAGGAGTCTTTTGGGAGCGAATTTCTGTAGGAATTGTAGTTTTTGCACTTTGGCACCTAAATGGACCTGGAGGGGGAGCTCTAGCTGTGACAGACAGATGAATCAACGAATCAAACCTTTTGGATCACTGGGAAAGTCCCAAGCTGCCTGCAGCAGTGAGTCAGTATGGAATTAGAGTTGAAAGAGTGAACTGCTCGAGGGATTCGAGCAGCTGCTCCTGCGTGGTGCGTGGGGGAAATCAGCGGGAAGGCTGTGTTTGGCCTGCTTGCTGCCGTCTTCCGAAGTGAAGAAACCTTGAGCCTGAGATCGGATTTCATCCAAAATTGCAGCTTTTGTGATCGGAACCTGATTTGTGACAAACTGAATTTCTCCTGAAGTGGACCGAAGATTTGCCTCGGTGCGATCGGCCTGTCAGGACTTGAGATTGCCGCAGAGCCTACAGTTTGTTCAGAGACACTGTAAATTGCAACTGGACTGTCATCCAAACTGTGGTATTTACTTGCTTTACTATAAGTGTGCTGATTGTGGATTGTGGGTTGCGATTTGGTTCCCCACTGCTTGAATGTGTCACGCTTGTGGGAAGCTGCATCCAGCACTTCCTGAACTTATCATCTGAACTGTTTATCCGGCCTGGGTCTTGCCACCTCGGCTCAGACAACCGCTCACACTGCAGAGAACCAACCGATGAGAGACCCGCCTGGGGATTCGGCTCCCTGCTCAACACCAACAAACAGGATCAGCACCACGGTGCTTCTCCTGGCAATCGGCACTTCATCCTGAGGTCTCCATTTCGTCCATCCTGCATCCTGTACTGGGTAGCGTGAGTAAACCCCAGGGTAGCTCCCTGCAACAAAGCTCAAATCAAAGTGTGTCAACTGATTTAATTGTTGTTGCTAATCATTTTGGACTGAGCCATCCGGCTCCGGATTACAAATTGTGGGTTAAAGTGCATGCATGTTTTTGTTTTTTTTTCATCACAGGGCCCTAACCAGCTGCAATGCCAGCCTACCACGGGCAATGCTTCTGGCTAGCCTGTAGTTCCAACTGGGTACCTAGAGTGTGTGTGACTGTGCTACAGGGACCTTTAAGTGCATGCCTTATAGCCTGAACCTTTCAGATCTCGAATCAACCACTAGATCTTGCCCCTTTCCTTGTTACTACCCTTAAATAAATCAGATCTAAATCTTTTTGCATTGAAACTGGTTGTGGTGTACCTCTGTACAAACGGCATTGAAATATTATTAGTTGTTGTGCTAAATCTTATTTTACAGGGGGTCTCCAGGGCCGGGCCAGTTGCAACAGCCCTGGTGGTAAGTGCAACAAGTGTGGGGTTAAAACTGTTGTCAGTGGGGGCACCAGAGAGCCATCTTCCAGGTTGGAAGCATTCTTTTCACTCTCTCCTCCACGTGGCAGAAAAACAAGTTAAAACAACGTTTTTACGTATTTTTTTTTTGAGAAACCAGCAGCTTATCTATACTAAGCAAACTATACTGAATCGAACAATGTCATACTTGAGATGGGCAGAACTAAAATGCAGCAACCGGTCACCATAAAGATCCTCCAGTCTCCAACAGCATGGCTGGAGAGGCCTCAGGTGTTAGGTAACGCTGGTAAAGAGGATCGTTCATCGGATCCTCCATGGCACACTCTACTGTAACCCACGCGGTCCATGGATTCCAAAATTGAAAAAACATTAACTAAATTGGAAAAGCATGATGCTGCAATTGTAAAACTTACTGGCTCCTTAGCAGACATGGATAAGAAGGTGGTGTCAACCTTGGCTACAGTGGCTACCATTAGAAGGGAAAACAGACAGCTTCGGGGCCGCCTTGAGTCACTGGAAAACAAAATCAGAGCTGGCAATATTCGTATTGTGGGGCTTCCCAAAGGTGTGGAGGGGCCGAACTTGCTAGCATATCTATTGGACTGGTTGAAGGGAAGTCTCAATCTACTGGAGGAGTTTTCCTGAGCAGCGCTTACTAAGGCATATAGAGTGAACCTGAGGTTTCGTCCTTCATCTCCTAGTCAACCACGTACCATCTTACTGAGGTCCACTGGCTCAGAGATCCGAGATCGGGTCCTATTTGCAGTGAGAGCAGCGTATCCTTTAGAGGTTGGTGGAATGGATGTAAAATTGTATCCCAACCTCTCCTTTCAGAACCGTGCTAGGAGGAAGGCCTTCGATGCTGTAAGGCACAAGCTGCGGGCACTCGGAATTATCCACTCATTTCTACTTCCAGCACGATTGCGGGTGATCTACGGAGGGAAGACGTGGCACTTTACCACCCCTCAAGATGCCAGCAGATGGATGGAGAAGGTGGAATCCAAATTTACAGCCAGGAGGGAACCTACCGATTCGCAGAGCTTCGAAGCAGAGGACGGTTGAGCAGAAACCTTGGAGCTTACATTTGCAACAGGTCGGGACTTTCCTTTACTGTTTCTCTCATACTGGGAACTTTTTGAATACCATTGGACTCTATAGGGCACTGTGGACTTCAGTGGGTATTTTACGGAGGTCTGTTTAATCGAGGGGATTACAGAGGGGCCTTTCTTGTTTGTTTTATTAAATAACTCAATGCATGTGGGATTCCCTGCCATTTCTTTGGTCCCTAGATGTTTTCTCCACCAGTCGAGATGCAGGAAGCATTGAGCCTGAGTTTATACTCTTAGACTCTTTAAAATACTTTTGCAGTTATAAAATGTTCTGGTTTGTGTGCTATAAATCATTACTGCCTACTGTTTAACATAAGTAAATTCTAAATGAAACTCAACTGTATGCTGGGTTATACTGATGTTTCTGCATGGGTGGAGGGGTTTGAGGGGAATCGAGTTATTACTTTACAAGTTCTACCTAATTATATCAGGTTGAAATAGCAATCTTTTCAATTGTGTTCAATTCTTCCTTTTTGATTCTACCTAGAGGATACACCTTCACCATTGAAGAGGCTGGCAACGTTCGACACATTCATGGACTTAATAATGGGACTTATTGTCCAGGACTTACTCCCCCCCCCCCCCACTTCCTTCTGTACCAGACTACAAGGGGGTTCTTATATGTGATTTCCAACCATGTGATGTAAACTTTTACTTATACTTTGTACGAGAACATGCAGATTGATTGTCTGCCAAACAGAAAATTAATAAACATAAAGTTAAAAAAAAAAAAAAACTGTTGGCAGGTGTCAATTGCAGTTGTGTATTGTGTGAACCATTTAAGCCACTAGAGGGAAAAGGAAGGGGGGGGGTGGTGAGAGTGTCCCGGAGGGCTGTACCCAGGTCAGCTATGCTACCTCTAACCCTGTCCTCCAGGTGGAGTCACCTGTTTTCAGTACCCAGGCCCCTCAACCTGCACCTGGTCATGCAGGCAGGGGTAGTATCCCTTGGGGTAGCATCCCCTAGGGGTTACACTTATATGTAACTATAGTTGCAACATCTGTCGTCTGTACTGGTCAATGTTTCAGTGAACTTTAAATTTAATGCTAGAGGAGGAGGACTCCATCGGCAGTTCCCTGTTCTCTCCTGTTCTTCTCCAGCTCTGAACGAGCTATGTGATGAATGCCTTTGCCTCCACTATGGCACAAGCATGGCTCAGAGGACAGCATTTGTGCAACCATAAGGTGGCCCTATCTCCCCTGGCAGGCGTGCATCCTGGGCAGTGGGGTGATACATTGACCCCTCCCCTTTTCTTTTTGGCTAACAAGCAAGGAAATGCCATAAAATCACCATAGAATCAGGTGGCTGAATTGGGCCCCTGAAATCCTGAATGCAGCTGCAAAGCCAGTTTTATTTACCCCCACGGTCATGTATCACATTCTTACAAGTGCAGGATAAAGTGATGAGATCATTAGGACCCAATGCCCCCAAAAAAAAGAGTGCTTGCCCACAGAGGTGACATTAGTGAGCATCCTGCCAGAATAGAAGCCCTTTTAGGTCCTTTAACGCATGTTGCTTCAAGAAGAGGAAGACACTACCCTACCTAAGAGACCTAGATGGGCTGGGGAATTGGATGAAATGCCTTTTACTGGCAGGAGGCAGTCAATTTTGTAAATCATTGCACAAAAAGAATGGATTGAGATATACAAAGCACAACTTCTCATTACATGCCTACCACATCCAGTGACGGCCCTGAAAAGTTTAATCCTACTGCCTCTACCAACTGTGCTAAGTGCCAGGTGGAGGCTCGCTCCTTATTTCACCTAGCCCTTCTATGCCTCAGGGTAGTCTCATGTTGGCACCAGGTTGGGGACATCATGAGCAATGTCCAAAAAAAGTCAAGTAAATACCACACTGAGCCATCTCCTTTTAGATATTAGTCCACACTTCCAGCACCACTTTAGGGGACTCGGTACTTTGGATACTTGGCTGAGCGACAGCAAAACGCATCATAGCCCAATACTGGGTGGGTTTAGCCACTCCAAGCATAGCTCAGTGGATCAGCACACTGCTCACGGCCATGAAAATTGCAGAATTTTGGTATAATGTCCAGTTTAAAAGGAGAAGTACATGAAGGGGACAAATAAAGTGAGGGAAGGAAGTCTATTTAAAAGGAAAGTCGGAGTTAAAACAAGAGGTCATACTTTAAGATTGGAAGGAGGAAGATTTAAAGATAATGTAAGGGGGTGTTATTTCACTGAGAGGGTGGTTGAACCCTGGAACAGATTACCTGAGGAGGTGGTAGGTGTTGAAAGGGTGGTGGGATTCAAGAGAGTGTGGGATAGACATATGAGGTTGGTTAGAGGACAGAGGATAGGCTCCTTGTGCACTGGTGACAAGCAGGGGGGAGATGGGCAGACTGGATGGGTCAGGATGGTCCTTTTCTGCTAACACATTACTATGATACTATAATATGATAATTTGGGGTCTCCTGGAAATTGCAGTTCAGGAGGGTGTTTTTCTGGTATAGAAGTTTGGCCCAGTACCCTGTGCTCCCAGTGACTCACTGGGAATAGGTTAACTTGGAATAATGGGCAACCTGGTGCCACTTAATGTTTTGGTTGAGGGGAGAGGTCTTGGGGGGGAGAATGAATCTTTGCATTAAAATTAAAACTGGTGCTCCCTATTTGTGACAGTCCTGTAGTACGGTGACAGGCTGTACAACTAGTCAAATGCTGACACACATGACTTCTGTATGTAAAACGAATATCATTCTTGGAAAGTATCTGTATCTAAGTGTGTATGTCTCCAGTAAAGATATTTTACAAAACAAAGTGCAGATTGGGGGTGGCCCCCACACAGTAGGTGTGGACTGCCTAGGTGGGTGCAATAATTTAGAACATTTAGTTACAAACGGCATTACTTTTTGCAGCTTGTCACAAGTATTTACACTGGGTGAACCTGGCTCTTGCCAAATCTTGTTATGTAGAGGTGAGATCGGTGCCGGGGTTTTACTTACTGTTGCTTACCTAACTGAGTTTTGTTTGTTTTTTCATCAGCTTTCCAGGCCAGGCCGTCTCCCCGATACTTCTCTGCCAACGATCCAGAATGGAGCAGCGGTAGCTGATCTCAGCTGGGATCCCTTTGATAGCCATCGCCTAGCAGTCGGTATGGACCTCATACCACCACCACATATCTCTCCTACAGTGGCCTCTGTAAAACCATAATATTATTAAAAATTAAACAGGGAATGTTGCTGATCTAAACACATAATACAGCTATATTCCTGACAGTTTCCTTGCAGAATTACAGCTCATGTTTTATATTGGAGTTCTCTGGAAACCCCCTAATTGGGAGATACCGAGAGCCCAGATAGGGATATCTTAGTGGCTCAGACATTGTGGTCTGTCAGTGGGCCATGGGAACTCAGATGTTGGGGTCCTTCAGTGGGGTGATGAGAGCCCCAATATGGAGGTCATTCACTTGATTATGAGAGCCGAGCTGGTGAGAGCCCTGATATGGAGGTTATTCATTGGGTTGTGAGAGCTGAGCTAGTGGGTTCCTCAGTGCAATATGAGAGCCGAGAAGTTTGGGTTCCTCAGTGGGGGTCAAAGAGTTCAGATACTGGATTCCTTCACTGGGGTATGAGAGCCAAAATACTGGAGGCCCGCAATGGGGTATGGGAGCCCAGACATAGGGGTTCCTCACTGGGGTATCAGAATTCAGATATTGGAGTCCCACAGAGGGGTATGAGAGCCAAACATTGGGGTACCTCAGTGCTTTATAAATTGGGGTCCTTCAGTCGATTATGAGAGCTCAGGTATTACGGTACTTTGCTGGGTAGTGAGAGCCCAGATATTGCGTTGCTTAATGGTAGAGCCGCTATCGGTCCTCTATAGTGAAACATTAGCAACAGGGGTAGTGCCAGTAGAATGGAAGGTGGTTAATGTGGTTGTCCTGCACAAAGGGGGTGATAGGGAAAATCGGGGAAATTATAGACTAGTCAGCCTAACATCAGCAGTGGAAACGTTTTCGGAAACGTTTGTTAAGGAAGAGATAGTTGCATTTGTGGAATAAAATTAGTTAATGGATAGGAACCAGCATGGGTTACCAAGGGTCGATCATGTCACAACAACTTAATAGATATTTGTATTGTAATTTTAATTTTTTTTTGAGAACAGGAAAGAATAGATGTCATGGTGTCCTGAATATAGATCCTTTAAAAGTTATAACTTAAATACAAAACCATTTACATAATGTGAATATTAACCAGCAGTAAAATACTCAGAACTTCAAATAACAAATGCTAGCAATAATTAAATAAATATTCAAGTAACGTCCCCAGCACAGGGGATACAATCAACCTTGTAATTAGCACCAAACCAGTTCTTAAAGAGCCGGGCCCAGATATTCAAAAGGGCTGCACCCTGGTGCGCTATTCAAAAGGGAAAAGTGCACTACACAAATCCCAATGCGCCGGAGCACATCAATAATGTATGCAGGCACAGGTAGGGGGGGCATGCCCATGCATAACCTTCACAGCCCTATATTCAGCCCGGGATGTGCAGAGCCATGCATGCGCAACCCCTACCCTGCCGCCAGCACAAAGTTAAGCCAAAAAAAAGAACAACCCCAGATGGCCACCCACAGGTGAGCTGCCGCATTGCAGGGTGCAACACGGCAGCTGCCACCTGTGGTGGCCACCGAAACTCGGCGCACCTGGCGGCGCCCCATGCCCGATCGTGGGCATCTGTTATAATAATAAAAAACGCCTAATATCCCTGGTGGTCCAGTGGACCGAATGCTGCCCGATTGCAGGCATATGTTTAAAAATATATTCCCCGTCCTATATCCCTGGTGGTCCAGTGGACCTCTATGTGCCCGATCGTGGGCGTGTGTAAAAAAAAGACTTCCTCGTCCAATATCCCTGGTGGTCCAGTGGACCGATTGCTGCACGGTCGCGGGCATATGTTTAAATAAACCTCCCCATGTCCAATATCCCTGGTGGTCCAGTGGACCGCACTGTGCCCGATCACGGGCATCTGTAAGCATACATCCTATTTCCCTGGTGGTCTAGGGTGCCACTAGCCCACTGAGCCCACCGCCCGCTCCCCCCGGTCAGCCGTGAGGCGGCAGCACCACCTGCCATAGCGCCCCCGACTGACACTCGGTGAGGCTGCACGCCCATTGGTTCAGGTGTGAGCCCAATGGACATCAACCATGCCGTACTACACATTCAGATATGAATGAAATCATTCACATATCTGGAATAACAATGCTGATATGGTTGCACGCCCATTGGCTCACGCCGTGAACCACTGGGCATGCAGCCCTACCAATGTGTCGGGCGGCGGGCGGCAGGCAGGTGGGTGCTGCCACATGCCGGCTGGACCGGGAGGAGTGGGATGGCGGGCTCAATGGGCGGTGGGAGGGGGTACCCTAGACCACCAGGTTAATAGGACGGTTATGTTTTACAGATGCCTGCGATCGGGCAGAGTGCGGTCCACTGGACCACCAGGGATATTGGACGGGGAGGTTTATTTAAACATATGCCCGTGATTGGGCAGCAATTGGTCCACTGGACCACCAGGGATATTGGACGGGGGGTTATTTAAACAGATGCCCGCGATTGGGCAGCAATCGGTCCACTGGACAACTTTAAAGATTTCATTTAATATGGAACTAGCTTGTCAATCAAGAGCCCCTTGTGGAGAACAGTAGGTTATCATAGTACTTGTAAACAGCATGCCCCCACAAAGTAGGTACTGTAGAATTTAGGGGTACCAAAAATGCATAAATGAAATTTAAATCACAACCATTCTGCTTCATGACTCTTACATTGTCTTTTAGAAGTAGAGGATCTAGCATTTAGTACACTCAGAGTAGAAGTAGAGGGTGTAATCTTCATCCTATATTAGACATCTAATAAGGAGATAGGTGAGTGATCTGACATTAGTATCCCATGCTAAGATACATCTCTTAGTCAATATTAAATATCTCTTTGAATTAAAAATGAATTTTTGAATAAGACATTGAAGCAGAAATTGAATTGGTGCATGTCACGATTGTGTGACTTCCATGGGTCAGTCAGTTTGAAATCATTCATTCGTTCGTTTGTTCATTCGTTTGTTCGTTCATTCATTTATTTGATAACCGGGTAAAAAGCAACTTGGCCACATGTCACTTTTACAGGCTTGCCTGCTGTGGGTCAAAGACTCTGAAGTACAGTTATGACAAACAGTAAATTAGGACAATCAAGACTGAGGTAGAAAGTACAAAGAATACAAAAAATCATTAATAAAATTATTTATAGTTGTAGTTGAAGGTGAGATTTGATTTAACCTGTTAGATGTATCAAGAGAGCTATTTATTTTGAGAATAATGTCTTTGCTGATTGTATGTGGGGCTGAACGAGGTATTAATTCCAAGAAGAATTGAGGGAAAAAAGTGCATAACATTTATTGGCTAACATTACATCCTTATGAAAAGTATTTATAGAGGTAGTTACATATCAGCATCCTAAATCTGCATGGGACTTCCTGGATTGGAATGGGCTATTCCTCTTAAACAGTACAGCTACCATTCAGGAGTTGGAATGATATAGCTTAGATATTAGGGTCTGCCATTGGGTTATGAGAACCCAGATATTGGGGGCACTCAGGTAATGTATGATAGTTCAGATGTTTGGGATTATCAGTAGGGTATGAGAACTCAGATATTGGGGTCCCTGAGTGGGTAATAAGTTTCCAGATATTAAGATCCTTCACTGAGTTTTTGAAGCCCAGCTATTGGATTTTCTCAGTGTGATATGAGTGCCTGGACATTAGGGTTGTTCTAAGGAGTATAAGAGCCCAGATATGGAGGTCCTACAGTAGGTAGTGATAGGCTAAGTGGCCTCTCCATGGGTAATGAGCACCCAGATGATTTTTGGTACTCTCAGTGAGGTAATAAAAGCATATATATTATGGTCCTTTACTGAGGTATGAGAGTCTCAATATTGGGGTCCCTTAGTGAGGTATGAGCTCTTATATTGGGGTACTTCAGTGGGTATTGGAATCCAAGCTATTGGGGGTCCCCAAGGAATGTGAGAGCCCAAATTGTTGGCGTCCCTCCTTGGGGATTGAACCCCCAGGCTTTTGGTCCCTGTTTGGAGTATGACAGCCCAAATATTGGGGTCCTTGAGGGGATTATCACAGCTCCGATATTGGGGTCCCTTAGTGGGATATGAGAGCCCAGATCTTTGGGTGCATCAGTAGGTAATGTGAGGTCAGATATTAGGGTCCCCAACTGGGTTATGAGAGCTCAGATATTGTTGTTTCTCAGTGGGGAATGACAGCCCAAACATTGTGTCTCTTGGAATAGAAAAGTCAAGATATTTAGGGCCCTCAGTGGGCAGTGAGAGGCCAGATATTGGGGACCATCAACAAACTGTAAGAGCACAGATGTTGGGGGTTCAGTTAGGCATGAGAGCACAGATATTGGGGTCCCTCATTGACATATAAGAGCCCAGACATTGGGGTCCCTGTGTGGCTTATGAGATCCAAGATGTGGTTCTTCAGTTCCAATATGTGTATTTACAATAATTAGAATACCTGATCCTTCCATTTGAAGCAAACTCAGATTTTTTAAGGTGGTGTCCAGATTGGTGTCAGGTGCGGGTGGAGTCTATATGGGTAAGAACTTATATGAGCAGAGTCTGGGGTATGTGGCTAGACTCTATAGTGAGCAGCATCTAGATGAGGTGAATCTGATGTTGGCAGGGTTTGGATGAGGCTGGGATGGACAGATTCGGTTATGGACAAAGTCTGGATTGGGAGGGCTTAGCTGGTTGGATTAGAATTTATACATTTTATGTTTTGTTTTGCAGCTGGAGAAGATGCTAAGATCCGTATTTGGCAGGTTCCTAAAGGAGGTCTGACGGAAACCATGTCTGAACCAAAGACAATTCTTAAAGGTAAAATAACTGGGGTGGAATTGTGTCTTAGACCTTAAGTGAAAGATTTTTTTTTGTATGCGAAAAGAAAGCTGTGATTCAATAGCTGTGATGCAGCATTGCCGTATTTGTCAGGTTCTTAATGCAGGTTGGACACAGACCATGTTTGAACCAGACCAGAGCTGATTCTTACTGGTAAAACAAATTGGTGTGGTATTGTGTGTCAGACCTTAAGTAAGTAAGTAAGTAGTAAGTAATTTATTATTTGTTAGGTGCCCGATCCCAGAGGATCTGGACACCGCACAGTAAAAAAATTTTGACAGAGAATTAAAACAATCAAATTATATAAGCAATTTCCACAGCAAATAAATAATTAAAATTGTTTGTGCAAGTTAAAAAACATCAGCAGGGAATGCTAAACTAAAAAAGGTGGGTCTTTAGACCCCTCCTGAATACCTCCACCATAGGGGCCTCCCTCAAAGGTCTTGACGGCGAGTTCCAGAGAACCGGGTCAGCCACCTCGTGTGAGCCATCATCCAAGGTTTTTAGCCTGGTCCTCAGAACTGCCAGGAAGCCCTCAGTGGAGGAACGAAGGGAGCAGGCCAGGATGGCAGGGGTAAGGAGGTCCGATAGGTAGTCAGGGTCCAATCCGTATAAGGCCTTATAGGTGAGCAAGCCCACCTTGAAGAGAACCCCCCACCTGAGTAGCAGCCAGTGCAGACCCCGCAGAACCAAGGCCACATGACAGGACCTTGACAATCCTGTCAGCAGCCTGGCCACTGTGTTCAGCACTAACTGCAGCCGGTGGAGGTTCCCCTCCACTGACCCAGAGATAAAGAGCATTACATTAGCTGGTGCTGGGTATTACAAAGGCATGCACCGGGAATGGCAGATCATTGGGCGGAGTTAGGGGTTTAATCTGGGTGATGTTCCTCAAATGGTAAAAAACACTTTTGACAACAACTGACGACTGAGCTTCAAATGTCAGCTTGTCATCGAGGACAATGCTCAGATTTCTCACCCTAGAGGAAGCTATCAACAGGGTCGACCCCAGGACCAAGCCTGTTGCCATCCAGGAGGAATCCCCATCATGGCTGCAACCTGGCTCAATCATCAGTACCTCCATCTTGTCAGGGTTAAATTAGAGTTCATCCAGTCCTGGATCTTGGCAAAGCATTTATTCAGCACATTGATGGCACCATTTGTCCCTGGTGCAAAAGACATGTACTGCTGAATATCATCTGCATAACAGCGAAAACTCAAGCTGTACTGTCTGATGAGCCTCCCCAGAGGCAGCATGTACACCATGAACAACATCGGTGATAGGATCAAACCCTGAGGAACTCCACAGGTCAAGGGTATTGGGGAGGAGGAGAAATTCCCCATCTCTACCCTCTGCCTCCTGCCTGAGAGAAAGGACTCAAACCAGTTGATGACAGTACCTGCGAGTCCACAATACTCCCTAGGGCAATCCAACAACATAATGTGGTCCACGGTGTCAAATGCTGATGACAGATTGAGAAGAATGAGAACTGACCATTCCCCTCAACCTCTAGACCTGAATAGGTCATTGTGCACCTGGACTAGTGCCATCTCTGTGTGGTGCCTTGTCCTAAACCCAGACTGGAATGGCTCGTATATGTCAAAGGTCTTCAGGTGTTCCTTGAGCTGCAGAGCCACTGTCTTCTCAATAACCTTCCTCAAAAATGGGAGGTTGGAGATGGGTCTATAATAATTACGCCAGGGCCGAAGGGAATTAGAGAGATGGTTTTAGAAGAGGGCTTCACCGCGCCTCCTTCAAGGCATCGGGAAGACCCCTCTGAAGGCAAACACCTGACTATCCTGGTGAACACTGGACTGATAGCCTCGACGCAGCCCACTGGGAGACACGTTGGGCCAGGGTCCAGTTCACATCTTGGAAGCCGGCCCGGTGGCGCTGAGGGTTGAGGCGCTGGACGCCACACCTTGCTCCATGCCGGCGACCTGGGTTCAGGAGTGAGCTCGGGCTGCCGGGGGTTGGCTGGGGGGAGACAGGCTGGAGCATCCGACGACGGCTTGCCTTCTCCAGGGAGGGAGGGTTCTCTATCCCAGCAAGCGGCGACCTCTGGCGGAGGCTGGGGGCGCGATGGCAAGTCGGGGTCCTAGGGGCTGGATTGGTTGAGGACGTAGGTCAGCAACCAATCAGCCTCAGGACTATAGGGAGGGGGGGGACTTGCTGACATCAGCGTTCACGCCTTGACGTACAGGGCCCGCGACATCTCACAGGGAGAAAATGGAAATACCCCCACTGGAGCCGAGAAGATGGCGTGCCGAGCTGGGGTCTCTATGTGCCGGAGCCAAGCCTGCAGCCCCGCGGACCCTGACACATGCAAGATTCGGGGGATTGCCCCCACCCTGACCCCGCCCGGGGGGTATCCGTGGCAGAATGGAGGGACCTGGGGATTGACAGGTAAGGCTTCGGCAGAGACCAGGCTTAATGGGCAACTCCCGATGATGCGGGTCCACTGGGGAGTAGGTGGGGATAAATTGTCGGGGAACATCTTGGTGACCTCAGCCACCTCCACCGGCCAAAACTCTGCCCAGACAATGGGAGCGTGTCTGCTCCACCCAGGCCCCACCCTGTGGGACTGGTCTAGACCCACAAGCGAGATCCCAGCCCAATTAGAGGATACCCTGTCAGAGAAGAACAGATCAAACTCTTCCCAAAGTGCTACTAAAAAGTCTTTTTTCGGTTGTAGACAGACTGGGTGAAGCAGTCTGTCCACAGTCCAAAAGAGCTGAGCTAGTCTGTTCTTCCCTGCGGCAATCTCCCTGGACAGGAACTCTGTCTTCTTACAGTCAATTGTCCTTTGATAATCAGCATAGTGATTCCTCAAAGCCAGTCTGTTCTTCACTGACCGAGTCCTCTGCCAGCAACGCTGTAATCTCTGACCCATGGTCTTCGTCGCCATGAGAGCCCCATCAAACTGTGGGGACCAAGTGAGAGGACCTGGGTCATATACGGACTGGTGCGATGGTACTGAGTACCCCAGAGACAGCCCTATTATAGGCTGCCGCTGCTTCACCCAACCCAGCCGCACAAACAGCCACACAAACATCACTAACACCGGACAAATCAGCTACTGCCATCAGTCCCTCTGGGGACAGTCTCCTTAAAGAGTGATAGCTGATCATCTCAACAAGGGAGAGACTATCGGGGGGGGGGGAGCAAATGAGAATTTCATCATACAGTGCTCAGACCAAGTGAATCGATCAATCTCGAGGTCGGTGACCTCAAGACCTAGTAAGAATACCAGGTCCAAGGTGTGGCCGTGATGATGGGTCGCAGGGGCAACTGCCTTTGCAAGGCCCAGTGACGTCATCGGCTAGAAGAGGTCAGAACCAAGTTGTGAGTATTCATCATCGATCCAGGCACTGAAGTGCCCCATAACTAACTATCTGGGTGACTCCAAAACCCTGTCAGCAATGAAGTCCACAGCTTCCTGCAGGAATTCTCTGCCCGACCCCAGAGGGTGATAAACCAGGAGAATTCTGCAACCTGCACCTGGATCCCCACACACTGCCACACATTTAAATGATGAGGTAGAGGCCACCGGGTGTACGGAGAAATTCAAGTTGGTTCTAAAACAGATGGCTATCACCCCATCCCTGCAATCCCTCCTCGGGCAGTGAACCACAGAGTACCTGGCAGGGACTGACGCCTCCAAAACTGGACAAGTATCACCCCCCCAACCAGGTCTCCATGATGCATGCCAGGTCAACTGAAGAAATCAAGTCCGACATAATTGCGGTCTTGTTTCTTATCGACCTGGCGTTACACAACACTGCCCAGAGGAAATCAGTGGAGGCTGTAGGCAGTGTAAGGCATTATTTGTGTGAAGAAAGCTGTGATGCAGTATTGTACTAGTAAATATGTCTATAGTCTCCAATAGTTTCTGTGTATCCCCGGAGCAGTCCTGAGGTACACAATCTTCCCGTCACTTAATTTTCTGCCATAGTCCTGCAGCTCTTCATCCCATGCCTCACCTTCCTCATCACATAATCCCTACCATCCCTATTACTTACTCCCATCACTGTACCACACCACCACCACTACTGTCATACAACACTCCACCCCATATGCAGATCTACTCCAAATAATATGGTGTGATGGGGCACTGTAACAGGTGGAAGGAAATCAATAACTTGGCTATATAAATGCAGCACTCTCCTACAAGCTCTGCAGAGATCTCATCCCTGATATTAAAAAAGTGATGGCTTGGGGACCATTGGGTTACAAGGGCAAATCCTGAATTCCCCATTTTGGAGAAGGGCTGCAGAACCAGGGAGTACTCAGCAGTTGGAAGCAGTGGTGAGAAACAAGGCTGCAGTACCAGGGAACATTCAGCAGGTAGCAGCAGTGGTGAGAAAGAAGACTGCAGGACTACAGAGTACTCAGTAGGTGGCAGTAGTTCCGAGCCAAGAGACTGCAGTACAAGGGAGTACTCAGCAGGTGATATCAAAGGAGTCTGCATTACTAGGAAGTGATGAGAAGGTGGCAGCAGTGCCAAGAAAAGAGTCTGCAATATCAGAGAGTACTCAGTAGGGGGCAGCAGTGGTAAAAAAGGACAGTTTATTTCCAAGGGTACTCAGTATGTGGCTGCATTGGTGAGAAAGTATTCTGCACACAACTGGGAGGTACTCAGCTGGTAGAAGTGATGCTTAGATATAAAACTGCAGGTCCAGCCCAGTGGTGTGGAGGGCTGAGGCGCTAAGCTCCTTACCTCCTGGCACACGCAGCAACCCATGTTCAGGAACAGGCACGAGTTGCCGGGAGTCGCGCCAGGGAGGAGGGCTGGAGAGGGATCGGAAAGTGGCTGCATGGCAGCTGTCTTCCTGGACTTGGTAGCAGGTCATCTCTGCTCTTGGCTGCCACCAGGTGGAGGCCTGATGGCAGCACATAGGACCATCAGCCGCAGAGGTATGTAACGGGGGGGGGGGTGGACGGTCTCGAGCTGCATGCATGCCTCCGCACATATGCACACACCCGTGTACACCATGACTGGGGCCCACTGGGGACGAAATAGGAGGAAAATGGAGGGCATGGCAAGCAGTACATGATGCCCTCCCACCGTGCCCCCATCCACCACATCACCAGGGCACCAGTCTGCAGCACTGGATTTCAGACTTCGGTGGGGAGGATGGACCTCTCCTTCTATCTCCACTACAGGGGGTAATCCTTAGGGGTACTCAGCAGTCCAGGTAGGCCTGGGGAGATGTTGGACGATGGCAGGGGTGGTGCAGCTGGAGCTGATGGGAGTCAAGCTTGCCATGGCCAAGAGCATAAATAGTATATAGAAAAAAATAAAAATTGCAGTACTACTGGGTGCTTAGTGTGGCAGTGAAGTGGATGGTGGTTGTAACTGCAGCATCTGATCACAGCAGTGAGCTGGCTGTAGCTGACGGAAGTGGTGGGAGTCTCAGTGAGTCACTTTCAGGAGGGTCCTCAGTTAATATCTCCATGTGTCCAGGCAATGGGATGGACCGGGACCAAGTGGGAGCAACAACCAGATATGATGAGACTCAGCCAGATGCTTCTGGGAGGACTTAGCGCCATGCTTCAGTGTCTTTGGTTCAGTGAGTCAGAGCACAAAGAGAACAGACAGTGACTGACTGCTATGTTCTGAGCAATGGAATGCGTTGGAAGGTGATTGTGGTGGAATTCAGCAGGGACCAAGACAAGGTTGCTCTATTTTACTGGTATTTTTTTTATTTATAATTTTTCCATCCTGGCCACATCTTCTCCACTACTGGCAACCACCCAGCTTCATCATCCCATCCATGGCCCTTAGCTTTCAGCTCCAAGACTTTCCCTTCAGGCGTGGCCAGGGCTGATGGTCCCCCCTCCTGAGACAGTAGGCTTTGCAGAGCCTGAGTGTATCAGGCATCATTTGCTGCTCTGAGCTGCTGCTACACTTGTGGGCACCCAAGCAGCAATGTTCACTTTGATCAAGGCGGCCTACCACCCCAGAGAGGGAACGTGTCTGGTGGGATACCCCGTCCCTCCCCCTCCAGCCATTCCTCCAGTGGCTAGGGTGTGTTCCTGAACCCAGATTGTCAGCCTCATGAGTGGCAGCCTTGTCGCTGTTCTGGCGGGCTAGCCATTTCACTCGTATTCTAACAATGAGAGATTCTTCAGGAGAAAAGACTGCAAAAGTGTGAGGAGGGTGTTTAAGAAGCTGTTTGGTGGTGTGGATACCAGCCTTCCATATTACAACAGACAGTATTTATAATGAACACAAATATGCAACATAGACATGTCCGTTATAGGCAGTGTGCACTACAGTGAGAAAATACTGAGCAGCTGGCAGCAGCAATGAGAAAGGAGAATGCAGAATGAACCAGCCAGTACTATACAGGTGGCAACAGTCTGAGAAATGGATCTGCACTACCAGGGAGTACGCAGCAGGTGATATCGGTGTTAAGAATGGAGACTGCTGTACTAGTAAGAATTCTGCAGGTTGCAGCGCTGGTGAGAAGAGAGCATGCAGTACCAGGGAGTGGTCAGCAGTTGTTAAAAGGGAGACAGTGGTGCCAAGGAATACTAATCATGTTGCAGAAGTAGTGAGAAAGGAGACGGTAGTACTGCAGAGTACTCGGTAGTGCTGAGAAAGGTGACTGCAGTACCACGGAGCACTCAGCAGGTGGCAGCATTATTTCATTTTTATTTATTTCATAATTCAGATTTACAACCTTTGAGTCAAAGACTCATTTACAAGGCACCTCGTTGCAGGGAGGGTAGACAACAATTGGTGGTGGAGTACAACAATGGAGAACATTACAGGTGAGATACAATAAAAGAACACACAAAGCAATTCCAGTAATACAAAGGTGTACAAAGGCTTCAATTAGTTACAGTTAGTCTGGTATATAAATAATAAGGTACTAGGGGTTCTAGGAGCGATACCTGAGGGGAAGAGGATTGCTAGGGGGAGAAGCAACCGAAGGACGCTTGTCTGTAAATTGGGCCAGGTGAAGCTTCAAGTATGGGCCTTAGTAAGAATAGAAGCTGCAGTACCAGTGAGTACTCGGTAGGTAACAGCAGTGGTGAGGCAGAAATACCAGGAATTACTCAGCAGGTGACAGCAGTGATAAGAAAGGAGTCTGTAGTTTCAGGAAGTACTCAGCAGGTGACATAATTAGTGAGAAAGGGAAGTGCAGCACTAGGAAATAGTCTCCGGGTTTCAGCAATGGTGATAAAGATGTCTGCATTTCCAGGGAGAATGCAGCAGTTGTGAGAAAGGAAGATGCAGTTCCAGGCAGTACTCTTCATATGGCTGCAGTGGTGAAAATGGTGGCTGCAGTACCAGGAAGCACTCAGCAGTTGACAGTAGAGGCATACCTCTCAATCTCACAGTATTAACATTCATAGCACTGGCCTTCAAAATTCAGAGCAATGGCCAGAATGTGTAGCACTTTCTAATTTTAAAAAACAATATTTTTATACTTTTTGCTGAGTATTCTGTGTATTATTTGCTCACTGGACGATGCAGTCTAACATTGTACACTGTGCCTACGATTTGTTTGTTTTGTACCAAATCTCCTCATGTCCGATATTGAAACCCTGTATTCACTGTTCTCAAATGGACCTATGCATCAAACCTGTATATTGTGCTTACTGTTGTTGCTTGTATCAAATCTGTTTCATGTGTATTACTGTCACCCTGCACCATGTGTTATGGCCCGGGTCGTGCCTGAAAACGGTCCCTGGGATCACTGCACTCACCCGGTTATCAAAGTCATAAATAAATAAATAATAAATAAATAAATAAATATGTCTACAAATAGTGGGCCTCATATACTTAATGTTAAGGAATGTTTCTGTCAAGTAAGTTCAATGATTTAATGCTTTGTGTGTCCAGAAATAGCTCTAACATTACGAGGAGCACCAGCAAACCTTGGCAGAGCGAGGGTAACTATGAGTGCAGAAATCATAGCGCTGTGCAAACTGCACAGCAGCTGAGAGGTATGAGTAGAGGTGAGAGGGGACACTGCAGCACCAGAGAGTATTCAGTGGGTGGCAGTGTTAGTGAGAATGGAGACTGCAGGGCAAGGGAGTATTCAGCCAGTCACAGCAGTGGTGCGAATTCAGTTCCAGGCAGTACTCTTCATATGGCAGCAGTGGTGAAAATTGAGGCTGCAGTACCAGGAAGCACTCAGCAGTTGGGAGAGAGGGGACACTGCAGTACCAGGGAGCACTCAGCATGTGGCAGTATTAGTGAGAATGGAGACTGCAGGGCCAGAGAGTATCCAGCCAGTCGCAGCAGTGGTGAGACTTCAGCTACAGGGAGTGCTCAGGAGATGTTAGCTGTAGTTAGAAAGTAGTCTGCAGTGTGTGGGAGTTCTCAGCAGGTGGCAGCAATGGTTTTAAAGAATATTACAGTTCCAGGGAGCACTGAGAAGATGACAGCAGTAGTGAGAACGGAGTCTGCAGTACTAGGAAGAGCTTGGCAGGTAGCAGGGCTGAGACAGGAGTCTGCAGTACCAGGTAGTACTCAGCGGGTGGGAGCAGTGGTGTAGAAGTCGTCAGTATGAGGGAGCTTTTAGCATGTGGCAGCACTAGTGAGAAAGGAGAATGTGATACCCAGGAGTCCTGCGCATATGGAAGCTGTAATCAGAAAGGACCCTGTAGTACCAGGACTACTATTAAACAGATGGCAGCAAAATTCAGAACGAACACTGCACTACCAGAGGGTACTCTGCAGGCTGCAGTACTAGTGGAAAAGGAAAGTGAATTGCCAGCGATATCTCTATAGGTGGCAGCAGCGATGAAAAAGGAGACTACAGTGTGATAAGGAAGTCTGCAGTACCAGGAAGCACTTAGCAGGTGGCAGTACTGTGAGAGGGAGCAACAGTACCAAAGAGAACTCAGCATATGGCAGTATTACTGAGAATGGAAACTGTAGTACCAGGGAGTATTCAGCAGATATTAGCCATGGTGAGAAAGGAGACTGCAGTGCAGTGCAGCCCGGTTAAATGCACACTCCTTTTGCACAGAAAAAAAATATGCATATAAGCAGGCTGTGTACTTATCCAAACCTAGAAGAGCTAGGGAAAACAAATCGGGAAATAGTAGTGCGCCTTTGTCCATAATGTGCACTTATCCGATGTGCAGTGGGCTGCACTGTGCCGGGATTATTAATCAGGAGATGGCAGCAATAATTAGAAAAGAGCCTGCAGTACCAGGGGGTATATAGCAGGAGGCAGCTGTAGCACATATTCAGTCTTCGGTACCAAGCCGTACCTAGCTGGTGGCAGCAGTGGTGAGGATGGCTTCTGCAGTACCAGGGAGCATTTGGCAGGGTTCAGCAGTGGTGAGGTAGGAGAATGCAGTACCAGGTAGTACTGAGCAGATACAGTGTTGTCCACCAGGATCAAGTACTCTGTGTGACTGCGTGGTAGACAGGGGTAATTACCATTGGCTTACATTGAGTTCCAGCTGTATCCTGCAGGATATCACTGGCAGAAACTGTGATACTGTGCTTGATCCTGGCAGACGGCACTGTAGCAGCTAAAGTGAGAAATGAGTCTGTAGTAACATGGGCTACTCAGGCAGCAGCAGTATTGCTGAGGAAGGAGACTGCAATACCTAGGTATTCTTAGCAGCTGGCAAAAGCAGTAAAGAAGGAGACTGCGGTACCAGCGATTGCTCAGCAGTTAGAAAATGGGTAGAAAAAATCCCACTCTCTGATAGGCTGAGCACCTCATCTAGGGGTGCGTTTATGTGCCAACAGGGACTGGGTACAAATGAATGCCCATGCCAGTTTGACTTTTTACTGCACATATTAATGTGCAGAGTTCTATGGTACTTCAGTGTACTTTCTCACTGCTTTTAATAGCATATATTAATGGGTGCTCACAGATGTAGGGGAGAAAAAAAAGTACACTTGTGTAATGTGTCCAGGCTATAACTCTCCAGAACTAAATGGCGGCCATCTTTTCCCCCTTGCTAAGCCCTGCCTGCCCCAAGCTTGCACCGCTCACCTCTCCATTCCCCGAACCAAACAGCTGTAACCACAAATACTGTGTGGTTTCAAACACCAATTCATTTTTTAATATATTTCTTCTGTACCACTACCACCAGTTTTTGTATTCACTGATAACACTCCTTCATGCTGCATTTCAAGAGCGTGCTGCATCACATCTGTAATGCGATCATAAGGATTGCTTTTTATCAGTTTAGCTTATTCCCTTTATATACAAAATACTATTTTGTTACTTTCTGATTTTTTTTAAATATACTGGGTGAGCTACTGCCAGCAACCCAGTGTTCTGCACTACATTAACAGAACTGGTGGCAGTTGTGCTCAGTTTGAGGTTGTGGTCATGGTCGTAATAGGTTTCTAAGTGCATTTAAAAAAAACTGTTGAAATTGGGGCTGCTACTCGGGAAAGGAGGACAGGGAACGAATTAAACAATAAAGTGGTGGTGGGGGGGGAAGGGGGACGGTACAATGAAAATGAAACTGGGGGGTACATGATATTCAACACAGTAACTAGAATAAAAAGACATTCCAACACAACAGCGCCCTCTTCTGCAAATGCCAACAGTGGAGGGACTACGTTACACAATTTTTTTCATTCATTTATATTACTTTTTTGCAATTTTTAAAAGTTTTTGTAAACATTTTATCCAAAATGCAACCCCAACCCCATTTTCTAAGTGCAGTAATACCCTGCAGGGTGGGCAGCATCAGGCTATCCACACCCTTCCAGGGGCTATAAGGCCCTCCACCTGTGGTGTCTGGACTCAGTATGCCCCTGGATGGGTAGGTGTAGCCAAGTACTGCCCACCATGTCATATATTTATTGCTTATGTGTCTGCAGTGGTTAGGAAACTAGACAGCAGTACCAGGGGCTACCCTGCAAGTGGCAACAGTGGTAAGAAATGAGAGTGCAGTACCAGGGACTACCCTGCAAGTGGCAACAGTGGTAAGAAACGAGAGTGCATTACCAGGGAGTACTCTGAAAGTGGCAGCAATAGTGATAAAGTCTGCAGTACCAGGAAGTATTCCATGACTGTCAGCTATAGTGAGAAAGTAGTGTGCAATACTAGGGACTAATCAGTAGTACTAAGAAAGTTGATTACAATACCAGGAGGTAGACAGCAGGTGGAATCTGTGTCAAGAAAAGGAGTCTGCATTACCAGTGACTACTCGGCAGGTGTAGTAATACTGAGACAGGAGATTGCAATGCAAGATTCTACTCAGCAGGTGGCAGCAGCAGTGAGAAAGTACACTGAAGTACCATAGAACTGCATTATTAGAATGAGTATTCAAGAGGTGGTAGCAGTAGTAGGAAAGCAGATTGAAGTACCATGTTCTAACCTGCAAATGGCAGCAGTGGGAAGAAAGGAGGCTGCAGTTTTAAGTAGTACGCAGCAGGTAGCAGCAGTGTTGGAAAAGGAGACTGCATTACCAGGGAATGAGGACTTGACAGATGGCAGGAAAGGTAAAAACAGAGGGAAGTAATCAAGTTACCTAAGAGGTCTGCTGAAGTAAAGAGGTATATTCTGAAGAAACAGAAGAGTTTCTGAAGAAATAGGCTGCAGGAGTTATAAGAACAAAGCGGGGGAAATGGAGGTGGCAAACATAAGAAATTATCGGGCTATTTGGGACCAGTTTCCTTCACCTCAAATATTTCATATTCAGAGGCTGCACTTTGTGCTTCTGTCTGATTAAATCCAATCTTGGGTAGCATTACATCCCTGCAGTGAAATCCACGTACACAGATTTCTCTTGTGCCTGTGAGTCTCTGGCATTTTTAAAAGTGCTCCTTATTGAAATGGTATATCACTGGACACATGACTATGTTACAACAACTCTGCTTTTTCTTTATAGATCATTCATGAAGAATACGTCATGGTCGAAATACCGATTCTGACTTTATTTTCTGTTTTCAGCGTGTGTTTATTTAAATCTTTTTATGTACCACCAACATACTGACATTATACTCCATTTCTTTTGTTCTCAGAATGTACTAGAGAGGTTACCAGTGAATTAAACTCATTTGTTGATTTATCGAACATTCCACTGAAGTTGTTCCTGTCTTGCAAAGACTTTAATTTCTTGTTTGCTGTTGCAGGTCATACTGAAAAAATCTACTCCATAAAATTTCATCCCCTAGCGTCTGACATCCTGGCTTCATCTTCCTATGATATGACAGTTAGGATCTGGAACCTGTGTTCAGGAAAACAGGAGCAGCTTCTCAGGGGACACAAAGACCAGGTACACAGGGTTAGAGGAAATATTAAAAGGTGGACACTTAAGGCATCACAAGGGTGTGCATTATTGCAGGATAACAGCCCACCCTGGTGAAGTGAGGCACGAAGCAATGCAGAGTGCCTTACACATCCGAGAAGTGCCGTAATCCCACAGTTACACACACCCTGGAGTGCATTATCATTATTATAAAATGGTTCCACTGATTCGTATTGTAAAAATTAAATAATTAGAGTCAGAACATTAAGTATTTCAAACCTGTGCTGGAATAAAGCATAGTCATGCAATCACATCTGACCAATCACAGGTCTTGGGTTTCTCTTACTCATAAACTGTGATATAAGAGCTTTCCATAGCAGTGGAACATATCACGCAACTAGTTTGTCTATCAGATTAACCCCAATGTAGACCCTTTAACTTGATAACACAGGCTATATACAATATTCTTAAAAAGCACATCCACGTGGATGCTGTTTCTTTATATACAATATTCTAACTTGCTAACATATCCATGTGAACTACTCTCAACCTCCTAATTAGTAAATGTGGAATCCTCAGCATGTTAACAAGTCGATGTTGAATGCTCTCAACTTGTTAATTTAGCTCATGTGAAATACCCTCAACCTCCTAAGCTGCCCTGTGAAAAAACCCTAAGTTTTCTTGCCAGCCCATGTAAAAGGGGAACATCCCAGAAGAGTGCAGGGTCAAAAGTCTAATAGACCATTAAATCTCTTTTAAGCTAGGTTTTGGGCTTGCCTCTGTAGGTGTCAGCAGTGCAGAGACATACATTAAGTTAGCAGTGTATTATTTAAAGGCAGCTGTGTAACCCCTAGATGGTGCTATCCCAGGGGCTACTACCCCTGCCTGATTTGCCACTAACAAGTTGAGGGGCCTGGATCCAATGGCGGGTGCCTCCACCCAGAGGTCAGGGTTTGCAATAGTTAAACTAACTTGGTCACAGCCCTCTGGGACACTGCAACCCCCCTTTCTTCCCACTAGTGGCCCACACAATATATCAGAATTACCTTCACAGTATACACTTACCCCCAGGTCTGGTCTCGGCACTGGGACCTCCTGTGAAATGAGATACAGTGCAACAATCACAGTACAGTACTTTAACATAGACAAATACCTCAGGCAGTATAACTTTGCTGAAACAAGCAGCTCTGATTTATTTAGGGGATATAACAAGGACAGGGGAAATCAGGTTAATTAGCTTATCACTCTAATAACCATTTATGGCTCTGTGCACAGGCCTATCCCTATCAGTTACTGTCCCTGGGTACCCAAGCCCTAGTGGCTAGTCCAAACCATGGCAGCTGGTAGGGCCCTTTCACACAGAGAAAAGGAGAATTAAACAGTCAGCAGTACAGTAATTCCATTTGGATTTAATGTGGTAATTCAACAGGGAGCGACCCTGAATTAGTACTCACGACCTCCAAATAAGATAGGGTCCTTCAATGTCAGCAGGGCTCACTTGAGGTACACAAACCTCTTCACACATCCATATAAAAGAAAGCACTATACCAGGCAGGCTGCATCTATATCCCGATCGCAATTACTGCACAATACCCGGGAGAACACACAGCAGATTCAGTTCCTGACAGACCGAGTGCAATTTTCAGCAATTCCTCCAGTCTTCTACAGGGTGAGCCTGGTTTCTACTCTTCAGAGATCCTTTGATTCTTTTCACAGGATGGATTCAGTCCAACAAGCTGTTACACAAGCTGCAGACCGGAACTCTGGGGCCTTACACACGCTTTTTGACTAAAACTGCACACTGAAAAGCACAGGGCTCCTTCCTTCTTCACTGCCAAAGCTCAACTGAAACTCCAACCGACAAAACCGGCACTTCCTTTGAGTTCCTCCAGTTCTTGACTGGATTGGCTGTCACTCACAATAGACTGCTGCTGTTGGTCCAAAAGGCACTGAAGTCTAAACTACATCTCCCAGAGTCACTGCCCATACAATCCTCTTGTGGCTGGCTCAGATTATGAGTCCAAGTTCTGATTCGTCCAAGGCACCATTTTAGAGCTAGCTTACCCCACACTGATTGGTCCAGTTCAGCAGTTCAAAACTAGAATGGGAACTAGCAGACACAGTTCTGACTGCAAAGAAAGCAGGTTAGACAAACTGTAATTTCATTATTACTCTAAATAATTTCTGGCAAACAGTTACATCTTTCAGATAGGTTCCCTTTGCACCCTAGTGACTGCAAAATGAAGTGAATTGGCAGCAGCTTGAGTGGTACTCAGAGAAGCACACAGTCTCCCCATACAACTAATTATGTCTGCAAGCAGACAGCTCTTAAAGAGACAGTACCAGAGGCTCTAAAACACTCACTGATAAATGGCTTAAATGCCAAACACCATTCAGGCTTGGAGCATTCAAGCAAGCTCCTGGAAGTCTTTGGGAACCCCCATTTGCAGGGGTTACACCTTCCTGGCCTGGGAAAGCTTGACGTCCGCGCATGCTAAGTACCCCATAAGTTTCAACTGCAACCATATACATTTGCATTAGGCTCGCATACATGTAATCATCAGTCAATATATCATTTTACCAAGAACACATTTCTGAAACATTGCAGCACGGCCACTTTACACAGTATTACATACACATTGTACCATAACTCAAGTTATTACTCTTGTACATGAAAACCTGAAGAGAGGGGCCCTTCCTATCAGTTACCTTGGGGCTGGATGGCAAGGCACCATACTTAGAGGGCAACACAAGTAATGGAGTTAGTACTGATGCTCAGTTTGGGCAATGAGCTCGGGGACACATACACTCCTTTATGGACAACATTGAGAGGCAAGTCCACAGGCCTCCCAAGTGAATCATAACTGAGGTGCACCACAGGCTTTACAGCTCGACCAGTCTTTCTAGGGGGAACTGTTACAGTCTCTGCACTCTGAGCCTCATTTTCAGCATTGTCCTCACTTGTCAGGGGAGTCTCCATGGGGTAGAGAGGCTAGAACTTGGGGCACTTTCAGCTCCAGGAGTTACAGTTTCTGAGTCCACAACATTTGGCTCGCATGGAGAGCTTCGGACACTGGCAGTGGACTGTCAGAGGCGCTTAAAATACTCTTCTTGTCTCGGTGTATCACCTGTCTGCCCCAATCTATCATTTTCTCCCTGAAAGCTCAAACAGTTCAACCATGCACAATGATTCCATTTCATCTGATCTGATGCTTTGCACTTCACTTCTGGGAGCATTGGCTCCAGGGATGAAGCTGGGGCTTAGACAGTCCAGAAGGCCCAGCTTCATCTCCAGTATTGACTAGGGATTGCCCGAAAATTGACTCAGTTCGTAAGAAGGATAGTATTCAAAGTCACTCTCACTTTCTTCCGATATGGACTGACAGTCATGCTCAACTGGGACTTGTGGAGGGAACACTTTAACTTTGCTTCTGTAGGTGCAGACTTTCTTGATCTTTTCAGTAGCAGCTCTAGTCACTGGTCCAGAGGGGCATCTTCTAGGGCTCAGACTCAATTAAGATTTGTCCAATGGGCAGTAAATGATTTCTATGCATTGTTTTTACATCTTTGAATTATTCTCAGGCCTTACTTTGTACACTGGCAGATCATCTAGTTTGCCCACTACAATGTGAGGGAGATGGTGCCATCTGTCAGCAATCTTGTGCTTGCCATGCAGTCCCAGATTTCTTAGCAACAATTCGATCTCCCTCCTGGAGTTCCTGTGCTTTCACCTTTTATCATACCTTTCTTTGTTGGCCAGATTTCTTTTGGCAGCCATGGTTTGAGCCAGTTAGTAGCGCATGAGTTAGCTGGGCTTTAACTTTTGCACATACTGTAAATAGTTGTCAGCTTGAACCCCATCAGAGAGAGACCCAAACACACATCTACTGGTAGTCGAGCTTCTTCCAAACATCAGGCGGTAGGGGGAGAATCCAGTGGCATCACTTTTTGGTGCAGTTATAAGCATGTACCAGGGTGCTAATTTGTTTGGCTCCATCTAGGCTTGTCCTTTGGGTGCAGGTGCCTAGCATATCTAGCAAAGTGTGGTTGAAACGTTCAGGCTGTGGGTCCCCTGGGGGTGGTAAGGAGTGGTTCTGACTTCTCAGACTCCCACAGAGAAAGCATCTCTTTGATCAGACGACTCTCAAAGTCTCCCTTGATCAGAATGGATTCTTGTGGAGCCCCATAGTGAACAAAAAGTTTTTACAAGTACTTTGGCCACAGTGGATGCTTTCTGGTCTTTGGTGGGAAAGCTTGGGCATATCTTGTGAAATGGTCAGTGACCACCAACACATTACTGATATTTCTTTGATCTGACTCAAACTCAGAAAATCAATACAGACCAGCTCCATGGGTGCACTGGTGGTGATGTTAACAAGGGGCAGCCCTCTGAAAAGCTTCCTCTGTAAGCAGCGATATACAGTTCGAATGTGTTGCCCACATCAGCCCCCATCTTAGGCCAATAGAATCTGGATCTCACCAAGTCAAGTGTTCTGTCTATACCAAGGTGCCCCATGGTTGTGCAAGGACCTCAGTACTGAGTCTCTAAAGGCAGGGCAGCACCAGTTGTTGTTTGTCTACTTGTCCCCTCTGTCTACTGTTTCTCTGTATAACAGTTTATTGATCAGTTTCAACTTAGGACCTTCTTTGTATAACAGTGCAGTTCTCAAATCAGTGGAGCGTAATTTGGACACATCTTTTTCCTGCATAGAGGGCTTCTAAAAGCTGCTGATCATGGGATCGTAGGATTGAGCCCGCGGATACTGTCATTGTCCAGCTGAGGCGGTGCACAATGTCTACGAGAAAAGTGGCAATAAGCAGCAGGTATGCAATTCTCAGAGGCTCTCAAGCAATCCACCATGCAGTCCACTGCGTCTGTGGACATTTGTTCCTCCCTGTCAAATCTTCCGGCAGAGTGCCCGAATGTCAGGTTCTGCTAATCGGACCCAATCATTCTGGGGAACAGGCCTCGGGAGAGAGCATCAGCATCTATGTGGTTCAGACCTGCCGGTATTCGAGAGCATAGTCATATGTAGATAATGCAGAAAGCCACCTATGGCCAGTGGCATCCAACTTAGCTGAGGTCTGCACATAGGTCAAAGGATTATTGTCAGTTTTACTAGTATTTTAGCCCCATACAAGTACTAATGGAATTGGTCATCAATAGCCCACTTCAAAGCTAGGAACTCTAACTTATGTACAGGATAGTTCTTTTCGGATGGGGTCAGGCTTCTACTGGCAAAGGCCACTGGTCTCAGGCCATTCTCGTGCTCTTGGTACAACACAGCCCCTCAACCCTTGCAAGCTAGCATCAGTGTGCAGGACGTAAGGTTTTCTTGGATCGGCATAGGCCAGCACTGGAGCATGGGTAAGTTGATATATGATCTCATGAAAAGCAGTCTCATAATCAGGAGTCCAGCGGCCCCAAATACTTCACTCGGATGAAAATACACTCTTTCAGTCTTGAGGGACGCTGACTTTTGGTATTTTTGTGGGTTGGGGATACCTTGAGTAAGGTTAAGTAAAGGCGGATCACTCTTGAATAGTCCTTGATGGAAGCTCGATAATAACCACAGAATCCAGGAATCTTGCGTAGTTCTTTTAGATTTTGGCTGTACAGGTGGTCAAGGCCTCAACTTTTACTTGGCCTGTGTCTCTATTCCTCGGTGGATACTATGTGTCCCACATACTTTACTGATGTTTGAAAGAATTGACACTTATCAATGGACAGTTTAAGGCCAAAGTCCTCCAGTCGGTCCAATACCTTAAATAATCTGCTCTCATGTTCCTCCAGTGAGCTGCCAAACACAATAACATCATCTAGGTATTACCAGGCACTAGTAAGTTCATGTCCCCACTGCACGCTCCATCAATCGTTGAAAAGTGGCTGGGCACCTGAAATCCTTTGAGGCATCCTCATGAATTCATAGAAGCAATGGACAGATAAAGGCCGCCTTCTCACGGTCCTCTGGGGCCATCGGGATCTGGTAGTACCCACTGCGAGATCCAGCACAGAGAACCGCTTGCTCCCGCTTTAGGCAGTCCAAAGCATCCTGAATGCGGGGCATTGTGTACTGATCAGGATAGTCCGCGGTTTAAGGTGCGATAATCACACACATCCTTACTGTTCCATTCTTTTTCCTCACTACCACAATGGGGAAGCATAAGGGCTTCTGGATTCTTGTATTACACCAGCAGCTAACATCTCTTGCAGATGCCCGTCTCACATCATCTATGTCAGCAGGTGCCAGGCGTCGAGACCTCTCTCGAAATGGTTTCGTCATGCAGCCGGATATTGTGCTCAGCTCCTTGCACGCATCCTACATCCCATTCCTTTAAAGAAAACACCTGGTCTCTCTGGGCAAGCTTCTCACTGATCCTCACTTTCCATTCAGCTGGCAGCGGGGGTCGCGAAATCAAACAAGTCAGGCGTTACTCTGTCATTCTTCCTTGAACTCTTGCTGCTGGGTAGCACTGCAGTGTCTGCACAATGCACATTAGCCAGGATGCAACCTCTGTTTACTCGAATGTCTCTTTCAGACACATTATGAACTTGGACCATTACCCTTCTGGCATAAGCATGGGCTCTAGCGGGCAAAATACTAGGCTTGACCAGCAGTCCCTCTGGCAATTTTCCATCGCCTGGTGCATCCAACATTAATATTTTATTCTTAACATCCTTTCTGATACGGACCTCTCCCTGTAAGGTACACTGGGCATTTGGCGCCAGGATCAGAGACTCAGGATCCTTCTTCCATACAATTCCGACCGGTTCCTCTGGTTCTGTTTTTCAGCATCTCTCTGCCTCATAGGCCTTCTTAATTAAAGCCGGAACTCTTAAAGCTCTACTAGTCTTTGACCCTGTTTTCATAACACAACTGTGCCAGCCTTCCAACATATGAGCATTTGTTCCAATCAACAAAGGGACACCATCATACAGTCCAGTGGGGGACACACTAAGGCTAGGTCTCTACTTTGTTCGCCACTCCAGCCACGGAGGTGGGGAAAGACAGCCAAATTCGGATATACCCGGAATAGGGGTAGGCCTTCTCACTTAACCCCATACATGCAGTTCTTCTAATGGTTGTAGGGTACGCCTGACAAATGATTCTGATACCAATCCTGGAACATAATTGTCACTTGGGAGCCACTGTCTAATACAGCTCTTGTAGACACTCCATTCACCTTTACAGTGGTCTCCATGGAGGGACCCACTATTCTGGACCAGTCTGGAGAGCGGTAGTGGGGCCTGGGCAACTGACCTTGCCACAAAAGGACGTGAATTAGCATTTTGGTGCCCTCACTGGGATCATGTCGTGCACCTCTTAACCACTGATTTGTTCTCCAAGCTCTCCTTGTAGCCTATATGCAACTTTGTCAGTGTCTTTTGGGGACTGGCATTCCTTTTCATGTGCCCATCTTTCCCACAATTATAGCAAAACATACTTTCTGGAGTTTGAGCTGGCGAGGCGCCACACTGGGAGCCAGGCGGGGTATTACTAACTGGAAACCTTGGTGCCATCTCTGTTCGGCATGATAAGCATTTGGAGACATCTCGTCAGTTTCTCCACTTCCATGGTCAAGGAATTGAGTTTGGAGCTGTTATCAGCAGGAGATACATGGGTGGGTACCCCACCCCATAGCAGATGCAGTCGGATATAGGTCAGGGCCCGCACTTGCAGGCGTGGCCTTCATAAAGGGACTGTTTTTGAATTCCGGATCTCTCTCAACAGTTCGCCCCATTGTGGCATATCTTTTTCCTTGTCAGAGCACTCATTGACTGTCAACCTCTGCCCTGAACTTCACTTGATGGGTCACCCTCAGTCACTGGTCGAGCCACAGCTGTTGGTGCAGGTACCTCCCAAGTCGCCTTCTTTCAACTCCTCGAATTTCTCTCATTAACTCATCATAGGAGGGTGGGGATTCCAGTCGATTTGCCAGGCGCACTGAAGCAACAGCAGTTCTGAGAAGGGCAGACTTAAGGACTTGTCCAGTCTGGTTCGGTCCAGTTCAATCGCTGGCAAACTACCCTTTCTGAGGCATTCTTGCAACAATTTTTCCAGCCGAGAGACATACACAGACAACAACTCCTTGGTACTGTTGTGCATTTCTTACTCTCCACCATAGGTCCTCATCAGAATCTGGGCTCCATACACATTCTCCAAGGCCTCAAGATAGGCCTGTGCAGTCGCTTCAGGGTTACTGGCCCGCTTAGCACGGATGGTAGCCAGGGCAGGACCTCGGAGGCCTCACTAACCCTCTTTTCGCTGCCTTCGAGCATTGCCATTCTAGCACTTGGGGCAAATATATCTATCCAGGTCTCCCAGTCATCCTCCCTTGGGGGTGGGAGGGTGCCAGAAAGATCCTCAACCTTCTGTAAGAGTCGTGACTAATGGCAGGTGCAGAAATAGGAGTCTGCATTGGTTCAGCCACCATTACGGGCACTGGAGCAGGAGAGGTGTTGGGGAGGAACACCCCAGGTGGCAAGAATAGTTTCTTCAAGTCTTCCACAGTTTTCCTCTCCCAGCAACCATTCAGCAAATTTCTCCTCAAAGTTTCAGATAGTGGTGGGGCTGATTCCCCCAGGTCTTTACTGTCCTTAGTTATCACTCTCAAGCAGTGAGGGCTCCTCTGGGGTAATGGTCTGTGGCACTTTGGAGCTATCTATGGGATCCTTAAACTCTATTAGGCCAGGAAAGTGTGGGTGAGCAGATTAGCATGCGACCCACCACCACAGGGTTTTGTAAACCTTCCACCTTGGAAAGTACTCCTGCACAGTGTCCGTATTGATACCCAGGGGATGTCCAGGATAAGCATAGCATTTGGGGTCGATCTCCTCCCAGTACACCACTCCACCAGCGGTGCACAGCCACTTCTGTCGGGTACCCATTTTTTTCTTAACAGTGGTTCGTAAATATGGCCACTAGAGGACACACAATCCCAGCGGTGAGCCTCCAAGATGTAACCCCTAGATGGCGCTATCCCAGGGCTACTACCCCTGCCTGATTTGCCACTAACAGGTTGAGGGGGCCTGGATCAAGGATGGTGCCTCCACCCAGAGGTCAGGGTTTGCAATAGTTAAACTAACTTGGTCACAGCCCTCTGGGACACTGCAACCCCTTTCTTCCCACTAGTGGCCCACACAATATATCAGAATTACCTTCACAGTATACACTTACCCCCAGGTCTGGTTCCGCACTGGGACCTCCTGTGAAATGAGATACAGTCAACAATCACAGTACAGTACTTTAACATAGACAAATACCTCAGGCAGTATAACTTTGTAAGGAACAAGCAGCTCTGATTTATTTAGGGGATATAACAAGGACAGGGAAATCATGTTAATTAGCTTATCACTCAATAATCTACCTATGGCTCTGTGCACAGGCCTATCCCTATCAGTTACTGTCCCTAGGTACCCAAGCCCTAGCGGCTAGTCCAAACCATAGCAGCTGGTAGGGGCCTTTCACACGAGAAAAGGAGAATTAAACAGTCAGCAGTACAGTAATTCCATTTGGATTTAATGTGGAATCCAACAGGGAGCGACCCTGAATTAGTACTCACGACCTCCAAATAAGATAGGGTCCTTCAATGTCAGCAGGGCTCACTTGAGGTACACAAACCTCTTCACACATCCATATAAAAGAAAGCACAATACCAGGCAGGCTGCATCTGTATCCCGATCGCAATTACTGCACAATACCCGGGAGAACACACAGCAGATTCAGTTCCTGACAGACCGAGTGCAATTTTCAGCAATTCCTCCAGTCTTCTACAGGGTGAGCCTGGTTTCTACTCTTCAGAGATCCTTTGATTCTTTTCACAGGACGGATTCAGTCCTAACAAGCTGTTACACAAGCTGCAGACCGGAACTCTGGGCCTTACACACGTTTTTTGACTAAAACTGCACACTGAAAAAGCACAGGGCTCCTTCCTTCTTCACTGCCAAAGCTCAACTGAAACTCCAACCGACAAAACCGGGCACTTCCTTTGAGTTCCTCCCAGTTCTTGACTGGATTGGCTGTCACTCACAATAGACTGCTGCTGTTGGTCCAAAAAGGCACTGAAGTCTAAACTACATCTCCAGAGTCACTGCCCATACAATCCTCTTGTGGCTGGCTCAGATTATGAGTCCAAGTTCTGATTCGTCCAAGGCACCATTTTAGAGCTAGCTTACCCCACACTGATTGGTCCAGTTCAGCAGTTCAAAACTAGAATGGGAACTAGCAGACACAGTTCTGACTGCAAAGAAAGCAGGTTAGACAAACTGTAATTTCATTATTACTCTAAATAATTTCTGGCAAACAGTTACATCTTTCAGATAGGTTCCCTTTGCACTCTAGTGACTGCAAAATGAAGTGAATTGGCAGCAGCTCGAGTGGTACTCAGAGAAGCACACAGTCCCCCATACAAACTAATTATGTCTGCAAGCAGACAGCTCTTAAAGAGACAGTACCAGAGGCTCTAAAAACACTCTCTGATAAATGGCTTAAATGCCAAACACCATTCAGGCTTGGAGCATTCAAGCAAGCTCCTGGAAGTCTTTTGGGAACCCCCATTTGCAGGGGGGTTACAGCTGCATCTGTTGGCACTTGGCACAGTTGCAGCTTGTGTCTCCAGCAACTAGGCTCAAACATCATCACTTGCAACACTTTTTGGCTTTCCCCATTCCCAAAACAATGGAAGCACTCTAAGAATAAAACTCAGAGAAGAAAGAGCAAAGGCAAAGGGAGATTTATCCCATGGCTGTGTCCCGGAAGCCAATTTCACCCAAGCCGTTCTCTGGATATACACAGCTCCCTATTTCCAGTTAGCCAGAAGGGAGTAAAAACAGACACTAGAAACTCCAGAGAAACTCACTGGATAGACTGATAAAATGGATAGAGAATTTTGCACTTTCATGTGCTTAGTGAAAAATTGGACATTCTCCAAAAGGACACGAAGGCAAATAAGGAGAAAATAGAAACTATAAACAAACAGGTGGAGAAATATACAACTGCAGTCTCACAAGCCACAAAGGATGAAGGCAACACATGCAGATTTAATCTGTGACAGTTTTACAGTGTCTAGGAAAATAGAGAAGTTAAAACATCAGGCAAGGTATAACAATCTCACATTAGTAGGCTTACCAATAGTTGCTTAATCTGGCTTTCAAACTTTGAGAGACATGCTCAAAGACATATTCAACTCCGTGTATAATTCACCTGAAGATAACCTTCCCTCCATCACAAAGGCTCCTAAAGTAATAAAGAAGAAAACACTTGTAATTTGCCAGTAATACAGCTATACCTGTTACAACCCCTGATAATGCTGACGGCAAACCCACGATTTCCATGTAATTTGCCTTTGAGCCAGACCAGGACTTCATTTTCAGATTGTCACAACTTCAGCTAGCCCACCAGCCACAACTTGCAGTGCTGACAGCCTGGGTTTGGGAACTAGCCTGAGTTGTCAGAGGGCCGGCTGCGGGGTTCAAACTGAGCATCCCAGAGGACGTGCTCCTCTGAGAGGAAAGGCTTTCTGTCTCCACTGTGCTGCCTCCTGGATGACCCCAGGTGGCAGTGTAAGCTGGAGTTGTGGGAGGATGGGACGGAGAATGCAAACTGCCTGAGAGTGCTTTACCATGCAGCAGTGTTAACATCTGCTGTCTCAGGGGTTGGGTCACCTTCAAAGGGGGCTGGAGAAAAAAAGAGAAAATGCTGAGAAGCAGGAAGATGCGGGCTTTGTTCCACATGCCCCGCACTGCCGACCAAAGGTCCCACCACTGAACCGTGCTAAACTCTCTCAGGGGTACGGTGCCCCCATCCGACGGCCCTAGGAGGCAAGCCAGGGAGGACCCAGTGGTGATAGTAAGTCCTGGGGAAGGTGGGTGATGGAGCTGGGAACAGGAGCAAGGCTGATGGGGGCAACCTGGGTGAAAGGGGTGAAAAGCATGGTAAATAAAAAAAAAAAAAAGATTGTCACAACTTAAAGGAAATCTCACATACAAATCATTCAGATGTTTCGTTTATCTGGATTTTTCATATGTAACTCAGCAATGAAGGTGTTGCTTTTTGAACTACAGGCAAGAACTACAGGCAATGGTAGCAGAATTCCAGCTCTTAGCCCCCTGCTAAAGTTAGGATTATCTACAAAGCAGAGTCGGCCCAGTGGCATGGAGGGCAGAGGCATCATGCCTTACCTCCTGCCATGCCGGCAACTTGTGTTCGTGGTGCAAGCGAATCGGCCGGTGAGGAGGAGGATCGATCCCCTAGCGGAGGCTGGGGGATGTCACATCGATGCTTCACAAGGTGGGGGGAGGCAGGACAGATGCCCGGCATGCTGCACATGGGAGTGTGCGTGACACTACCACTGGTGTCATTGCATGCCCTTCCTCACAAAGAAAAGAGGAAAAAATGTCTCCAGCGGTTGGATGAAGGAGGGGCTTGCAGGTCCCGCTCCCCGACCAGCCAGGCATCGACTGGAACTGGATTCGATCTTCAGTGGGGGCTTGGGTGTCCCCCACCGGGGGCAAGCCCTGGGGGAAGATCGTCGGTGCTGACAGTAGACATCGGGGGGATGGGGCTGGGGCTCCCTCCAGAACATGGGCCGCTGGAGATGGGGAGAAAAAATAGACAAAAAAAGGAGATCACATGATGCCTAGGCTTGGATGGTAGCTCTCTCTCTAGGCTCCCTCCTCTCTTCGCTTTAATCGGACTCTCTGGACTAATTTAGGCTTCACTTCCATGCGATTTTGGTAGCTGCTGACTGTGGACTGTATCTGGCTTCTAATTATCTCGCTTGTTTGGTGCCAGCATTGAAAATCTTTCGAGATGGAAGCGAATAAGCGGCAGGCCCAGCCGCGACATACTCCACCTACCACTCCAGAGAAGGCCTCCAAGAAGACCAAAGGCTGAAGTTCAACATACGAGCCATCAACTCTCTCCTCCTTCCACTGCTCTACCTCTCATGGAGGATCAATTCCTGCAAGAATTGCAACCCTTTAAACAAGCACTGCAAAACATCACCACTGAGCTTAAATCACTCCGGATGGATTTAGGGGATCTGGGCTGGTGGGTCAGTGATGCTGAAGCCCACACAAGCTCCCTGGAATGCTGGAAGGCTCAAACAGATCCTGAAGTTATTCGCCTTTGACAGCAGGTTAAAAAGTTAGAAGACAAAACAGAAGACCTTGAAGGGAGGAGTCACAGAAACAACCTGCTAATTTATGGGCTCCCTGAAGCAGATGAATGCTCCTCTTCTATCGTGTTCACCCAGAAATTGCTAGCTAAAGTCGTTGGGCCCTCACCTCACAACCCCTCCTACCTCATTGAGAGTGCACACCATTCTCTCCGCCCGTGACCTCCAGAGGGATCCCCCCACGTCCTTTTATTTTTTAAATTTCTCAATTATCTTGAGAAGCAACATGTTCTGCAAAAATACAGAGATCTGCAAAGCATTACCTGGGAAGGCCACCCTCTATGAATCACTCAAGACCTCCCAGGGGAAACCAGGCAGAAGAGAGCAGCCTTTCACCCTGCGGTTACCTAATTAATTGCAGCCAGCATTAATTTTCGTATGATGTATCCCGCCAGGCCACAAGAAAACATCGGTGGTCAATGGCACTCCTGTGACACCGCGGAGCAAGCTTCTCAGGACTTGGCAACTTGTCTCCCTGATTTATTTAAAATGACCTGAAATGTAGGTCTTTGTCTGCATGGAGTAGAGTTGGCTGTTAAAACCTGGGAACCATCTTGGTTGTGCAGCCGTTTCTTCTACTGTTGTTTTTTGTTTTGGGACTGCTCCAATTTGTGAAGCTACAGTCAGACTCTTCCCAGGGGACTGGGCGGGCCTATTGGTCCTTGTGTGGGGAATATTTGTTTACCTAGGAACTTTGGTTTCCAGTGGCTGGGACGTTAGTTTTGTGGGACTGATTGAGCAGCGGTTTATTCCTTCCCTTGGAAACAACATTGAGCTGCTGAACTTAATATGGGGACTCTTTTCTGGTTCATACTCAGGGATTACTGCTTTTAATTTGATTGCCCGTATTTGATTTCTCTTGTGATTTTATCTGGTGAAGTATTATTTAATGCGAGTACCATTATGGCCTAGATTGTCATTTAGTAATGCCCCCTTCTTTATGTGTTTTGATGATACTAATCCCCTTCTCTTTCTAGGTGGGGCAACCATGTCAGTAGTGCCAGTTGCCCTGGCGTCACTTTACAGCACACCACTTATTGCATCTTATTTATTCCAGTGGGCCATTGCCCCTTGGGCAGTGAGCCTGTGGGGTGTGTGTGTGTGGGGGGGGGTAGCCTAGGTTCCTGCAACCTCTGGACTGGAGCGCATCGCAATTGAAACATAGAAACATAGAATTTGACGGCAGATAAGGACCGCTTGGCCCACCCAGTCTGCCCATTTCCCTACCTAATGGATAAGCTGCAGATCCTAGTTAACCAGCAGCCTACTTCTTTCTACCCCCACCCCCTAGAATTGCCTTATGACTGTCCCATGCATGCTTGAATTCAATCACTGTTTTTGACTCCACAACCTCCTCCAGAAGGCTGTTCCATGCATCCACCCCTCTCTGTGAAAAAATACTTCCTTACATTACCTCTGACTGCGCCCCATCTTCTAATTGTGCCCCTTGTTCTTGCACACCTTTTTGAAAGACGCTACCCTCTTGGACTTTGTTGATTCCCTTGAGGTACTTGGAACGTTTCTATCATGCCCCCTCCTTTCCTCGAGGCTATACATATTAAGCTCTTTAGTCTCTCTTCATATGTTTTCCGGTGCAGATCTTGCACCATTTAGTTGTTGCCCTCCTCTGGACAGCTTCCATCTTGTCTATGTCCTTATGGAGATTGGGTCTCCAGAACTGCACACAGTACTCAGATGGGGGTCTCACCAGCTGTCTGTACAGAGGGATAACAACTTCCTGTTTTCTACTGGTGATGCCTTTCCCTGTGCATCCCAGTATCCCCAGGCCTCCTTACTGCCTTACTGAGAAGAGGCGGCACAACGATGCAGGTATTGTGCCGCCTTCAGATTAGCCACTGAAACCAAAGTTCCTAGATAAACAAATATTCCCCACACAAGGACCAATAGGCCCACCCAGTCCCCAGGGAAGAGTCTGACTGTAGCTTCACAAGGGGTACTATGTCCAGCAGTGGGGGCGGTTGTTGGCATATTACCTCTGTCTCTCCCTCTCTGGTTTCTTCCTTATTATTGGCCCACTGTTAGAGGGGGGCATCACTTGGTCCCTTTTTTGGGCCCCCTATCTCAATTGGGTTGCTACAGGGGAACGCCTTACTCATCCAGCAGGGAAGCACCAAGATATCTTGTCGGCGAGAATGCCGACTTCCTCCTCAGCGATGGCACAATACTGACACAGGTATTGTGCCACTCTTGTATCACTGATTTCTGTGGGGGCTGTATTCTTCATGGCAGGGGGGCTCTGCCCTCGCACCCTCGACTCTAGATTCCCACTCCAGGTCGGAGTTGGTCCAGGGAGGGGGTGGAACACTGGGGGAAGGTGAAACACAGAAAAAGAACCATTACCGCAAATGTCGCAGTAATGGTCTTTTTCTGTCTTTCGCCGTCGGGGTGTTGACCACAAGGGGTGCTACGTCCAGCAGTGGGGGTGGTTGTTGGCATATTACCTCTGCTTCTCCCTCTCTGGTTTCTTCCTTATTATTGGCCCACTCTTAGAGGGGGCCATCGCTTGGTCCCTTTTTGGGCCCCCTATCTCAATATTATTTTCTTATTGGGATTATTTGCAAGGGAGGTATGTACACTTGGATTTCATACCTTGCCTTTTACCTTCATGTCTCATTGTGCTGCTTCCTTTTCTAAGTTTTAGTATTAGGCGCCTTGGGGAAATGGGGGATTGGGTTTATTCACTAGTTTGTCTTTTTAGTCTTTCACTTATTGGGGGGGTACCAAAGGTTTTTTGTTATTATTGTTCTGGGGAAGGGGTGGGAGGGTGAGTAGTGGATGTGACAATGACATGACATTCTTGGGTTATTCTTCTATCGGGAAGGGGGTTCATGGGTGTGCCTACAGTTAATTCCTGCTTGGCTTTTTTTATTTATATATGTTGTTGTAAAATTCCCATTTGTTTCCTGTATACTAGTTCAATGTAGTTTAGACAGTCTTGGGGGGGGGGACGACAACGGAGTATGCTCTTTCTTGTTTTTTTCCTATTCGGTTTTACTAATATTTCTGAATCATGTCACAGGGCATTGTTAAGATGTTAACTTGGAATGTCAGAGGAGTCAGGTATCAGCTGAAAAGATACTGTATAAGATTCTTAAACACATTGCCCTTTCACAAGGCAATGTAATTTTTTTGCAGGAAACCCATCTTCTCGAAGATGAGGCCACCTGTCTCCGTAGACAGTTCGTAGGGCAAGTGTTTGCCACTGGCCATACTTCCACAAGACGAGAGGTAGATATTTTAATCGATAAAAGCTTACCCTTCCAACCCACCCACACAGTAGTAGACTCACATGGTCATTTTATTTTGGTGAAGGGGTTCCTGTACCAAAGGGAGGTTATCTTGGGCCATGTCTACAGACCAGTAAATGGCGATCTGGTCTTTTTCATGGAATTAGCTGATAAGTTAGCCTCTTTCTTGCCAGCAGCCCATTTTCCTTGGGGAGACTGGAATATTATCCTGACACAGGATATAGATCATTCACATCGTACGTTTGGCCCCCCCGCCCTCTTCCCAACATGCTATTGGTGACCTCATGGACTCGCTTAGGATTTGTAATCCATGGAGAATCTCTCACCCTGACGCTCGTGAGCTTACTTTTCACTCAGCGGTACATCATTCCTCTTCCCGTCTTGACTACATTCTCCTTAGCCAGAAGGAGCTTCAGGGAGTAGTAGATTGTGGTTTGATTCCAGTAGTTCTCTCTGATCACGTATCAGCATGGATTTCAGTCAGTGTCTCTTCAGCTTGTCAGAGGGATACATCCTGGAAGCTCAACACTCAACTCCTTAAGGATGACTTTGTTGTAGCTAAAATTAGATCTGTCATTCAGTTCTATGCAGAGACCAATCTGGGCTCTGTTCCCAGGGGAGATCATGAGTGGCGTGCCCTTAAATGTTTGCTGAGAGGAGAATTTATTTGTCTAGCCTCGAAAAAGAAACAGCTCTGGGAACAGGAGTCCGCTTACCTCCTGGCACGTATTTGAGTTTTAGAGCATTCTATCCATCCATCCTCTCCTCCAAATGTGTATAACTCACTTCTCTCTCTTAGACACTAATGCACTGAACTTCTTAGAGAAAAGGCTGAATATGCTATTTTAAAAATCTGTTCCACATATGTAGACCAAGGAGAAAAAGTGGGCGGTTTGTCAGCCCTCCGTTTGAAATACTGTGAAGTCTCCTGGCTGATTACTGCTATCTCTGCCTGGGATGGAACCCTTAAGTCCTCTCCCAGTCATATTGCTTCTGAATTTGAAACATATTATTCTGAACTTTATGGATCCCGATCTCCACCTTTAATAGCTCAGGATCTTGATGCTTATTTGGATTCAATTCCATTGCCACGGCTACCTATGGAGCAGCGTACCCTACTCTCTTCCCCCATTTCTATCTCTGAGATCTCCAATGCCATAAATAGTATGGTGCTTGACAAAGCTCCGGGACCTGACGGTTCCCCTCTAATTTCTATAAGGTTTTTTCTAAAGAACTGGCCCCTCTTCTTCTCCATTTGTTTCAGTACATGTTCACATCTGAAATCTTGGATCCATCACTGTTGGAAGCTCTCATAGTTCTTCTTTTGAAACCAAGAAAACCCCTGACTCAGGTTTCGAGTTACTGTCCTATTTCGCTTTTAAACTGTGATCTTAAAATTGTAACTAAAATTTGGCTTCGAGGGTTGGTAGGGTCTGATCTGTACTCCTTAGTCCGGAGCAGGTAGGTTTTGTCCTTGGTTGTACCGCCGACCATCTCCGTAAGCTTGATCACATTTTCTCTGCCAAGGACCCAGATCCTCCGATGGCCCTGATCTCTCTCGATGCTGAGAAGGCATTCAACGGGGTGGACTGGGTGTTTTTTAGCTACTCTGCAAAAATGTGGTTTTCCTCCGTTTTTTCTGCGTTGGATCCGTACTATTTATTCTTCCCCTCTGCTAAAATTTACTGTAATGGGGTGTTCAAACAACATGAAGTCTTGCTGTATTCTGACATATGCAGTTAGCCCCAGCACTTGAACTGCGCTGGAGAGGAAAGAGTTAACTCTATACCAGAGCATTGAATGTTGGGCTCAAGCTCGGTTCAAACCTCTGTCTGCTGCACTTCAAAGTGTAACCGTCAGATTCTTTACTCCACCTAACTGAACAGTCGCTCTGGAGATTGCTCCTTCGCTTGTCGGTTCGGTCCTAGTAAAACGTTGGTTTTATACCATATTTTTGTCTTTATTTTACGGTTCAGATCCCTGCCTACGGTACAGTAAGTATTGTAGGTAGTGAACTTTAGTTTAATTCTGAGTGTTTTCTGTGTGGAAATTGTAAAGTCTGTCAGTCGGTCAGGTTAGGAACTGATTGTATTGGTTTGTTACTTTAATTTCTTAGTGTGAGTTCCGGTCCCTATCGGTTTCAAAAAAACATTATTTTTTATGTTTTTTTCCACAGCCCATAACACGGTTGGTAACCGATGGAGGGGGGGTCTTGCCTGACTTTAAAGCTGCTAAAGGGTAAGTGGTAGGATGGCTACATCTGAGAAACCCAAGAGAAAAACTGGGCCCACTGGGTTTCAACACTGTAGTGAGTGTGGGGATGCCTTTTCTAAGACAGACCCTCACACCACCTGTGTTTATTGTCTGGGGTTTGACCACCTCGATTCAGACTGCCAAATTTGTAAACATTTCCCAAAGGCCACCCTGGATAAGAGATTGGGTAGGCTTAGGGAAAAAGAGGCCGAGAAGCCCGCTGATCTGGATGGCCAGCTCGGTTTGGTTCCAACCGAACTTGAGGGAGTGCCCACTGACCTGGGCGATACTTCCTCGGGCAAAAGGAGAGTCGATCCTGAGGGGTCAGTTCCATCAAAGAAAAAGAGAAAATAGTCCAGTTCAGATTCAGAACCGCAACGTCCAACCACCGAGGAGCTAGCCAGATCGATAAGTATTGTGGAATCGCTCTGTCCGGTTCCGTCCGATCTGGCATCTCTTGGTAATTGCTTGGTTCGGTCGGTTCCTCCGGTTCTGAATTATTGTCCGGATGAATATTATGAACTGGATTTGGAGGGGGAGGAAGGTTATGAAGATGGTGATGATGGTGTGGAAGATCTGGATGAGCCCATTGAACCGGACATCTCCCCAGACAGACCTAATGTTTCCCCTCCCAGGCTTTCTGAGTTCCCATCCCACTATTTGTTCTACAAAAAAAGTGGCAGAGACCCTCCAGCTCCCTCTGGTTGAAGGTGTTGAGGAACAAGAGGAGCCTGACTATGTAGAAATGATAGACATCCCAGAGTCCCAAAGACTGTCTATTCCCCTCTATAAATCTTTTGGGAAACAGACACAAAAAATTCTCCAAACACCAAATTTTTTACATCCCGTGGACAAGAGAATGGACAGGAGGTATATACTGTCAGGCTCAGGTACGGAGTTCTTGTTCCACTAATGCTGCCATGTTGGGTTCGTGCAGGCTGCAGCCTGTGACAAGGCTAATATACCTTTGGCTTTACATCCCCAAGATAAAGACTCTAGGAAGGTGGATGCTATGGCCAAAAAACAGTACTTGGCATCCTCCTTGGGACTCAGGCAGGCAAACTATAGGGCCTACACAGCCAGATATCAGAAGTCCAGATGGGATACTGTTCTGGAAATGGCTAAACAAGCTTCCCCCCAGCTAGCCAAGGAACTGGAGGAGGTGGCTGCTGATGGGACTGAGGCATCTAAGATACAATTTCATGCTGTTGTGGAATCAAATGATGTATCATCACGAGTCATGGCTACATCTATGTCTCTTCGGAGATTTGCTTGGCTCAGATGTACTAACCTCTCACAGGACACCCAGGCTAAGGCCATAGATTTCCCTGTGGTGGGTGATTCTCTCTTGGGGGAGCAGACAGAGAATTACATGAAAAAGATGGATGAATACAGTACCACCTACAGGAGTGCACAACCCAAGGAAAGGCAGGCAACTTCTCAGAAGCAGCAGGCTAGGGGCAGAGGCAGGCCTTTTCATAGGCCTTTCTACCAGGCACAGGCCTCCTTTCCTTTTCCTCAGAGGGTGAGGCAGAAGGGGGATGAGCAGGGCTGCATCCTCTTCCCAGTCTAAGGCTGCTGCCAAGTAGACACCCTGATGTGTCAGCCCGGGTCGAATCCCCTATTCTAGTAGGAGGCAGGCTGGCTTACTACTTCCAGGCCTGGAAGTCTGTTACTTCAGACAAGTGGGCCCTGGAGGTAGTAAGCCAGGGACTGTCCCTGAGCTTCAAAACATTTCCAAAGCTGAGGGTCAGGTCTTTTCGACCTGCAAACATCTCCGAAACCATTGCCCTGGAGGCAGAGGTTTCCTCTCTGCTGGCTATCAGAATCATAGAGAAAGTTCCTACTCCACACAGGGGCAAGGGTCTGTACTCCAGATACATCCTTACCCCGAAAAAGACAGGGGGTGGTGGCCCATCCTAGACCTAAGACACTTAAACAAGCACTTAGTCAAGCCAAAATGCAAAATGGTGACTCTGGGAGTAATTCTTCCCTCTCTGAGGCCAGGGCATTGGTTAGCCTCCCTGGACCTCAAGGATGCCTACTTTCACATCCCAATCAGATGCTCCCACAGAAAGTACCTCAGGTTTGAATTGCCTTCAGGCCATTATCAGTTCAGAGCAATGCCCTTCAGACTAACATCAGCTCCAAGGGTGTTCTTAAAATGCCTAGCAGTAGCAGTGGCCTTTCTAAGGAGACAAAACATCTCCATTTTTCCATACCTGGATGACTGGCTTATTGTGGAGCAGTCTCCAGACCAAGTTAAGTCAAACCTGCAAGTGACACAGCAATTGCTCACTTCTCTGGGATTCCTCCTCAGTCTTCCAAAGTCAGTTCTCGAGCCAGTGCAACTCCTTACCTTCATAGGGTTAGAGTTGGACACTGTCCAAGCAAAGGCTTTTCTTCCTCTGGCAAGGGCAAGGGCCCTTACAGACCTGACTTCTTCTTTCCACCTTCTGGTGTCTCGACCAGCAAGACATTTTCTTCAGCTCCTGGGTCACATGGCAGCTTCCACTGCAGTGGTGCAGGGAGCAAAATTTCAGATGAGGGACATTCAGTTCCATCTGAGGTCCTTTTGGTCTCAGAAAAAAAGATCCTCTAACCAAACTGATTCCAGTGACTCAGACTCTGATTCAAGCTCTCCAATGGTGATTGGATCAGGACAATCTCAGGCAAGGAGTCCCTTTCATCAGCCAGACTCATTCAGTGGTGTTAACCACAGATGCTTCTCTCCTGGGATGGGGAGCTCACTTGGGAGCCCTCACAGCACAAAGAGTGTGATCCCCTCAGGAGTCTGTACTTCATATCAATCTTCTAGAGCTCAGGGCAGTATACTTGGCTCTTCAAGCTTTCTCAGACTCAGTACAGAACAAGGTGGTTCAGGTCAGGACAGACAACACCACCACCATGTGGTACATCAACAAGCAGGGAGGCACTCGGTCTACTGCCTTGTGCATGGAAGCCATGAAATTATGGTCTCTGGCTTATTCCCTGCAGACATCTCTGGTAGCAGTCCACCTTCTAGGAAAGGACAGTGTGCTAGCAGATGCTCTGAGCAGGATATCTCAGGGCCATCACAAATGGTCCCTGGATTTTGAATGTAATTTTCTCAAGATGAGGCACTCCAGAGATAGATCTCTTTGCAGCCCCAGACAATCATCAACTTCCTCTCTTCTGTTGCAGACCCCCAGTCATAGGCTCAGTTCCCCTGGATGCTCTGGTTCTGGATTGGGAGGAGAAATTCCTGTATGCCTTTCCTCCCTTTCCTCTGTTGTTCAAGGTTCTGGTCAAGATAAGGTCACAATCATGCAAAGTGATCCTGATTGCACCAGACTGGGCCAGGCAGCCTTAGTATCCTCTATTGATGTCCCTAGCAGTCCATCTTCCCAAGAAACACGATCTGTTAACCTCCTCTCAGGGGAGGATATGGTACCCCAACCTTCAGCCTCTCAAACTCAAGGCTTGGCTCTTGAAGAGTTAGAGTATGCAAGTCTGCATCTGTCTTAGGGGGTTCTTGATATTCTTAAAGCCTCTCGAAAACCTGTCACCAGAATAACTTATAATTCAAAATGGAAAAGATTCAGCATTTGGTGTACCAATAGGGATGTCTTACCAGATACTGCTGATTTGGCTACAGTTCTGGATTATATGGTTCATCTTAATGGCTTAGGCCTCAGGCCAGCCACTCTGAAAGTTCACTTAGCAGCTGTCTCTTCATTCCTGTCAGTGGGGAAGGCTTCTTCCCTGGCATCTCACCCTGTTTTCTGTAAGTTCTTTAAAGGTTTGCTCCATACCAACCCTCCCTTTAAGGACCCTATCCTGGCTTGGGATCTTAATGTTTGCATTGCTCAGCTTATGCAACCTCCTTTTGAGCCTTTGGCTTCAGCAGAACTTAAGTACTTGACTTGGAAAACTGTGTTCTTGGTAGCTATCACTTCTGCCAGGTGTATTAGTGAATTGCAAGCTCTATCACTGGAGCCTGATTTTATCTCATTCCATAGAGATAAGGTGGTACTTAGAACCAGCAGGAGGTTCTTGCCCAAGGTGGTTTCAGATTTTCATATGAACCAGTCCATGTCTCTTCCTATGTTCTTCACTGATCATTTTTCTTCAGGTGAGAGAAGATTACACAGTTTGGATGTTAAGAGGGCACTTAGCTACTACATTGAGCGTACTAAGGCACTTAGGTTTGACTGTCCTCAGTTGTTTCTCACTTATGGTGAAGTGGGAAAGAGTAAACCTGCTACTAAGAGAACTATTGCCAGGTGGATTGTCTCTTGTATACAATTCTGCTATGAAAAGCTAGGCAAAATACCCCCCCAGGCCTGAGGGCTCATTCTTCTAGAGGTACAGCTGCTTCTCTGGCTGCTGCCAGGGATATACCCTTACTAGAAATATGCAAAGCAGCCACCTGGAAAACAGTCCATACTTTCACCAAGCATTACTCTCTGGATATCCAGGCTAGGAGTGATGCCAGGTTTGGTACAGCAGTACTGCAGAGCCTATTCCCAAAATAGGTTCGGTACCATACTCCTTGGAGGTACTGCTTGGTAGTCTGCATATGTCATAATACAGCATGACTTCATGTTGTTTGAAGAAAAAATTACTCACCTTAGTAATTGTGTTTCTTCTAATGGAGTCTTGCTGTATTCTGACCTCCCTCCCTGCCTCCCCTCTCAGAACCTGTTTTTTGGGAAGTGGGCTGGCAGGTACAGTGTTGCACCTCAGGGGTGTACTTGGCACTCCCCCCTTTTAGAAAGGGGAAGTGGGTTATGTTTAGTTGTTTTTTGTAGTTATCTTTGTTCACTACCTGGTTATTATTTTGGGGTTCTCGACTTGAGTCTTTTGGGGACCCACAAAAATTGGTTGCCTTTTTGGCTAGTTTATTTACAATTTCCACCTAGGAGGTGTAGTTAGTATTAGCTCATAAAAATCTAACGGTTACCCTTTGAAGTGCAGCAGACAGAGGTTCGAACCGAGCTCGAGACCAACGTTCTATGCTCTGGCATAGAGTTAACTCTTTCCTCTCCAGAGCAGTTCAAGTGCTGGGGCTAACTGCATATGTCAGAATATGTCAGAATACAGGAAGACTCCATTAGAAGAAACACAATTACTAAGGTGAGTAATTTTTTCTTCTCTTCTGGTTTGCCCTGCACACTGGGAGTAGACAGGGTTGCCCCTTATCTCCCTTCCTTTTTAATCTCTATTTAGAACCCCTAATCAGGCAAATAAAAACTTCTCTAGACGTATCCGGCATCCCCCTAGGTAACAGCGTTCACCATCTCTCAGTTTATGTGAACGATGTCCTACTACACCTTTCTCAACCCACGAACTCACTAGCTGCAGTGCTACAGGTCATCAGTAAATTTGGTTCTTTTTCTAATTACAAACTTAACTTTGATAAACCGGAAATCTTCCCTCTTAACCATTTTACCTACAGATCTGACTTCCTTCATTTTGGTATGAAATGGTCTCCACCTCATATTAAATATCTTTGCATCTTCTTGACTCGGGACCAAGCCCTGTTAAGGAAATTGAACTTTGATGATCTGGTATGCACTCTCCAGCAGGATCTCACTAGATGGTGGGCCCTTCCTTTGTCTCTTTGGGGCAGGAATAACATAGTCAAGATGAATGTATTACGCCGGCTTTTCTATCCATTAAATATGCTGAATGTATGGTTACCCCTCTCCTTCTTCAAGTGGATCCATTTTCTGGTCACCAAGTTCATTTGGTTAGACAAGACACCCAGGAGGGCTTACTCCAAGTTGGCTTTGCCCAAGGAACTCGGTGGCCTTAGACTTCCTAGTTTCCTATTCTGTTATTGGGTGAATCACCTCTGCAAGTGTTTTCAATGGACCGGTTCACAGCATATCCTATCAGACCCCGGCTGCACTCCCATTTGGCTTCAATTGGAAACTTCCCTAATCCATGAATCTGGTTTGTCCGGCTCATCTCTCCCTTTCTCTACCTGGAAATCCCTCCCAAAAGCTCTTCAGAATTCCACAATAGGTGTCTCTCTCAAAGTTTTCTCCCAATTCTGTGTTTACTTTAAATTCCAACTTCAAAGTGATATTTCCCAACCTCTTTTTTTTTAATAATAATATTAAAATAGGGGGACACATTCTTAATCCATCTTGGCTGCCACAGTTGGCAGGAACCAGGGTGTCGGATTTTTTCGCTGAAGGTTCTCTGCTTCCCTCTTCAGATATTCTGCAGAAATTCCACTTAAGCTCTACACTCAAATTTCCAGTTACGACACCTTCTTCTTCAATCCTTTGGATCTTCCTGTACCACTGCTAGCCAAGCAACCCTTTTGGATTCATTGCAAAAATTTGCTGTGAACCCCCACAGAATTTCTAAGATCTACCCTCTTGTTGTTGACAAAATAGCCCTGACCTTACCAGGATGTCCCAAAGCCTGGGAAAATCTCCTGACAGATTCTACTCCCCACTGGGGTCATATCTGGAAAGATCTTTATAGGTATGTCTCCCAGGATAGACTTTGTCTTACCCAATTCCATATTCTCCATAATCTATACTGTACTCCTATTAAACTCGCCCAGATGGGGCGTCGCTCATCAGCTAACTGCTTTAGATGTGGCCTTGAGGAAGGCACTCCTTTGCACCTCTCTTGGTCATGCGACAGGGTAGCCCCTCTCTGGCAGGCTATAGAAGATAAGGCCGACCCGTTATTAGGCTTATCGGGAGTTTTTACCCCAGAGGTTTGCATACTTGGGGACTATAGCTCCATCTCAGTTAAGTAACGGAGATATCATATTGCCATAATCTCTTTGGCCATCAAGAAACTGGTCCTTCGGCACTGGTTAGATCAGGTTTTCCTTTCTTATCAGGAATAGTTACAGGAATTTTCCTTCTCCCTACGGACTGAACGGATGATTGCCAGTCTCAGACATAAAGCATCCCTTTTTGACAAAAAATGGGGTATGCTTTGTACTCTAGTTAGATTGCTAATCAGTGGATCCCTCTCCTCTTACCTAGATCTCTAATCAGATTTTGTATCCTTATTTACCTTTCTTTTTGTTACTGAGCACACTCCTTCAGGGTGGTTGGGGGGAGGTGGGCTTTTGGGGATTTGGGGAGGGGGGAGATTTCCTTGTTGTTCTGACATGTATTTGCACTGGTACATTGACCCAATAGTGTTTTGTATGTTGTTTTGTTTATTTATATAAACAATAAAGTAAATTGAATTTGAAAAAAAAAAAAAGGATTACCTACAAAGGCAACCAGCACATATTTTTCATATTGATCAGTTGACTGCCTTTAGACGTGCACAGTATGAGAAAGATTTCTAGGAGGACAATACAGTTCTACTCTCTTGGAGGAGGTGATGGCAATGACTCTTTGTAACAAAAAAACTGTTGTTTTTGTTCTTTTCATAGAACCTACTATGAGCCTACTGTGATGGTGTTATGAAGTTTGTTTTTTTTATTCACTTGTAACCCCTAGATGTCGCTATCCCAGGGGCTACTACCCCTGCCTGATTTGCCACTAACAGGTTGAGGGGCCTGGATCCAATGGCGGGTGCCTCCACCCAGAGGTCAGGGTTTGCAATAGTTAAACTTACTTGGTCACAGCCCTCTGGGACACTGCAACCCCTTCTTCCCACTAGTGGCCCACACAATATAGCAGAATTACCTTCACAGTATACACTTACCCCCAAGGCTGGTTCAGGCACCGGGACATCCTGTAAAATAAGATACAGTGCAACAATCACAGTACAGTACTTTAACATAGACAAATACCTCAGGCAGTATAACTTTGTTGAAACAAACAGCTCTGATTTATTTAGGGGGATATAACAAGGACAGGGGAAATCAGGTTAATTAGCTTATCACTTTACTATTCATTTCATGGCTCTGTGCACAGGCCTATCCCTACCAGTTACTGTCCCTGGGTACCCAGGCCCCAGTGGCTAGTCCAAACCGGTGGCAGCTGGTAGGGGCCCTTTCACACAGAGAAAAGGAAAATTAAACAGTCAGCAGTACAGTAATTCCATTTGGATTTAATGTGGCAATTCAACAGGGAGCTTAATTCCAATTAGTACTCACGACCTCCAAAGAAGATATGGTCCTTCAATGTCAGCAGGGCTACTTTTGATCTCCAAGAGACTCCTCACACATTTATATGGTAAAAAAAAGAAAGCACTATACCAGGCAGGCTGCATCTGTATCCCAATCGCAATTACTGCACAATAACCAGGAGAACACACAAGCAGATTCAGTTCCTGACAGACCGAGTGTAATTCCAACAATTTCTTCAGTCTTCTACAGGGTGAGCCTGGTTTCTACTCTTCAGAGATCCTTTGATTCTTTTCAGGACTGATTCAGTCCTAACAAGCAGTTACACGTTGTAGACCGGAACTCTGGGCCTTGCACACGCTTTTTGACTGAAACTGTGCACTGAAGGAGCACAGGGTTTCTTTCCCTTCACTTTCAGATCTCAAACTGAAACTCCCAACAGACAAAAACGGGCACTTCCTTTGAGTTCCTCCCAGTTCTTGACTGGATTGGCTGTCACCACTATAGACTGCTGCTGTTGGTCCAAAAGGCACCAAGTCTAAACTACATCTCCCAGAGTCACTGCCCATACAATCCTCTTGTGGCTGGCTCAGATTATGAGTCCCAAGTTCTGATTCGTCTCAAGGCATCATTTTAGAGCTAGTTTACCCCACACTGATTGGTCCAGTTCAGCAGTTCAAAACCAGAATGGGGAACTAGGCAGACAGTTCTGACTGCAAAGAAAGCAGGTTAGACAAACTGTAATTTTATTATTACTGTAAATGATTTCTGGCAATCAGTTACATCTTTCAGACAGGTTCCCTTTGCACTCCTAGTGACTGCAAAATGGGGTGAATTGGCAGCAGCTTGAGTGGTACTCAATCAAAGAAACACACAGTCCCCCATACAACTAATTATGTCTGCAAGCAGACAGCTCTTAAAGAGACATACCAGAGGTTCTAAAACACTCACTGATAAATGGCTTAAACGCCAAACACCATTCAGGCTTGGAGCATTCAAGCAAGCTCCTGGAAGTCTTTGGGAACCCCATTTGCAGGGGTTACACCCTTCCTGGCTTGGGGAAAGCTTGACGTCCTGCAAGCAAGTACCCCATAAGTTTCAACTGCAACCATATACATTTGCATTAGGCTCACACATGTAATCATCAGTCAATCACATCATTTTACCAAGAACCATTTCTGAAACATTGCAGTACGTCACTTTTTACACAGTATAACACACACATTGTACATTACACTCAAGTTATTACCTCTTGTACATGAAACCTGAAGAGAGGGACCCTTCCTATCAGTTACCTGTAGCTGGACGGGCAAGGGCACCATACTTAGAGGCAACACAAGTAACTTGAGTTAGCACTAACGCCAGTTTGGGCAATGAGCTCAGACACATACACCTTTTATGGACAACATTGAGAGGCAGGTCCACTGGCCGCCCAGGGAATCATAACTGAGGTGCACCACAGGCTTTACAGCTCTACCAGTCTTTCTAGGGGAGCTGTTACAGTCTCTGCACTCTGAGCCTCTATTTTCAGCATTGTTCTCAATTTTGTCAGGGGAGTCTCCATGGGGTAGAGAGGCTAGGAACTTGGGGCACTTTCAGCTCCAGGAGTTACAGTTTCTGAGTCCACAACATTTGGCTCGCATGGAGAGCTTTCAGACACTGGCAGTGGACTGTCAGGGCACTCAAAATACTTTCTTGTTCGGTGTATCACCAGTCTGCCCCAATCTATCATTTTCTCCTGAAAGCTCAAACAGTTCAACCATGCACAATGATTCCATTTCATCTGATCTGATGCTTTGCACTTCACTTTCTGGGAGCATTGGCTCCAGGGATGAAGCTGGGGCATAGACAGTCCAGAAGGCCCAGCTTTGTCTCCAGTATTGACTAGGGATTGCCCTCAAACACTTGACTCAGTTCGTAAGAAGGATAGTATTCAAAGTCACTCTCACTTCTTCTGATATGGACTGACAGTCATGCTCAACTGGGACTTGCAGGGGAACACTTTAACTCTGCTTCTGTAGGTGCAGACTTCTTGATCTTTCTTTAGCAGCTCTAGTCACTGGTCCAGAGGGGCATCTTCTGGGGCTCAGACTCAATCAGGATTTGTCCAATGGGTTAAATGATTTCTATGCATTGTTTTACATCTTTTGAATTGTTCTCAGGCCTTACTTTGTACACTGGCAGATCATCTAGTTTGCCCACTACAATGTGAGGGAGATGGTGCCATCTGTCAGCAATCTTGTGTTTGCCATGCAGTCCCAGATTTCTTAGCAATACCCGATCTCCCTCCTGGAGTTCCTGTGCTTTCACCTTTTATCATACCTTCTTTGTTGGCCAGATTTCTTTTGGCAGCCATGGTTTGAGCCAGTTGGTACGTATGAGTTAGCTGGGCCTTTTAACTTTTGCACATACTGTAAATAGTTGTCAGCTTGAACCCCATCAGGAGAGACCCCAAAACACACATCTACCGGTAGTCGAGCTACTCTTCCAAACATCAGGCTGTAGGGGAGAACCTAGTGGCATCACTTTTGGTGCAGTTATAAGCATGTACCAGGGTGCTAATTTGTTGGCTCCATCTAGCTTTTGTCCTTTGGGTGCAGGTGCCTAGCATATCTAGCAAAGGCGGTTGAAACGTTCAGGCTGTGGGTCCCCTGGGGTGGTAAGAGAGTTCTGGACTTTCTACTCCCCACAGAGAAAGCATCTTTGATCAGACGACTCTCAAAGTCTCTCCTTGATCAGAATGGATTCTTTGTGGAGCCCCATAGTGAATAAAAGTTTCCACGAGTACTTTGGCTACAGTGGATGCTTTCTGGTCTTTGGTGGGAAAGCTTGCATATCTCGTGAAATGGTCATGTGACCACAGCACATTACTGATATTTCTTGATCTGACTCCAAACTCAGAAAATCACAGACCAGCTCCATGGGTGCACTGGTGGTTAGTTATCAAGGGGCAGCCCTCTGGGGCAAAGCTTTCCTCTGTAAGCAGCTACATAGTTCGTATGTGTTGCTCCCATCAGCCCCCATCTTAGGCCAATAGAATCTGGATCTCACCAAGTCAAGTGTTCTGTCTATACCAAGGTGCCCTATGTGGTTTGTGCAAGGACCCAATACTGAGTCTCGAAGGCAGTGGCAGCACCAGTTGTTGTTTGTCTACTTGTCCCCTCTGTCTACTGTTTCTCTATATAACAGTTTATTGATCAGTTTCAACTTAGGACCTTCTTTGTATAATAGTAGTTCTCAAATCAGTGGAGCGTAATTTGGACACATCTTTTCTGCATAGAGGCTTCTAAAGCTGATTTGATTATAGGATCGCGGGATTGAGCCCGCCATACTGTCATTGTCCAGCTGAGGCAGTGCACCAATGTCTATTGCAGAAAGTGGCACAAGCAGCAGGTATGCAATTCTCAGAGGGTCCCTAAGCAATCCACTATGCAGTCCATCAGCGTCCGTGGGACATTTGTTCCTCCCTGTCAAACTTCGGCAGAGTGCCCGAATGTCAGATTCTGCCAATCGGACCCAATCATTCTGGGGAACAGGCCCGGAGAGAGCATCAGCATCTATGTGGTTCAGACCTGCCTGCATCGAGAGATATGTCATATGTAGATAATGCAGAAAGCCACCTGTGGCCAGTGGCATCCAACTTAGCCGAGGTCTGACATAGGTCAAAGGATTATTGTCAGTTTTACTAGTATTTAGCCCCATATAAGTACTCATGGAATTGGTCAACAATAGCCCACTTCAAAGCTAGGAACTCTAACTTATGTACAGGATAGTTCTTTTCGGATGGGGTCAGGCTTCTACTGGCAAAGGCCACTGGTCTCAGGCCATTCTCAGTTCTTGGTACAACACAGCCCCAACCCTTGCAAGCTAGCATCAGTGTGCAGGATCGGGGTTTTCTTGGATCGGCATAGGCCAGCACTGGAGCATGGGTAAGTTGATATATGATCTCATGAAAAGCAGTCTCACATCAGGAGTCCAGCTGGGCCCCAAATACTTCACTCGGATGAAAATACACTCTTTCAGTCTTGAGGGACGCTGACTTTTGGTATTTTTGTGGGTTGGGGATACCTTTGAGTAAGGTTAAGTAAGGGGTGGATCACTCTTGAATAGTCCCTTGATGAATGATATATAACCACAGAATCCCAGGAATCTTTGGTAGTTCTTTAGATTTTGGGTGTGGCCAGGTGGTCAAGGCCTCAACTTTACTTGGTTCGGTCTCTATTCCTCGGTGGATACTATGTGTCCTACATACTTTACTGATGTTTGAAAGAATTGACACTTATCAATGGACAGTTTAAGGCCAAAGTCCTCCAGTCGATCCAATACCTTAATAATCTGCTCTCATGTTCCTCCAGTGAGCTGCCAAACACAATAACATCATCTAGGTATACCAGGCACTCTAGTAAGTTCATGTCCCCACTGCACGCTCCATCAATCGTTGAAAAGTGGCTGGGGCACTTGAAACTTTGAGGCATCCCTCATGAATTCATGAAGCCAAGCCGGACAGATAAAGGCTGTCTTCTCATTTCCAGTCCTCTGGGGCCATCGGGATCTGGTAGTACCCACTGCGGAGATCCAGCACAGAGAACCACTTGCCCCGCTTAGGCAGTCCAAAGATCCTGAATGCGGGCATTGTGTACCGATCAGTATAGTCCACGTTTAAGGTGCGATAATCCACGCGACATCCTTATTGTCCCATTCCTTTTCCTCACTACTACAATGGGGAAGTATAAGGGCTTCTGATTCTTGTATTACACCAGCCGCTAACATCTCTTGCAGATGCCGCTCACATCATCTATATCAGCAGGTGCCAGGCGTCGAGACCTCTCGTTACCTAAATGGTCTTTCATTATGCAGCCGGATATTGTGCTCAGCTCCTTGCACGCATCCCACGTCTCCTCCCATTCCTTTAAAGAAAACACCTGGTCTCTCTGGGCAAGCTTCTTTACTGATCCTCACTTTCCATTCAGCTGGCAGCGGGAGTTGCTAAATCAAATGTTGTATGCTACTCTGTCATTCTTCCTTGAACTCTTGCTGCTGGTAGCACTGCAGTGTCTGCACAATGCACATTAGCCAGGATGCAACCTCTATTTACCCGAATGTCTCTTTCAGACACATTATGAACTTGGACCATTACCCTTCTGGCATAAGCATGGGCTCTAGCGGGCAAAATACTAGGCTTGACCAGCAGTCCCTCTGGCAATTTTCCATCGCCTGGTGCATCCAACATTAATATTTTATTCTTAACATCCTTTCTGATACGGACCTCTCCCTGTAAGGTACACTGGGCATTTGGTGCCAGGATCAGAGACTCAGGATCCTTCTTCCATACAATTCCACCGGTTCCTCTGGTTCTATATTTTCAGCATCTCTTGTGCCTCATAGGCCTTCTTATTAAAGCCGAACTCTTAAAGCTCTACTAGCTCTTTGACCCCTGTTTTTCATAACACAAATGTGCCAGCCTTCTGAACATATGAGCATTTGTTCCAATCAACAAAGGGACACCATCATACAGTCCAGTGGGGGACACATCTGGCTAGGGTCTCTACTTGTTCGCCACCCAGCCACGGAGGTGGGGAAAGACAGCCAAATTGGATATACCCAGAATAGGGTAGGCCTTCACTTAACCCCCATACATGCAGTCCTTCTAATGGTTGTAAGGGTACGCCTGACAAATGCTTCTGATACCAATCTTTGAAACATAATTGTCACTGGGAGCCACTGTCTAATACAGCTCTTGTAGACACTCCATTTACCTTACAGTGGTCTCCATGGAGGACCCACTATTCTGGACCAGTCTGGAGAGGCGAGGGGGGCCTGGGCAACTGACCTCAAGCCACAAAAAGGACGTGACTTATGATTTTTTGGTGCCCCTCACTGGGATCATTTTCCTGTGCACCTCTTAACCACTGATTTGTTCTCCTCGAAGCTCTCCTTGTGGCCTATATGCACTTTGTCAGTGTCTTTTTGGGGATTGGCATCTCTTTCATGTGCCCATCCTTCCCATACAATTATAGCAAAACATACTTTTGAGTTTGAGCTGTTGAGGTGCCACACTGGGAGCTAGGTGGGGTATTATACTAACTGAAACCTTGGTGCCATCTCTGTCTGCGTGCGTGATAAGCATTTGGAGACATCTCGCCAGTTTCTCCACTTCCATGGTCAAGGAATCGAGTTCGGAGCTGTTATCAGCAGGAGATACATGGGTGGGTATCCCCACCCCATAGCAGATGCAGTCGATATAGGTCGTGTCTCTGTACTTGCAGGCGTGGCCTTCTAAAGGACTGTTTTGAATTCCTCGATCTCTCTCAACAGTTCACCCCATTGTGGCATATCTTTTTCCTTATCAGAGCACTTCATTGACTGCCAACCTCTGCCCCTGAACTTCACTTGATGGGCCACCTCAGTCACTCGGGCATAGCCACAGCTATTGGTGCAGGTCCCTCCCGAGGTCGCCTTTTTTCAACTCCTCGAATTTCTCTCATTAACTCATCATAGGAGGGTGGGGATTCCAGTCGATTTACAGGCGAATTGAAGCAACAGCAGTTCTGAGAAGGGGCAGACTTAAGGATTCTGTCCAGTCTGGTTCGGTCCAGTTCAATCGCTGGCAAACTACCCTTTCTGAGGCATTCTTGCAACAATTTTTCCAGCCGAGACATACACAGACAACAACCCCTGGTACTGTTGTGCATTTCACTCTCCACCATAGGTCCTCATCAGAATCTGGGCTCATACACATTCTCCAAGGCCTCAAGATAGGCTTCTTGCAGTCGCCTAGGGTTACTGGGCCTGCTTAGCACGGATGGTAGCCAGGCAGGACCTCGGAGCTCTCACTAACCCTCTTTCGCTGCTTCCGAGCATTGCCATTCTAGCACTTGGGGCAACATAGTTCATCCAGGTCTCCCAGTCATCCTCCCCTGGGGGGTGGGAGGGTGCCAGAGAAGATCCTCAACCTTCGGTAAGAGTCGTGACTAATGGCAGGTGCAGAAATAGGAGTCTGCATTGGTTCAGCCACCATTACGGGTACTGGAGCAGGAGAGGTGTTGGGGAGGAACACCTCAGGTGGCAAGAATAGTTTCTTCAAGTCCTCCACAGTTTTCCCTTCCCAGCAACCATTTAGCAAATTTCTCCTCAAAAGTTTCAGATAGTGGTGGGCTCATTCCCCAGGTCTTTACTGTCCTTAGTTATCACTCTCCAAGCAGTGAGGGCTCCCTCTGGGGTAATGGTCTGTAGTACTTTGGAGCTATCTATGGGATCCTTAAACTCTACTAAGGCCAGGAAAGTGTGGGTGAGCAGATTAGCGTGCCGACCCACCACCACAGGATTTTGTAAACCTTCCACCTTGGAAAGTACTCCTGCACAGTGTCCGTATTGATACCCAGGGGATGTCCAGGATAAGCATAGCATTTTGGGGTCGATCTCCTCCCAGTACACCACTCCACCAGCGTGCACAGCCACTTCTGTCGGGGTACCCATTTATTTATTTATTTTATTTTTTTCCTTAACAGTGGTTTGAAACATGGCCACTCAGGAGGACACACAATCCCAGCTGTGAGCTCCAAAATGTAACCCCAGATGGCGCTTATCCCAGGGGCTACTACTCCTGCCTGATTTGCCACTAACAGGTTGAGGGCCTGGATCCAATGGCGGGTGCCTCCACCCAGAGGTCAGGGTTTGCAATAGTTAAACTTACTTGGTCACAGCCCTCTGGGACACTGCAACCTTTCTTCCCACTAGTGGCCCACAATACAGCAAGATTACCTTCACAGTATACACTTACCCCAAGGCTGGTTCAGGCACGGGACATCCTGTAAAATAAGATACAGTGCAACAATCACAGTACAGTACTTTAACATAGACAAATACCCAGGCAGTATAACTTTGTTGAAACAAACAGCTCTGATTTATTTAGGGGATATAACAAGGACAGGGGGAAATCAGGTTAATTAGCTATCACTTTACTATCTCACTCTATGGCTCTGTGTACAGGCCTATCCCTACCAGTTACTGTCCCTGGGTACCCAGGCCCTAGTGGCTAGTCCAAACCAGTGGCAGCTGGTAGGAGCCCTTTCACACAGAGAAAGGAAAATTAAACAGTCAGCAGTACAGTAATTCCATTTGGATTTAATGTGGCAATTCAACAGGAGCGACCCTAATTAGTACTCACGACCTCCAAAGAAGATATGGTCCTTCAATGTCAGCAGGGCTACTTTTGATCTCCAAGAGACTCCTCACACATTTATATGGTAAAAAAGAAAGCAATACCAGGCAGGCTGCATCTGTATCCCAATCACAATTACTGCACATAACCAGGAGACACACAGCAGATTCAGTTCCTGACAGACCGAGTGTAATTCAACATTTCTTCAGTCTTCTACAGGGTGAGCCTGATTTCTACTCTTCAGAGATCCTTTGATTCTTCTTTCTACAGGACGGATTCAGTCCTAACAAGCAGTTACACGTTGTAGACCGAACTCTGGGCCTTGCACACGTTTTTGACTGAAACTGTGCACTGAAGGAGCACAGGGTTTCTTTCCCTTCTTTCAGATCTCAAACTGAAACTCCCAACAGACAAAAACCGGGCACTTCCTTTGAGTTCCTCCCAGTTCTTGACTGGATTGGCTGTCACTCACAATAGACTGCTGCTGTTGGTCAAAAAGGCACTGAAGTCTAAACTACATCTCCAGAGTCACTGCCCATACAATCCTCTTGTGGCTGGCTCAGATTATGAGTCCCAAGTTCTGATTCGTCCAAGGCATCATTTTAGAGCTAGTTGGCCCCACACTGATTGGTCCAGTTCAGCAGTTCAAAACCAGAATGGGAACTAGCAGACAGTTCTGACTGCAAAGAAAGCAGGTTAGACAAACTGTAATTTTATTATTACTGTAAATGATTTCTGGCAATCAGTTACATCTTTCAGACAGGTTCCCTTTGCACCCTAGTGACTGCAAAATGGGTGAATTACAGCAGCTTGAGTGGTACTTCAATCAAAAGAAACACACAGTCCCCTTATTAACCAATTATGTCTCAAGCAGACAGCTCTTAAGAGACAGTACCAGAGGTTCTAAAACACTCACTGATAAATGGCTTAAGCCAAACACCATTCAAGGCTTGGAGCATTCAAGCAAGCTCCTGAAGTCTTTTGGAACCCCCATTTGCAGGGGGTTACACACTTTAAAATCAACATGCCAAAGGCAATGCAAACAATGGATCTAGGTAAGAATTACCTCTCAGAAATGTTTATTTTATTTCCTGGTACCCTTGACGGGGGACATTAACTTACAATAGATGCCCAGGAAATAAAAGTACCAATCTTAGTGCTCTTTCACCCACTCAGGTATTCTTGTACTCACCCTGCTTCCTCATTGGCTGAAAGCACCCCACTGAATTTGAATTGAAATCGCCGCCATTTTTTTCTCTGTCTTAGCGAGAGATACTGCCCCCCCCTTCTCCCAATGCTCTGTAGTTCAGTGCCAGCTGCCTGACGAAACAGCACACAACCTCCGCCGGGTTCACGTCTCACTACATTTTTTTTTTATTTACAATACACTCTTGTCCCATGCTTCGTGATTCTCGATAGCGTGACTCTCGGGAGTTGACTGCGCTCTTGCCCCTCCAGCTGGCCGCCTGCTTGCTAAACCACTGCAGTTGTTGGTATGCCAAAAAACAGCTAATGTTTACTGTAGCTTGTTTAGTAAAATACCCATAAGCAGAGGAGTATGGAATTTAGAAATGTGAAAACAAATAGGGTTGTCTGGATAAGTAAAGCTTTGCTTTCAGAAACACAACGATTTTATACTGACTGGTTTTTGTTGTTGTTCCCCAACTACACTTACCGGTAACAGATCTCAGGCATGCTCTCACTTCAATATATATATATATATATATATATATATATACTATAGCTGAATATTCAAACTAAAGCAAAACTGGGCGCAACAGCAGAACAACACTAAGCAGTTGCGCAAATGCTTAACAGGTGCGATATTCAAACATGGAGCAGAGCAAATTGCAAAAGCAACCAACGTCTGAATATCGCACATACTGCGCTCATCGCGCAACCAGGAAGGAGAAGCTGAGCCAAATGCTGCGCTATGGCGCAATCCATGGAAGCTCAGCTGAGCAGTGCAGAGCTGCCATAGCAAGCACAGCCCCCAGAGCAATGGAACTGCACATCCAGGGAGGCAGGCTGGGGCCCACCGCCAGCCATGCCACACATGGGCACAGGAACTCACTGCAGAACCCAACCACACTGGCACACCCCAAGCACAGCATCACTGGGGTGGGGACGGCTGATCCACGTGCCCATGGGGACAAACCAACTAAAGCATAGCAGAGCCATGGCGCCAGCACAACCACTGGCAGGCAGAGAGTGCCACACCCAGGGGTTGACAACCACAGTGCACATCAGTCCCCTGTACGCACAGCTGGCACATGTACCCCCAAGACACCGCTCATGTGCAGTGACAGGCACTGCAGGAAACACCATGCACCCCGTGCCACACGTCAACCCCATGCTGCAGAGAAGCAGACCACCCAGACCCACCCTGTGCACCCAGCAGTGGGTGGCAGCAGATAGCGAGAGCAACAGAAAGGCAATGCTATGCTGGTGATACCTCCCCATGGACACACACACACACACACACACACACACATATATCCAGGACCATAGTAGCCCAGATGGCATGTACACCCCTGCAACGGAGCACCCAGAGCCAGTTGCAAAGCAGACACCAACACAGCAGTTGTACCAAAATAGAATTTTATATTCAAACAAAAAGAGGTAACAAAACAGCTAAAACTATGTACAAGTTGGGGGGCGGGTAAAAGGCAGGGGTGTGCAAGGGAGGAAAACAACTTGGAGAGGAAGTCAGGGTGAAAGGGATGGGGAAGGGCAAATAAAAGGTGGAGCTACGACCCAGAGGCTCCTACTCCCTCCCCTGCCGTCTTCCCCTCCTGTGTCTGTGCCACCGTTCCCCCTGTTGCTGTGAGGGCTTGCAGGAGCTCTCTGTTGGCCATGACCAGCTGTGTCAGGCGCGGACATCGTCGCGCCATGCGCCAAGCACACTGAGGCCTAGGAAAATGGGAACACAGTCAATGGCTGAGACTGACCACAACCCTGAACACCACCCAACCTGCAACCCAGCTCCTAATGTGCTGCACATGTGATGGCATGCACCACCCACAGTGAACATGCACATGGCCATCACAGACAAGCGGCACCAGCCATGCGCACCACCGCCCACACACTGCCCACGTCAATCACAGTACAAACTAGGCTGTCATGTGTGATGTTGCAACGCAGTGCGATGCCAGTCACACAGCTATGTGCCCAGTGCATGCCTGGACCACCTGTGATGCATACACAGGCGTGTCGTGATGCTGCACTGTGATGCAGGTCACCTGTGTCACACACATACATGGATACATAGACAGTGTCGGCAGATGGGGCCTATGGGACACCTAGTCTGGCCATTTGGCCTTGTACTGATCACTCTCATGTCCTATAAGTCCATTCCCCTCACCCCTGACCTCCAGAAGTCCCTCATGGCGAGCCCACACATACAGATCTCCGTGACCAAGTCAGCCCCACCACATCCTCTGGCAGGGTGTTCCACTCGTCCACCACCCATAATGTGAGGAAACACATTCGCATGTTTCCCTTAAAGCAGGCCCCCCAACTGCATCCCATGCCCTCTACACCTGGAACATCCTCTCGCTGACAAATATTGGTTCCTGCACACTGTTCCCCCTGTACAATACTCGTGTAGACCCATCTATCCCCACCCTCCTTCCCTCCAGGGAGTACATGTTCAGTTCCGTCAACCTGTCTGCATAGGACATGTGATGCAATCCATGCACCATCCATGTACGCCCTCCTGTGAACACTCTCCACCCAGTCCCTGTCCATACGCAGCTATGTGTTCCGGAACTGTACACTGTGCTCCAGTGTGGGGACTCACTAGTGTTCACGTATAGTGGAACTACTACCACCCATCTGGTTGTGTCCATCATGGTTGGTGGTCCTGCCCCCAGCATGCAATAGCATCCATGCGTAATGATACTCACACTCCTCCAGCAGCTCAGTCTGCCGCTGCTGCTGCTGCTTGATGCTGCTGCTGCGCGCTGGGGCCGATGGCCTGTGGGACTGGGGTCCTGGCATGGCCCACATCAGCCCGTCCGGCGCCATCACCATCTGGCCTGTGGGAGACATATGGTGAGACAAACATCAGTGTGACTCAAAAGCAGAGTGCCCCTGCCCCAGTAAGACTGCCTGCCCACACAGCCATAACCATCCATCGCACAGCTGCACACACTGACACACCGTGCACAGCCACCCAGGCACACACACACCCCTACAGAGAATATAGGTGAATAGATGGTACACTCACGTGGCCTAGGCACAGGCCCGCCTGTGCGAGAGCGCAGCCAGCGCTAGCTGGCTCGGGTCCCTCCGGCGGAGATCACTGAACCGGTGCCGGCACTGCTCCGCAGACCGCCCAGCCAGTGACCCCACCAGGTCAGTGGCCACTTGCTGCCACACATGGGTCCTCGGTCCGGTGAGGGGGCCTCACCATACAGTTGGTCATAGTGGGGCTCCACACTAGGCCACCAGGTTACCCACCTCAACTGGCTCCACGGCACCGCCCCTCCTCCCAGCCATGGCACCAACTTTACAGCAGGCAATATGGCGCCCGCTGCGCTGTGACCCCGTGGGTTGTTGCGCCAATAGACCAGCACAGGCACCCTGTCGGCGCTGTTGGCACGGTGCCCGTCCTTTACATGGCGCTGTGGCGAGACAGCGCCAATGAAACGTACATGGCATGCACTCCGCGCCAGGGGTCAGAGGGCATACCAGGTCCGCGGCAATGACGCAAGGCCACGCACAGCCCATAGGATGGCAGGTATCCTGGCACACTGCTACAGCACAGCACCAGTGCCACAGGGACCATCACAAGCAGAGGTGCCACAGCACCACATAGTGCCCAGTGCTGCAGCGCCACTGGCACAATGGTGGCCATGTCCAGAATAGCCTCTCGGCTCAGCAGTTCTGCAGGCGATCGGCGCATCGTAACCCGTCTGGGCATGCGCAATGCAGTGTAGCACACAACCACAAACATGCGCCATCGGCTCAGGCGGACCTTCCCTATGCGCTAAAGCGCATTTACGCGCGATATTCGGCCGACATATGCAAAGCAGGCGATCAGCCATTCAAAGCGCGGTAGGCGCGATTAGCATGTCATTAAAGTTCCGCACACCTCATTTGCATGTGTTGCGCTATAAAATCGACACTGGGTTGTGGCGGCCAGATTTGGTTGTTGCAGCTGAGAGGTGAGTTACATGCTGTGTGATGCTCAGGACAATGCACATGGGCAGGGTGCTGGAGGTGTCACGGGATGAGGGGCTGAGCATGATGAGGGCACTTAGAAGGGGCAGAGGGCACCCTTTCCATCATATCTCCCAGGCAGCGAGGAAAGGGGCTTCTGCCCCGCCTGCAGCTATGCTCATGGGGAAATGCTGTGGACTGCAGTGTGACAGGTGTCCACTTCCACCCATACAGATCAGCATGACTGGCGAGAACCAGGCCGAGGTGTGGACGGCGGGCGTGAGGAGGCGAACTTCACCACAGCAGAGACCGAGGCCCTCTTCCAGGCCTACCTGGAGGATGAGCCGCTTTTGAGTGGGCGGAGGGGCACCCTCAGCAGCGTGCAGCTGCATGGGAGGGAGTAGCTCTGGCCGTCAACCTACCTGGAAGCCACCAGCGCTCCGTGCAGGAGTGCCACGAAAGATGGGGACTGACCGCAGGAGGCTGAAGGAGAAGGTGGCAGCCTTCAGGGTGGCGCGTGCTGCCACTGGTGGGGGACCACCAGTGGTGTTGCAACCTGACCCGACCGAGGAGACACTGGTGCGACCATGCAGCCGAAGTGCCATTGCGGGTGTTCCTGGCGGAGGATTCCAGACAGGTGGAAGCCCATCACTGCACGGTATGTCATGGTGATGTTGTGGGGCGGCTGCTGTTGCTACATGCACTCACATGTACTTTCTTTCTGTTTCAGATCCTGTTCGTCTGCAGGAGACGGTGGTGGTGAGTGCTGACAGTGAGGCAGACCTGCTGGACCAGGAGGAGGGACCTTCCACCTCCGCCAGCAGCCTGCACGCACTGCAGCAGCAGGCGGCTGGGCTGACAACTCCGCCCGGCAGTGATACGGGTGCAGGGGTGCACAGCCTGTGTCACAGCAGTCTGGTATGCAGGTGTGCCAGCATGCTGTGCCTATGGCAGTGGCACGCACTGGCACTATTGATGATGGCAGGCCTACAATGGCCAGTGAGGTGTGTGTCCCACGGGGACACACGGCGGGCCAGCACGTGCCCCGGGCCGTCCAGCTCCACACCTGTGTACCAGCATGCTGGCACAGTCACGAGCTGAGCCTGTCAGCACCGGTGGGGCAGCACGCGTGGCTGAGCAGGTGTCTGGCACTGTTGACAGCACAGGGGGGAACAGGTGGACCTGGGGCTCAGCAGTTGGAGGAAGCAGCAGCAGTTGCACACCAGGCCTGGGGGACAGCGTCAGGCAGTGGCACTTGTCCACGCCCTTGGATCAGCCCATACCTGGTCCTGGTGAACAGCGCCACCCTCAAGGGGTGCTGTGCACCAGGACCATCCCTACTGGGGTCACGATGCCATTGGGGCACAGTACCCTTTGGACGCACACCTGCCTGCTGCAGGAGTCGGTACAGCTGCAGGGCGGGTTGCAAGGTCGTGGAGGCACTGACTGTGTCCGTGGGCGGCATAGCAGGGAATGGCAGGACCGGGCGAGATGGTCCATGCGGACGGATGTGACCGCTGCCATCGACAGGCTGACCCAGGCAGTGGTCTCTGTGGCGACTGCATTGACCACACTGTCTGGTGACCTGTACACGCACCCCACACAGTGCGCACTCCTCCCGTTCCGGCGTCGTGCGACACCAGGCCTGTCGCCGGGTTCTGCTGTGGGCATCCGAGCACCCGGTGCAAGTTTCTTTCGTGGGATGCAGACCCCTGTGCGGGCAGGGTCCGCGGTCACGCACTGGGACCCCTGGTGGTGCAGTAGTGCCACCCGATGTGCCCCGCGCAGCCTGCCAGTGCTGCTAGGCCACGGCGGGCCACCCACGCATCCGTGGTGGCCGTGGGACAGTGCTCCTGACTGAGCTGTCTCCCAATGCAGGCCCTGTCTGGTGCCTGCCTGTGTGCAATGTGTGTCATGGTGGGCAGTGCACTGCTGGGTGCTCTGCTCACCAAACTGACTACGGACCACCTGCACACTCCCAACTGCTGTCCACAGGTGCGTGTGGATGATGATGCCTGCATTGCACTGTACACCAAGGTGCAAGGTTGCCCAGGTCCTGACACACGACGTGGACAGTCCAGGTGGTGAGGGTGGTTGGTGGTGCTGTGTGATAGCGTGTAATTTCCACATTGCTGTGCTGCTGCCCTGTATGCTGCCTGGTGTGTGTGTGTGTGTTTTTGAGTGCTCACCCTCTCTGCTAATGTGTTGGTATGCGTAGACCCTTCAACTCCCTGACCTTCATGCACGGTGTGTTCCCCTGTGTGCCTGTGGTTTGCGCATGAGCAGTGTTGCCTGCACATGTCCCTTGACTTACCTGTGTTGTGCGGAGTGCTTCTGCAATGGTGTCCCGTGCAGCTGGGCCTGCCGGGTCAGTCGGGGTCCCTCCGTCCTAGGGGGCGGCTCATCACCCATATCACCAGCGCCACTGCGTCCCCACCGCTGTCCCCTCTTGGACCTGTACGGCTATCCCATGGTCTTTGGCCATGTTGTGCAGGATGCAACAGGCCAGAATATCCCACAGGCCTTTTTGGGGGCTGTACTGTAGGGCTCGCGGGTGTCCAGGCATCGAGGCGTGCCTTGAGTATCGAACACCGCTCTATGATGTTCCGTGTTGCAGCGTGTGCCTCATTGAAACCGTGCTGCGCTGGGGTGAGTGGGCGCGGTATGGTGTGGAGCAGCCAGGGACGGAGGGTATCCACAGTCACCTGTGTGGAGATAGTGGAGATCAGTGTTAGGTCAGGTAAATATTGCCCATATCCTTGTGTGCCACTACCATGGCACCTGTGTCATTCCACCCTTGCACAGAGTTTGCATTCCATACATGTGTACTCACCCACTAGATGACCCGTGGGATGTTCCACTCTCAAATCGATGGCACAGTGCAGATTGGTGCCATATGAAGGCATCATGTGCTCGCCGCGAGTGTGTGGCACAGACATTGATGTCGCCCAGTGGCATCACACCACCTGGCAGTTGACACTCGCGGTAGCCCTTTCGGTTCGATATGCTTGCCGTCCAGGCCAGGTGGGCGGCGAATGGCCACATGGGTGCAGTCTGGCACCCTCATCAGGCATTTGTGCTACCCTGTGGAACTCCTGCATGTTGCTATGCGCTCTGCCACGGTGCTGGGGAAATGGATGTACTCCGCGGCATGAGGGCAGCAGTGGCTGAGGAATTGGGTGAGGATGCGTGGCGTGGCCGACTCGCGTGATGCCTGTGGTGTCCCCTGTCGGCCTCTGGAAGAGTGCCCGTGGCGAGCAGGCACATGCAGGCTGTCACCTTGGTCTCCACGGACAGAGCGTGACTCCGTCGTGAGGGTGCCTGCATCACATCACTGCACAGCTCACTGAGCCGTCTCAGTATTGCCCTGTTCAGGCGGTGCAGACCACGATCTCCAACATCACTGTACAGCTCGTAGCTGATGCGGGCATCGATACCGCCTGTCGGGGCATATCCGACGGCCCCCTCGCCACGCCACGCCCCTGCAGCATGCTGTCTCACCCCCTCATTACAGCTTCCATGTGAGCTGACACTGTCCATCTCCTGGCTTCTGCCCCCAGCTGCTGTTCCTGTGTTACCCCACTGCTGCTTCCACTGCACCGGCACCCCCACTGGCCTCTTCTGTCCTCCAGGACCCACTGTCCCTCTCTGTCCTTCCTGCTCCTGTCTCTGTCTCTGTCTCTCTCTCTCTCTGTCTCTCCCCGGTTTTGCGGCCTGCTCGAGTTCTTGCGCTCCCATGAGCGTTTTATTTTGGCTCAAATCGGTGCCTGCGCAACTTCGGCTGAGCCACTCTTGCGCGTGCGCAAGTGTTCAAATATCGCATTGCGCACTTTATGCATGGACCGCCCCTTCGGTTTGCGCATGCCTTCATTTCCATTGCGCTGTGGCTCAGCGTGTTTTCGGTGGCGCAACTGGCCCCTTCTCAATATCGCAGAATGGCGCATTTTTGGAGTTGCACACGCGCAACCCTGTTGCGCATGGCGCAACCCTTTTGAATATCTGGGCCTATATCTATATTACTGATGCTGTCTCTGTTTAGAAAAGCCCCAAATAAATTAAGGTACACAGTATAGCCCCTTATTTCAGTCTTCCTACAGGGGGACCACTCTGCTTATTTCTATTCTAAATGAGTTACAGGTAAACGTTTGCAGCTTTGACACTGGACGAGAGCATGCCTGTAGTGGGACAACTCTGCCTATTTCCATACTAAACAGGTTACTGCTCCCGGTCCCGGTCAGCAATTCAGTGTTACTCTCCTGCATGACCGTTCATGCTGCTGATGTCCCGTTGTGCCAGTTCTTTACTTATGATGGCAAACCGTTCACATTTCCAAAAAAAATACAAAGTTAAACTGGTAATTCCTCACAGGCAGCCATCCTGCCCAATTCAGGTACACTTCCTACGTAACTTAAACAGAGGTAAACAGAGCTCACTATTTGAAAAAAACAGTTGTCAAAGACTGAAGCGCCCTTTACTGGCAGATATACCAGTAGAGGGACTACTTTACAATAAAAAGACTTAAACTTCATTTTTACTCTTTTTTTAAATCCCATATAAAAATGCAACATGTAGCCCATTTTCTAAGTGCAATAATACCCTCCAGGGTGGGTGGTATTAGGCAATACTGGATCTTCTAGGGGCAGTAAGGCCCACCGCCTGCAACATCAGGCCTCATTACGCCTAGGGCAGTCTGGTGTTGCTCAGTACCGCCCACCTGGTCAGGTGTTATTGCTTGCTTAGATAAGAGACATTACAGATGTGTTAGCATCAGGATAAACACGTCCATCGAGTTGTGATACAGCAAGTGGGGTACTATACTGAAATAAACTTATGAACATGCTGTCAAGAGGCAGTATTGCTCGGATGGCCAGCCAAGTTAAACCTGTGGGATAAAAACGAAGTTAGATAAAACATAAAGGGGAAAAAATATCACTTCTGAAGCTATTGTTCCAACTTAGCTTACAACAGTGAATAAAAGGAGGTTACAGTATCTAGTAGTGGCATTTAACTCCACAACATAGGGAATCAACTCTATAAAAACTATTCAGTAAAACAGCAACAGTAAGTGATATGAAGCCAAAGACAGGGGTAATAGACTGCATAAAAAGAAGATGGGCAACGGGGTAAACAGGAAATGCTCATATAGACTCTAGGAAACTGGAGAACTAGCGCTTCTATAGCTAACAGAGTCCCAAGTAACGAGCTAAAATAACTGCCCAAACTGCATCAGTGACGGCATGTTCCTTGTGGTCAGCGCCATAGGAAAATCTGGTAGTCACCGTCAACGGTAAGTGCAAATATTCAGTGGTATCTAAAATAATTTTTGTCTCAGAGAATTGTTTGTATGACAGTTCCAGTCCAGCCAAGGCTAGTGACAGCCCTCAACTGGTGATGTGACTTCTGATGTCCTTGTACAAGGTGTTTCCCCTGCCCTTCCAGAAAGCAGTATAATCCTTACTACAGATGCCTCTCAGTTGGGTGGGGAGGTCATCTGCTGTAATGGGGAAACTCAGCCAGTGGGGTATAGACTAATTTCTATAGGTTTCTGGGTGTGCAGGCTAGTTATCAAAGGGACTGCTTGGTACACTGGACTCAAGAATGGGGCTTCTTAGAGAAGACTGATTCTAGGAAGACAGAAGAGTTATGTACTTACTATAAGTGAGTATCTTCCAGAATATCTTGTCCATGGAGTACCACTCACCTGCCCAACATCCCCATCTCTATAACAAGCCAGGGCTGCTGGAACGTATGGTTACCCCTCTCTATGTACACTGGGGTTGCTTGGATATCTGTTTTGCTAAATGGATATCTAGGATTTCAGCCAAGATTTAGCATTTTTGGATAAAGCAGCAGAAAATCCTAAATCCTAAGTATCAGGATTTCAGATTGGATATGGGTGCAGAAATCCGATCTGATTTGGAACTTTTAGCTTGTACCTGTAAATAAAACAAAAATGCCTCCCCCTACCCTGTGAGAGCCCCTTCTCCTGACCCAAGTGTTGTGGTTACCTCCCCCACGCAAACTACCCTGTAACCCCCAGCCTCCCTTCTCTCCCCCAAGTCCTCTGAGAACACATACTTAGAATTAACTGTGTTGTCCTTATAATAAAAAAAAGCCCCATCCATGCTAAACCAGGAGCCTCCCCACCTCCCCCCACCCTGGCACAAGCCACAACACCCTAGTTCAATAAAGAACTCCCTGCCCAACAAACCCACTACCCCCACTTCCTTCCCAGCATAGCACCCAAAAATGTTACTGTATGTGAGTCAGGTGACTTCGGTACCGGTCCTGCAGTAGCACAGCATGCCCTTGTCCTCTGTCCAAGAGGTACGAATGAGTGATGATGTCCTCCTATACTAAAACCTGATTGGCCACTTGTCAGCCAATCAGCCTTGTCTTCCCTTCTCTTTTTTTTCTTTCATGGTAAAAAGATACTGAGGTGCTCATGGTCAGCAACGTTAGTTATACTGCAGTGTGCGCCAGTTGTCATGTGTTGGTGCTGTGTGTCAGCATCCCCAAAAATGTTGGTTCCCACAGGGTCCTAGTGCCTCTGGCTCTAAGATAAGAGAGTGTGGCTATATGGACAAGATACTCTAGAAGATCAAGGTATTTAAGGGGTTCCATCCCCTGCCCCCCCCCCATGGAGTACTGAAGAGGTTTCACATTCCCCCTCAATAAGATGATCTAAAGCTGGTCCGGTGGCACTGAGGATTGAGGCGCCGGATGCCACACCTCGCATCATGCTGGCAACCTGGGGTCAGGAGTGACCTCAGGTTGCCAGGAGTCGGCAGGGGAGGGAGAAGATTGAGCATCCAACAGACTGCTCCCCTCTCCAGGGAGGGGAGAGTTGTCATCCTGCTCCTTGGCTGCCCCCTAGTGGAGGCTGGAGGGCAGCATCAGAGCCAGAGAGGCACAGGAGCGCGGGTACGTGGCAAGCGCGTGCCTCAACATGAGCACTCTCAAACTGTGAGGGGAAGGGGCGGGGAGAAAACTGGAAAAGTGGGACTGGCAGGTTCTGTGATTGCCTGACCACGTCCCGATCCTAGGCTTGCCCTGACTTCTGAATTGTGCTCGGGGAGGGCAGCACTCCTCCCTCTGGGCCCACCATGGGGGGAACCGCTGGGGACTAGCTGGATCGGGGTGACCAGGCTCTGAAGACATCCGGAGCTGCCTGTCAAGTCCACGACCAGGCTCTGAAGATGAGCCCCCTGCAAAGGGGCCGGAGCCACCTGCCAAGTCCCAATGTAGGTGGATAAATACAAGAAGCAAAAACAAAGATAATTTAAAATCTTCGTAAGTGAAGAGGTCCCTAGGGGCTACAGTTACACTAAGGTAGAACACTTAGTATTTTTAGCTTAAGTTTTTAATGCTTGTGGTACAGATGCCAAAATCAGTGGAGGGATTCAAGCGAGGCTGGGATAGACATATAGGGCTGGTGGGAATAGCAGGGGAGAATGACATTGGGGGAGGAAGAGTGAGTGACCACAAGCGCATTCACATAGGGATGGGCAGACTGGATGGGCCAGTGCGCCTTTTTCGGGCGCTAGTTTCTATGTTTATATGTGCCATCAGAAATCAAAGCAGTAAGGGAATATAAGCAACTGCTACTGTTTGGTGAGGAGAACAAAAGGGAAAGAATTGAATAAACTTGAAAAATTAAATAAAGTTTGAAGAAATTCATTTACCAATTATCAATTATTATGAATTATCACCTGTCCTTGCAGATATTTAGCCTGGCCTGGAGCCCAAATGGACAGCAACTTGCAACAGTCAGCAAAGATGGAAAGATTCGGCTTTATAACCCACGACAGTCGACGGAGCCAGTACAGGTGAGAAAGTTTTCCCACCAATGCAAGCATAACACACATAAACCCCCACTACGTAGCTTTATATACACACATTAACTCCTACCACATAGATTCTCAATGTACAGGTAGATGACAATATATCAGTTGGGGGGTGAGGATATAGCATGCACCAAGCAGGAAAGGGATCTTGGGGTAATCATCTCTGATGACCTCAAGGTAGGGAAACAGTGTGACAAGGCAGCAGGTAAAGCAAATAGGATGCTGGGATGTATAGGCAGGGGCATTACCAGCAGGAAAAGGGAGGTCATAATTCCGCTATACAAGACACTATGGTGAGGCCCCACCTGGAGTACAGTGTACAGTTCTGGAGACCATACCCTACGTAAGGACATAGACAGGGTAGAGAAGGTTCAGAGGGAGGCAACAAAGATGGTGCATGGATTGCATCACAAGTCCTATGAAGACAGGTTGAAGGAACTGAACATGTACTCCTGGAGGAGAGGAGGGAGAGAGGGATATGATAGAGACATAAGTATCTTACAGGAGGAACAGGGTGCAGGAAAACACTATTTTAAGCGAAAAAGATGTTCCAGGACTAGAGGGCATGGGATGAAGTTGGAGGAGGGACGATTCAGAGGAAACATGAGAAAGAATTTCTTCACAGAGCAGGTGGTGGACAAGTGGAACACCCTGCCAGAGGAAGTGGTGGGGGCTGAAACAATCACGGGATTTAAGAATGCATGGGATAGACATAAAGGAATTCTGGAGGTCAGGGGTAAGGTGCAACAGACTTCTAGGAAAACAAACTGAACTTACAAGCTCAAATGGGCAGACTGGGTGGGCCATAGGCCCTTATCTGCCAACACTGTCTATGTATCTATGACAACCCTCCTTATTTTTGGAACTGTAAAGTTCAAGTTAGGGTAGATCTTCGTTCGAGAGGGTTCCTGCAGTAGGTCATAACATGTAGGACTGTGCCCTCTGGTGTCAGGTCTGCACGGCAAACTTTTGCTAGCAATTTCTAGCGGGGGACCGCCCACCCAACGTCACATGACGGACGTCAGCGTGACCCTGTAAGTGGGCGGTCCCTGCGCCCACCTTCCAGTTCTTTCCCGCTGTCAACCTGCACAAGTACCTCGCGGTGACTGTTGCTCCAGTCGATCGTCATTTTGATAAGTATATTCTTCCGTATAATAATAGTTTGTTCTTCTTAATTTTTATGTCTTCTCCATCCGATCCTCCGAAGACCAAGAAGAAGTGTGGCTCGCAGATCCCTCATAAGGACAGCCACAAGCTCTGCCTCTTCTGCCTAGGCGCAGCCCACGACATTGAGGCCTGCCTGGATTGCAAGCCCTTCAACCAGGTCACACGCAAACGCAGGCAGCAGGCCCTAGAAGCCCATCTTTTTAAATCCAGGATGGCCTCTTTAGAGCAAGAAATGCAGAAGCTGAGGGACTCCGCTTCTTCCCTTTCTTTGGAGGTTAAGAAAAAGAGAAGCACAGGGAGCGGGAGCGTCTGGAGGACTGAAAGCGGCCCTCTACCAGCAAGGTCTCAGGACTTAAGCCTGCGGACAAGACCGTGCCTCTGCTGCCTCCCATGGTGACTCTCCAGGCCTCGTCATCCAGTTCCTCCAGTTCCTCTGCCTCTCTTAAGCCCATCAAGATGGGCTCCAAGACCGAATCCTCGACCAGTAAGTCGCCTGCCAGGACCTCCAGCAGACGCCCGGTCAATACCGGTAAGTCAGACTCTGGTCCTTCCAGAGCACGCCCAGTTGTCGATGTCAAGTTCCCGCCCGGAGGAAACCGGTCCGACATCTGCCGTTAAGCCGGTTGGGGACTCCTCCCCCGCCCACCTGGCTAGTCATCCTCCGACTGATGAGTCAGATGCAAGTGACCTTGTCGTCCACCCGGTCGAAGCTCACCCATCGGGGGCTTACGCCAACACACCCAACGTTCGGCTGAGCATGCTGACCTCCCAAGGCCAACCCTCCCATCAGGTTTCCCCATCAGGGAGCCTTCCCCCTCCACCTTTACTGGTGGAACCTCCTGTGCCCGACCCTTTATCCGGGATGGAGGGGGAAATGGGTCACCTGGAAGTGGTCCTTTCCTCACCCACTCCAGTGTTGGTAACCATCCAGACCCCCACGGATATTCCTCCCAGGACTCTCACGTTGGAGTCAGTTCCACCATCATCTCATAGGGACCTTCCTACCCTGTCGGGCCCTTCCTCAGCCCCGGCGCTAGGGATCCCAACATCGGGCTCCGAGCCTCTGATGTCAGGTCCATTGGCCCAACTTCTGTCAGAACCTCTGTCAGGCCCCTTAAGTCTGATGCCATCCCTTCCGATGCCTGAGAATCAGACGCCAAGCTTCCCTGCGACGTCTCCGACGCCAGTTATCGTGATGCCGGGACTCCCAATGCCGGATAACTTACCAGGTCCCTCGGTTCCACCTCCTTCAAGGCTCTTGGGAACCCCCTTGGACCATCAGGGTATTCACCATGGTCAACCCGTGAGCTACCCTCATTACCCAGGCCTGCTGACGTCAGGCTACCTGACATCAGGCCCAATGTTGACTCCTTTTTCCCATGATTTTTTCCATGAATATCAGGCGCCGGGCTATGGTGTCCCTTTCCATACTCCAAGTTACCCCCCCCCCAATCATTTTCCAAGGGCAGGTTACCGATACTTCCAGCCTCCACCTCAACCTCAGCCTCCGCCTCAGCCAGACTTCCAGACCATGTTCCAGACCTGGTGGCAGGAGGCCAGATCAGTTAGTAGCGGATTTGGACAAGAGACTGCCAGCCCCAATGGTGACCCCCACCCCATGCTCTTTGTCACCCGTGGGTTCTCACGGGTCAGGTCATTCCGTGGCACACATTTCTGGGGACACTACTCCAGAGGTCCTTCTAACTGAGATGAAGACCTCTGAAAAGGAAGAATCCTCGGACGCGGAGGCCAATTCCTCCTACTCGTCGTTGAAAACCTTCCAGAAGTCATGCTGTCTAAGGGTAAGGAGTCTCCTAAGTCTCCTCCCTAAGACCCTTCTTTCACCAAACTCTTCTACATCCTCCAACAAGCCAATGGATGGAATGCAGAGGAACAGGACCCGAAATGCAAACGTCTTGCAGAACATTTAGACCTAGCTGAGGCATCACCCATACCGATCCCCCCATGGACGGAGCCACACAAGGATCTCACCTTCACTATCTGGCAAATGCCTCACTCCATCCTGGCCATCCCCAAGAAGGTGGAGCAGGCCTACCATTCACCTGAGAGGGCTCCTTATCTATGCTCCCACCCGAAGGCAGACTCCATCATGATCGCTGCGGCTCACAACCGGACTGCAAAACCTAAACATATGAGCACCTTCCCTCCTGACGAGGGAGTCAAGGCAGATAGATCAGTTCGGCTGTAAGACCTGCTCCTCTTCTACATGTGCCTTATGTTCCTTAAACTACGTGGCACATATGATTTCACACCAAAAAGCTACCATGGCTTAACACGAGGCCAGGCTAGAAAAGGTGGAGGACTCAGACCTTAAGTTGGAGCTCACTAAGGCCCTGAGACTGTCAAAAATTTCTTGTAAGCATGCATTAAGGGCTACCTATGACTCTATAGATTCTGTGGCTCGCTCTTTGGTTACAGCAGTCTGCCTTAGGCACCATGCTTGGCTCCCTATTTCCGGACTCTCTCAGGATGTTCAGGCAGCCATACAGGACGCCCCCTTCTGAGGATCTGTCCTCTTCAGGGGCAATACCAAAGATATCATCATGGGCCTCCAGGATAGTGGGCAGGCTCTGAGATCAGCGAAGTCCATGTACAAGCTGGGCTTTAAACCTAAGCAGCCCTTTTCGGCATCAGTAAAAGCACCAAGGCAAGCAGCCTTTGAACAGGCATCAAAATAAGAGGAGAGCATTGGTACCTGCCATTACCTCTCCTCCTGTCCCCAAGAACCAACGAGCTGCAGGCAGTGCCTTCCCCGCCCATCCCTCCACCTCCTGACTCCTTCAGACCCCCTCCTCATCCACCTCCAAACAGTGTGGAACCAGTGGGGGAAGATTTGCCCTCGACCTAACAGAGTGGCAGGACATCACATCAGATTCCTGGGTCATTCAGCTCATAGCAAGAGGGCACACCATTGAGTTTCTGGAAAAACCTCCAGACTCTCCCCCAAGATGATTTCATTATCCTTCAGACCACGTAACTCTGGTATGGGACGAGATCCAGGCTGTACTCCAAAAATCCGCGACAGAGCCAGTTCCCTGGGGGCAACTTCAGGCGTATCTTAGACTGCAGCCATCTGAACCTTTATGTAGAATACAAAAGGTTCTGCATGCTGACGCTCCAGGGACTCTTGCCCCTGTTCCAGACAGACCATTGGCTCGATGCACTGGATATGCACGATGCGTACCTGCACATACCAGTTTTCCTGGGCCACCGCCACTTCCTGCGGTTTTCCTTCCGAAGAGAGCACTTCCAGTTCAAAGCCCTCCCCTTTGGCCTTTCTTCGGCACCCAGAGTCTTTATCAAGTGTTTAGCGGTGGTGGCAGCAGCTCTTCGTCGCCAGGGAATTTATGTGTTCCCGTACCTGGACAATTGGCTCATAGCAGCTCTGTCCAGGAGCAGCCTGGAGGAGTCCCTGTTCTCCACCCTGGACCTCTTTGCATGACTGGGTATTACTATCAATTACCCCAAGTCGTCTCTGGTCCCATGTCAACACCTTCAATTCATTGGGAAAATACTGGACACGGTCCAGGGCAAGGCCTTCCTCTCGGCGGACAGAGTAGATACTTTGCAGGAGCAGACCAAGCTGGTAGCCACCTCCAGCCATGCCCCAGCCGGGGTGTTTTTACGCCTTCTTGGCTTGATGGCCATGGCCATTCCAACCGTACCTCTGACCAGGCTGCACATGAGAGTCACTCAATGGACCTTATGAGTCCAGTGAGATCAAGGTACAGATGAACTGGACAAGCCTATTTTGGTGTCCAGTGCGCTCAAGAAGGACCTCTTGTGGTGGCAGGACCCTCTAAACATGTCTTGGGGGACACCGTTCAGACTCTCCCTGCCCTCTTGGACCCTCACCACAGACACGTCAGGTCTGGGTTGGGAAGCTCACCTGGGAGACCACCAAACTCAGGGGAAATGGTTCCAGTTGGAATCCTCACTCCACATAAACATTCTGGAGATGAGGATGGTCCTGTATGCCCTTCAGGCCTTCCAGCCCCTGCTGACAGTGGGAACACTGTTGATACAGACCGACAACATGTACATGGTCTGGTACGTCAGCAAGCAAGGTGGCACCCGATCGTATCCCCAGTACAGGGAAGTGATGCAGGTCTGGTCCGACACTGCCTACATCTCACAGCTGTGCACAGGACTGCCTCAGCCATTCCTTGGCTCTAGCTCACAATTGGGAACTACACCAGGAAGTGGCAGAAAATCTGTTCCGTCACTGGGGGCATCCAGAGGTAGATATGTTCGCCTCCCCATCCAATGCAAAGTTTCCCAAGCTCTGCTCACTCGTTCAAGGGCCTGGTGTTATCTGGCTAGATGCGTTATCTCTCTGTTGGACAGGGAGATACTTGTACACCTTCCCTCCCGTTCCCATTCTGCAGAAGGTTCTGCTGAAACTTCAGGCAGAGGGGGGGCACAACTGTTGCTGATTGCCCCCCTCTGGCCCAGGCAAATTTGGTTTCCACTCCTACAGCAGTTAGCTGTGGAACCCCCAGTTCCTCTGCCTCTTCGGTGCGACCTGCTGACGCAGGATCAAGGCAGACTGGTGCATCCGGGCCTCAGGTCCCTACACCTCCATGCATGGTTCATTCAGACATAATCACTAACTGATTTGGAGTCTCTGACAGGGTTGCCCAAGTTCTGGTGGATGCTAGAAAGCCTTCTACCAGAGCTAGTTACACTATGAAATGGAAACAGTTTTCCATTTGGGTGGCCTGAAAAGAGAGGGACCCTCTTTCTTGCCCGGTGCCCCAAGTGATGGAGTACCTCTTGCACCTGTCTGATTCAGGATTCAGCTACTCTTTGCTAATAGTCCACCTCTCCGCTATCTCCACCTACCACTCCCTGGGAGACGGGAAGACAATTTCTCAGATGGAGGTATCCAAAACATTTCTGAGAGGGATCCTCCATGTGAAACCACCTATACGTAACCCCACCCCACCTTGGGATTTGAATTTTATGTTGGAAAAGCTTACTTTACCTCCCTTTGTACCAGCAGTAAGCTGTGAGATATGCTGTCTCTTTTGGAAGGCGCTCTTTTGAGTTGCCATTACTTCTGCTCAAAGGATCTCCAAGCTCTAGACCCTGATGTTTAAGGAGCCTTATCTGATTTTCCACAGAGACCAGGTGGCTCTGTGTTCAAATCCTAAGTTTCTTCCCAAGGTGGTTTCTGAGTTCACTTTGAACCAAACTGTCGAACTCCCTGTTTATTATCCAGCCTACTCTAACAGATGAGGCGCTCCAGCACACTCTAGATGTGCACAGGATATTGCGCCCTCTACATTAACAGGACCAAGGACATCCGTAAAAATGATCAGCTTTTTGTCTCCTTTACCCCCAAGACTCTGGGGTCAGCAGTCTCTAAGCAGTGCTTGTCCAAATGGTTGGCCAACTGCATCCATTTTTGCTACCAGAAGTATGACAAGCCTCTTCCGGGAGAGGTCAAAGGTCATTCCACCAGAGGTGTGGCTGCCTCTGCTTCTTTTTTAAGAATGTGTCTGCAGCAGAGATTTGTGCTGTGGCATAGGGCGGGTTTTGGCCTAGCCATCCTGCAGGGCCTTCTGTCATAGACCTGCTCTAGTCTTTCTACAGACCTTCCTTCCTCCCGTGCTTCAGTTTGTCCTGATCAGTTTACTGCTTGGGACTCAGTCTTACATGTAATGACTCCATTGCGAAATCCTCTCGGCAAGACAGTACAGCACAGAAGAACTCACCGAACAGTAGATCTTCGAGAGAGGTTCCTGCAGTGTCATCTTTCCCTCCTTCCCCCAGTCTTCTGTTTGCTCTTGCAGGCCTCTTTGGATTGGGCTCCAGGGATGATATCCTTTTCTCCTGTTGCACTCTATGGGGTCTCCAGTGGGAGAACTGTAAGGCGGGCACGGGGACCGCCCACTTATAGGGTCACACTGACGTCCATCACGTGACGTCGGGTGGGCAGTCCCCCACCAGACATTGCTAGCAAAAGTTTGCCGTGTGGTCCTGACGCCAGAGGGTGCAGTCCTACATGTTATGACCTACTGCAGGAACCTCTCTCGAAGATCTGCTGTTACGGTAAGTTCTTACGTAACTGTACTGTTCAATGGGAATAGTTGCATATACCTATAGAAAAGCAAAACAGAGACTCACTAGGTTGCATGCTTACCTCTGGGCTGAGAGATTGGAAGGTCCTGGGTTCTAGTCTCATAAAAGGAACTTGGGCTTTTACCCGGTACTGTCACTGTAGTGCAGCATGAGGGGGTTGTTGCACTGTTGAGATGCCATCCTACGAACAAGATGTTAAACTGAGGTTTCTTCTCATCCTTGTGGTTTTACAGTTGTAAGTTAAAGATCCTATGGCACTTATCATAAGAATAGAGGATTTTGACCTGGTCACCATTTCCCCTCTCAAAAAACAGCTCCATGAAACCCCCTGACACACCTGGAAATGAGCTGTCACAGATCAGTGTACCTTTCCTTGTCATGTCTTACAAGTAAATAAATACATTGGGGTGTTTCCACCATGGACACATCTTTGGAGCGCAGTGAGTTAGTGGTAGTTCCTGCACATTTACTGGGTGGGGCTACAGCTACAGTTTGTATAGCTTGCACTAATGAGTAAGGCAGCCACAGCATAGAATAACTGCAGAGGTTGTTGTAAAGGTTGTTAGGATGGGGTAGGGATGTTGCAGGGTAGGACAATCTGGCTGATGTTTCAGTGGTTCAGGGTGGATGAGACTGGTTGCTTGGTGTTGGTGCTAAGGCAGCATCTGGTCCTGTAGAGTGCAAGGTATCTGTGGAGAACAGTAAAGAAGATAAGATGTCCCTTCCATGGCGGAGGTGGAATTTTCATTCCCCTTTTTGTTAAGGAACATTTAGTGAGCCTCCCGAGCCCATCCATGGCTCCAGCCATCATCGATGGGGATGCAGAGGGGTGTGAGCTGCCAGGAGACACCCCTCAACCACTATGAATGCCAGGGCATCCAAGACCTCTGTGGGTCACATAATACCCCTCAGCCTGTCCGGCTGAGCTGCTACCAGCATAGGTAGGACTTTCCTCCCACTTTCTTTGAAGGGCTGCCTGTTTAACTTTTAAAGAGCCCCTGGAGCCATCTGTGGCCCTTGCTGCCATTTATGGGAATGCTGAGGGGTGTTGATTGCCGGGATGCACCTCCCTCCCTCCCCCACCACTGACCAGTGTGGATTCAGGAGCACCCATGAGCTCTGTGAGTTATGTGATAGTCCTCAGCAAAATTGACTGAAGGACCAGCAGTGGAGGTGAAACTTTCTTCCCACTTTTTTGAAGGGGCACCTGTTTAACTTTTAAAGAGTCTCCAGAGACCATCAATAACTGTTACCACCATCTGTAGGGATCTTTAGGGGTGCGGGTTGTTAAAAGACCCCCCTATCACCAATGACCAATGTGGACAGCAAAGTCTCTTTGACCACTGGGGATCACGTTAGTAACCAGTAGTGATGGGACTTCCTTTCCTTTTTGTTTTCATCTGGACTAAGCTACCCCCATATAAGTAGCAACCAGCAGGAGGGTGTAATAGTTAGGTCTGAACTTGGAGTCAGCTGCTGGAAGACCATGCTGTCCATGTTCCCCTCTTGCTCCCCACCACTGGGTGACTGCTGCTGAGGGTAAACTGGTCCCTACTAGGTAAGCCCTCGCTGTTTCCCTAACCCCCAACGCACACAGGTCTAATTAAGCAGCCTCATTCTAGTGTTGTTTATTTTGTCAGTATGCCTAAGAGGTGAATTTTGTATTAAATGACTGCCTGTTTTTGATGTATCCATGCTGCTAATATGGTTGTTTTTTCTTTTCTTTTCTAATTCTGCTTATCTCTCCAGTGCAGGTGAGGATGTATGCCTCGTTCAGTCCTTGGGCTAGCCTGCCTGGCATCCTCCCCAAGCCTGTCAGACTGGGTAGCCCACAGCTTGCCCTCTGCAACAGGGTCCCCAAAGGGAAGGGAGAGACTGAGATCAACCAGAGGACCCAGCTGAGGCTTACACCTGGGGTGTCATTCGGGAGGGTGTCCAGGGAGCGTTGTTGTTCTGCTGTCCCCAAGGGTTTTCTGTTTACGGTTTTGCTTGGAGGCATGGACGTGTAATGCCATCGGCACGTGGACTTGCGTGCTCCCATGCATGTCCTGCAGATGTTGTTGCACCCCCAATCCTACAGTACCTGGTCCTAGCTGATGTATACCCATTCTCCACGGGGTATTACTCGAGCTCACAGCCCCTCACCCTGGAGGCAGAGAGCTGTCCACAGGATGCTTATTCAACCTCCCCCAGCTGGCCGTGTGATGCTCACGGCTCATTGCCAAACCCAGGTCACCAGTGTCATGAGCAGTAGCACTACGGCTCGCTGTTGGACCGGTTTGCCCACGTGATTGTTGATGTGACTTAACTTTGACATTGTACTGCATTTTTCTTTGACCTAGTCTCCCTCTCCTGGTCTCCCTGTCTCCTCTTATCCCCATATGCTGTTGGACTCCTATTCCTATGACTTCTTTGCCTACTACTCTTGCAACCTCCTCTTTCCTCCCTCTGTTTTCCCCCTACTTCTTTATGACTTCAAAAAAACTCATTCAACAGTCTTTTACTTTTAATGGCTCACTGATGTCTTCCTGAAGATGGAGCAGGTGCTGTTTACTTTGTTATCTTGGTTGACTCAAAGGCCTTTGACAGTTTTTCCCATCCACTCCTAGTCAACACCCATTACTTCAGGAGACCTACCAGGTCTTCACCCTGTTCTCCATCTTCCTCAATTTATTTATTTATTTAGTCTTTGGTAACCAGGTAAGTGCACTGATCCTCGGAACCATTCACAGGCATGACCCGGGCCAACAAGTGGCACAACATAGATACATACAGGTGTGACAAATAGCAGAAAAGTACAAGTAAAAAATAGGAATGTTAAGCTTAAAGAATTTGACAATATACAGATTTTCATAAGATATACATAGTAGTAGGGCAAAAGTAAGAATATATACAAGAGCATGAGGTACTGTGAGCTAATACATCTACATTGGGGAGGGTCGGGAAGGGAAAGGAGAAGAAAGTATTTATAAGAATAATCACATATTTGCAGCTGAAAAGTTGGAGAATATATGTAAGAGTAAGCTAACAGAGACCACTAGATAGGAAAAACCCAGAACATCAGGAGAAGGCTAGCAAAGAGAGCTGGTAGCCAACAGGGGCAGTGAGGGTGGGCGAAGCAAGTTACCAGAATGGGATCATACAGATAGGCAGGGCGGAGAGATGCTAGCAAGCGGGGCAGTTACAACTGTCTTTGTTTAGGGGTCAGGATTTGAGGTTATGTTTGAAGATTGGATGAGAGTTGGAAGATCGAAGAGGGGTGGGTAGTCCATTCCACATGGAGGGGATCTCAACTGAGAGAGCTTTCCCACCCATATTGGTGATGCATTTAGGTAGGAAGAGGGTAGAGAGAGGAGAAGCATTGCTGCATCTAAGGATGGTATCCACAAAACAGCCAAGGGTAAAATCAAAGCGCCCTTGCAAGGAGAGCCAACCAAGTGAGCAGTAGAGGTCACAGTGGTGTGTAGAGTAAGGAGCTGACAGGGCAGAGTGGCAAGCATTGTTGTAAGCTACCGAGACTCTAGTCCAAAGGGTGGTAGAGGTTCTAGAGTAGATTGAGAAGCAATAGTCAAAGACAGGGAGCAGATTACCCGTGACTATACCTAGGCAAGTCTCCTTGGTGAGGTAGGGCTTTAAGTGATAGGCAGCACCCAATTTCCAATTTCCCCTATGGACTATATGGTTTATGTGGTCGTTGAAGGAGAGAAAGGGGTCAAGCAGTACACTCAGATACTTGAAAGAAGAGACGTTTTCAAGGGCAGGGCCATCAGGGGGGGATCTATGAGGAGGGTAGAGCTGGCGTTGAGGGTCTTGGCTAGGTACACTTTAGACCCAAACAACATGGCCTTGTTTTTTTAGTGTTGACCAACAGCAGGTTGAATGAGAACCAGTTAAAAGCAGCACAGTAGTTCTCGAATAGGATGGAGGATATGCAAGGGAGGATTTATCACTATGAGAAAATGACAGGTCATCTGTGTAGAGTAGAGAGCTGCAGGTGAGGCTGGCAGCAGGGAGGAGTTGATAAATATAGAGAAGAGCAGGGGCCAGGATGGAGCCCTGGGGGACTCCCATGGTGACCGGTAGTGGAGGGGAGGTGGTGGTACCAGTACACACAGATTGGGAGCATCCAGAGAGGTAGCTCTGAAACCAGGCAGTAGTCTCAATGGAGCAACCAAGCAAGGATAGTTTAGAGAGGAGGAGGGGGGATTCACCATATCAAAAGCTTTAGATAGGTTAACAAAGACGGTACCAGTGGCGCGCCCACGGTCCATGTTGGAGAGGCTGCAGTCAGTAAAAAGAGCCAGGGCAGTAGATGAGCTGTGATGCTTGTGGCAACCATGTTGTTGGCTACATAAGAGATTTTGTGGGGTGAGGTAATCAGATCGTTGTTGATGTATGACCCTTTCCAGGAGTTTGCTTAGGTGAGGGAGAATAGATACAGGCCGGTAGTTGTCAGAGGACTGGGGGTCCCCAGATTTAAAGATAGGAACCACTCTAGCAGACTTCCAGGAGTCAGGCATGGTGGAGGTAGACAGGGCAAGGTTAAAGACAAAGATGAGTGGCTTAGATATCAAACAGGAGACAAGTTTCAAGAAGACAGGAGAGGGGCCGCTGGACCCAGGGCTGCCTCGATTTGGTAACCTCTTTAGGAGTTTGTAGGTAACACTTGGCGATATGGCCTTAAAGTAAAAAGGAGGTGAAAGGGGGTGTCACGGAGGAGGGAGTTAGAGGGCAAAGTGAAGGTGCAGGTTCCCAGGGTAGAGGGTGCACAAGTGGGAGTGGAGGAGGTGCAAGGAGTGGAGGGAGAGGATGAGGGGATTGTGCAGGTGGCATGTGGCTTAGGATGGCTTGGTGGGAGTTTGCAAAGGAGGGCCAATAGGTCAGAGAACTTGGTGTTAAGTGCTTCGGCAACCACTGAGGGGTCCCTAATAAGGCCAGAAGGGGATCTCAGGTGAATGTTTGGGCTTCGTGTGTGGGAATTTAAGGGTGAGACAATGGAGTCCCAGAATTTTCTAGGATTACTCAGATTTTCTCCCTGGAGTCTGTGAAAGTAATCTCATTTTAATGATCTGATCATGTGCTTACATTCATTACACAGGTGTCTGTATTCATTCCACAGGGCAGGGGAGGGGGCCAGTTTGCATGCAGACCACTTATTGTCCCTCAACCTCATGAGGGTCAGGAGTTCTTTGGTTAACCAATATGTGCACCCACCTCTGACACACTGAGTGGTGATAGGAAAGTGGTGGTCCTGGATGGCCAGGAGAGCTCTGGTGAAGTGAGTGGTAGCTAGAGACATGTCGGAGAAGGCGTAGAGGTCCTGCCCATTGATGGTCCTAATGTCCTCGAAGAGGCAGGAGGTGTCAGGGCAATTAAAGTTGCGAAAGAATAGGTATTTGGGAGGAGGACAGAAGGCCTTAGAGGACCAGATGAGGTAGGTAGGGGAGTGATCACTTAGGGAATCAGACAGCATACCAGCTTGGGCGACCCTGTCTCCACTATTGGTGATCATCCAGTCAAGGAGTGTATGGTTGGAGGTGCGGTGGTTGAAGGGGGTGGAGAGATTGATGATTTACACCATATTGTGCAGTTTTAGAAGGTTTGCATAATCAGGTTCATGAGCACTAAGCTAGTTGAGGTTATAGTCACCAAGAAGGAGGGATTCCCTGGGAGGGGAGAGAGTTCCGTAGCCAGTAAGGAGGCTGCGAGGCCCTCTACACCCCCATCAGGGGGACTGTAGCAGCAGCCCAAGAATAGTTTTTTTTGTTGAACCCAGGGTAACTTCGGTGATAAGCCATTCGCTAGGGAGACATTGTTAGAACATGGGATGATCATGGCAGTGAAGGATTCCCTGACAACATGGCAGTTCCACCACCCTTTCTTTACCAGGTCAGTCTTTGCGCAGCAGGGAGTAACCAGCTAGCTGGAACATGGTGTCGGGATGCTGTGGCTTCAGCCAGGTTTCAGTGAGGCATTGGCCATGGGTATTGTAGAGGGAGACCCAGGCTTCAGTGTCGGGGTATTTAGCGGGGAGACTACAGACGTTCATATGGGCAATTTTTAACTGGGTGGGGGGGCTAACCCATATGGCGTCCGTGGAAGTGAGCGTGGATTGCACTGGGCCTAGGTTGGACTCAATGTCCCCTGCCAGTAAGAGCAAAGAGAGTAGGAGTCAATAGGTGCACAGTTGGCAGGAGAGAGGGAGGGAGGGAAGAGGGTGAGAGTAATAAGGAAGCTGGTTGGTGACACTCAAGGTTAGAGAGAAAGGGAGGTGCGAGGGTGCCAAGAGGGGTTAACTCCCACCTATGCTGGGGGCAGGGCAGGGAGGAGACTGACCTCAGTGAAGTAGAAAAGATCCAGCTGGTCGAGGGACAGTAGAGAGACAGAGAGGTCAGCTAGCAGAAGGGTGCCTGCCAGTGAGGCTACCAATTGGGGGGGGGGAATCAAGGCTTCATAGTGATGGGTGTGGTGGGTAAAAGTGCACAGTACAAAAGGTGCCTACCCGAGCTGAGGAATGGATATGGCCCTGAAGAGTCATGGTAGGTGGCTGCTTTGACAGAAGGAGATGCTAGGGAAAATGTCGGAGAGTTGTGGAGAAGAGAAGAGGAAGGAGGAAAAGAGATGTGGGATGGTTGAGCTAGTTAGCAGGGTGGCAAGGATGAGAAAGCAGATCGGGGTGACTAGGGGAGCGATGCGAAAAATAAAAAGTTGTAGGGGAGTGTCTCTTTAAGAGGGAGGGGTAGTTGAAATATGTAGCCAGTAGGAGGGGAGGTAGGGTAGAGAGGTGGGTCAAAGTGTGTTTAAAAGGTGGTGTGGGAGGGTGTGCGAGAGAAAATACAAGCTAAGATTAGGCAGGAGAAACAGGAGAGGAGAGCCATAGCAGTCCAAGCTTCAGAGCTACAGTCGGTTCCAGGAACTGACCAATGGGAGCTCTAAAGCCGTGTGATCATTCAGTCAGGATGGAGAGGAGAACCAGAGAGCCAATGGAGGTAGAGCCACTGACTGGAAGACTCTGTGAGCCGTACCTGGATGTTTCAGCGGGGAAGGAGAGCACAGGCAGCGGCTTGCTGAGCACCGCCGAAATGGGGCAAAGGGTCATCAGGGCTGGGAGCGCCCTTGTCAGGGGCCTCCACCTAAAGAAAGAAAAAAGGAGACGGGGTTAAATAAAAATAAAATTGGCGGGCAGGGAGCAGACAGAGAGGGAGACAGAGGGGACAAATAAACACAATGAGTGTGTATTGGGGAGAAACAGTAGGAGGGCAGGCAGATGCCCAAGAGAGGAGGGGAGGAAGTCGTGAAGAGTAAGAAACCTAAGGAGTGAGGTGAGGGGGATGGGGAGCGAGGGGGAACAGACGAGAGGTAGGGTGGAGAGAGAAATGAGAGAAAAAGAAAAGGCAGAAGTTAGGAGCTAGTAAAATGCAGCACAGTATCACAATTTGGTTGTAAATAATAACAAAACAATACAGTTACTGTAGTCTGGTAAAATCAGCAGGCTAGCAGTAAGACAAGGCACTACAGTCTGGTAAAATTAGCAGGCTAGCAGTATTAAAAAAAGGTACTCCAAAATACAAGCTAAGATTAGGCAGGAGAAACAGGAGAGGAGAGCCGTATCTGTCCAGGCTTCAGAGCTACAGTCAGTTCCAGGAACCGACCAATGGGAGCTCTAAAGCTCGCGTAATCATCCAGTCAGGATGAGGAGAGGAGAACCAGAGTGCCAATGGAGGTAGACCCACTGGCTGGAAGATTCTGAGAACCATACCTGGATGCTTCAGCAGGGAAGGAGAGTGCAGGCGGTGGCTTGCTGAGCGCTGCCGAGACAGAGCAAGGGGTCAGCGGGGCTGGAAGCACCCTCGTCAGGTGCCTCTACCTGGATGTTTCAGCGGTGAAGAAGAGCGCAGGTGGCAGCTTGCTGAGCGCTGCCGAGATGGAGCAAGGGGTCGGCGGGGTTAGGAACGCCCTTGTCAGGGGCCTCCACCTGGATGTTTCAGTGGGGAAGGAGAGCACAGGCGGCAGCTTGCTGAGTGCCACCAAGATGGAGCAAGGGGTCGGCGGGGTTAGGAGCGCCCTTGTCAGGGGCCTCCACCTGGATGTTTCAGTGGGGAAGGAGAGCACAGGCGGCAGCTTGCTGAGTGCCACCAAGATGGAGCAAGGGGTCAGTGGGGCTGTGAGTGCCCTTGTCGGGGAAATCAACTCCTCTCAGTCTGTGTCTCCAAATATAGTCACATGTACGTGAACAAACACTTCTTTTGCTTTTGGAGTCTCAGTCCTGAGCTGGAATTAACTTTGCAGTGTGACTTTTGCAATGCCTAATGCTGGTTGTGCTCAAACCAACTCTTGCTTAATGCTAAAAAAACTCTGTGACCATTGTCAGCAAAATGCATACTGTCAATCTCCATAGAACCCCTTTCTTCAGGACACTGAATGTTCCCCCCCCATTGAAGACATTTCCTACTTTAAGTACCTCGGTGTGTGGCTAGATTGAAGCCTCAGCTTCTCCACCCATATCAACGCTATAAAACTCCCCTCCCTAAACTTATCACACTGTACTGCAACAAGTCCTGTGTCCCACTCGCAGTCCATCGGGATGTCGTCCTTAAGATGATCCTCCTAGTGTCCGATGACCCAGATGTGGAGTACAGCGCACCTCTAAATTTGCACTGGTTGGGTTCGATCCACTCTTCCTATCCTTCTGCTATTCCTGCTCAGCTGCCCTCCCGACACATACTACTGCTTAACCTCTCCTTCCCCGGTCTTGAAACCCAGCCCCGATCTAACTGTGCAACCGTCTTCTCCAAATTCTGGCTCAGTTCCCAACCTTGCTAACCTTTGCCTCTTACAACCTCCACTCCTCTGATTCCTAATCTTCCAAGAATTAATCTTCTCCATAGATTGAATGGGTCAGAGATAGAGGTGCTAGGACCCCACTGGAGACAGAACTTTTCTGGTGGGGGCTGGTGGCACGAATAGGCCCTGCACATGTATCACCCCACATGCCGACTGGTATATAGGAGTATCAACCCCAGTTAGCTCACTTCCTTTTTTCCCACTGTCGAGTGTGCAATAGCATATCTGTTGTCCTCATCTGGGCCAGAACCTCATCATCTTTACAACTGTTTTCAGTCCTTCTTTTTTCATTTTCATTTTTTCATTTTATTTTTATACTCGTAGGTTTGTGGGACAAGCCCATTTTCACAAACATCCAGTTTTTTCAACAAGCAACAGGAAATAACAAACTTTACAATACATGTAACAATCAATAAATATACATTAAGTAAAACATTTGCAAATAGAATTCACTAACACATTATTTCTAAGATCGGTCTTAAAAATTGATAACTTATTTTTTGACTGATAACACTACTAGGGAGATTATTATACATCCTGGCAGTAACAAATTTTAATGAGTTTTGGCCAAAAACTGTGTGGAAAAAAAGGAATCAAGAAACCCTTCCTACTCTGCAATCTTGTACTGCCAGATTTTATAATCCTAGGAAATAAACTAAGGACACTTTTCGGCATTATACCCAACTGAACCCTATGTAAAAACATTAGCGACCTAAAGTTGTAGTGCCCCACAAGTGACAGACAGCCAAAATGCTTATAAAAGAGAACAATGATGTGTTAACCTTGATTGACCAGTAGCAAAATGAATTAAAGAATGATATGTAGCCTGAAGTTTAAATAAAATTCTGTCAGAAGTATATGAATATACTATGGACCCATAATCAATTAAGGAAAATAGTAAACAATGTGTAAGTAAGTACCTAATATCAACTGTAAGATTGCCTCTAATTCGATAAAGATACCCTAGTCTTTTATGTAATCTATTAATTAAATCCAAGGCATGGGACTCAAATGTTAAATGACAGTCAACTAGTATACCTAAATATCTGAACAATCTGACTTGTTCTATTGAAGTACCCAAATTATCTAAAATAGTAAATTCTGATGTTGGAGGTCTCCTGGGATGGGAAAATACCATTGTCTTGGTTTTAGCAGAATTTAACACCAATTTATGTTTATCAAACCAGTAATGTAACAAATTAAAATCATGTTGTAATGTGTTTTGAAGAATGGGTATATTAGAACCAGAACTAAAAAAAAAAAAAAGAATCGTCAGCATATAATATTAACTCAGTTTTTATAAAATTAACCGATAAAGAATTTAGAAATAATGAGAAAAACAAAGGACCCAAAATGGAGCCCTGTGGGACTCCACATTTTAAAATTGCTGACCCAGATAGTGTTCCACTAATTAATGTCTTCTGATTCCTATTTGATGAATAACCGCCAAACCAGGAAACCACCCCATCTGATAAATGAACACCAGACAACTGTTTCAGAAGTACATCATGGTCATAAAGATCGAAAGCCTTGGTGAGGTCCACAAAAGCCACTGCAACAAAATTTCCATCGTCTATTGCTTTAGCGACTTGGCTAGTGAACCTCACCAAGGCTGTCTCGGTGCTGTGGTTAGGCCGGAAACCATGTTGTGAGTCTGACCAGAGATTATATTTTGTAAGATGTTTAATCAATTTAACAGAAACTATCTTTTCCAGGATTTTAGAAAGGGGAGCTAACAAAGAAATTGGACGATAATTATTATGATTAGATCTTGAGCCTGACTTAAAAATAGGCTTTACAACTGCGCTTTTCCACACATTTGGAAAAACTCCTTGACAGAGAGAATAATTAAACAATTTTGTTAACTGATTGGCCATGATTTTTATAACCCTTTTCAAATCCTATAATCAATATTATCTGATCCATGAGTGGGCCTAGGGCTCATTTTAGAAACAAAGTCAACTACATCCTTTGTATGTAAGTACCAAAAATAAAAATTTGGAATAGTGTGACCATTAATAACATTTTTACCATTTGGAAGTAAAGGAATATCCAAGTGATCCCAGGATCCTTCCATATTACCCAAAGTAGAAGTGTACTTCCCCAAGTTAGTAAAATGTGAATTAAAGGCTTCTGCCACCATTTTAGTATGCGCAGTTATTTTACCATCTTGTTCTATTACATAATTTTCATTGCCTTTGGACTTACCCATTAACAAATTAAGTGTATTCCAAGTTGCCTGTGAATTTCCCTTAAGTTCAGTAAATTTTTGCTTAAAAAAATGTTTTTGCAGCTCAAATAGCTAATTGACATTTATTCCTAAATTCTTTATATAATATTTGATGATTCAAATGATTAGTCCTTTTATAAGTTTTCCACACTCGACTTCTTTCCCTAATCAATTTCAGTAAATTTGGGGTAAACCAAATATGATTATTCCCTCTAACCCTTAATGTTCTAAGAGGTATGACCTTATCACAAATGGAAGTGAAATAATCACAGAATGTCCAATAAGCTATATCTGTATCAGTTATGTTATCCAAGAAGGACCAATCAAGTAACTGTGATTCCTCTAAGAACTTTCGTTCATCCAGATCTTTAAGCCTTCTGTATTTTAGAATCTTAGGTTCTTTTTTATTCAATTTAACTGAGCAATCAAGAAACACCGGACTGTGGTCACTGATCCCATCAGGGAAAACCCCAGAATTAACAATATGCGATGGGCTACTAGTAATAACCCAATCAAGGGTAGATACATACCCCATTTTATAATTAACCCTGGTGGGGTCAGTGATCAACTGTTGAAACCCAAGGTCTGTAACAGTAGTTCTAACCTCAAATGTGGCTGGGGACATCAAATTTAAATTAAAATCACTGACCAACTACCAATGCAGGGAAGGCAACAGAGGGTGGTGGTGGGTGGGGAGCTCTCACACCCAAGGGCAGTGACGAGCGGTGTTCCACAGGGCTCGGTGTTGGGACCAGTGTTGTTTGGGATATTCATTGCAGACATATCATGGGACATCAAGAGCAAGATCAGTCTGTTTGCTGATGATACCAAGGTAGTCGCGGCGGTGGATGACCTAGGGGATGGCAGGGGTTGCAGGATGATCTGGCAAAGCTTGAAACCTGGTCAGACACCTGGCAACTGGGCTTTAATGCCAAAAAGTGCAAGGTGCTGCATTTTGTGATGAAGAACCCAAGGAGGAGTTATCAGCTAGGGAGTGCAGCTAGCCCAGACAGAGGAGGAGAAGGATCTGGGTGTGCTCATTACAGGGTCAATGAACAACTCGGCACAATGTAGGAAGGCAGCTGCAAGGCCAACAAAATGCTGGGTTGTATGTGCAAGGTATATCCTCGAGGAGGAGGAGGTGATTCTGCCACTGTATGGGTCATTAGTTAGACCACACCTGGAGTACTGCGTGCAGTACTGGCGTCCATATCTGAAGAGGGACATTAAGTTACTGGAGGGGTGCAGGCGCAGGTGACAAAGATGATCAAGGGGCTGGGGGACTTATCATGCAGAGGAGGTTGAAGGGAGTTGAACATGTACTCACTGGAGGAGAGGAGAGAGAGACAGGGGTGACATGATTGAAACCTTTAAATACATAAAAGGAATAAACAAGACGGGTACAGAGGGGCTGTTCAAAGTAAGGAGGAGAGGACACCAGGGGCCACATGATATAGAGACTGGAGCGAGGAAGGTTCAGGGAGCGAGATGAGGAGACACTCTTTACTGAGAGGGTGGTGGCTGGGTGGAATGCGTTACCTGCTGAAGTGGTATGCAGTAGAACAGTGGACTGCTTCAAACGAGGATGGGACAGGACAAGGGGGAGGGTTAATGAAGGGGAAGGGTGGAAGGGAGGGGCAGCTGCAGAATAAGGGGTGCTAGCTGCACATTTGAGCAGACTTGATAGACCTCTAGGCATTTATCTGCTGGCAAATTTCGTATGTTCGTATCAACTGTAATATAGGCTATAATCAGGGAAAGGTAAGTTCTAAAGGAACTAAAGCTGTCCAGTTCTGCCCCCCACACCCCCATTCTGGGCACATTCCATTTCGATAACCATTCCGGATTTTACCCAGTCCTGTTTCCATAGTAGTAGTATGATTTCATAAACAAGGTCAGAAATGTTTAAAGCTTTTTATGTAAACGTTATGGACAAGTTGCTAATTTATGTTGTATACTGTACTAAAGTTTTAAACATGTTCAGTAAATTGCAATACTTGAATATTTTAAGTCTTTGAAATGACACCAAGCATTTTAAACCAACTATTTAAGATAATCTTGAAACTCCTTGGACCCATATATTACAAAAATTAAAAAATAGGGGACTGTGTATCACTCGGCTAGAATACCATTGAGAGGTTCAGGTGACATGCTGGAACCTCTCAATCTTTGCTCTTGAGGTTCACATGTCATCAGAACTTCTTGATGGTATTATAGCCTCGTAATACATACTGCCTGTCTAGCACATCAGCCATGAAACAGAGCTGGACATGCTCTCACCGCTGCCCGCCCTTCCTGACTCGGGTGCACCGGTTGGTGACCCAGGCTTTTCGGCTTTCAAGCCAACAGCTGCTTGCTGCCAAGCTCAGTTCCTTATTGGCTGGTTTCTCCACTCGACTTCATCCTGATTGGCCCTGCACTGTTTTGCTGATTCTCAGTGCTCAGTTTAAATCTAGGACTGCAATTGTGTGATATTACTTTTGCGCTAATTTCGTGCCACCCGCCTGCCCCGGCCCTGACCGCTATTAAGTGCCCCTCCTCCCCCACAATGTCCTGCTTTCAGGCTCCTCCTATCTGTTCTTGTAATTACACCATCCCCCCTTAAAGTATCATATCCTTTCATTATTTCAAACTTATCTTTGTTGTTTTCTCCTCTCTTACTTGTACCCCCACATTGTCCTCCCAGCTAACCAATTTTTTGACTCTCTCCATCCGCACTTTATAACTTCTGATTTGCCAACCCTGCACTGTACTGCTCTTGCTCCCTACCGGTATATTACTTGCATGCTGAATACTTGCCACTCTACTCGTTCATCGACTCTGTCCCCTGTTGTGTCTTTTAATTACTACCCTCCACTCCTGGCACTTCTGTCACCTGTCTCATAACCTCCTCTGCTCTGCTCTACTCTATCCCCTGTTGTATCTTTAATTAAAACCTTCCACTCCTGGTACCTTTGTCACCTGTCTCATTACCTGCTCATCAAATACCTACCTTCCTCCCCCTCCATCCTTTCAACTGTACAGGATGTCTTACTTTACTTTTACCTATTCCCTTTTCTGTCTCCTCCTTCCACCACTCTCCTTTACTATCACCACTCCCACTATGCTGCGCACATACGACGCCCCGCATAGAGGCATACCCTCCAGCACTGTTCCCTCTTACAAATATGCTGACTGGCCTATCACTATCACATCTCCTGTCTCTGGGCATAAGACTTACTGCCCCCACCCAGAGTATTACCACCTTTTACTGCTTCTCTCCCCAGTCTGCAACACTCAGCAATATAAACCATCCAGATGTAGGCAGTTTAAGGAGTCAAAACTCCTTGCTCGATCTCTTCTAAGAATTATATTACTCCTCCTACTTCTCTCCAGTAGTATTCGTCTGAACCCAGGTACCCTCATGGCATCCAGTTTCCCATGGACCCTCACACTAGCCTCCATTAATATTTGAAGCCTTCTGCCAAAACTTGACAACCTCCAAGTTTGAATGTTACAGCACAAACCTGATATTTTAGCCATCAGTGAAACCTGGCTCTCTCCTAAGGTACCCGACAGTGCTATCTCAATTCCTGGCTACGTCATCTTCAGACTTGACCGTACTGGCAGTCGTGGTGGTGGCTGTGCCATTTACCTGAAGGGTACTCGAAAGGGTCAGGTCCTCCTACTGTCGCCTCCTGCCACTAACTCCCAAATTCTAGCAATCAAAATAATGATTGGTCAACAAAGAAAATCCATCACCTTAATATCTGTTTACATCCCCCATGACCAGGCCTCTGACATTCAAATGATAACCGAGTACCTCGACAATCCCCAACACTGCACTGACACAGCTGTCATGGGGAACTTTAATTTAAACTGGCTTGCCCCTAACACTGAACCGATTAAAGATGCTCTTGCATCTATAGACATCATCCAGATGGTATCCATGCCAACCTGCATCAACTACAGAACAGGCTCCAGCTTCCTCCTGGACTGGATTCTCACCACTCACCCTAGTAGAATCACTAACATCAGAGTACTACCTTACTAAGTGATCACACGCCATCTGCCAGTGGTCCAATAAGTCACCGAAATCTAAGCCCAAATTCACCTACAGACATTTTCTTTTTTTTCTGTATATACTTATCCTCCTGTCTGCCCCCAACTGCCCCCTTCTGACTGACACCTCCAGCCCCGTCACCCTGGTATCACCAGGACTTACCCCTGCCCGGTCGCTGGGTGCGGAGCCTACGGGAGGTTGGTCGTCATCTTGCAGTCGGAGGTGTTTTTCCACTTTTTTCTCCCTTCCTCTTGCTGGGGTGCACACACAGGACATGCACACATAGAGGTGCGCGCATGTCCACAGAAGTCCCACAGCACCCTCCCTTTGTCTGGCCCCTCAGACCCGCTCTGCCCTCCGGCCTCCACCGGGGGGTAGTCATTTGGCGGGAGTGCCAGCCCTTCCTCCCCAGGAGAGGAGAGCTGTCCTCTGGATGCTCAGTCCTCTCTGTCCTCTGCCAACCCCCGAGGGCCCATGCCTGTTCCTGAACATGGGTCACTGGCGTGGTGTGAGGTGTGGCGTCCAGCGCCTCAACCCCTTAGCGCCACCGGGTCGGCTGACCTACAGATATTTTCTAAAGAAAGGTAAACTCCCGCAGTTTTGGAAGGCACGCTCATTGATTGACTGATCCCCCATCAACTCCATGAGCTGCATTGATCTTGCTCTTAACTTCTTCATAAAGTGATTTAATGATGTGTGTGACCAGTTTGCCCCTACAAGAAAATAAAAATGAAGGGAATCTCAAACCTTTGGATCACCCCTGCACTAATAACCATGGTGAAGCACAGGGACAGTCTCTGGCACTGTGCTCTTGCCACTGGTCACCAGTCAGACCTGCAAAGTTACAAAGCAGCCAGAAACCAGTGTACTCAAGTGGTGTGGTGAGCCAAGCAAGACTATTATAAAAACGAACTTACTAACATCTAGGGTAATAACATATAATTCTGGGATAATATCAAAAGCCTTACCGGTAAACCCAATAAATACCCCCCAACCATGATTGAGGTTAACGGAACCCCTATCCAGGACCACAAGTTAACTGCCAACACCTTCAATGTTGCTTTTACTGATATAAGTGGGGTACTCCCACCTGACTTTTTCAATGATTCCACCTTGCCTGGCAATAATGTGAAATCTTCTTCTCCCCCAAAATACCTCACCCTTTTATTTCAGGAAAGTTTCCCTTGCCGAAGCTAGAAAACACCTTTTAAAGGTGCTAGGAAATCCCACATATAGCAGTGACACCTTGGATCTAAAACTTCTCTCTCTCACACTCGAGGTCATCCTACTCCCCCTCACAAATCTCCTGAACCTCTCGCTTTCCATCAAACAGTTCCCCTAGCTCTGGCAATATGCAGTCATGACGCCTGTACACAAACGTGGTGATAGGTCCCAACATACCAGTTACCACCCCATCTTAATCATCCCCCCACTCTCTAAAGCCCTTGAGCACATGGTTGCCAACCAACTGACAGAACACATCAACAAATATAACACATGTGCACAGCAACATGACTTTAGAAAAGCACATAGTACGACTACTGCCCCACTTGAATTTACTAACCACATTCATAAGGCCTTGGACACTGGGCATATACTAGGTGCAGGGTGTATAGAGCTAACCAAGGCATTTGACACCATCAGTCACCAGCTCCTCTTGTACTCCCTCCCTGCCCTTGGCCTGTCCTATGAAGTTATCAACTGGTTTGAAAGTTACCTGCTGGGAAGACACCGTGTTAAGATTGAGGATTCTTTCTCTCTGACTGCCTCCCCATGTATTCTGGGGTGCCCCAAGGGTCTGTCCTTGGACCGCTGCTTTTAAGCCTCTTTATCAGTAATCTTCCTGCAGCCTATAGCAACAATGTGACCCTTTGTGCAGATGATGCTGTCCTCTTTTCCACTCACACCACCCCTGTCCCACTATCTGCTGACCTGCACTCTAACTTTAACCATGTTGAAAAGTGGTTTGATCAGCATAAGTTGCTGATGAACTACAAAACAACCAAGGCCATGCTGTTCGACAATGCATGCAGTAAACACAAAACCGCTTGCTTAACTATCCTGAATAAGCAACACCTCTCACTTGACCAAGTCCATGCATTCAAATATCTCGGCATTACTTTAGACAGTCCACTTTCGTATGACACTCATGTTAGACTCATCTCCAGAGCCATAAACTCCAGGATAGGTGTCCTCTACCACCACCGCAATTGTCTAACCACTGAGGCAATGCGGATAGCTGTAACCAGCTGAGTCCTTTCTATTATCGATTATGGGCTAATCTTCTATGGATCTGCCACAGATACCACATTAAAAAGACTCAAGACAGCGCTGAAAAAGTGCTGTCAAATTGTGACAAGGGCTGGTAATAGGACGCATACTTGCGAGCTCTATAAACAATCATCATGGCTCCACCTGCATGGAAGAATAACCTACCAGACCTGCCTCCTTTCTTAAAAATCTGCCTCGGCCCCCCCCCCAGCTACACAGGCCCTTATGGCACCCACCTCTCCTACCCGTTGTGTTCGGAGCGCTAACAAATCCCAGTTCCAAATTCCTTTCTGCCATACATCTCAAGCACAATGCTCCTTTCTAATTAGGGCCCCTTCCCTTGTTAATGGGCTCCCTCCTGATGTCTCAGTAGAGAACAAACTAGGCCCATTCAAACACAAACTGCGCCTGCACCTCTCTACTCTCTGTAATTGTGACTGTACCACCTAGGTTGCCTCTCCTTCCATGCCCCTCCCTCTAATCTCCTACTCTTTTCCCCTATACTTCCCACCATCTGTCCTCCCCCTTCTTTTTTTTTTCACCCTTACCATTCCTGTTCACCCCTTTCCTCCATTTCTTTTCACTGCCCCATCTCTCTGCCTACCCTCCCATCCCCCTACACCCCCTTCTGACATCTGACTTTATCTTTCCCTATACAACCCCTGCCTGTCCTCTTCATTAATCCCCCCTCGCCCCCTTCTGCCTCTTATTGCACCCCTTCACCCCCTAGGCTCCTGTCCTCCTCCAGTCAGTGACTACCCATTCTCTCCCTCCCTCCTCTACTCTTACACCTTTCCACCCTCCCACTTTTCCCATTATATTCCCCCCGATTCCTGCCCTTCCCCATACCTCTCTTCCGTCTCCCACTCTTACCACCTTAGCTGTCATCACACTAGCACTTCTTGCAGCAACTTGCACTTACTGACAAAGTCTTATTTGACTGCTTCTTACCCCTCACCCCCACCCCCTTTACAATTTGATGTAACACCTCAGTGTTTGTATCTTAATCTGTTCTTGTCTGCAGTTCAAGCCACTGTGTAACCCATATTTCCTTGTATTTTGTTTCATTCGCTCTGTATTGTTACTTATTGTATTTCTGCTTCTGTCATGGAACCTTTGTAAATGAACCGTTGGTTCAAAGGTATTTGTAATCCTAGATCTTAATAATTAAATACTCTATTTATAATAACTGAGTGGCATTTTTGTTTTTCTTAACAAAAAGCCGGGTGTAATTCGGCATTATAACCAGCTACTTTCTGAAAGGGAAAGCTGCGAGCCAGAGTATGGCTCGCACCGCAGAGTTTTCTCCCGCAATCAGTAAAACAAAATCACCTGCCTGTAATTGTTGTCCCTGTAACAGAACTGCTTTGACCTCCTATCTCACTCCAGCCTCTTCCCCCCCCAACCCCTTTACAGGTCACATGCTTCAGATGACTAATGAAACCTGGTTTCTATGGTCACTGTTTTCCCCTCTGAAAATGCAACTCAAGACTAAAGAACTATTTTAACAAGTTAAAATCTTTTGAAATTTTACAGTTTCTAACGTTTCAAGTTTACTTTCACATAGATGTTAGTTAACTGAATTACAGAACCTTCTTAGCATGTTCAAAGTCCCAATGATGCAGTGGGTTCTCTTGCGCAGTTTGTCAGCACGCAGACCATTCTGTAAGTGCTACCCAATTCTTTTACTTAGCGTGCTCGTTTAATACCTAAAAAGTGTAAAGTCTTTGTTACGGTGTGGGTTCTACAGATGGACACAGGACTCAGTAATTAAGGTGCAACCCACGTTGGCTTGTGGGATATTTATTAATTTTCATAAACAAGTTATTGCACCATCCAAATAACATAAAAGTCCAAATGAAAATAACATCAAAAAAAAAAAACAACAAGCAACTGTGTTCAAGCAAAGTAACACAAGTATAATCCTTACAGTAGGAACCTTCTCTCTCCACTGGTCAGAAGATACTGACCCTATCTAACAGGTACCTGTTCAGGTAGGATTTATATACCCGCCTACCTGAATCAGGTGACACAGCATCATCAAAATAAAAATATCTTTTAATAGCTTCTAAAACAAATTTATACATATTCCTTAGTGTATTGCTTGATATAAACAACCTGTTTTAAGGTTTATCTCTTAAAAGTATTCTTTGGTAAAACTTTACCATTTCAAAAAATGTTCTCCAAACAATGATTGACAGGTTCCTGTTATAAATGTGGGCCACTAGGGGCCGCTGATCCCCTAACGGAACAGTCAGACTTCAGCAGGCTTCTGAGAGAACAGACCTCCTTCTAAGCAAGGGCCCTGCTCCAACTACACAGAACCAGAAAAGGAACTTCTTCAGTGAATCTTATCCTGTTTACTATTGGTTTGGTTTAGCTTTAAGAGTGTTGTAAAGTACATTGTATAAGGTATACATTTTATTTTATCTAGAAATACCCAGAGCTGTATTTAGTAGACAAAACCCAGATATTTAGCAGCTTATAAACAGAAGGCACAAGTCTCAGTGCAGCAGAACTAGAACAACACAGCATTCTGTACTACAGGGTTAAGCTTGCAGCAGGGAGAGTGCTTACACCAGGGAGAGTGCTTAGCACAGAAACCCTGTTCAAACAAAAACAAACTCTCTCTCTCTCTCTCTCTTAGCGAGACTCTCAAATGAGAATTCATAACATACAGTCTCCTGTCTATTTTCCAGACTGCAAATGAATATTATTCTGTCCTCCTTTTTAGACAGAAACAGTAAATAATGCTGGAATCTAACAAATATTTTATGGGAAATGGAGTGTGTATTTACTCATTACTTCAGGTAGTTAATCTGTTATATCCAAAACTTGATATTTAAGAGTACCCAAGGAAAAAGAGAAATAAAGCATGAAGAGGGTTAACGGGGCTGTAAGGAGGTGGCCTGCCTCCATACGGGAAAATACAGGGATAGCCTTAGAAGAGGGAGGAAAGTGTTGCAACCAAAGAAAGAAATAAAGGATGGTACTTTTATATAGTGGCAGGGACTAACCCTGTCACATATACCCCCCTTTAAAAGGAGGGAAGACGTTACAACAGATTCCCCCTCCAGCTACCCTGGAGGGGGTGGAACTCCCGCCCACCCACTCTCAGGAGTTCCATCCCAGGGTCTACAACAAAACACACTGACATAAAGTATGTCAGTAACAAACATACCCTGGGATATTTAACATCATTTGGGGCAACACATAGGGTGTATGCAACAGACTGAGGGACATAATGTCTGTCTTTTATGATCAAACACTGTCATGTTCTAAAGTCCAACCCCCTTACCATACGAGGGTTGGAGGAGCTCCGGCCCACCCACTCCGTGAAGCTCCATCCCAGGGTCCCAAATACATTAGCACCTAAAGTGCCAACACAAACAAAAAAATTAATTCATTATTACATTATCCTGGGATCTTTATTAAGTACCATTTTCCACTATGTACTTTCAATTCAATTTCAATGTTCAACTATTAGACCATCAGTAATTATTTCTTAGTGTTACCAGCTGAATTCTCGATTCCTGCCCCATATCGAGAAAGGAAATCAGCATTAGCATGTTCACTTCCCTTTTTATGTAACACTGTGAACCAGTATGGCTGCAAGGCCAAATACCATCTCATTATGCGGGGGGGTTTTCTCCCGCATCTGATGCAACCAACAAAGGGGGTTGTGGTCTGTGACAACTGTAAATTCTGCCCCCCAAAGGTAATACAGTACTTAAAGGCTTCAATTGCCCATTTAAGTGCCAGACACTCTTTCTCGATGGTTGCATACCTATGCTCCCTTTCATGTAGTTTCCTGCTCATATAGATAATGGGATGCTCTTCATTATCTATAACTTGCGTCAGGACTGCCCCCAAACCTACCCCTGATGCATTAGTTTGCACAATGAAGGGTTTAGTGAAGTCTGGGCTTCTCAACACTGGATATGCACATAGGGAGGCCTTTATTTGTCTGAAAGCTTAACCACATTCCTCAGTCCACTCTACTTTATTAGGATATCTCTTTTTAGTTAATTCTGTTAGAGGGCCTGCTACTGCTGAGAATCTGGGGATAAAGCGTCTATAGTATCCCGCTAACCCCAAAAAGGCACGGACCTGTTTCTTGGTCCAAGGTATATCACAGGTAGAGACTGCTTCTACCTTGCTTATTTCTGGGCGTAGAACCCCATTCCCTATAATAAAGCCAAGGTATTTAGTCTCAGTCTGCCCCATACAACATTTTGTGGGGTTGATAGTAACTCCTGCTTCAAACAACATGAAGTCTTGCTATATTATGACAGATGCAGTTTGTCCCACCATTAGAACTGCTCCGGAGGTGAAAGAGTTAACTTCCATGCAGAGCATGGAACTTAGAGCGCGAGCTCGGTTAGAGAAGCTCTGTTAGGGTGGTTTCAAACCGAAACCGTCAGATTCTTTACTCTGCCTCACTGAACAGTCGCTCCGGAGATTCCTCCTGCTGCTCGGTTCATTTCCTCGGTTTAAAGCGTCTTTTCTCGGTTAAATTTAACCAAACTGATCGGTTCAAGCTCTGTCTATGGTATTGTGGGCAATAGATAGGTTTTCTGTGTGGAACTTGTAAATGTTTATCGGTTCGGTTTGAACCGATCGAATTATGTTAAACTTGGTTTGAAGCCTTTTAAGGCTTGTTAGAGGCTGTTCCGGTTCTTATCAGTTCTAAAAAAACGGATTTCATTATGCTTTTTTCCACGACTCGTGACACGTGTTGGGAACTGATAATGGTGTCTTGCCTGGCACTGTATCAAAAGGGCAAGTTTTTGGTTAGGCTGGCATTATGTCTGAGAAACCCAAAAGAAAACCGGGCCCACTGGGTTTCAACACTGTAGGTTCTGGGGAAGTCTTGCCAAGGCTGACCCACACACCACATATGTTTATTGTCTGGGGTTTGACCACCTCAATGCAGACTGCCAGATTTGCAAGAATTTCCCTGCAGCCACCTAGATAAGAGAGTTGGCAGGCTCAGGACCAGAGGCCAAAAAGTCCGCTGACCCGGATGGCCAGCCCAGTTCGGTGCCAGCCGAACCGGAGGGAGTGCCCTCTGACCAGGGCCAGACTTCCTCGGGCAAACGTAAAGCTGACTCTGAGGAGCCAGTTCCAGCAAAGAGAACTAGAAAGTCAGCAGGTGTGGAGGCCAAAATTCCTTCTCCAACTGCTACAGAGATAGCCAGGGCAATACAGATTGTCCAGTCACTGTCCCCGGTTCCCTCCGAACCGCCACTATCTGGCAAAAGGTCGGTTTGGTCGGTTCCACCGGTTCAAGAATATGATATAGAAGAGTTTTATGAACCAGAGGAGGGGGAGGATGATTATGATCAGTGTGAATGTGACTTTGAAAGTCTGGATGTGCCCATTGAACCGGACATCTCCCCAGACAGACCTTTAGGTGAATCTCCCCCTAGGCTTGCTGAGTCCCCTTCTCATTTTTTGTTTTATAAAAAAGTTGCTGAAACCCTCCAGCTTCCTTTAGAGGTGGCTTTGGATGAGCAAGAGGAGCCTGACTATGTAGAGATGATGGATATCCCAGAGTCCAGGAGATTGTCCATCCCTTTACATAAATCTTTTAGGAAACAAACAATAAAAATTTTAAAAGCTCCTAATCCTGTGCCTCCTGTAGATAAAAGATGGACAGGAGGTACACTTTGTCAGGTCCTGATACAGATTTTCTTTCACAGCAATGCAGTCATGTTAGGTAGTTCAGGCTGCAGCCTGTGATAAAGCTAATATTCCCCTGGCTTCACATCCTCCTGACAAGGACTCCAGGAAGATTGACGCCATGGCCAAAAAACAATACATGGCAGCATCTTTGGGACTCAGACAAGCAAACTATATGGCTTATGTTGTGAGATACCAGAAATCTAGATGGGATACTGTCATGGCCTTAGCCAAACAGGTCCCTGGCCAGCTTGCAAAGGAGCTGGAGCAGGTGGCTCTTGATGGTATTGAGGCATCTAAGGTGCAATTCCATGCTGCAGTGGATTCTAATGATGTATCCTCTAGAGTCATGGCTACATCTGTGGCTTTTCGTAGATTGGCCTGGCTCAGGTGTACTACTTTGTCACAGGATACCCAGTCTAAGGCTATGGATTTTCCTGTGGGAAATTCTCTGTTTGGGAGCAGACAGAGAATTATATGAAGAAAATGGATGAATATAGAACCACTTATAGGAGTGCACAAGCCAAGGAACGACAAGCCACTCCTCAGAGGCAGCCCCTAGGGGTAGGGGCAGGCCTTTTCACAGGCCTTTTTACCAGACCCAGGCCTCCTCTTCAGCCTATGCTCAGAGGGGTTCTTCGGAGGGAGGCAGACGGGTACGAGCAGGCCTGCTCCCACCCCTCAGCCTAAAGCCCCTGCCAAACAGGCACCCTGATGGGATGCCCAGGGTCGGCTCATTACCTGTGGGGTAGGCTGGCTACTTGGCCAGGACTGGGAGTCTTTAACATCAGACAAGTGGGTCCTGGAAGTAGTGAGCCAGGGTCTGGTTCTCAGCTTCAAAAAATTTCCAAAGATGAGAGCCAGATCTTTTCCACCTGCAAACCCTTTATAGACTCTTGCTTTGGAAACAGAGGTCTCAACCCTTCTGGCTCTCAGAGCTGTAGAAAGGGTTTCTCCCCCACACCAGGGCAAGGGTCTGTACTCCAGGTACTTCCTTACCCCAAAAAAGACAGGAGAGTGGCGGCCTATCCTGGATCTAAGATATCTGAACAAGCACCTTTTAAAACCAAAATTCAAAATGGTGACTCTGGGAATGATTTTACCCTCCCTAAGGCCAGGGGACTGGCTAGCTTCCCTGGACCTCAAGGATGCCTACTTCCATGTTCTTATCAGAAGCTCCCATCGAGGTACCTCAGATTCGAACTGCCCTCAGGCCATTATCAGTTCAGAGCAATGCCCTTCGGCTCCTTCTGCCCCAAGGGTGTTCACAAAATGTCTGGCAGTAGCAGTTGCTCATCTAAGAAGGCAAAGATTGCCATTTTTCCCTACCTGGACGACTGGCTCATTGTGGGTCAGTCTCCAGACCAGGTCAAATCACACCTGCTAGTTACCCAGCAGCTGCTTACCTCTCTGGGCTTTCTTCTCAATCTTCCAAAGTCAGTTTTGGAACCTGTCCAGGTACTCACCTTCATAGGCGAGAACTGGACACAAAGCAGGCCAGACCTTCCTTCCCCTGGAAAGGGTAAGGACCTTGGTGGCCCTGGCCTCGTCCTTCACTCTGCAGGTCTCTCGACCAACAAGGCGTTTCCTGCAGCTCCTAGGACACATGGCTACTTCCACAGCTGTAGTGCAAGGAGCAAGATTTCAGATGAGGGACATTCAGTTCCATTTGAGAGCTTTCTGGTCTCAAAGAAGAGATCCCTATCCAAGTTAATCCCAGTGACTCGAACCCTGATCCAGGCCCTTCAGTGGTGGCAGGATCAGAGCAATCTGAGACAAGGTGCTTTTCATCCCTCTGTCCCACTCCTTGACCCTTACTACAGATGCATCCTCTTGGGATGGGGAGCTCACATGGGCGACCTCTCCACCCAGGGGTTATGGTCCCCAGGAATCTGTGCTCACATCAATCTGTTGGAACTCAGAGCTGTTTTCTAGCACTTCAGGTTTTTCTGCATCTGTTCAGAACAAGGTGGTACAGGTCAGAACAGACAACACCACTACAATGCGGTACATCAACAAACAAGGGGACACTCGATCTTCGGCCTTGTGCACCAAGGCGATGAAGTTGTGGTCTCTGGTTTATTCCCTGAACACTTCCCTCATAGCAGTTCACCTCCCAGGCAAGGACAATGTCCTGGCAGATGCTCTCAGCAGGATTTCCCAGGGCCATCACGAATGGTCACTGGATCCCCTAGTACTGGGGATAGTTTTGCCAGATGGGGCACTCCTCAGATAGATCTTTTTGCAGCCCCAGACAACCATCAACTTCCACTTTTTTGTTGCAGGCCCCCAGTGTTGGGCTCAGTTCCCCTGGATGCCTTTCTCCTCGATTGGGAAGGGAAGTTCCTCTATGCCTTTCCCCCCTTCCCTCTCCTGTTCAAGGTACTAGTCAAAATCAGGTTTCAGCCCTGCAAGATGATCCTGATTGCTCCAGACTGGGCCAGGCAGCCCTGGTACCCACTCCTTCTGTCCTTAGCAGTCCATCTTTCCCTGTGTCTCCCCAGGAACCACTATCTGTTAACCTGTGCTCAGGGGAGAGTTTGGTATCCAAATCTCAAATCCCTCAACCTCAAGGCCTGGCTGTTGAGCAGTTAGAGTTTGCTGATCTGCAACTTTCTCAAAGTGTTCTCGAAATCTTGAAAGCTGCTAGGAAGCCTTCCACCAGGGCTACCTATAACTCCAAATGGAAAAGGTTTTCCATATGGTGTTCTGGGAAGCATATTTCCCCGGAATCTGCTGATTTACCAACTGTATTGGATCATATGGTCCATCTTAATTCTCTGGGACTGAGACCAGCTACCCTGAAAGTGCACTTGGCAGCTGTCTCTGCTTTCATTTCAGCAGGGAAGCCCTCTTCTCTTTCTGCTCACCCTGTATTTTCCAAGTTTTTTAAGGGATTGCTTCATACCAATCCTCCATTCAGGGACCCTGCCCCTGCTTGGGATCTTAATGTTTGCATTGCTCAGCTGATGCAACCCCCCTTTGAGCCTCTGTCTTCGGCAAAGCTTAAGTATTTGACTTGGAAATCTGTATTTCTAGTAGCCATCACTTCTGCCAGGCGCATAAGTGAGTTACAGGCTTTATCAGTGGAGACTGACTTTATTTCCTTTCACAGGGATAAGGTAGTCCTCAGGACTAACAGGAAGTTTTTGCCTAAGGTGGTTTCGGATTTCCACCTTAACCAATCTATTTCACTTCCAGTGTTCTTCACTGACCATTCCTCCTCTGGTGAGAGGAGGCTGCACAGCTTAGATGTTAAGAGGGCCCTAAGTTACTACATAGATGCACTAGGGTCACAGGTTTGACTCCTCCAACTATTTCTCACTTATGGTGAGGTTGGGAAAGGAGACCTGACACTAAGAGATCCATTGCCAGGTGGATCGCCTCTTGTATCAATTTTGCTATCAAAAACTGGGTAAGGTCCCCCTCAGGCCTGAGGGCTCACTCTACCAGAGGTACAGCTGATCTCTAGCTGCTGCTAGAGACATCTCTATCTTGGAGATATGTCAAGCAGCTACTTGGAAAACATACACACTTTCACCAAGCATTACTCCTGGATATCCAGGCCAGAGGGATGCTCGGTTTAGCCAGCCGTGCTTCAGAGCCTATTCCTAAGTAGGTTCTGTCCCTCCTCCATGGAGGTACTGCTGTGTAGTCAGATCTGTCATAATATAGCAAGACTTCATGTTGTTTGAAGAAAAATTACTCACCTTAGTAATGTTGTTTCTTCTAATGGATCTTGCTATATTATGACCTCCCCCCAGCCTGCCCCTCTCAGAACTTCTACTTCGGGTATGGGGTGGGCAGTCCACTGTTGGCACTTATTGATGCCCCCTTTTATGTTTGGGTGTTGTGTTTTATTTAGTTATTTTATCTTATTTTTCTGGTCCCCTGACTTGAGTCTTGGTGTTGGGGCCAGGAAAATGTGTGAATATTTTAGTAGCCAGTTGGCTAGTGTAGGTTACAGCTTCCACACAGAGCCTTAGTGAGTTTTGCTCGTAAAGATCTGACGGTTTTGGTTTGAAACCACCCTAACAGAGCTTCTCTAACCGAGCTCGGATTTAAGTTCCATGCTCTGCATGGACGTTAACTCTTTCACCTCCGGAGCAGTTCTAATGGTGGGACAAACCGCATCTGTCATAATATAGCAAGACTCCATTAGAAGAAACAAGATTACTAAGGTGAGTAATTTTTTCCTTTTTGGATCGCCCCCAGAATTTTTTCTAGATGCTGTAAATGTGTCTCCCAATCAGGGCTAAACACCACCACATCATCTAAATAGGCAGCACAACAAGATGCATATGGTTGAAGCATTTGGTCCATGAAATGCTGGAAGGTAGCCGGCGCTCCATGGAGGCCAAAGGGCATTGTAATGAATTCAAACAACCCTACAGGGGTACTGAATGCAGTTTTCTCTCTAGACTGAGGGTAAGAGGTATCTGCCGTATCCCTTGTGAGATCAGGCGTGAGATGTACTTAGCATCTCCCCAGGCGTCAATAATGTCGCTATCCTTGGCATGGGATATCTGTCTAGAAGGGAGATGTCATTTACCCTCCAGAAGTCTAGGCAAAGGTGGATACCGCCTTCCTTTTTGTTAACAATTACCAAAGGAGATGACCAGGTGCTACGGGAAGGCTGAATGATTCAGAACCGTTCCATAGATCTTACTTCCATTACTACCTCATCCCTTACATGTACGGGTAAACGATACGGTTTTTGATGTATTGGAGTACTCTGTCATTCTCATGTCATGCTCTATGCCAATAGCTCGACCAGGTACATTGGTAAAGGTGTGTGTAAAGGTAGTTAACAACTGTTGCATTTAGGTGTGTTGGTGAGGTGTTAAGTCAGGGTTAATTTTTACTTCCTGAATCTGTCCAGGACATTCTAATCTCCTATAGGCTACCTCTAGTTCAGATTCTTTAGGTTCTGTCTGGATGTAACAGCTCAGCCTAGGGGATTCTGGTCTCTCATGTCATAATTTTAGCACATTGGCATGGTATATCTGCTTATTGCTCCTCTTATTAGGCAGGTGGACCTCATACGTGACCGGTCCTACCTGTCTAATAATTTTGTAAGGGCCTTGCCATTTCATCAAGAGCTTGTTCTCACTGGCAGGTAGAAGGAGTAATACCTGATCTCCTATGGAGAATTGTTTATGTCCTACCCTTTTGTCATACTCTGCTTTCTGTTGGACTTGCTTGTCTAATAATGTACGATGAGCCATTGTGACATATTTCTTAAGACGCTGCCTTAATGCTGTCATATACTGTAATACTCCCAGTTTTCCTATTTGAGAATTTTCCTCCCAATGTTCTTTGATAACATGTAATGGCCCGCGGGGGTTTCGGCCATACAAGTGGGAAAATGGGGAAAAAAAACAGTTGAAGCTTGGGGTACTTCTCTGTAGGAAAACAGGAGGTAGGGCAGAAATGCGTTCCAATTTTTTCCCTCCTCATTAACAAACTTCTGCAGCATTTTTTTGAGCATTTGGTTGAACCTTTCCACCAACCCATCTGTTTGAGGATGGTATGGGGAGGTTCTCACAGCTTGTATTCCCAGCAACCTATATAGTTCTGTGAGCATCACCGAAGTAAAATCGGTACCCCTGTCAGTTAAGATCACCCTTGGGATGCCCATTCTGCTAAATACCTTAGCCAGCTCTTCTGCAACCCTTTGGGCTGTTACAGTTCTCATCGGGATTGTCTCTGGATACCTGGTAGCATAGTCACAAATGACTAGAATAAATCTATTACCCTTAGAACTAGTTTGTAGGGGCCCTACCACATCCATGGCGATCCGATCAAAAGGCTGGCTAACTAAGGGTATACTCTGGAGGGGCACCATATTCTTCTTCCCTGTCTGGGCTACCTTCTGGCATTCTGGGCAGCTCTGGATATATTCAGCCACTCGCTCATGAATACCCGGCCAATAAAATCTACACAGAATTCTATTCAGAGTGGTGTCCCTCCCAGAATGCCCGGCCAGAGGGATATAATGAGCCAAATGTATGATGTTATTTTGATACTTCTGGGGGACAACCAATTGCATTACTGTATTCCCATTTCTGGGATTGGTACACTCTCTATACAGTATATCATTTACCAAAAGTTATCTAGGAGATCCATCATCAACATGTTTTTCAACTTGAGAAAAAGAATAAGTTAATGATACATCTTGTTTCTGGTCATGAGCTATAGTCTCTGGCTTAATGTTCACAGGTCCCATAATGTTTTTGTTTTGCCAGTCTTTCTTTTCTTTCTTTTTTGCTGCTTTCCCCTTTCCTAGCTTTACCTGGTGCTTCAGACAGTTCCTCGGTAAAGGGAAAGACCTTGTCCAGCTGTTCGTCTATATGTTTAGCTTGTGACCGGGTTGGTGTAGCCACAACAGGTGACATCTCATTATTTACCATCAGGGTGGAAAAGTCAGAGTGATCCTGTCCAATAATTACTGGAACAGGCAGATGTGGAACAATCCCAACAGTCAACTCTTGAGTACTTCCATTTATTGTTAACTTCACTGATGTAGTTGAATAAAAATGCATATCCCCATGTATGCATGTAACCATGGTCCCTCCTCCTGATTTCTCTGCCCCTTCTACCAGGTCAGCTCGAACCAGCGTCTGACGGCTCCCAGAGTCTATAAGACCAAGTACCTTATGGGGACCCATTTTAACAGCAGTAATGTATGGTGCCCAGTTGGCTAAAGCCAAATGTCCAAAGTCTCTTCTTACTGCTGGACAGTTTCTTATCAGGTGACCCTTTTTCTGGCATCCATGGCACACTCTCTCAGATAAGGGTACCCTCTCCCTCCTTTCTCTTCTTGCTTCTGGATTTGGTCTAGCATTATTATTAGAAAAGGTAGTTCTTACCAGATTCGTAGAAGAAGAGAATGCAGGCCCTCCAAGATTCCTTCCTCTAGCAGGTCGTGCAGCCAGGAAATCCTCTGCCAGGGTGATCGTTTTCTCTGCTCCCTCAGGCTTTTGTTCTGGAACCCACAATTGGACATCTTGTGGTAGTATTTTAATGAACTGCTCAATTGTGATGGCTTCCATTATTTGTTGAACTGTTTTAGTACCCGGCTGCAGCCACTTGTCACTCAGATCCTTCAGGCGAGCGTAAACCTCCCTCGGGGTATCCGTGGACTGCATTTTCAGGAACCTAAAACATTGCCTGTAGGTCTCTGTATTGATGTCATACCTTTGTAAGATCTCCTTTTTCACCAGTTCATAGTCTTCTGCATCTTGTATGGCCAGACGGCTATACACCACTTGGGCTCTTCCAGTTAGTTGAGGGGCAACGCGTACTACCCACTGTTCTTTGGGCCACCCACACATTTGAGCTACCCTCTCAAACATCGTAAGGTACGCCTCAATATCATCAGAGTCTTGTAAGCAGGCCAATTTAATGTCTCTTGGGCCTCGTGGGCTTTTCGCATGTTCAGTTCGTATGGCCTGTAACACCCTCATGGTGTCTGCCCACTTGGCGTCTTGTCTCCTCCGGTCAATCTCTCGTTCTTTATCCAGCTGAACCTGCCGGACACATAGCCATTTTAATAGCTCCCCTATATCTTCCATAGGAGCTTGTTCCATATAGGAAGCATCTACCCCTTTTTCCAGGTCTTCGGTCTCCCGGGGTTGCTCCAAGGGCAACTCATCTCCAGGCTCACTGTGCTCTTCTTCGGCCCTCTCGGATGGTTGTCTTTTTAATTTTTGGTCTAACATCAGGCAAACCTGCCAGCAACTGTGCCCCCGTCTGGGCCGCCATACTTCTTGCAAGGGTGCCTTGTGCCTGGCCACCCGCTGCCATGTCCACCTCGGGTATCAGGTAGTACCCATCGCGATGTCTCCCTTCCTTGGCAAGATGAAGTAGGCAGTAGAAATCCCACGGCTGACACCACTTGTTATGGTGTGGGTTCTACAGATGGACACAGGGCTCAGTAATTAAGGTGCAACCCACGTTGGCTTGTGGGATGTTTATTAATCTTCATAAACAAGTTCTTCTTGCACCATCCAAATAACATAAAAGTCCAAATGAAAATAACATCAAAAGAAAAAAAATAACAAGCAACTGTATTCAAGCAAAGTAACACAAGCATAATCCTTACAGTAGGAACCTTCCCTCTGTACTGGTCAGAAGATACTGACCCTATCTAATAGGTACCTGTTCAGGTAGGATTTATATACCCGCCTACCTGAATCAGGTGACACAGCATCATCAAAATAAAAATATCTTTTAATAGCTTCTAAAACAAATTTATACATATTCCTTAGTGTATTGCTTGATATAAACAACCTGTTTTAAGGTTTATCTCTTAAAGTATTCTTTGGTAAAACTTCACCATTTCAAAGAATGTTCTCCAGACAATGATCGACAGGTTCCTGTTATAAATGTGGGCCACTAGGGGCCGCTGAATCCCTAAAGGAACAGTCAGACTTCAGCAGGCTTCTGAGAGAACAGACCTTCTTCTAAGCAAGGGCCCTGCTCCAACTACATAGAACCAGAAAAGGAACTTCTTCAGTGAGTCTTATCCTGTTTACTATTGGTTTGGTTTAGCTTTAAGAGTGTTGTAAAGTACATTCTATAAGGTATACATTTTATTTTATCTAGAAATACCCAGAGCTGTATTTAGTAGACAAAATCCAGACATTTAGCAGCTTATAAACAGAAGGAACAAGTCTCAGTGCAGCAGAACTAGAACAAAACAGCATTCTGTACTACATGGTTAAGCTTGCAGCAGGGAGAGTGCTTAGCACAGAAACCCTGTTCAAACAAAAACAAACTCTCTCTCTCTCTTAGTGAGACTCTCAAATGAGAATTCATAACATACAGTCTCCTGTCTATTTTCCAGACTGCAAATGAATATTATTCTGTCCTCCTCTTTAGACAGAAACAGTAAATAATGCTGGAATCTAACAAATATTTTATGGGAAATGGAGTGTGTATTTACCCATTACTTCAGGCAGTTAATCTGGTATATCCAAAACTTGATATTTAAGAGTACCCAAGGAAAAAGAGAAATAAAGCATGAAGAAGGTTAACAGAGATGAGGGGCCTGTGTAAGGAGGTGGCCTGCCTCCATACGGAAAATACAGGGATAGCCTTAGAAGAGGGGAGGAAAGTGGTTGCAACCAAAGAAAGAAATAAAGAATGGGTACTTTTATTTAGTGGCAGGGACTAACCCTGTCACAGTCTTCATTCGGTAAACTCACTGGAAGTTACTCAGCATCATTCATTCATTTCAAATGCAACTACTTCTTAATGTAAAAATTGACTGTATATTTATATAATTGCTGTGACAAAAAAATGCTCCCAGCAGCAATTATATATAAAAAAAGCATGGGGTGGTGTGTAAACTCAAATGTTACACACACCCTCAGTGTGATGTTTAGATAAACCCTTCAAGCTTCACTCTGAGTTTATGTTGCATTCCACACCTCAGGTGTATGTAAAATTCTCATTATACTCACCACCCCATGCATTATTCTACATTTATAAAATAGGCAAAAGATTTCAAGCAATCTGATTGGTTGTTAGCCGTGCATTAGATGTGTCTAATGCACAGCTAAAACTAGAACCCCCATTTAGAATACACAGGCTCATTTTATAAGTGCAATAAGACCTCCGGGATAAGATTAGATAGTTCTAATGCACGCTAGAGGATTGACGACTGCCTCTGGCCTGCGGCTCACTACGCCCTCTCTAGCCGCGCATTTAGAACTGTCTAATGCACACCCCAGCGTGTCTTATTGCTTACATAATGCAAACTGTACATACAGTGTAATATTACAACACAGTTATGTTTCATTTAGGAACTTGCGTGCATGCTGTATCCCTAATTACTTTATGACTGTCTGCAAAACTAAAGAAAACAGAACCCTAAAACTAACACTTCATCTTCATTGGTGGAAATAACTCATAATTTATCATATTATCCACCAGGAAGGGCCGGGACCTGAGGGAAGCAGAGGTGCCCGTGTAGTCTGGGTGTGTGGTGCCAAGTTTCTGCTGGTCTCTGGATTTGACAGGTAGAGTCTGTCCCTTTTTTAATTTCCACTTTCAGCAGTGATAGCATGATAAATGTCTATCTAAAAATTGTGTATTTTAATGTGTTATTTAAACATTTGTATTTTATTATGCAGTGGTGTATATGACACTACAGTAATTGTTTTTATTATTTTATAAGGCAGTATTTTTGGTCCCATGCATTGGATGCTATTTAAAATGAGAAATTCCATTTTGTACAAAATGTTGGCACAAACTAGAAAATAATGTGTTTATTCTTAAACAGAACAACCACTAATATCTTCTGAGCATTTCCAAAAACACAGTTTTTTATAATATATTTTATAATGCTTGAAATTACATTTTGAGAGCAGTAACATTTGAACTGTTAAGTTTAGATACTTAAGTTCTTTTTTAAAGAAAACTTGGAGTCTGATCAACGTGAGTATATCCTAACAGTACAGGTCTCATTAGTTGATACATGTGTATACATGCTGATATGCTATGTTGTTAAAAATAACAGTATTTAAAAACAATTGAACCAAATTATGTTTTTATGTATGCTTATATGAAAAATGTAGCAACATCATATATTAACATATAAACTTAGCTGACCCAAAGCTTTCATTTGAGAAAAAAAATATATGTTTCTAGCCCTAACGGTTTCTAAGTTATCCTACTTAAAAGGAATTATCTTTTGAAAGGTCTAACTTTGGAACTGTTGCTTTTTTAATGAAAGTTGAGAGTCACTCCTTTCGATACAGTTTCCATGTATTGCTACAATTCTACATGGATTAATACTTTCTGAAACTGCTGTTGAGTCTATTATACATGAATGTTTTTTAGTTGCGACATAGCTAAAGAAAAATGGCAAACCCATTGTATGTATACTATTTTTTGTATCTACATACTGTATCAATACTAATTTTTGTAATAACATAAAATTGCATTACAGCTTTAAAAACATTTTTACAAAATACTTTTTACTTGTCTTCATTTTGGTGATTTTATACATTATTTAGTTAGAATCTGAGTAGTTTGCAACTTATTTTCCATTCGTCTTATGTCCTTAACCACACTGTGAACGTTTCACTGTCCCCTTTAGTAACCACTATTCTTCCTTGCTTTAGCCGGCTTCACCTGTGAAAGCATTGTTAGATAATAAACTTACTGAATGAATGAAAATAGTGATCAGGGTGGAGGTGAGGATGATAACCTATGTCTTGTGTTTGCAGCCGCAGTGAACGCCAGCTTTACCTGTACAGTACTGAGTCTTTGTCCTCTGGGCCTGTTGCCAGCATCAGCAGTGACCTGTCCCCCTCCACACTTATTCCATTTTATGATGAGGACACCAGCACTGTCTTCCTGACTGGAAAGGTAATCAGTGAAATGAAATCCATCCAGGAGAAGTAGCATTGGCTGTAGGTGAGGCATGTGTCACGACTGACAGGTCAGGTACAGCTGTGGACTGAGAAGGTACAATATCAGTAGTGACAGGTATAGCTGTGGGCTGGTCAGGTAACACTAATGACAGGTCAGGTACAGCTGTGGACTGAGAAGGTACAGTATCAGCAGTGACAGGTATAGCTATGGGTTGGTCAGGTAACAGTAATGACAGGTCAGGTACAGCTGTGGACTGAGAAGGTACAGTATCAGTAGTGACAGGTATAGCTGTGGGCTGGTCAGGTAACAGTAATGACAGGTCAGGTACAGTATCAGCAGTGACAGGTATAGCTGTGGGCTGGTCAGGTAACACTAATGACAGGTCAGGTACAGCTGTGGACTGATAAGGTACAGTATCAGCAGTGACAGGTATAGCTATGGGTTGGTCAGGTAACAGTAATGACAGGTCAGGTACAGCTGTGGACTGAGAAGGTACAGTATCAGTAGTGACAGGTATAGCTGTGGGCTGGTCAGGTAACACTAATGACAGGTCAGGTACAGCTGTGGCCTGAGAAGGTACAGTATCAGCAGTGACAGGTATAGCTATGGGCTGGTCAGGTAACACTAATGCCAGGTCAGGTACAGCTGTGGACTGAGAAGGTACAGTATCAGCAGTGACAGGTATAGCTATGGGCTGGTCAGGTAACACTAATGACAGGTCAGGTACAGCTGTGGACTGAGAAGGTACAGTATCAGCAGCGACAGGTATAGCTATGGGCTGGTCAGGTAACACTAATGACAGGTCAGGTACAGCTGTGGCTAAGGCAGGTATCACTAGTGACAGGTCCTGTACAGCTGTGGGATGGACAGGTGTCACAAGTGACAGGTGAGGTACAGCTGTGGGCAGTGCAGGTATCACTAATGATAGGTCAGGTACAGCTGTGGGCTGGGCAGGCCTCTCTAGTGACAGGTCAGGTACAACTGTGGGTTGGGCAGGCATCACTAGTGTCAGGTCAGGTACAGCTGTGGGTTTGGCAAGTATCATTAGTGACAGGTCCTGTGCCTCTGTGGGGTGGCCAGGCCTCTTTAGTGACAGCTCTGGTACAGCTGTGGGATAGACAGGTTATCACTAATGACAGGTCAGCTACAGCTGTGAGTTGGGCAGGTATCAGTAGTGACAGGTCAGATACAGTGGTATCATGAGTGACAGGTCATTTACTGCTGTAGGGTGGGCATGCCTGTCTAGTGACAGGTCAGGTACAGCTGAGAGATGGACAGGTATCACAAGTGACAGGTCAGGTACAGCTGTGAGATGGGCAGGTATCACTCATGACAGGTAAGGTACAGCTGTGGGATTGGCAGGTGTCACAAATGACAGGTAAGGTACAGCTGTGGGATGGGCAGGTATCACTCTTTACAGGTAAGGTACAGCTATGGGATGGGCAGGCATCACAAGTGACAGGTCAGGTACAGCTGTGAGATGGGCAGGTATCACTCATGACAGGTAAGGTACAGCTGTGGGACGGGCAGGTATCACTCATGACAGGTAAGGTACAGCTGTGGGATGGGCAGGTATCACTCATGACAGGTAAGGTACAGCTGTGGGATGGGCAGGCATCACAAGTGACAGGTCAGGTACAGCTGTGAGATGGTCAGGTATTACTCATGACAGGTAAGGTACAGCTGTGGGATGGGCAGGCATCACAAGTGACAGGTCAGCTACAGCTGTGAGATGGACAGGCATCACAAGTGACAGGTTAGGTACAGCTGTGGGATGGGCAGGTATCGCTCTTTACAGGTAAGGTACAGCTGTGGGATGGGCAGGTATCACTCATGACAGGTTAGGTACAGCTGTGAGGTGGGCAGGTATCACTCGTGACAGGTCAGGTACAGCTGTGAGATGGGCAGGTATCACTCGTGACAGGTAAGGTGCAGCTGTGGGATGGGCAGGCTTCACAAGTGACAGGTCAGGTACAGCTGTGAGATGGGCAGGTATCACTCGTGACAGGTAAGGTACAGCTGTGGGATGGGCAGGTATCACTCTTCACAGGTAAGGTACAGCTGTGGGATGGGCAGGTATCACCCATGACAGGTAAGGTACAGCTGTGGTTGGGCAGGTATCAGGATTGACAAGTCTGATAGAGCTGTGAGCAGGGCAGGTGTCAGGTCAGATACAGTGTGAGCGGGTCATGCACACTAGTGACAGGTCAGGTATAGCTGTGGGCAGGGCAGGTGTCACAGGAGAGAGGAGGCACCCTCTTCTTCTGTGGTTTGAGATGTTTACAAGCAGGAGATGTTTACAAGCAGGACTGGTACAGTACAGTACTGTGTGAGAAAACATATAGCTTCCTCATCCACAATCTTGTGGTGGGGTTGAAATCTGTAAACCAGAAAATGTATTCATCATGTAAGATTTGATGACGGTTTCTCTTTTTTCTTAGGGTGACACAAGAGTTTACATCTATGAGGTTCTCTCAGAGCCTCCCTACTTCCTGGAGTGTAACAGCTTCAATTCCAGTGACCCGCACAAGGTGAGGTCATGAATGGACAAAGCTGAGAATACATAAACACAATACAATCCAGATTTAACCCTCTCCCTGCTAGACAGTTTAGCGCGCTTTACTCTCACTGAACCATCTTGATTGCTGTATTAACATACACATATGAAGGACTGCTTATAGCAACACATATTACTGCAACTTGAAATATAACATCCCCTAGGAGGTTTTTGTTAGTTACAGACTATATGGACTTTTATTTAGTGAGAAATGGCATAACTGCAGTGCCCTATGTAAGAAAGTTATATATAGTATAAAAAGTTCAAATTTAATGCAGTCCTTCTCCCGTGTGCAGCAAAATGGAGGACCTGTCTTCATGTCAAGATTAACATGCTTTTACACTGCTCACATCTGTCAACGAACCAATTTTATTTCTTTTTGCAAAGCAATAAAAAGAATTATTAAAAAATAAAACTTGTAGATATGAAAACACAAATTGTCAGTTTGATATACAAAATATGATAATATTAAAGATATGTATATTCTTTCTTAGGGATTCGTCTTCTTGCCAAAGACAGAATGTAATGTACGAGATGTTGAATTTGCTAAAGCGTTGAGGCTGGGAAACAACTCTGTGGAGCCAGTCGTATTCCGAGCCCCACGAGTGAAGGTAGGACACTGAATGACAGGACTGTGGGGTTTGGGTCTCATCAAACAGGCACAAGTGTGAGAGAAGAATTAGAGCTGAAACCATGAAATACGGGGCCAGAACCAGTAGTGGCCCAAACATGGAAGAACTCAATTCCAATAGAATCTCAGCAGGTGTGGGGGTAGGGGAATACAGGCTCCAAGGAGCGCAGATAGAGTGAAGATATAGGATGCAAATCTGTACATAAACTTTAAGCAACAGTCCTGTTCAGGCTCAATGATAAGAGAGTGTGGAGTCATTACTCAGTGTTGGACATTGTATTAACTTACAAAGAGTAACGCAATGTTTTTTTTTGGGGGGGGCGGGCTGTGAGGGGATGAGTAATTGAGCAGCTGGGTGTTAACATTTTTTATATTTTTTTTTACCCAAATAACTGAATTACTTATTGAGTATTGGGAGGGCAGCAGGGGTTGACTATGCAGAAGAGGACCAAGAAAAAGCTGCCATCATGAACAGGTACTTCTGCTCAGTCTTAACAGTGGACAGAGAGGGACAGATTTCTTTAACTGGGTGATCGGGGAAATAGATTAGGAGAAGGCAGTGGACTTGGCCTATCTGGACTTTATCAAGGCCTTCAACACTGTGCCACACAGGACACTGATTAGGAAATTGAGCAGCCTAGGGGTCAGATCCAAAGTGGTGAACTGGACTGGAAACTGCTTAATGGATATGTGACAGAAGGAGCTGGTTAACAGCACTTACTCTAATGATGAGAATGACCAGTGGGGTGCCGCATGGTTCAGTTCTGGAACCAGTCCTTTTCAGTGTCTTCATAAGTGATATTTAAGCAATAAGGCATGACCAAGGGTTATGTTAATGGTCTGTTAATCACCTTCTGGGGTGTACTATGGTACGAGGTGAAGCCGAGTGCCACATGCCCCTAGAGGGTGATTAACTGACCATTAACATAATCCCTGGGAGTGCCTTATTGCTGTTATAATAAAAAAAAATTTAAAGTGTTAAACCTTGTTCAGCATATGGCTAAGCTCTACATGTATGTTAATAAAAGATTAACATAAGGCTGTTAGAATGTTTGCAGCCAATCAGAAAGCTCCATTTCTCAGACCCTTTTTATAATACAGAAGAACTGGAAGGGAAGCTATGCCTTTTTGCAGATGTGGTAAACATTTAGGAGGGGTACAGAGAATGCACAGGGATTTTGGGAAACTCAAGGAACGGTCAAGAGCATGGCAGTTGGGGTTCAGTGCCAAAAAATGAAAAATCATGCACCTGTGGCATAGGAACGCAGGAGCGGGGTTTAGAATGGGGGGAGGTACTGACAGTAACGAAGCAGGAAAGGGACCTTAGGGTTATCATAACTGATGACCTCAAAGTGGCAGGTCAGCATGACAAAGCAGTGGGTAGGATTACTGGGATGCTGGGGTGCATAGGGAGGGCTATCTCCAGCAGGAGGAGGGAGGTGGTGTTGCCACTGTATCGCTTGCTGATGAGACTCCACCTGGAGCACTGTGCCCAGCTTTGGAGGCCACGCCTCAGAAAGGTCATAGGGTGGAATCAGTCCAGAGAAAGGGAACTAAAATGGTGCAGCCCTACGATGCGAGACTGACGGATCTCAGCATGTACACCCAGGAAGAGGGGCGAGCAAGAGGGGACATGATAGAGACCCACAAGTACCTCACCTGGCATGAACAGGGTGCAGGAGGGGAATCTCTTTCAAATGAAAAAGTGCACTAGGAGCAGGGGGCATTGTGATGATGGGGGGTTAAGAGGAATGTGAGGAAGTACTATTTCACTGAAAGGGTAGACACCTGGAATAGACTGTCAGCAGAAATAGTGGTGGTGAAAATATTGTGGGGTTTCAAGCATGTGTGGGATAGACATAGTGGAATATTAATAAATAGGCAGGAAGGGGGGAGGGTCTCCATAGACCAGTTAGGATCTGCAGAGGCCAACTCATCAGGGAACAACTGGATAGACTGGATGGGCCCAGCGGTCTTTTTCTGTCAACAAATTCTATGTTTCTGTGTCTAGGAATGGAAGGGGGCGTGATCATGATAAAGTCAAATATTTGTTTTAAAATCATGTACCATAAAAAAATGACAGATCCCAAAACAAAACACAACTATGTATGAGATCCCATTTCAGGATTCTGATAACATCATTAAACCCCTCAAGCTACACTTTCATGGTTTGTGATGGCATCAGAATCTTTCAATGAAATTCTATCCCTGTTGGATGTGGTTTGCGTTTTTTTATTTCATTTATTTTTTAAAGATTCCCCTTTGACGTTAAAAGCTCTTTAAACAGTTATCAATAAAGAGACCTCATTTCTCTTGTACAAAGACATCCAGTTCAGGTTCTGTTAGATATAGTACTTGTAAGTGTGAACATGGCGGCTCAACACAGAGTGACACCGGAAGTTGTGCTTTATCAAACTCCGACATAGTAAGGTGCATAGTTTGCCGTACTTCTCCCTTTCACAGTGATTTGAAGATTGTGAGGGTCATCGGAAGCTGTATGAGGGTCGTGAGGGCTCAGGAAGTGCCTGCCTTCCCCAGAAATCGCCTTGCAGAACACCCCCCACCCCCCAGGACTGCCAGAGCTGCAGGGGTCGTCGGAAGCTGTACGAGGGTCGTGAGGGCTCAGGAAGTGCCTGTCCTCCCCAGAAATTGTCTCGCAGAACTCCCCCCCCCCAAGACTGCCGAAGCTGCAGGGGTCGTCGGAAGCTGTACGAGGGTTGTGAGGGCTTAGGAAGTGCCTGCCCTCCACAGAAATCGCCTCGCAGAACGCCGCCCACCCCCCCAGGACTGCCAAAGGTACGGAAATACTGAAAAAGCGCTTACAGGAGCCGCGCCAGCCTGTTGTACACAGTGTTTTGTTTTGGCACCAAAGCATTTTTGAGTTCTGTACTCCTGAGAAAGGACTTCGCTTCTAATCTCAAATATGCCTTTAAGAGTCGGCGCAGCACTGCAGATAGTTTTTTGCGCTGATTTCTTTTTGCAAATTCTACAGTTTGCCTGTAATTGAACAAGTACCTTAAGAGTTCTAGTTTTGCTGAGCGCTGATCTCTTTTTGCAAATCCTACAGTTTGCCTGTAATTGAACAAGTACCTTAGCCTGCAGCTTTCGTGAGAGCTGTTGTATGTATAGTTCAAGTTAACTTGCACTAATCCTAGCTCACTTAGCCTCTCACAGCAACAGATTACTCAGTAACCCTGCATAACATTAGAAGGCTTCAGTTTATCCTGCATAGCTCTGCATTCTCCTTTGTCCTTACCTTAGCCCCGCCTCTACAATCATACTTAAATTCTCTCCCCTCTCTCCTTCAGCTGCAGGGGTCGTCGGAAGCTGTATGAGGGTCGTGAGGGCTCAGAAAGTGCCTGCCCTTCCCAGAAATCGCCTCGCAGAACGCCCCCCCCCCCCAAGGACTGCCGAAGGTACGGAAAATGCGCTTACAGGAGCAGCGCCAGCCTGTTGTAGATCTATTTGTTTACCCTCACGGTGCTGCGTGCCGTGCCCCACCACCCCACCTCACCACCCTTGGTTGGCTCTTTGCTTTATACGCGGAGTCATGTGTAGCTACAGAACCAATCAGCCCATTCTCTCATTAGCAGCTTATCTGCTATCACCACTAGAGGCTGCAACCACTTGCTTGCTGGGACATTATAAGGCAAGATGCTACTGCTTTTCCTCCCACTATTCCTCCTGTCTTTTCCCCTAGCCTCTCTCCCCCCAGCAACCCACCCTCAACGGCACCCCAACCACCGCCCCATTACACCCTCACTATCCCCCCCAACCACTTTCCCACAACGCCTCACACACGGGACTAGCCAAGAAAATTGGGAGCCTGGAGCTACCATCCTTCCTCCTCCTTTCCCAGGCTAACTGTCCTATGTAACTCAGCAACTTCCGCCACTACACCCACCCTTAATGCACCCCCCTTTGCTTGGCCAGACATGCCTGGCACAAAACCAAAATCATTCTCACTCTGCTTCTTCTGCTAGCAGGTGACATCGAAGCAAACCCGAATCCCACCCCTCCCAGTCACCACACTCAAACAAGCCTCCCTAAGGGCCTCCGACTACTGCATCTCAACATCTGCAGCCTCCTGAACAAATTACCAGAACTGCAACTTACTGCCCTATCTCTGCGCCCAGACATCCTCATACTATCAGAGACCTGGCTAAAGCCACACCACATGGACTCTGGTATAGCCATCCCTAGCTATGCAGTGATCAGGCAAGACTATCTAGGCAAGAAAAGGGGGAGGGGGGGGTATTGCCATGTTTATCTCCTCCAGGCTACAGTTCACCCTGGTCCAAATCCCCGCACCGTCACCCCAAATAGAGTCCGTAGTAATCAAACTTGCACTGCCTTACTCCGCCCCTGTCTACGTTGCCGGCTCCTACTGCACCCCTAGTTTCCTCCTGCCCAGTGTCCTAGAACACCTGGCCTCTCTAAAGTCTACTGCCACAGCTGGTGAGCTCCATATCCTTGGCGATTTCAATTTCAACTGGCTAGCTAAAGACGGTGCCAAACTACGCACCACTATAAACGCACTAAACCCCTCCCAGCAAATCTCCCAACCCACCCGGCTAAACCCTAAAACTCCTAACCACTCCCTCCTGGACTGGGCCCTCACTTCCCACCCTCAAAGAATCATTAGTGCTGGTCTCTTCCGTGACTCCCTAAGTGACCATCACATAATATACATGGTCAAGAAAGTGCACAGACCCACAAAACCCCCCTCTAGGACGATTCTCATGAGGTCTTACAACTCCTAATTTCTACCTGTGTTCCTATATGACCTGGCTCATATTGACTGGTCCTTCATACCTAAAGCACCCTCGATTGACTACGCTTACGAAACTTTTAAGACCAGGTTTCTCACTGTTTGGGATAATCATGCCCTGCTAAGAAGCACACAAGTAAGGGGCTCCCACCTTCCTTGGGTCTCAGCCGATCTCATTAGCAGTTGCCGCACCAGAGATCAGGCTTGGATTAAACATAAGCTTGCATGCTCCCAAGAATCCCTACAAAGATACCGGACCCTCCGCAACTCCTGCACCAAACTGATTCATCGGGCAAAAAAGAGCTACTTAACATCGGCTTTAAACTCAAACCTCAACCACCCCTCCAATTTCTGGAAAACTCTCAAATCCCTCCTCTTCTCCCCATCCAACCTCCAAACCCGACCCTATCCATCCTAGGTTCGACTGTCACTGACCCTGGTGAAGTAGCTTCTTCCTTAAATACTTTCTTCACTAGCTGTGCAGCATCTCTCCTATCCAATCACCTGCCTACCTCATCCACACCACGCACCCCACTGAAATCTCTGAACTCCACACACGCCCCCAGTTTCTCCTTCCATCCAGTCACCCTGGCTGAAGTGCTGCAAGTACTGACTTCACTCAACCCCAACAAAGGTAAATGTCCATCCGGCCTGGATGCCAAATTGCTTCACTTATCTGCTCCCGCCATAGCCATTCCACTAGCTGATCTTCTCAACCTCTCCTTCTCCATGGACATAATCCCAGCCGATTGGAAGCATGCGCCTGTTATCCCCCTCCCTAAGGGTGGTGACCCCTCTATGCCGGGTAATTACCGCCCCATCTCCCTTCTTCCAATTCTGGCTAAAATTCAGGAACACCTTGCACTTGCCCAACTTTCTCAATTCATAGACACAACCTTTTTCTTCACCCCTTATCAGTCTGGTTTCCAAAAGTCTCACTACCATCACCTCCCTATTCAGAATCACCCCTGACATCCTGTCTGGAATGGACAAAGGGCATATCGCCTCGGCCATTTTCATTGACTTGGCCTTGGCTTTTGATACCGTCTCCCACCCTAAGCTACTAGCAAAACTAAATGGTGCTGGCCTGTCAGGCCATGCCACTAGCTGGTTTCATGCCTACCTGGTAGGCAGATATCAATCGGTGAAAATCGTCCCTCACATATCTTCCCCCCTACCAGTCACTATGGGGTTCCCCCAAGGCTCAGTGCTGGAACCTCTGCTTTTTTCAATATTCCTAAATGACCTCCCGCAGGCATGCACACTATCATCCATCCAAATGTACGCAGACGACACCGTACTGTACGCCTCTGGCCTTTCCACTGGAGAAGTGTCAAATGTGCTTCAGCTGGATTTCAGTGCCATACAGAATTGGTTCATGTCCAACCAGCTATCCCTAAATACGAAAAAAAATGTCACATTCACCTTCGGGTTGCGTTCTCGACTCTCCCGCCTAGTGTCACGCCCCTCTTTCTTTACCCTAGATGGGGCCCCCCTTGAGTCCTGCACCTCATTCAGATACCTGGGAGTCTGGCTTGACCAGCACCTGGATTTCTCCACCCATATCGAATCTTTACACAGTAAGTTGCACCCAAAACTTGGTGCTCTATATCGCAGTAAGGATTGCATGCCCAAACAGGTCCAGAGGGAAATTGTTCAAAAAATGATCCTCCCTATACTTGACTATGGCGACGTGGTATATGGCGCCACACCCCTATCTAACCTGGCCAGCCTGGACACTCTTTTCCACTCCTTCTGTCGCTTCATCCTGGATTGGCCCCAAATAACCCACCACTGTGATCTGTACAGGGACCTAGCCCTGCCTTCACTCACGACCCGCAGACAGATCCACTGCTCCAGAGTCATCGCCAAATTCTGGTCACAGTCCCTTCCCCATTATCTCGATTCTGCCCTATCGGCTCAGCCGTCCCCTACCTACTCACTCAGAAGCACTGACTCCAGGCTTCTCCGAGTCCCTTTCATGCATACCTCCAAGGGTCAATCGGCTTTCAAATATCACATGCCTAAACTATGGAATGACTTGCCTGCTGATATCAGGAGCTCCACAAACCAAGGGCGTCTCAACCCACTCCTCTACGCACACTTCCCCGCCACATGCACATGCTCGCAGTAGCCATAAGAACAAGCCCGCAAATTCCTGATAACCGGTAGACATGCCACATCTCAGCTGCTACACTGTAGGGTCCTAAAGGTTAATTGTTTGTTCTGCTCACTATTGTTTGTGAAAATGAAACTTATAAAAATGTCCTCTGTCAGCTGTTCTGCAGCCCTCTGGCTGTTAACTCTGTTACACTATTGTAAATATCTATACTGTATGTTTTAATGCATCATTCATTTCACCATTGTATTTATCCGTACTGTATGTACTAATGTATGTAACACTCAATGTTTCCCCTATCCCCCACCTCCCCCAGGTCGCGTCTGGAAACGAGTGGTACTCCGCTCAGTATGCCTGCCTGGTTAAACTCTTAAATAAATAAATAAATGATGCAGTCACATTCAAAAAGCTAGAGTTGTTGGATAAGGGTTTGTTTTATATTTTTTTTAAAGTCCTGTTTATTTCATCTTTTAAAAATGTTACTCATGTGAATCATACCTTAGTACAGTTTTAACATACTTAAAACAAATCTTCACTTATTACTAGATATCCCACTGTCTAATTAAAATGACTAATGTATTTAATTTCTTTCTTCAAACATAGTAACATAGTAGTTGATGGCAGATAAGGACCGCTAGGCCCACCTAGTCTGCCCATATTCCCTGCCTGTATCAGTGGCCGCTGATCCTACTTGATCATTGGCTTTTGCCTCTCTTCTCTGGACCGTCTCCACCCTGTCTATGTCCTTGTGAAGATGTCTCCAAAACTGAATACCGTATTCTAGGTGAGGTCTGACCAGCATTTTGCACAGTGGCGTCACCACCTCCCTTCTTCTGCTGGTGATACCCCTTCCTGTGCATCCCAACATCCCACTGGCCCTCCCAACAGCCTTGTTACACTGTTTGGCCACCCTTAGGTCATCTGAGATGATTATCCCTAAATCCCTCTCTTCTCTGGTGACTGTCAGCAACCCCTTCCCCCATCCTGTAGTTCACTGCAGGGTTTCTTCACCCCAGGTGCATGATTTTGCACTTCTTTGCATTAAATTTTAATTGCTACATGTGTGACAGTTTATCAGCTTTCCCAGATCTCTCCTCATTCTTTTGACCCCCTCTGGAGCAGATCTTGGTATCATCCGCAAATTGGCAAACCTTCCCCTCAGCCCTTTAGCAATGTCACTGATGAAGACACTGAAAAGGACTGGCCCCAGTACCGATCCCTGAGGTACCCCACTGGTCACCCTTCTTTCCTCGGATTTGATCCCATTTACTGCCACCCTCTGCTTCCTGTCCCGCAACCAGTTCCTAACCCCGTTTTCCACTCTGTGGCCCACCCCAGGCTCCCTAACTTGTTCACCAGTCTTCTGTGGGGTACGGCATTGAAGGCCTTGCTGAAGTTGAGGTAGATGATATCCACCGTTCTTCCCCAATCCACCTCCTTCGTCACCCAGTCAAAAAAGTCAGTCAGATTTGTTTGACATGAACTTCCTGCTGTGAATCCATGCTGCCTTGAATCCTGTGCTCCCATGGTTTCCAAGTGATCCACAATCCTTTCCTGAAGCAGCACCTCCATAATCTTACCCACTACTGAGGTGAGGCTGACTGGCCTATAGTTTCCTGCCTTCTCCCTGCTACCACTCTTGTGGAGAGGGACTACATTTGCCCCCCTCCTAGTCCTCTGGAAGAGATACTTACCATTCTAGAAATCTGTTTTTTGCTGAGATATTTTGTTCACATGTAGTCCATCTCCAGTTTCAGCGACCTGAAGAAACACGTGGAGTGCACACAGTTCGGGATGGTAACCCTTCTAGGCCTAATCCCCTTGTTGCACCAAGGGGAATGGCTTTACTCGCTGGACATGCAGGATGCGTACCTTCATGTCCTAATTGCCCAGCCCCACCGCAGGTTCTTTCGTTTCCTCTTTCAAGAACACCACTTCCAGTTCTGAGCCCTACCATTCGGACTGTCCTCAACACCTTGAGTCTTTACGAAGTGCCTTGCGGTAATACATATGAACATATGAAGAAGCCAGCAGAAAAGGCCATTTGGTCTATCAAGTCTGCTCATATTGCAGGGTCAACAGCTTGAGCTACTGTCCCTGCCCTCCTTCCCCACTCCTCCTGTCCTCCCTACCCATGATCCTTACCTTCCCATGCTCATCCCAGACTTCCTTAGTGAAATTGCATAGTCAGGTAGCTCACCACGTAGCAGTGTACCTTCCAGTTGTCAGCTCATAAAGCTGCATTTTTTGGGACTGTTAGCAATATTTTGTTTGTAGTTCAACCGGGTGAGACTGCTGCTCCATTACAGTGCGCCTGCCCACCCCTTGTATTGAAGCGAGCGGAGCAGCCCGCACCATTACGCTTAATGGAGCCCCCAGCGGCCTGCCACACTGGCTCCTGACTTTACAGAAATAAAATAAACACCTTAGCGGTGCATGAAAATGCCACTTTTGTGGGCTAGAGCTAAACCGGAGGGTACACCTTACGTGGGTAGGAGCCGCCTGATTTGTACAGTTTCCCTTTAAAGCTGCCCACTGTCTTCAACGAGATGACCTCTTCCAACAGCGTATTCCAAGTGGCCACCACCCTCTCTGTGAAGAAGTGCTTCCTGATCTTCCTCCTAAACCTCCCACCCTTCAGCTTAAGACTGTGCCCCCTCATGTTATGGTTGCCACTCAGTTTAAAGAGACTCTCCTTATCGACCTTATTTATCCCTTTCAAGTACTTGAAGGTTTCAATCATGTCCCCCTTCTCTCTCTCTCCTGTCTTCCGGGGAGTACATGTTCAGTGCCCTCAGCCTCTCCTCGTATGCCTTACCCTGCTGACCTGCTGTCATCTTTGTAACCCTCCTCTGGACCTTCTCCAGCAGGTTAATGTCCTTTTTGAGGTGTGGGCACCAGTACTGAACTCCATACTCTAGATGCGGCCTTTCTAGTGACCTGTACAAGGGCAGTATAACCTCCTCTCTCCTACTACTGATCCCCGTAGATATGCATCCCAGCAACTTGTTTGCCTTTGCTGCTGCCTTCTTGCACTGCATGGAGTGCTTCAGGTCACTAGTGATCATCACTTCTAGGTCCTTCTCCTCCTCTGATGCAGATACTCTACTCCGCCCAGGTAGTACTCTGTCCTGGGATTCATGGCTCCAATATGCATAACTTTGCATTTCTTGGCATTGAAGCCAAGCTGCCAGATCCTGGACCACCTCCCCAGCTTTTCCAGAACTTCCTGTAGGTCCTGTATGCCTTCAGCTGTAGTGGCAGCGGCCCTCAGGGCAAGGGGTCACTATGTCTTCCCATACCTGGACGATTGGCTCTTCACTGCCCCCTCCAGGAAAAGACTGCTACAGACCATGGAAGACACCTTTTCCCTATTTCGAGACTTGAGAATCACCCTGAACTTTCCAAAGTCCTCCCCTGGCCCAGCCAAAAGCTGCAATTTATAGGAGCCCTTGTGGACACTGTCCAAGGCAAGGCTTTTCTCCCCGCAGACAGAGCAGATCGCCTTCAGGCTCATGCATGAGAAGTCTCCTCTGCCAGTGTGGTCCCAGCCAGAGTGGTTCTCAGGCTCCTGGGACATATGGCAGCAGCCATCGCAACCATGCCGTTGGCACGCCGTCACATGCGAGTGATCCAGTGGCTCTTGGGAGTACAATGGGATCAGCGCAGACAACTTATGCCAAATTGTCAGAGTCTCGGAACCAGTCAGTCAGACTCTCCAGTGGTGACTATCCCCCTCCAACCTCCCCAAGGGCATGCCCTCCTGGAGGTCACCCCCTACTCAGTCCCTGACCACAGATGCCTCTGTCATGGGCTGGGGAGCTCACATCGCAGACTGACAGACTCAAGGACAGTGGTCCACATTGGTGAAATCTCTCCATAGCAATGTGTTGGAAATGAGGGTGATCCTCTACACCATGCAAGCTCTGCAGACAGACCTAGCCCTGGGCCACCTACTCATCCAGACAGACAACATGTCAATGGTCTTTTATATCAACAAACAGGTAGGAACTTGTTTGTACCCTTTCTTCGGGGAATCCATGAGGGTATGGTGCTGGGCCATCGAGCGTCAGCTGGAACTCTCAGCTGTTCACATTCCAGGTGTACTAAACACCCTGGCCAATTACCTCAGTTAGTTTTGCTCCAAAGCCCACAAGTGGGAGCTCCTACAATCAGTCACAGAAGACCTGTTTGACAGATGGGGCCGTCCCGAGCTGGACCACTTTGCATCCCCATTCAATGCAGAACTGCCCAGTTTCTGCGCACTAGATTTAGGGCCTGGTGTTTTCTGGCAAGACACGTTGTCCCTTTGCTGGACAGGGAGATTCCTATATACTTTTCCTCCCTTTCTGCTGATCCAGAGGGTCTTCTCAAGCTGCAGTCGGAGGGAGCGGACATGATCCTAATTGTTCCTTACTGGCCTTGACAGATTTGGTTCCCTCTAGTACTTCAGTAGCTGGCAACAGAACCCCTACTCCCTCTGCCTCTGAGCTCTCACTTGCTGTCCCAGGAGAGGGGGACACTAGTCCACCCAGACCTGATATCACTGCACCTGCATGCATGGCTCCTACAAACTTAGCCGTCTCTCGCTTTGGTGTCTCTGCAAGAGTGGCAGACATCCTAGTTGCAGCACGGAAGCTGTCAACTAGAGCCACCTATGCAATGAAGTGGAAGCGGTTTTGCATCTGGGCCTCCGCTCACCACCTTGACCCCTTTACCTGTCCAGTAAATTTGGTCCTCGAGTACCTTCTGTCCTTATCGGGCTTGAGCCTTAGCTACTCATCTATCAAGGTGCATCTTTTTGCTGTGTCTACACACCATGCACCATTACAGGACAAGGCCTTTGCTCAGCTCAATTTACCCCGCATCTTCTTGCGGGATATCCTACATCTGAAGCCCCCTGTTAGGGACCCTGTCCCTCCATGGGACCTTTTGTGTGTTTTGGAGAAACTTACTTTACCTCCTTCAGAACCATTCGCAGATTGCAAGCTGCGCTTTCTCTCATGGAAAGCGTTGTTTTTAGTTGCAGTTACTTCTGGTCAGAGGATTTCCAAGCTTCAGGCTCTGATGTGCTCTGATGTGCAAAGAGCCCTACCTAGTTTTTCACAAGGACCGGGTATCCTTGCAGACCAGTCCTAAGTTCCTGCCCAAGGGGGGGGGGGTGTCTGAATTCACCTTTAACAGGACATTCATCTTCCTGTTTACTATCCAGAGCACTCCAATCGAGGGGAGGCTCTCCTTCACACTCTGGACATTCACCTGGCCCTCCATTACTATCTGACTCATACCCGGGATTCCAGAAAGTCCGATCAGTTATTTGTTTAATTCGCCCCGAGAACTTTAGGGGTGCCTGTTTCTAAGCAAACATTATCTAAGTGGTTGGTTCACTGTATTGTTTACTATTACTAGAAATATGACAAGCCTTTACCGGGCTTAGTTAAAGGCCATTCCACCAGGGGAGTTGCTGCTTCCTTTGCATCTCTGTGAAACATGTCAGCAGCAGATATCTGCGGAGCCGCCACCCGGAGTTCAGGCCACACCTTCATTAAACATTATAGTTTGGACATTGCTTCCAGGCATAGGACAGGCTTCAGCCTTACTGTCCTTCAGGGCCTTTTAACATGAGGAACCCAGCCTTTCGGCCTCCTTTCCTCTACCCTTTTGTCAGGATTTGTCCTAGTACTGCTTGGGACTCAGTCATTATGGTGTAACCTGCTGCAAGAGCTCCCCCTCGTAGTGAGATAGCACAGTTATGTATGAACTTATCGTAACAGTAAATCTTCAGGTGAAGCTCTTGCAGCAGGTGCTGCTTTCCCACCCTCCTTCCCCCGGTCTCTTTTTCTGCATCATCAGCTATTCCATCATACCTCCTCAGCTTGAAGAGCCTCCTTGGTGCTCTGTTCTCTATCTGTGCTGGAGTCTCCAGCGGGAAAACTGAGGTGGTGCTAGGGGACTGCCCCTTTTGTACTGTACGTGATGTTGTGGGTGGGCCAATGAATACTGCTAGCTAGAAGTTTATCATGGGGTCCTAGCGCCTGGCGGCTTAGTCCTTATGGTGTAACTTGCTGCAAAAGCTCCCCTCAAAGATTTACTGTTACGGTAAGATCTTATCTGTGTCAGTCTTCACCATTTATCACTGTTGGGTATCTGCCAGAGGTCAGAACCCCATGGGAGCTTTTTTTTTTTAAGGTAGGCGGAGCCGATACACCATCGGCGCCACCCTCGAGGCCGACACACTGCATGGCGCTCGCGGGTTGGCGTTAGGCTGTGTCGATCCACTGCCTGCCAGTTCTACTGCCTCCGTCAGAGGTCACCTCCGTGATGCTGAGAGAAGATTGAGTACCGCTTCGCAGTTTTCTCGAACCAAGCATTATTTTTCTTCTGTGCCAAGTCCGTCGGTTCCTCCTGCCGGTTCTGTGTTGCCATACTTGATATCACCCGGTAAGATCTTTCCATTATTATATTTTTCTGCAACGTCAAGTCTGTTTTTGGTGTTTTTTTCCCCGTAGGTCATGTCTTGGTCAGAGGGCAAAAAATCTTCTAGGATGGGTCGGCCCCCCATGCGACGGTGCCCATGCAGCTGAAAGTATTCTGTTACCGACCAGCACGACCGGTGTCTTTCATGTCTTGGCCCGCTTCACGACATAGATTCGTGCGATGCCTGTTTCTCCATGGACCACCAGGTCATCGAGCAACGCGCGTGGAAAGTGGGGCGAGCTCCGCCGACTATCAGGGGTCGGGTGCGCACTTGTCGGGCCAAGCCATGCTCTCTCAGCCTTTCCTCCATGTCCCTTCCCGGTTCTATACGGACCGAGGAGGAGGGAGCCTCGGCTACTAGTAGCCTAGCCGTTGCAGAGGCTTCTTCCGTGGTGCAGGAGGCCCATCCCGCTTCTTCCGGGGGGCGGGTGGAGGCGCTAGATGGCTATCGCCCCTTCGGGTGAAGACTCCCCAGTGTCGGACCCGTGGTTCCGCAAGGCCCAGGTTGGCACCATCTTGATGCCATCGGTCGGTGCCGTTGTAGGCCTCGGCGCCCGTTCGCGCTGAAAGTGGGTCCCTGATGGGTTGTCGTGGGCACCGCTGTCGACATACATGCGCTGTGGGAGATGCTACGGTGCTGTTTTTTTCCATGTCTCGCCTCGGCACCGAGGTTGAGCACGGCGCCGTGTCCTCTGGGCTCGGCGCCATGGGGCCTTCAGATTCCTCTGTTGGCACCATCATCGGCGCCGACTCTGCCCATGGCGCCCTAGAGCTGGGTGGTGCTGTCGGTGATGCCGTCATCAGAGCCACCCCTGCCCTCGGCACCGCTCATGGTGCCGGGGAGCCGGGCGGCACCGTCGTTGGCGCCGATGGTGCCATCGGGGCCGTCGTTGTTGCCGTCTCTGCCCTCAGCGCTGCTCATGGCACCGTGGGACCGGATGGCGCCACGGCTGGTCCCGGCTCTGGAGCTCTTGTTCGGGCTGGAGCCGTGCCCTCTACGGATTCCGCTCGCAGAGCTGCAGGGAGCACTGGCACGGGCACAGCTTTGTTTTTTGGGCCTCTTGGCCAGGATGGCAGTGGCCGCCCTCCGACGGTTTGGCACAGGGCCTCGGACTCTATCTCCTCGGAGGCGGAGTCAAGCTCTGAGTCAGACGTGCAGTCTGACCCTTTGGGGTTGGCTGTTGAGGTGGGTAGCCCAGTAGTCTCCTCGACAAGCCGGAGTCAGCCCCCTTCTGAGGTGGGGTCGGTGGCTACCGAGACCAGGGTCAGGGGTGCTGACCAGCAGGCAGTGGTGCAGGCCACCATAGCTCTGCAGCCTGGTCTTGGCGGTTTCACTGACCCCTCAGTATTGGTAACCCCACCAGTTGTGTGCCTAGATTGCCCAACTTTGGGGCCGATCAGAGCACCTATAGGAGGGGAGGGTACTGTGCCCTGGATAGCCCCTCCGGGAGCTGCCCAGAGATGCCAGCTACCTCGGCTGGCCCTCGTGAGGAGGAGGAGGGCTCTTTCGGACTCCAAGGGGTTGAGGGGCGTGGGGTCGGCACGTCGGCCTTTTTCAGGGGTCCACCCGGGCTCTGAGAGAAGCCATAGTGTGGATCTCCGCTCTTTCTCCTCGGTCTCTTTGAGAGAGTCCCGTTCTTTTGAGGTAGGGGACCGTCCTTCTGAACCTATACGGCCCCGGTCGCCTCACAGGGGGGATTCTTCTGGGCGCAGCCAAGGCAGTACCAAAATGGTTGTTCAGCTGTTGGCTGTGGGGTCTTCCGGGGCACCTTCTTCCATGGGTGCCCACGGTCCGCTCCTTAGCCCAGGCGGAGGTCAGCCGACATCTCTTCTTGGCTCTGTCCCCATCCCTCTGCCACACTCTCCTGTGCTCCCAGGCATCCTCGGTCCTAGCGGGCCTCTCTCCTGGGAGCAGTTCAGAGCGGTGGCTGCTCGGTTCCCTGCTTACGTTAGGGCAATGGACAGCCAGGTTTTTCAACCTCCCCCGCGCAGCCACCCACTGAACAGCCGGTGCCCTCCAGCTCCTCATCCCTCTCTTCTAGGGGAAGAGGAAACTTTATCCATCTGCAGCTGCTGATCTCGCTGAGTATCAGCGATTCCTTGTGAGGATGTTGGAGGACTTGCACCTTACTCCTTCCACTACCAGCAATCCTGAGCACTTGGCGACGCTTTCTAGGTGATTTTGCAAGGCCACCCTTGTGGTGCCGCCTGGCCTGCTCCCTTTCGGGAGGCATTGTTACGTTCCCTGGCAGAGGCCCTTCTCCGGAGTTCCTGCCCCAAGGGATCTCAGCCAGAGGTATTGCGCACCCCCTGAGTCTCCAGGTTCCATGCCTCATCCACAGTCTGGATTGACGCAGTTGGATACTCCTGATGGGCTTTGCACCCTTCACTGTGACCGGCCCCCAAATCAAGACTCCTCGGATTTTGACTTCTGGGGTAGGAGGACTTTCTACTCGGCACGGTTACTTCTTTCTATTTCTGCACATCAGGCCCACTATGCAGCCTATGACAGGTTCTTGTGGTTCAGGCTGAGTCAGCTCCTAGCCTCGTTGCCTGACACGGAGCAAACCAGATAAGCCATTGCACTCTCTGCGCGTGGCCTGGAGCTAGCAAGGCACCAAGCGAGGGCATCCTATGATGCCAACGAGGTAGCTACCAGGGTCATAGGGACAGCGATCTGCACTAGGCGGACAGCATGGCTGCGTCTTTCCCGGTTGTCACCCTTGGCCCAGCGTAGGGTGATTAACTCCACTCACCAGGAACCTATCTCTTCTCCCAGAGCGACGTTGTCGGGGCAATCCCTTCCCGGGGACTCCATCTCACTCTCCCACCTCGGCCTCTCCAGGCCCTGAAGGTCCCTCTAGTGTGTCACCCACTGAGGGCTAAGAGGTTTTATCCCTTAGGGTGTAAAGAAACCCCTTCGGGGCTCGGCATCACCCAACAGTGATGAATGGTGAAGATTGACACAGATAAGATATGAAAATTACGTACTTACCGTCATTATGATCTTTCTGTGTATCTTCACCATTCATCATGATCCCACCCTTCATCCCCCTGGTGCCTCAGTCTCTGGGTCCCCCTCCCTGTCTGTGCCCACCCCTCTCCCTCTCCTCCTTAGGAGTGGGGTAAAACGGGCACACAGGGGGATAATGTTCCAGGGAGAGTGGACAGCACGAGGGGCACTCCTTCTCCAGTGCTTTGGCTCCACCCCTCTGGGGTGGGAGTTGGCAGTTGCCCTCCTTTCTCTCCTCCCTGTTTCCGTCCAACCTATTTCTCCTTGCAAAAAAAAGTCCCTTTTTCACCAAAAATCTTTCCTTGAGAGGGTGTTGAATCTCTGTACCCTATCCTTCTTCCAGAATAGCCGACTCTGCTTACCTGGAGTGTTTGCCAGCTATTCCGTGCCTTGAATTCTGGCAGAAAACCTTTGCTACTCCTTGCAGTTCCTATACAATCTGGAGACGGACCAGGGGTATGGGATGTGTTAACCTTCTCCCCTCTCTTCCTAAATTCTTTACCCACCCTACCTCCCTCTTCCTTTTCCAGAGATTGGGGCCCCTCCCAATCCCCTTTAGTTTCCAACTCTTCTCTTTTTCTGTCCTCTCAGTTGTTTTTTCTCCTTTTGGTTCATACATCTTTTCCTTTTTCTGTCCCTTGGACTTCCTTGTCCCACCCTCCACTCCCTTCCTCTTACCTCTCAGGCGACTCAGAACTGGCAGTCAGGCGGAGTCAACACAGCCTAATGGCCAACCCACGAGCGCCACGCAGTGCGTCGGCCTCGCGGGCGGCGCCGATGCTGTGTCGGCTCCGCCTACCTTAAAAAAAAAAAAGCTCCCACGGGGTCCTGACCTCCGGGCAGATACCCAACAGTGATGAATGGTGAAGATACACAGGAAGATCATAATTATGGTAGGTACGTAATTTTCATTTCTTACGTAACTATACTTTATACTTTCTCACTGTAAAGACTAGCCATCTGTTCTATCTATTTGTGAATTGTTGTATCTTACATTTAGGTTGAACATAATCTTCTCCATATCATATATTTCATACCACTTGGTTATTAGGGGTCTGCTTTCTAGAAGCCATTTTTAAGCTTGCCCTTGCGCTTGTGCGCAAAATAAACATTTGATTTTGGTATGATAGTGGGTTTTGAGAGGTGTGTCAATGTCAGTCCAATGCAGGGCAGGCTGCAAGGGGCTCATCAGTGTCAGACCAATCATCAGCCAGGCTTGTCATGACACTGTTCTGGTCTTGCTGGGTGGAAACTTTGTGAAGTTCAAATCACAGGGCGACTCTTTCCTTTGATCTGCATAATGCTGCACAGCAAGCAGAGCAGATCAGCATCCTGATCAACCTGCCGTGGTCCCCCCTGCCACCATAACCTGAAATGAAGAAAACTGTCCTTCAATTCCTCCCACTCCTTCCTTCTTAATTTTCTGACACAGGGGTGTCCTATCCCCGGTGCCGGCTACTGCCTCCAACCCCGCCCATTTTTAATGTGCAACACTGGGGAGCCCACCCCCTGTGCTGCCAAGCATAAGAAAACTATTTCTCTATCACTCCTACATCCCTTCCTCATTAATTTTCACACACCGTGGTGCCCAATCCTTGATGCCAGCTGCTACCCCCCATCCCGCCTGTTTTTATTGTGCATCACCAAGGAGCCCAGCCCTGGTGCCATCAAATGTAACATCAGCACTGAGGTGCTCAGTCCCCAGTATCAGTACCTGAAATAAAAAAAATAAAAAATCCTCCTAGTCTTTCTTTTTTTTAATTTTTGTACACCCTATAAAAAAGAAAACCGTCAATCGATGTATGTTGTTGTGGCTGCCGCTACCCTCCACCCACCAGACCCTCCCACTCAGCACCCACCACCCTACACCTGAGGGTTCTATGCCGTAATCCTCTCTAGACCAGAGACAATTCCTCAATCTTCAATGCCAGACTGAGAACTGAGGAAATCAGGTATAGAAACATAGACTTTGATGGCAGATAAGGACCGCTTGGCCCACCTAGTCTGCCCATTGCCCTACCTACAGGATAAGCTGCAGATCCTAGTTAACCAATAGCCTATTTCTTCCTACCCCCCCCACAGAAATTGCCTTATGTCTGTCCCATGCATTCTTGAATTCTCTCACAGTTTTAGACCCCACAACCTCCTCAGTAAGGCTGTTCCATATGTCAACCACCCTCTCTGTGAAAAAATACTTCCTCTTCTAGGAGCGTGGATATGTTGTTCATCCACACCGTTTTGCATGTCCCCTTCCCCTTTAAATCTTGCCAGATGCCTTCAAGCTGGCTTCTTCCACCCTCCCGGGTGGTATAAACCTCGGCTCCGCCCCATGATGCCAGATCTTCCTTTCCGCTGGAAGATACAGGTTCCCTCGTGCTTCACAGCAATTCGTAGGCCCTGGATTCAAAGCGTCGGTTTTTACCGCAACTTACCGTAAAACTCGTTCGAGTTAACAATTCTGATAGTAGCGCATCAGACATGGAGGATAAATCTGCTCCCAGATTTCACCGGTGCTCCTGCGGCCAGAAGATGTCACGACGATCCCCACCTAACGTGTGTCTACTGCCTAGATGTCGGACATAACACCTCCACCTGCACGTTCTGCCTGGCCTTCCATCCCAACATCCTGGACGACCACTTGGCATGCCTAAACTTGGGGAGACTGGAGAAAAGGAACCCGCCAGTGAAATCGAAGGAGATGAGGTGGGTGGTTTCCGCGGCTGCGAGATCCGCCGAGCAGTTGGAGCAAATGAAGGCTTTCGAGGAGGAAGCGGCTCAAGCTTCCGCCAATTGGAGCTTTTTTGTTCCTCTGAACCTCAGTTCCACCTTTTCGGGCTCCTTCAAGGAGTTGTGCCAGTCTCTCCCCACCAGGGGTGAGGCACCCTAGGGCTTGCACTTTTCCCGCCCTCAGAAGAGGGATAAGGGCCCGAAGTCTTTGTCAAAGCGAAGACGTTCTTGGGACCGAGAAAGGTCCAAGTCCCAGGAACACACGGTCTCGACCTCGGTCGAGATCGCATCCTCAGCTGCCGTCTTCACAGATCTTCCATCTGGCCAAGAGATCGAGGAAGTGACCGACGAGGTTGAGATTTCTCTCGACCTAATTGACTCTATTTCGACGACTCCGGTCAACGATTCTTTGGAAAGGACTCCAGTCCTTGTCTTTCCCGATGAGGAGACCCAGCCCGCTGGTGTCCCCATCAAGGAAAAGGTTCCGGACCGTGGGTTTTCACCAAACCCGGTGTCTCCCAATCGACCGAGTTGGCCAACCTGATCTTGATCGAGGTCCAGAACCCCCTCAGTTGAACAACTAAAAAAGAGTCATAAGCACTCTAAAAAGAGGCATCGCCGCAGATCCTCATCCTCCTCCTCAGACGAGGAGAGGCTTCGATGGAAACTCCATCGATGCTATGAGGATCTTATGTGACAACAGCTGATTTTGACCAGGCAGAAGCCGGCTCCACCGTCTACCCCGGCCATCACTTGGCTACCGCCTCCTGGGCCGACGCCGACCCCTCCGGAACCCCAAGCCTTTGGTTCCTCCACCCGTGGGGCTGGCCTGTATCCTGGCTCAGCCCATCTCAGTCTTTCCACCAATTCTGGTGGAACCAGTGCCTATGTAGCCTCAGGGAGGGGCTCCCTCGAAAGGGGACCATACAGACACTGGGCTCCCCCAACGTCTGTCCATTACTGTTACCCCTGTCCGCCCCCAGCGGATTAAAGGGGACCTAGGCGGGGGACCGTTGTATCACGACTCCTCGGACTCGGACGTCACAGGACTGCACTCCCATCCTGGGGATGATGAGTCCTCCGTGGTGGGGTTAGAAGAGGGTCCTTCCTCCTTTCAGGGCATTCTCTGCCTGATCTCCGAATCCACCGGAATGCCCCTGGAGTGTAATCCAGTAAAAGGCGGAGTACCCCCTTACGGACATCCTGAAAAGGGGGGATACCCTGACGGAGGCCTTTCCAGTGGCCGTAGCCATCACTGGCCCAGCCCTTGAGCTCTGGCAGCACCCAGCTTCCTGCCCAGCACCGCCTGCCCGCATGGCCTGCAAGTATCTGGTGCCCATGAAGTCCCTGCCGGGATTCACAGAACACCGTTTGGCCGAGAGCCTGGTGACTGCTTCTGTGTTTAGACATACTGGTAGCTCGACCGACACAGAATGACCTCCGGACAAGAAGTCCAAAAATATGGACCACTCTGCTTGCAAGGTCTACACAGCCTCTTCCTTAGGCCTTCATCAGGCCAGTTCAGCTGTCATTATGGCACACTTCTCTCATGCCTTCCTCGGGTCATTAGATAAAGTCCTCCCTCATCTCCTGGCGGACATGCAGACCACGGTCAAGCAAGTCCGTGATCAGGACCGTGCTGTTGCAAAACAGCAGCTCTAGACATCGGGGATTCCTGTGCCTGATCCTTAGCAGCTGCAGTGGCCACTTGCTGCAGGGTCTGGCTGAGACTATCCTCCTTCCCGGCAGATACCCAGCACAAGTTAGCTGACATTCCTTTCCTTGGCACCGACCTGTTCGGTCCAGGAGTGGCTGGTCACCTTCAGCGTATCGAGCAGTCCAGTGCCACCTTGGATGCTACCTCTGCAAAAGGTTCTTCAGGCAAGAACCAGCAGAAAAGAAAGAAGAAGCTATTTCGGCATTCTTCCCCTGCGGTCAAGTAGCCCTCCCATCAAGGAGGCCAGCAGCAGCAGCAGCAACAGCAGCAGCAGCAGGCTCAAGCTTGGCACCCACGGCCCAAACAGGGTCCTCAACAGCCCCATAAAGGAGGCCGAAACACAGGTCCAGGAGCCTCCTCCTCCTCCTCCTCCTCCTCTAAACCTGCTCAGTGACAGGTTGGGGCTGCCATCCCTACACCCATCACGTCATCCCTGGGTCCTCCCATGGGGGGCCTGCTCCACCACTTTCTTTCTGCCTGGTCTGATATCACTTTGGACAGGTGGGTTCTCAAAGTGGTCGGTCAGGGACTGCCTCTAGAGTTCGAGCAGTACCCTCCCAGCCGAGCCCATGCACCTCAGGAGGAAAGGATCTCAGCTTGCACTCAGTCGGCTCACCGAGATGACATAGCTCAGCTCCTTTGCAAGGAGACGGTAGCTCCCGTGCCGGATCCTCCTACAGACCCAGGCTTCATGTCCAGATACTTTTTGGTGCTCAAGCGGATGGGGTGTTGGTGCCCTATCCTAGATCTCCACAACCTGAATCAATATCTCAGGTCCTGCACCTTTCGGATAGTAACTCTGAACCAGATCATACCATCCCTGGAGCGAAACATGTGGTTCTGTTCACTGGATCTACAGGACGCATTCTTTCATGTCCCAATACGTCCGTCCCATCAGCGGTTCCTCCACTTCAGGGTTGAAGGGACCCTGTACGAGTTCCGAGCCATGCCCTTCGGCCTGTCTTCGGCCCCTCGGGTCTTCACCAAGTGCATTGCAGTGGTGGCAGCCCATCTTCGGCATCGAGGAGTACGAATCTACCCTTATCTCGATGGCTGGCTCTTGGCAGGATCCTCCCTTCAGGAGGTGGAGAGGTCCAGGGATCTGGCTCTCCAGACCTGCTCCCAACTCGGCCTCCTGATCAACGAGGCCAAGTTGGAACTCGTGCCTGCTCAGGTGATGGGCTTCATCGAGGCAGAGCTTGACTCTTGTCAAGCCAGAGCTCAGCTCCTGGCAGAGAGGGTGGAGGTTCTCTCCTCCTTTGCTCGATCATTTCTGGTTGGGCACTTGCACCCTGCCCGGGACTTTCTGTGCCTTCTGGGTTACATGGCAGCATGCACCTCAGTGGTCCGTTGGGCCAGGTGGCACATGCGCCCCCTCCAATGGGAGCTGGCCACCCAGTGGACTCAGCGCCATGGTCATTTCGACCAGCTGATCACTGTAACCAAGAAGATGTGGGATGCTGTCCAATGGTGGACCGCCCCAGACTGGTTGCAGGAAGGAATCCTGTTTATCCGCCCCGAGCCGACGGTCGTCCTTATGACCGATACCACTCTCATGGGCTCAGAAGCCCACATGGGGGACAATAAGGTCCATGGGTTCTGAACCCCCGAGGAGTCCCAATGCCACATCAACCTGTTGGAGCTCAGAGCAGCCAGATTGGCACTGTCAGCTTTCGCTCCTCAGCTCTGGGGTCAAGTGGTTCAAGTTCAGACGGACAATACCATGACCATGTACTACCTCAACAAACAGGGCAGCATGCACTCCCATCTGCTGTGCAAGGAGGCGCTCCGCATCTGGACCCTCATAAGTCGGCTGGAGGTGCATCTCCTAGCCATTCATGTGGCAGGAGTCTCGAACCAGCTGGCGGATGCTCTCAGCCGCATAGGCCAGACATCCCACGAGTGGTCTCTCCATCCAGAGGTAGCTCACAGTCTGTTCTCCCACTGGGGCAAACCATTGGTGGACCTGTTTGCCTCCAGGGAAAACAACAAGCTGAGGCTGTACCATGCCCACCCCCCTCAGCAGGGCTTGCTGCAGGGGGATGCCTTCTCGAGGCCGTGGACCCCAGGCTCTCCCTTGCCTTTCCTCCATTTCCTTGATCCACAAGGTGCTACTCAAGGTGAGGAGGGACAGGCGAAGGTGATCCGGTAGCCCAAGATTGGCCTGCTAGTTCTGGTATCCAGATCTCCTCAGCCTCAGCCGAAGGCCCCCGGAGCAGCTTTGTACATGCCTGGACCTGATATCACTGAACCAGGGGAAGGTATTCCATCCAGACCTTCAATCCCTGCACCTTACAGCCTGGTACCTGAGTGGCTAGAGTTCCAGGCTCTGTGTCTTTCCGAGGATGTCTACACTGTGGTATAGGCATCTCGTAAGGAATCGACCAGGAAATGTTATGCCTTCAAATGGAAGAGATTTTCCATTTGGTGTCATGGTAAGAGTCTGGACCCCTTATCCTGCTCTATGGCTAACATTCTCGACTACCTTTGGTCTCTCTCCAAAGGGGGTCTGCGGTCATCAACCCTTAGGGTGTACCTGGCAGCCACTTCTGCTTACCGGGCGCAGGCTGGTCAGCTGACATTGGTGCAGGAGACAGTGGTCAGGCGCTTCTTCAAAGGCCTGGATCACATATGCCCTCCGGTGCGTGAACCTCCACCTCCATGGGATTAGTTGCTGGTTTTGGCGAAGCTCATGGGCAAGCCATTTGAACTTATGCACAAGTTTGCACTCTCACACTTGTCATGGAAGACGGCCTTCCTGGTGGTTATCAAGTCAGCCAGAAGGACTGGGGAGTTCCAGGTGCTGTCGGTGGACTCCCCTTATCTGGTCTTTCACAGGGACAAAGTTGTTCTGCGTCCCCACCCGAAATTCCTTCCGAAGGTGGTATCAGAGTTTCACCTTAACTAGGTATTGACTCTGCCCATATACTACCCTAACTACACCTTGGATGCTGAGTACAGGCTCCATACGTTGGACCTGAGACATGCTCTCTCCTATTATAAGGAGCGAACAGCGGAAATTCATGGAGAGGTTCGCCAGCTGTTTGTCACCTATGCTGAAGCCACTTCTGGCAGACCTGCACCCAAACAGACCATTTCAAGGTAAATTACATCATGCATAGGTCTGTGCTATGAGTTGGCAGGCAGGGAGCCTCCCAGAGGGATAAGAGCTCACTCTACCCGCCATACTGCTGCATTGGTGGTGGCTTCCAGGGACATCCCTATCCAGGAAATCTGTCGGGCTGCTACCTGGAAGTCAGCAAACACCTTCATTACCCACTACCACATCGACCTTGAGTCACGCCGGGATGCTGGTTTTAGGGCCCCGGTTCTCCAATCTTTATTTCCCAAGTAGGGGGTGTGCACCTCGCCTTCGTTCTCCCAGAGAACTGCTTGGAGTCTACCAAACAGTGTGGATGAACAACATATTCACGCTCCTAGAAGAATAGGTTACTCACCTGTAACAGTAGTTCTAGGAGTGGTATATGTTGTTCAACCACACGCATCCACCCGACCTCCCCGGCTTTAGGCACACAACCTGGCTTCCAGTGGGCTAAGATCTGGCATCATGGGAAGCCAAGGTTTATACCACCCGGTGGGTGGGAAGAGCCAACTGAAGACTTCCGGCAAGATTTAAAGGGGAAAGGGACATGCCAAACAGTGTGGATGAACAACATATACCACTCCTAGAACTACTGTTACAGGTGAGTAACCTGTTCATATTGCCCCTGAACCACCCCCCATCTTCAAATTGTGTCCCCTTGTTCTTGCGCATCTGTTTTTCTGAAAGATGCTACCCTCTTGGACTTTGTTGATTCCACTGAGGTATTTAAAAGTTTCTATCATGTCCCCCCTCTCCCTCCTTTCCTCAAGGGTATACATATTAAGCTCCTTTAGTCTCTCCTCATATGGCTTCTCTTGCATACCCTGCACCATGTTGGTTGCCCTCCTCTGTACTGCCTCTATCCTGTCTATGTCCTTGCAGAGATGGGGTCTCCAGAACTAGACGCAGTACTCCAGATGGGGTCTCAACAACTGTCTGTACAGAGGGATAACAACTTCCTGTTTTCTGCTGGTGATGCCTCTCCTATACATCCCAGTATCCCCAGCCCTCCCTACTGCCTTCTTACATTGCTAGCTATACCTTAAGGTCATCTGATATGAATACCCCGGTTCCTTTCCATTTTTGTTGTTGTTACTACCCCCCATTGTGTAATCTTCCCTGGGTTTTGTTTCCCAGGTGCATTATTTGCACTTCTTTGCATTGAATCAAGCTGCCATACTTCTGACCATTCCTCCAACCTTGCCAAGTCCTTCTCATGCTTTCCACGCCTCCTTGTGTATCAACCCTGTTGCAGATCTTTGTGTCATCTGCAAAGAGGCATACTTTTCCTTCCAGTCCCTCTGCAATGTCACTTATAAAGACATTAAAAGGCACTGGACCCAGTACTGAACCCTGCGGTACCCCACTAGTAACCCCTCTTTCTTCAGAGTGGACTCCATTTACAATTACCTTCTGTGTCCTGTTGTCCAGCCAATGTTTTACCCAGGCTACCATCCTGGGACCCACTCCCAGACTGGTTAATTTGACTATTAATCTTTTGTGTGGGACTGTGTCAAATGCCTCGCTAAAGTCTAGGTAGGCCATGTCCACAGCCCCTCCCTGATCTACCACTTTGGTCACCAAGTCAAAGAAATCAATTAGATTCGTCTGACATGACCTTCCCGCTATGAACCCATGCTGCCTAGGGTCCTGTGCCCCACTGGCCTCTAGGTAAAGTGATTCCATCACTTTCCCTACCACAGAGGTCAACCTGACAGGTCTGTAGTTTCCTGCCCCTGTCTTGGTCCCACTTTTGTGAAAGGGAATCACATCCGCCTTCCTCCAGTCCTCAGGTACCACACCATCCTCCCATAATTTGTTAAAAAGGGTAGTCAGTGGTTTCACTATTTCTCCCCTTAATTCTTTTAGAATTCTGCAGTGAATTCTGTCAGGCCTCATTGCTTTGTCCACCTTCAGTTTTAGGAGTTCTTTCAGAACCCTTTCTTCTGTGAAAGGACTGGGATTGACCCCCTACCAGAGTGCTTCTGTTAACTGGATTAGGCACCTGCCCCTCCTCCTCCTCTTTTGTGAATACTGAGCAGAAGTATTCATTCAGTATCCCTGCTTTTTCCCTGTCTCTCTCTGCCCACCCACCGTCCATTCTATTCATCCTCAGTATCCCTCCCTTGTCTTTCTATGCTCCCTGATGTACCTATAAAAGGTTTTATCCCCCTTCTTAACCGAGTTAGCTATCTTATCCTCAGATTGGGCCTTTGCTATTCTGACTTCCCTCCCTGCTTCCTTCTGCCTTAACTGGTACAGCTCTCTGTTCTGCTCCTTCTGTGTTTTCTTATACTTCCTGAATGCTGCCTTATTCTCCCTGACCTTCCCCACCACCTCTTTTGAGAACCATAGTGGCTTTTTCTTTCGTTTTGATTTGTTTATTTGCTTCACACAAAGGCTTGTTTCCTCTATGATGATGGTTTTGATGTTTCTCCATTGGTGCTCCACCCCTCCTTCTAGCCTGTTTGCTAGTGCTTTTCTAAGGCACTCTCCCATCTTGCCAAAGTCAGCCCTCCTGAAGTCTAGTACCTTCACTTTTGTATGGTTTGACTCTGTAGCTGAGTTTATTGTGAACCACACTGTTTGGTGGTCACTTGTTCCCAGATGGCTACCGACTTCTAGATCTGAGAGCCTCTCACTGTCCCCATTTGAGAGTATGAGGTCTAAGATTGTTCCCTCACGAGTGGGTTTCAAAACTAGCTGTCTGAAGCATGCCACCTGTAGGGCATCGAGAATGGCTCTGCTCTTGGATGTGGCTGCAGCAAAGGTGCTCCAGTTAACATCTGGCATATTCAGGTCTCCCATCAATAGTATCTCCCCTTTCAAACAACATGAAGTCTTGCTATATTATGACAATTGCAGTTTGTCCCACCATTAGAACTGCTCCGGAGGTGAAAGAGTTAACTCCCATTCTAAGAATAGAACTTGGAGCGCGAGCTCGGTTAGAGAAGCTCTGTCTGGGTTATTTCAAACCTAAACTGTCAGATTCTTTACTCCGCCTCACTGAACAGTCGCTCCGGAGATTTCTCCTACTGCTCGGTTCATTTCTCGGTTTAAACAGTGTTTTCTCGGTTCAAATCAACCGAGAATATTATTATTTTAACCGCAAAACCGTTCGGTTCAAGCTCTGTCTGTGGTATCGTAAGTAATTTCAGTTTATTTTCTGTGTAGAACTTGTAAATGTTATCGGTTCGGTTTTGAACCAATCAGCTTGTTTTAAAACTGAATTGAAGGTTTTAGAGTGGTTCCGGTTCTATCGGTTCCTAAAACGGATTTCATACGCTTTTTTCCAAGACCAGTGACACGGTTAGAAACCGATAAGGGTGGCTTGCCTGGCACTGCTGTTTAAAAGGGCAAGTTTTTGGTTAGGCTGGCATTAGTGTCTGAAAACCCAAAAGAAAAACCTGGCCCATCAGTTTCTCAACACTGTGTGATGCTCAGAAGTCTTTGCCAAGGCTGACCCACACACCACATGTGTATATTGTCTGGGGTTTGACCACCTCAATTCAGACTGCCAGATTTGTAAAAATGTCCTTGCAGCCACCCTGGATAAGAGAGTTGGCAGGCTCAGGGAACGAGAGGCCAAAATGTCCGCTGACCTGGATGGCTAGCCCGGTTCGGTGCCAACCGAACCGGAGGGAGTGCCCTCTGACCAGGGCGAGACTTCCTCGGCCAAACGTAAAGCTGGCTCGGAGGAGCCAGTTCCAGTAAAGAAAACAAGAAAATCAGCAGGTGTGGAGCCCCAAATTCCTTCTCCAACTGCTGCAGAGATAGCAAGAGCTATTCAGATTGTCCAGTCACTTTCTCCGGTTCCGTCCGAACCGCCACTGTCTGGTAAAAGGTCGGTTCGGTCGGTTCCACGGTTCAGGAATATGTTGTTGAAGAGTTTTATGAACCAGAGGAGGAGGATGATTATGAACAGTATGAATGTGACTTTGAGGGTCTGGGTGTCCACTGAACCGGACATCTCCCCAGACAGACCTTTAGAATCTCCCTTGCTTTCTGAGTCCCCTCTCACTTTATGTTTTACAAAAGTTGTTGAAACCCTCCAGCTTCCATTGGAGGAAGCTGTGGATGAACAAGAGGAACCTGATTTTGTAGAAATTATGGATATTCCAGAGTTAGAGATTGTCTGTTCCCTTGCATAAATCATTTAGGAAACAGACAATAAAAATTTTAAAACTCCTAATTCTGTGCCTCCTGTGGACAAAAAGATGGACAGGAGGTACACTCTGTCAGGTCCTGATACAGAATTCCTTACAGCAATGCAGTCACGTTGGTGTAGTTCAGGCTGCAGCCTGTGATAAAGCTAATATTCCTTTGGCTTCACATCCTCCTGACAAGGATTCCAGGAAGATTGATGCCATGGCTAAAAAAAACATGGCAGCGTTCTTGGGACTCAGGCAAGCAAATTACATGGCTTATGTAGCAAGGTATCAAAATCTAGATGGGACACTGTCATGGCCTTGGCCAAACAGGCCTCTGGCCAGCTTGCTAATGAGCTGGAACAGGTGGCTGCTGATGGCATTGAGGCATCTAAGGTGCAGTTTCATGCTGCTGTGGATTTTAATGATGCATCCTCTAGAGTCATGGCCTCGTCTGTAGCTTTTTAGGTTGGCCTGGCTCAGGTGTACTAGCTTGTCACAGGATACCCAGACTAAGGCTATGGATTTTCCTGTGGTTGGAAATTCTCTGTTTGGGGAGCAGACAGAGAATTATATGAAGAAAATGGATGAATATAGGACTACCTATAAGACTGCTCAGGCTAAGGAGCGGCAAGCCACTCCTCAGAGGCAGGCCCCCAGGGGTAGAGGTAGGCCTTTTCACAGGCCTTTTTACCAAACCCAGGCCTCCTCTGCTTATGCTCAGAGGGGGTTCTTCAGAGGGAGAGGCAGACAGGGTGTGGGCAGGCCTGCTCCCACCCCTCAGCCTAAAGCACCTGCCAAACAGACACCCTGATGGGGTGCCCAGGGCCGATTCTCCTTTACCTGTAGGGGGCAGGTTGGCGTGCCGTTCAGAACTGGGTGTCTCTAACTTCAGACAAGTGGGTCCTGGAAGTAGTAAGCCAGGTCTGGTTCTCAGCTTCAAAAGTTCCCAAAGATGAGAATCAGATCTTCCCACCTGCAAACTCTTTAGAGACCTTTACTTTAGAAACAGAAGTCTCAACCCTCCTGGCTCTCAGAGCTGTAGAAAGGGTTTCTCCCTACACCAGGGCAAGGGTCTGTACTCCAGATATTTCCTTACCCCAAAAAAGACAGGAGAATGGCGGCCCATTTTAGACCTGAGATATCTGAACAAACACCCTTTGAAACCAAAGTTCAGAATAGTAACTCTGGCAATGATTTGACTGTCTCTAAGGCCAGGGACTGGCTAGCCTCCCTGGACCTCAAGGATGCCTATTTTCCGTCCCAATCAGAAGCTCCACGAAAGTACCTCAGATTCGAACTGCCCTCAGGTCACTACCAGTTCAAGAGCAATGCCCTTCGGCCTCACCTCTGCCCCAAGGGTATTCACAAAATGTCTGGCAGTAGCAGTGGCTCATTTAAGAAGGCAAAGGATTGCTGTCTTTCCCTATCTGGATGACTGGCACACATTGTAGGCCAGTCCCCAGAACAGGTAAGATCTCACCTGCAAGTTACCCAGCAGCTGCTCACCTCCTGGGCTTCTTGCTCAATCTTCCAAAATCAGTTCTGGAACCAGTTCAGGTGCTCACCTTCATAGGTGCAGAATTGGACACAAAGCAGGCCAGAGCCTTCCTACCTTTAGAGAGGGTAAGGAACTTGGTGGCTCTGGCCTCCTCCTCACTCTGCAGGTCTCTCAACCAGCAAGACACTTTTGCAGCTCCTGGGGCACATGGCCGCGCCACAGCTGTAGTAGCAAGGAGCAAAGATTTCAGATGAGGGACATTCAGTTTCACTTGAGAGCCTTTGGTCTCAGAAAAGACCCCTTTCCAAGTTGGTCCCAGTGACCCGAACCCTGATCCAGGCCCTCCAGTGGTGGCAGGATCAGAGCAATTAAGACTTGGGGTCCCTTCATTCCTCTGTCTCACTCCTTGACCCTCACTACGGATGCTTCCCTCCTGGGGTGGGGAGCCCACATGGGCGACCTCTCCACTCAGGGAGTGTGGTCCCTCAGGAATCTCTGCTCCACATCAATTTGTTGGAACTGAGCTGTCTTTTAGCACTTCAAGTGTTTTCTGCGTCTGTTCAGAACAAAGTGGTACAAGTCAGAACAGACAACACCACAACAATGTGGTACATCAACAAGCAGGGGGGCACTCGGTCTTCGGCCTTGTGCACCGAGGCAATGAAGTTGTGGTCTCTGGCCTATTCCCTGAACACTTCCCTCATAGCAATTCACCTTCCAGGAAAGGACAATGTCCTAGCAGATGCTCTCAGCAGGATTTCCCAGGGCCATCACGAATGGTCTCTGGATCCTCAAGTACTGGGGATAGTTTTTGCCAGATGGGGCACCCCTCAGATAGATCTTTTTCAGCCCCAGACAATCACCAACTTCCACTGTTCTGTTGCAGACCCCAGTGTTGGGCTCAGTCCCCCTGGATGCCTTTCTCCTAGATTGGGAAGGAAGTTTTTATGCCTTTCCCCTTCCCTCTCCTATTCAAGGTGCTAGTCAAAATCAGATCCCAGCCTTGCAGGGTGATTCTGATTGCCCCAGATTGGGCCAGGCAGCCCTGGTACCCACTCCTTCTGTCACTAGCAGTCCATCTTCCCCTGTGTCTCCCCAGGAATCACAACCTGTTAACCTGTGCACAGGGGAGAGTTTGGTATCCGAACCTCAAATCCCTCAACCTCAAGGCCTGGCTCTTGAGGAGTTAGAAATTGCTGACCTACACCTTTCTCAGGGTGTTCTTGAAATCCTAAAGGCTTCTAGGAAGCCTTCCACTAGAAGCTACTTACAATTCTAAGTGGAAAAGGTTTTCCATTTGGTGTTCTGGGAAACATATTTCCCCGAATCTGCCTGATTTGCCCATTGTTTTGGACTATATGGTCCATCTTAATTCCTTGGGACTGAGACCAGCTACCCTGAAAGTACATTTGGCAGCTGTCTCTGCTTTTGTTTCAGCAGGAAAGCCCTCCTGTCTTTCCGCTCACCTCTGTATTTTCCAAGTTTTTTAAAGGATTACTTCATTCTAATCCACCTTTAGGATCCGCCCCTGCCTGGGCCTTAATGTTTGCATTGCCCAGTTAAGCAACCTCCCTTTGAACTCTGTCTTCTGCAGAGCTTAAGTACTTAACTTGGAAAACTGTTTTCCTAGTGGCTATCACTTCTGCCAGGCATAAGTGAGTTGCAAGCCCTGTCAGTAAAACTGACTTATTTCTTTCCACAGGGATAAGGTAGTCCTCAGGACTAACAGGAAGTTTTGCCTAAGGTGGTTTCAGATTTCCATCTTAATCAATCTATCTCCCTTCCAGGGTTTTTCACTGAACATTCCTCCTCTGGCGAGAGGAGTTGCACAGTTTAGATGTTAAGAGGGCCCTAAGTTACTATATAGAGCGTACCAAGGGTCACAGGTTCGAATCCCTCCAACTTTTTCTCACTTATGGTGAGGTCGGAAAAGGGAGACCTGCCACTAAGAGATCAGTTGCCAGGTGGATTGTCTCTTGTATCCAATTTTGTAATCAGAAACTGGGGAAAGTTCCCCTTCTGGCCTGAGGGCTCATTCTACCAGAGGTACAGCCGCGTCTCTAGCTGCTGCCAGAGACATCCCTATCTTAGATATATGTCAAGCAGCTACCTGGAAAACGGTACACACTTTCTCCAAGCATTACTCCCTGGATGTCCAGGCCAGGAGAGATGCTCGGTTTGGCACAGCTGTGCTTCAGAGCCTATTCCCTAAGTAGGTTCTGTCCCTCCTCCATGGAGGTACTGCTGTGTAGTCTGCAATTGTCATAATATAGCAAGACTTCATGTTGTTTGAAGAAAAAATTACTCACCTTAGTAATGTTGTTTCTTCTAATGGAGTCTTGCTATATTATGACCTCCCACCCAGCCTGCCCCTCTTAGAACTTCTACTTGGGTATGGGGTGGGCAGCCTAGTGTGGGCGCTAGTTATGCCCATTATATGTTTTCCACCCCTTCTTGGGGTTTTGGGGTGTGATGTTTTTATTTTATCTCATATTATTGCTTATTATATTATTGCTTCTGGTCCCCTGACTTGAGTCTTTGTGTTGGGACCAGGAATATGTGTTAATAGTCAGGTAGCCAGTTGGCTAGTGTAGGTTACAGCTTCCACAGACCTTAGTGAGTTTTGCTTGTAAAGATCTGACAGTTTGGGTTTGAAATAGCCCAGACAGAGCTTCTCAATGAAGCTCCAGCTCCAAGTTCCATTCTTAGAATGGGAGTTAACTCTTTCACCTCAGAGCAGTTCTAATGGTGGGACAAACTGCAATTGTCATAATATAGCAAGACTCCATTAGAAGAAACAACATTACTAAGGTGAGTAATTTTTCTTCTCTGCCATCCTAAGGATGCCTTCTATCATATCCTTGTCCATTCCTGCCCCTGACATGGGGTCTGTATACAACCCCTGTGCGGATTGGTGCCATTTCCAGTCTCTAAGGTGAGCCACAGTGCCTCCTCTCCTCCCTGTTTACTCTTTTGTTCAGTTGCTTTTATACCTTCCTTACATAGAAGCTACCTCTTCCCCTCCCTGTTCTCTCCTGTCGGTTGTGTACCCTGGTATGTTAACATCCCAGTCATGGTTCTCTGTGTACCATGTTTCTGTGACTGCTACAATATCCAGGCATCTCTCTTCCATCAAGGCCACCAGTTCTGGGAGCTTGTTGCCCAGACTATGGGCATTGGTACTCATTACCCTCCATTTCCTGATGGCCTTACCCCTTTTTGCCCCATCCCTGTCCTTATTGCCTTTGTCACTTTCTCCATTTACCCCTGCCCTTTTCCCTATCGACATCTCTATCTTGGTGTTTAACTCACTTTCTACCCTGATTTTTTTGGGAGGGGCTAGGATTTCCCTGCTCCTTTCCAGTGCCTCCTCCCTTGGCTGGTTTAAATGCTTGCCAATGAAGTGTTTAAACCTATCACCTAGGATCCTGGTTCCCCTCCTGGACAGATGCAGACCATCACGCCGGTATAGGCCTGCATCACTCCAGGTGGACCCCCAGTCCCCAATGAAGCCAAAACCTGAGATCTGCACCAGTTTTTCAACCACTGATTGAATCCCATGGTGTGGAGCACCCTAGCTTACCTCGCCATAGACAGGCAGCACCTCCGAGAAGGTTACCATGTGTGCTGCTTGTCTAAGGCCCCTCCCCAACTCCACAAACTCTTCCTGCACTGCTCTGATCCCTTTCTTAGCCAGGTCATTTGTCCCTAGGTGGACAATGACATCCAGCTCCCTCCCCTGTGCAGCTGCTCAGCGATCCTGAGGATTCGCTCCCTGTCCCTCCAAGCCATGGCGCCAGGCAGGCACCTTACCTCCCTCTCCCCTTCCTCCCCCAGTTCTACCTTCCTAACAATGGAGTCCCCCACCAGGAGTTGTTTCCTTCCCCTGTGGGGTCCCATGCCACCTTCCCGTGGGTCTCCTTTGTGGAGGTTCCCAGCATCCTCCTTGGTCTCCACTGCGGGTGTCTCCATAGAGGAACCACACTTTGCCAGAACCGCATATGAATTGTGGAGAGGTACAACTGGAGGGATGCGCCTCTGTTCCACCACCCTCACCCTCCCTGAGCCCACTGTGGTCCAACCGCTCCTCCTTCTTGGCAACCTCTGAGGCAACGGCAGTGGCCCTGGTGATCCCTGGATGGGAGAGGAGGTCCCACAAATCCTGGCCAACTCAGCCTGGAGATGAGCAACCTCCTCCCTCAGCCCAGTGAGGTCCCTGCAGATGGGACAACACCGCATCCTCCAGAACGTCTCCCGGAAGACTGCTGCTCCACAGCCACTGCACTGCACCCCTCCCATCATGTCTTATTTCTGGCCCCTACACTGTTGTTTGGAATGCTTACTCTTTCCTCTGTTTATTTATTTTTTCTCCCTACTTACTGCCTCTGTGCCCTTTAAGCTCCTGATCTTCCTATTCTGAGACAAGAAGATCCTGTATTTCTCAGTAGTTTCCTTACTTGTTCAGAGTCAGACCTCCAGCAGCTGGGGGACGGAGAGCTACTCTTTTCCTTCTGGGATGGTGAGTCTTTGGTGGCTCTGTGATCACTCCCTTCCTGCTCCCAAACAGGAAGTTCATGTTGTCAGTCAAATCCTGTGTCTATAAAAGAAGAACTGGCTTAGGGTGGAGGGGAGGGAAGGAGGGCAATATAGTCCCAGTAGAGAAGTCCAGTCACAACAGCAGCTCCTTCCTCCTGGTGTTCTCCGGCAGAAGCTATCTAGGGCAGTGTTTAAATCTGGCTTTAACCTGACTTCCTTCTAGCTAAGCCACTCCCCCTACTTAGCAGATCTTTCTACACTTAGTTAAATTGCACAGATAACAGTCCCCTTCAGCCACCTGAGACAAACACCTAGATAACTGCACAGATAACAGTTCATTTCAGCCAACTCAGACAAACACATTTTTTGTTTGTTTGTTTTACTTACCCTAGATTGAAGGTCCCAGTAGTAGAGTTCTACTTCAATCACAAGAGCAGCTCCTTCCTCCTGGTGTTCTCTGATCAACCTGTGGTGCCCCCCCCACCCCCACCATAACCTGAAATAAAGAAAACTGTTCTTCAATCCCTCCAACTCTTTCCTTCTTAATTTTCCGCTGAGTTGGCCAGGATTTGTGGGACCTCCTCTCCCATCCAGGGATCACCAGGGCCACTGCCGTTGCCTCAGAGGTTGCCCTATCCCTGGTGCCAGCTACGGCCCCCCACCCCGGGGGTTCAATGTAGTTCAGTGGGTTTTGAACTTGTCCTCATAACTTGATCATTTTTGAATATTTTCCCCAAATTTTCCACATGGACTTTTAGGAACCCCACCTCATGAACGGTAGCAGTGAAACTATGCAAATCCTTCCCGAAAGGTGATTTTGCAGTTGCTGTGTGAAATCACATTTCAGGCAAGATTTGAACATTGTCGCCACCCTCGTTCATGAGGTGGGGTCATAAGAAGACTATGTTAAAAATCTGGGTTAAAAATATTACAAAACAACAAAGTTGTGAGCATATATTGAAATTTTTCAATACACACTCTTAATTTTGGGTATTTTCAATATTTTGACCCCAAATTTTCAACATAGCCATTTTCTCACACCACCTCATGAATGTGATAGCTGTCATTTTTGAGATCCTGGCCAAAATGTGTTTTTACACTTGTGGCATGAAATCATCTTTCGGGCAGAATTTGAAAATTGTCTCTGCCCTTGTTCATGAGGTAGGGTATAATGAGGCTATGTGGGGTCATAAGAAGGCTATGTTGAACATTTGGGGTAAAAATATTAAAAACAACAAAGTTATGAGCTGTCTTTGAAATGTTTCAATGCATGCTCATAAGTTTGGTAATTTTCAATATTTTAGCCCCAAATTTTCAGCATAGCCATTTTTTCACACCATCTCATAAACGTGACAGCTGTCATGTTTCAAATCCTGGCCAAAATGTATTTTCACACTTGTGATGCAAAATGACATTTCGGCTACTGTTTTATTAATGACTCCTGTCACGTTCAGAAGGAGTGGTCATAAAAAGACTGTTGAAAATTTGGGGTCAGAATGTGAAAAAACAATTAAGTTATAAAGAAATGTTGAAATGTTCCTGTGTTTACACATAACTTTAGTTTTCCAGATTTTGGCCCATAATGTTCAACACATCCCTTGTGTTAACCCACCTCCTGAACATGATGGATGTCATTTTTCAATTTCTTCCAAAACTTGTTTTTGTAGTCACACTGCAAAATCACCTTTTGGATGGCATTTAAAAAAATGTTCACCTTTCTTGGTCATAACATAAGGTCATAAAAAGACTGCTGGAAATTTGGGGTCAAAATGAGGGAGCCCACTGAAAGTTAAATATTGCGCCTCTGCTGGCCTATCCTGGGTAAATACAATCTAAAAATGTGTAAAAGCAGGGACACCACTGAAAATGAGATGTTGTGGCTTATCTGGTCTGTCCTGGGTAAATACTATATACAGTAAAAATGTGTACAAGCAAGACCCGGTACAACAGCAATGCAAGCAGCGAACACTTGGCATTGACAAATGCTTGTTAATTTATGGTCTTATTTGCTGCAACAGTTAGTATGTTCCAAAGAAATACGCTTTCATCCCTTGATTTGTTCTAAGAGGATGCCTGGAATGACACAGAGAGGGAGAGGAGGATGTTACAGACAAACTGTTGTTATACCAGCACCTCCTCTGTACTAGACCAATAATTTTGTGTGAAGCTCCATTCCCAGAAAGTATGTGAGCACACTGCAGCTTAACTAGACACTGCTGTCTCTGAGCACTTCAATGAGTTAGGTCATTGCCAGCTTGCTGACATCTGCATAACTGCCATTCAGAAAGCTGGAGACCAAATAGACCTCTGGTGTGAGGCATTTTGGGTTGGCCAGCTAAAAACATTCGGGGCCTGATTCTCAAAAAGGCACAAAGCGCAGTGAACAAATTTGCGCTACGCTTGGCACTTGCCCAGGTGTCTGAGGATGCTGCGTTCAGTTGGATAGCACAGCTGTGCTATCCGACTGAACACAGGGCCAGGTTGAGTCAGTGCTAACTCAATTAGTGCTAGCGCTAACCCCATTAGCACTGCCCCGGCATGGAGGCATGAGTACGGCTCCGCAATGAATAGTGCAGATGTGCTATTTGCTGTACACAAAGGCAGCCATGTAAATGAGCTCACTGAGCATGCAACGTGCTGTGTGGCCATCGGCATGCCCGTTATGGGCCCATTTGCATAGGCTGTGTGGAGCATAGCCCATCCCCCCCCCCAGACCCCTGCCTGATACGCAGCCCCAGTCCCTGGTGTCTACTGTTCCTCCCCACCTGATGCCATGCCTGATGACTAACATAACATTTCCCTGATGTCCATGGTCCCTCCCCACCCGATGCCATGCCTGATGATAACATAACATTTCTCTGATGTCCATGGTCCTCCCCCACCCGATGCCATGCCTGATGATAACATAACATTTCCTGATGTCCATGGTCCTCCCCCCCGATGCCATGCCTGATGATAACATAACATTTCCCTGATGTCCATGGTCCCTCCTCCCACCCGATGCCATGCCCAATGAGAAAATAATGTTCCTCTAGTGTCCAGTGGTGCCTCCCCCCACCTGATGCCATGTCCAATGAGAAAATAATGTTCCCCTAGTGTCCAGCGGTGCCTCCCTCCACCTGATCCTATGTCTGATACTGCATTAACGTGTCCCTGGTGTCCAATGGTCCCCCCCACACCCGATGTACAAGAGATCTTTTCCCTGGTGTCTGATGGTCCATCCCCCACCCGATCCCATGCCTGCTACAAAATGAATGGTTCCCTGGTGTCCAGTGGTCCCTACCCAATCCTGTGCCCAATACTAAATAAACATGTCCCTGGTGTCCAGTGGTTCTCCCCCCCCCCACACCCAGTGTCCACCCGATGATAAAGAGATTTTTTTCCTGGTGTCTGGTGGTCCTTCCCCCACCTGATCCTGTGCCTGAGCAAGACAAGATTCTCCCTAGTGTCCAGTGGTTCCACCCTCATACTGTTCCCGTATCGGTGCAAGCCCTTCCCGGGTAGACAGCCCCCACCCCATCCCCGATGATTGCCAACCCACTACTTATGTGCGGGATTGCCTGGTGGAAAGTATCAACCCCCCTCCAAAACACAGCCCCGGCCACATTCCTGAGCACTGATCCCCCATCCCCCACAGCCCATCCCTGATTGGTGTCTAGTGGCCCCCTGCACCCATGGCACTAACAACACCCTCCCCGTCCGTCGACGGCAAGTGACACAGCCCTCCACACGCCACCTCAGCTGCCCACCATCTGACTGAAGCTGGGAGGGCGCTGCTTATTTATAGGGCACCTTGCTCTATAAACTGTAACTAAGCAGCACACTCCCAGCGGTCAAAACCCCTCTGTTGCTCCCCTTCAGAGAGGGTATAGAGGGTGACAAGTCTGACCCTGACCTCATCATTGCTGAAGGCAGTGACGATAACTCTTTCTTTAGCCTAGACAACTCAGAGCAGGTTCCTGTGTTGGTGCATCAGGAAGATCTTTCTTTTCAGGCTCTGCTGAGAAATAAGCATTCTGCGTTATATTTTGAGCCAACAGCCATAGACCAGGGTGGTTTCACCCATGCCACAGCGGCTATGGAGACATCACCAACAGTGACAGCCGCGTTGCAGTGTCAGCAATAAAGTGTCGGGGATGCCTCTGTTTCCAGCGGGAGGGCTGCCCCAACCCCATGTGAGGGGACTCTGCCTCCCCACACCCGGTCTCTAGGACTCCACCCCGAGTCAGAGTTGGACGGGGCAAAACATCCTGTAAGGCAATCCTTGGCCATGTGGAGACCATCACAGTGACAGGCGGGTTTTGGTCAAATCCTGTCACTGTGGTGGTCTTCACCGTCAGGTTTCGATGCGGCGACAGTATACCAACCAGGGTAAATGTCTCTGGTTGGAGTTCCAAAATGTATCCAATATCTGGTCAGTTTAGTTCCTCCTATTCCTTCCACATTTGAGACCCTGCCTGATGTGGTCTGGAGCAGATCTGCTACGATGGCAGCTGTCCCCAAGCAGGCCAACAAGAAATACACTTTTTTTTAATCATTGCCTCTTTGATTCTTTTCCCATTGGAGTACTGCTTGTTTGTGTTGTCTGTTTGTAAGTAGTTTTACAAGCTAGCCCCTGCACAAATGGGCTTGAGCACATGGCACCTGTGTTTGCACAACTGATGCTATTGTCATTCTCACCAAGAATCCCAAGCTATCATCCCTAAGGAGGTCTCTGCGCACCTCATTAACCAGGAGTCTTGCAAGACCGACACTGTAGGGAAGTTAGCTTATGCTTCAGCTACCCTGTGCATGAGAATTGACAGCTACCAAGGGCATTTTTCTAGGCATGAGTATTCCCTTTGGAACAGACTTAACCCTTGCAGGGCTGTGGACTGATATACGAGTCCTAAATTCCTATACGTTCTAATTCTGTCAGGAGCCTAAGGGTTAAAACTCTGACGGAGTCTCTGCCAGAGTCAGAGGTTAAACTGGATGTTCTGGCCGGCCCGGTGGCACTGGGGATTGAGACGCTGGATGTCACATCTCGTGCCACACCGATGACCCATGTTCGGGAGTGAGCCCGGGCCGATGGGGGGCGGCAGGGGAGGGAGAGGATTGAGCATCCGATGTACAGCTCTCCTTTTCCAGGGGGAGGACCGGGGATTGTCCGGTGTACCAGTGACTCCCGGTGGAGATCAGGAGTGCTGCAGTACGTAGACAGCACAAGTAGTGTGGCTGATGCCGGCAGTGTTGCCATGCGCATGGCTTTCGGGGTGCCCACGCAACAGGGGGCAGGGGGAAAACACTAGAAAATGGAAAAACTCAGCTCTGCGGGGTAGGAGATGGCACCTGACCCCCATGCACACGGCCGGATCCATCTCACCCGGCCTCTCCATTCCTCCACCCGGGCCCTCACCCACAGCCAGAGTCTGACTATGAAGAGTGCCCAAAGAGGAGGGGCAGCCCCACCCCGGAGTGGTTAAGCTGGGGGTACTGACTGTGGGATGAGGGGGGAGAGGAGGCTTGGGGTTGGGAGGACCTCAGACAGGGCAGGAACAGGCAGGATGCCCGAGAGAGGCTCCGCAGGCCACGACCGGAACAAAAAAGACTGGTAAAAAAAAAAAAAACTGGATATTCTGCTGACTGTCAAGCAAAGCATTGAGTCTAATAGTCACCAGCTTTAAGCCTCCATGGATGCCTTTGAGGCTGCATCTCACTCGGCTACTGCAAACATTTGCATCAGGCAGTATTCCTGGCTGCAGACTTCTGGATTTACCCAAGACTTCCAGCAACAGGTTATGAGTGTTCCTTTTGATGGAGCTTATCTGTTCAAACAGTAGGTAAAACAACCTCTTAAGGCATCAAATGAAACTAGAATGACCCTTAAGACTTCCAGACCAGCTCACGACATGAGGGCCCTTTCATAACAGGCAGCCCTTTCATGGCAAAGGCAGAGGAGCCCAAAACAAAAGGCAGACTCCCTAGCCTCAGAAGAACATGAAGCCAAAGGCTCAGGTGCCAAAAGCACATAGTGCCACTCTCTGAAACTCTGACCCTGGTCTTGCCTCAGCTTTCCGTGGCAGATCTTTCCTCCCGAGTGTGTGTGGGGGGGGGCACCTCTTCCAGTTTTACTGTCACTGAGAATCCATCATGACAAACATATGGGTTCTCAGGATCATCCAAGAGGATTACTCCCAGGATTTTACACAGCTCCTTCCAGAGTCTTCTCCTAGAATGCAGCTCCCTTTGTCAGCTCATATGTTAGAGCTCCTGGTACAGCAGGTTGTGGGCCTTCTGAGCAACAGGACAGTGGAAATAATGCTAGAGTTGGAAAGAAACACAGGTTTCTACTCCCGCTACTTTCTGGTCCCAAAGAAGTCTGGGGGCATGCACCTCCTTCCTGACCTCAGAAAACTCAAGAGTCATGGATTGAGAAAAATTCTAAATGATTTCTCTGGCTCTATGTTTCCCTTCCTGAAGCTTCAGGATTGATTAGCATACCTGGACATGCAGAATGCATAACAGTACATACTGATACTCCCCAGCCACCACAGATACCTCTGCTTCATTGTACTGGGGCAGCATTACCAGTTTAGAGTCCTGCCCTTTGGGCTTTCCTTGGTGCCATGAGTCTTTACAAAGTGCTTTGCAGTACTTGTGGCACACCTAAGGAAAATTAGGACTTCAAGTCTTTCTGTACCTGGATAACTGGTTAATCTCCAGCCCGTCCAGACTTGAAATGGAACAGGCAGTGGCCACTGCTTCTCAGTTCCTCACTTCAGTGGGGGTCTCTCTGAACCTCGAGAAGTCTAGCTCCAACCCTCGCAGCAGCTGTTTATAGGAGGTCTTCTGGATACAACCTGGGCTTTCCTTCCAAAGAGGAGATTGCAAGTGATTATGCAGATGGCATACTACATAATGGAGTGCAAGACTGTGCAAGCCCACTCCATGCAGCACATTTTGGGTCTAATAGCCTCCTCAGTGTTCACAGTGTCCCTGGCATGATTGTACATGAGGACAACTCCGTGGGTGCTCAGTGCACAGTGTTCACAAGCATCACACCCTCTGACTTACACCAGTCAGTTGACCAAACCTCTGGTTCGGTCTATCATATGGTGGTCAGTGATGGACAACCTCCTCTAGGGCCTCCCCTCATCCCAACCAGAGACTCTGGTGACTCTTACCATGAATGCCTCCCTGTTGGGATGGGGGGGCCCACTGTCAGGGCCTGTAAAAACAAGGTGTCTGGGACCCGTCAAAGACTTATTTCCACAGCAGTGTGTTGGAGATGCAAGCTGTTTTATACAGCCTGAGAGCCCAAGTGGACTTAGCCACAAAACAGTCCTTCTCCAGACAGACAACAGGTCTGTGACTACTTCAGTAAACAAGGAGAAGCACACTCTTACCCTCTCTGCAGGGAGTCGATGAGAGTGTGGGAATAGTGCCCGGAACAGGGGATCCTACTTCAAGCAATCTATCTGCCAGGAGTCCAGAACACTCTGCTAAATGAACTCAGTCAAATAGAGGTCGACCCTCACAAGTGGTTACTAGCTCCAGACGTCATTAAATCGCTCTTCAACTAGTGGGGTTCCCAAATATGGATCGTTTAGCATCCCCCCTCAATGCCAAACTACCTTGATTCTGCTCCAGAAATTCGGGACATAGTGTTTTCTGTCAGGATGCATTCAGACTGCAATGGCAAAATCAGTTTATGCATGCATTCCCTCCAATCCCTCTCAGTCAGAGGGTATTGCTCAAACTGGAGGTGCAGGGAGGCAAGATGTACTGGTGGCCCCCTGTTGGCCCTGACAGATTTGGCTTCTCCTGTTGAACAGACTTTCAGTCTGGAGTACAGACTTGCTGACAGAGAGGAGTGTAAGCACCTAGCTTTACCTTAAAGGTATATTAATATTTCTTTGTATTTCTCTTTATACTGAAAGTAGCAGGGTTAGTGGGGAAAAAAAGAAATTTGGAGGCAGTGTTTGAGGCACTTTGAAAGTTGTCTTTAAAATTTTAACAGGTAGTGCGTGTAATGTTGTAATCAGTATCGGTCAACAGAACCACCTAGTGGACTTTGTTATTATTGCATTGTTTAGTTAGTTTGCAGCACATAATTAGTTTTGCAGCATGTTGATAGTGTGTTGTGCACCTGTTGCTTTATGGCAGTACGCAGTACACAGTTGCCTTCTCTATGTTAGCAGTGGAGGAGTGTGCAGTGAATAAAAGCACTGAATGCAAGCCAAGGCGTTTGTCTTTATTTTCAAATAAGAGTATCAAAATACTACACTGGTGACGAGGATTCGGAACCAAGACGGAGAAATCCTATCTTTGGACCAGATTTCCAAACTGAACAAGGAGGAGGAGAAGCGACTGAAAATAGCTGTGAGTACCTCTGAAGAGTGCATAATGGCGCTGCCCAGCCACTCCAGTTTTCCCGTTTTTGATTTAGATGCTGAACCCAGCTCTGTAGGACTGCGGTGGATCAAATGAGCCCAAAGATTTGAAAACTACACCACTGCAATAAATATTGCTGGGGATGTGAAACTGAAAGCCCTTCTTTTACATTTTGCTGGGTAGAGAGTGCACAACATATTTGACACGTTGTCGGCAAGCGCAGACAAATACACAGATGTGGAACAAAAGCTCACAAATTATTTTTCTCCCCCAAAAATGTGCAGTATGAAATATATGTGTTTCGGAAAGCCTCACAACATCCTAATGAGAATCGAGACACATATCAGACCAGACTACGCATGTTAGCAAAGAACTGTGAGTTTGATGATGTGGAGAAAGAGTCAAAAGCACAGATTATACAAAATTGCACTTCCTCTAGACTGCGTCACTGAGTATTCAGAGGGCCAGAACTTTCCTTAACTGAGCTCCTCAACTACAGCAGAGCACTTGAAACGTCTGACATGCAAACTTCAGGCATTAAGAAAGGGATGACCAGTGAAGAAACCACTATTAATAAAGCAGCCTAAGACAAAATTCCAAGCCGGTTCCCACTAGCACACCACAAAAGCAGGCCACAAACACTCAGTGCTGAAACTGTGGTGGTTCATATCCACATCTGGGGAGAGTGTCCAGCAAAAGACAAAGACTGCAGAGCATGTGGCAAGCCAAACCATTTTGTCAGAAAATGCTGCTCAAAGCTGCAGCAAGCAGGACATAACAAGACTACCTGTAACAAAAATAAAAGGTACAACTCACGATGTAAGGTCAATCAGATCGCACCACAAGCTCAAGATGCTTAACCAGACTCGTTTAGCAGTGATAAGGCCTATATGTTTGTAGTCAACAGCCACACGCACAGGTACAAACCCATGGTACAAAGATGACTGCACTGATTGATTCCAGGGCTACAGAGGACATTATAAGTGAAACTATATACAACACACTGAATGTACGCCTGGAACTCCAGCCAGACAACACAAAGATATACGCCTATGGCTCTAAGGAAGCATTTGCAGTCCTAGGAAAATTTTCCAGTTCCATGGAGTCCAAACACAAAATCACATATGGGACATTTTATGTTGTCCGAGAAAATGGCAATTCACTTCTAATCTACCAAACAGCTTCAGAATTGGGGCTAATCAAAATTGATAATGTAATACCACCTCTAACAGGCACACGCACTGTGGCAGATCAACTTGTGGACTGTTATCCTGACCTCTTTCAAGCAGGGATCGACAAATTTTAAAATTCACTAGTAGTCCAGGACAAGTGGCTTGTCTAAAAGTAGTAGTCCTTGTGTTGAAGCTGGTAGTCCGGTTAAAAAGGGGCATATTTTAAAGAAAAATCAATAAAAGTAAAGAACAAAGTGTTTGCATGTGTTTTGTTTCGGGGGTAAATACTAATATGTTAACACTGACAGTCTGAAAATGTTTAATTTCTGTTATAGAGCACACAGAACCAGTGTCAGGAAAGGCGAGAATAGATCAAGACAAGAGGACAGAGAAATCAGCAGTACAGGCCAGGGTGCATCACACACAGTTAGGCAAATCAAATCACAACCCATCAGTCAGAACACACAGCCCACACACAGTGTTAGGCTCCTCTTATTTTATTTTTAAATAACTTTCTCTCTTTTTTATTTTGGTATGTGTAGTGTTTTTCCCAAGCCAGCCAGACACAGGACACTAGACTAGAAGCACTAGGGTCGGTCACCCCTCATTAGTTCACTCCTTTCCATCGTAACCTTCGCAAACCCACAAACAAGTTATGCTCCTCTTATTTTATTTTTCCTTACATTCTTTTCTTTCAGCTTTTTTGCTTTTGTCTTTCCTGAAGCCAACCAACCACAGGACACTAGCAGGTCACCCGTCCGTCCCCCACTCCTTTCCACAGATGTCAGACACCTCTCCCCAACAACACAGCCCAAACATAGTTAGGCTCCTCCTCGATCTTTTTTTTAATAACGTTGTCTTTCTTCTTTTTATGTGTCTTTCCCAAGACAGCCGGCCAGAGGACAGGATAGTAGAGGCAGGGTCACCTCTCTTTAGTTCACTCCTTAGTATCCACACGATACCTCTGCCACACACCCAGTTTGTTGTTAGGCTTATTTATTTGAACAATTAATTAATTACACTTTTTCACTTTAGTTAGGCAGGGTAATTAGTGCAGAATCTGCAGATATATTATAGACAGAGTCTCTTATGTATTATTTTAGCTGCAGTCAGTGCCCAACACAGTTTCTTTATGTGTGGCTTACTTTGCAATGCAATCACACAAAAATAATTACCTTTATGCCAGCAACTCCCACCTAACTGCAGTGCCTTTACTTTAAATAAGGCTAGTCCTTAAAAATGGCCTGCTCATTCAGACAGGGGCCATTGCTTTTTTGGGGGATATTAACTAACTCCATGCTGCCTTTAGCCCCCGGCTGACTGTACAATCACGCACAATGACGCCAGGTTAACTGCCAACTCCCAACCCCCTCGTCTACTGCAGTGCAACGGAGCATCAAAGTACAAGTAGTAGACAGTACTACAGTTAAGTTATAAGTAAGCACGGTCCCTTCTCAACAGGAGTCAGTCAAGACTTTCACTTTTTTTTGTGTAGCCTGCTCCTAACTACAGTGCAAGTGCTGCAGTGCTTCGCGACTTCTCTGACCATCAGTCTGACTGACCAAGTTAACAACCCCTTCCCCCAAGCTGCAAATAGACAAATCTGACTCCCTCAGACCCCGGCAGTAGTATTTTTTATTTCTTTTTTTTTTTAAATGATGAACTTTCTGCCAGTCCTGATAATAGCTGGCCTATGGTGGAAATATAGAGTTCTATTAGGGTACATCACTGGCGATCACAGACAGCAAGAAAATCACTCTGTCTGGAAATGGCGCTTTCGGCAGCAGTCTCCCACTTCTATGCACGAAACCTCCCACTCCCCACCACCACCGCGGCCAATGCCCAGGGCTGACATGTACTTGCCCACATTAAATTTGTTGGCTCACCTGTCAGTCCTAGATATTTTTTCTCTTCTGCTGCTGCGATGGGTCGAGATGGATCGGGGAGGGTCCTGGAGTCCGCACGCTACAACGCTTGCTCCGTAGCTCTGTTTCAACTTGGCCACCCACCTGATCAAATCTTCAGCAAACCATGTGACAGTGGCTGAGATGGCATAAAGATTGATGGATGGCACTGGCGGCACCTAGTGGTTGGTTGGGAAACAGCACAGTAGGTCGATAAAACGAAAAAAAAAAAGTTCTGAATTGGTTGTCCAGGGACAACCGGCAACCTAATTAATGCTAGTCCGACTGAAAAATCTTGTAGTCCGGGACGTCGGGCTATGGGATTTGTCGACCCCTGCTTTCAAGGAACTGGCAAGCTTAAAAACTTCTGAGTGCGCCTTCACATCAGTCCTGAAGTAAAACCTACTAGTCAGCCACACGGCAGAGTTCCTTTTCATGTACGAAAGAAAGTTGAAGCCGAATTCAAGCTCCTTGAGACAGAAGGTATAATTGAGGAGTTGACTGGACCGACACCCTGGGTCTCACCAACAGTAATGCCCCCCGAAACCTAAAGACCCCAACAAAGTGAGGATTTGTGTCGACATGCGACAGGCCAACACAGCCATTTTATGTGAACGTCACATCACTCCAACTGTGGATAATGTAATCCATAGGTTAAATGGAGCAACAGTATTTTCAAAGTTAGACCTTAAAGCAGGATACCGTCAACTGGAGCTGCATCAAGATAGCAGGTATATCATTACTTTTTCTACCCACGTGGGGTTAAGAAGGTACAAGAGACTACATTTTGGGATATCATCAGCTGCACAAATATTTCAGAATGTTGTACATCAAACATCACAAGGCATTACTGGCATAAAGAACCTAAGTGATGACATCATTGTGTACAGGATAAATTAAGAAGAACATGATAAAAGCTTTATAGCAGTTTTCCAGAGATTAAGGGAAAGTGATCTCACACCCAGTCACCCTAAATGTGAATTCAGCAAAACATGACTAGAATTCTACGGCTTCATTTGTTTAGCCAGTGGAGTATCAGCTGACCCAAAGAAAGTGGAAGCCATCCAGAGAGCCAGCAATCCAAAAGATGGGAGCAAAATTCAGTCTTCTTGGAATGGCTACATATTGTTCTCGCTTTATTCCAAACTTTGCAACAGTGACAGCACCACTGAGAGAGCTAACAAGAAAGGACACCAAATGGTGTTGGGGTGAGAAACAAGAAACAGCACTAACAGCACTAAGGACACTGAAAGAAAGCCTTGCAATTGAAACAACTATGGCATATTTCAACCCAGACAGAGAAACAGAAATAATTATTGAGGAGGACTAGTGCCATCCTTCTAAAAAAGACAATTCAAAGCAATACCTCATAGCGTACGTAGCAGGTCTCTCAGTGAAGTTGAAAGGCAGTGTTGCCAGACTTAGCATGAAGTTCTAGCTATAGTATGGAGTTGCGAACATTTTCACCTTTACATCTATGGCAATCCAGTCACACTGGTCACCGACCACAAGCCTCTAGAGCTGATATAGAATAACCCAAAATCCAAACCACCAACATGTATTGAAGAATAGGGATTATGGCTACAGCCTTACAACTGGAAGGTCCAGTACAGAAAGGGAAAAGACAACTCGACCAACTACATGTCACGCCATCCAGTTCCAGAAATCTCAAGAGCAGCAAAAGTAGCAGAAGAGTATGTCAATTTTCTAGTGCAGTACACCACGCCTAAAGCACTGACACTGGAAGAAATACAGCAAGAGACATTGATGGATCCAGTCCTCCAGACAGTTAAAGCACTAATACAAAGTAGAAAATGGTACACCATTAACTGTAATATGCCCCACACAGCCGAATTAAAGCTGTATCAACGAGTTTGCAATGAACTCACTGTGTTACCAAGCAATGACATAATCCTACGAGGATCCAGAATAATCATGCCCTTCACACTTCGACACAAGGTATTGTCACTGGCCCATGAAGGACAGACACCAAGGGATAGTGAAGACTAAGAGACTCCTTCGTGAGAAGGTATGGTTCCCGAACATAGACCAGAGTGCTGAAGACATGGTAAGAAACTGTCTAGCATGTCAAGCCACAATACCTGTCATGCAGTCTGAGCCATTGTAGATGTCTGAACTGCCAGAAGAAGCACAGCAGAATGTCAGTGCAGACTTTTACAGACCTCTACCCACTGGAGAATACCTCCTGGTCATCGTAGATAAAGTACTGTAGATACCCTGTTGTAAAGATCATTAGATCCACTTCAGCCAATGCTGTCATACTAGTGTTGGATAATGTTTTTGCTCTGTTTGGTATTCTCAAAATTGTGAAGAATGGAGGAAGTGCAGGACAGTTTCAGGGAGTTGGGCAGGTTGTGCAGCATTGAGGGGCAAACAGTTGCATTCTCTGAGATCCTACCAGTACCCAGGGCAAGCACAGCCAGGAAACAGAGGATCATAGAACTGAATGCATGGCTGGCAGAGGGATGTAGAACTATGGGGTTTGGATTAGTAGGGGGGCAACATGGGATAACAAGAACCTCTACTCACCAGATAGGCTTCAGCTGAGCAAGGAGGGTCCCTGTGTCCTGAAACAGAAATTGGGGGAGTTTGTTGCAGCCAAGTATAATTTAAACTGACTGGGGGGGCATAGCACTGGGAAGCAGCCAGAGCCAAAAAGAGAGGGAAGCAATGCACCCCCCAGTTAGCAAGGAGGGGAAGGGACAATCAAAAAGCGGAGGAGGTAGAGGGGACAGGAGTATTGGGGTAAGCAGGGTATCCGGCTGGAGGGTGGTGTCACTAAATACAAGGAGCTTGGGGAACAAAATACCTGAGCTCCAAGCATTAATGGCAGAAGGGGAGGTGGATATAGCTGCCATCACCGAGACATGGGCCAACCAGCACCATGACTGGGACATCATGCTACCAGGATACAGATTGTATTGCAGAGCTAGGACAAAAGGGAAGGGTGGAGGGGTGGCTTTAATTGTGAGGGAAGGGGTAGTCAACAGTATGGAGGAGGGAGACGAGGGGAGGCCAGAAGCCTTATGGGTTCAACTGCAGAACAATAAAGGTAAAAGAGTCAGATGTTGTGTACAGACCACCCTCACAGTCAGAGGACATTGATAGAGAACTGGCAGAACTGAAACACTGTGGAAGGGGTGGCACTGTGGTGGTCGGGGATTTCAGTCTACCAGGGGTGGATTGGAAAACCATGTTTAGCACAAGTGCTAGGGAGCCGGTCATTCTGGAAGCCTTCCAGGATGTATTCCTGTCACAAAAGGTGGAGGAACCGACAAGGGAGGGGAAACATCTTGGATCTTGTGCTGACCAATGGAGACTACGTGCAGGGTATATGGACTGAGGACCCCCTAGCAGCTAGCGACCACCGAACAGTGTGGTTCTTCCTAGATATGAGTAGGGAGGGAATGTCTACAAAACCAAGACAGTGGATTTCAAAAGGGCCAACTTCTGCAAGATGGCTGACATTGTCAGGGGGCATTTGGCTAGCATCAACCCTGACATGGACACCATCCAGAAATGGGCGATCCTGAAGGAATACCTATTAGCTGCCACAGACACCTACACAAAGAAACGCAGTAAGAAGGCAGGGACCAAGAAGCCATGTTGATGGTCAAAGGAGGTGCAGATAAGGGTGAGGGAGAAAACGATGGAATTCAGAAGATGGAAGGGGTCCAAAAGAGAGGAGAATAAGGAGTACACAAGCAAAACCGAGGAGGCGAGCAGGGCTGTGAGGGCTGCCAAGGCTTCAAAGGAGCTAAGGCTAGCAGAGGAGATTAATGAGGGGGGGACAAGACCTTCTTCAAGGGAGAAGAGGAACTGCAAGGAGCAAATCACCAGGATAAAGAAGGACGGAGGTTGGGTAGAGAAGGAGGTTTAACAGGCAGAGGTGCTCAATGAGTACTTCTGCTCAGTTTTTTTACCAGGGAGAGAGATGAGCCAATACTGCAGGGGCAGGGCAACACTGGCATGGGAGGAGATAGGATAATAGATGGGGAGAACCCTGTGAGCAGAATGCTTGAGGGCTTTAGGTCACTGAACATGGACAAGGCTCCAGGGCCAGATGGGCTACACCCTAGAGTCCTGAGGGAGTTGGCTGAGGTCCTGGCGGCACCACTGGCAGACTTGTTCAGTACTCCCCTGCAGACGTGGTGCATGCCTCAGGACTGGAGGATGGCACATGTGGTACCCCTGCACAAGTGCGGTGCCAAGGACGAGCCTGGTAACTATAAACCAGTCAGTCTGACATCCATTTGGGTAAGCTCATGGAAACGATCCTAAAGGAAAGGTTGGTGACCTTCTTGGAGGTGAATGGTCTTATGGACGACAAATAGCATGGGTTCATCTCTGGGAGATCATGTCAAACAAACCTGGTTCACTTTTTTGACTGAGTGACAAAAGAACTAGACACCAGTCGGGCCATAGATGTCCTGTATTTGGATTTCAGCAAGGTGTTTGACTCTGTACCACATAACAGATTAACTAGTAAACTGAGGAACCTGGGAGCAGGGGAGAAACTGGTTAAGTGGGTTAGTAACTGGCTGGGGGACAGACATGAGAGGGTGTTGTTGGGAGGGACTCTCAACTCAGGGCAGTCACCAGTGAGGTCCCACAGGGTTCAGTGCTGGGGCCGGTGCTGTTTTAACGTCTTTATAGCCGATATAGCAGTTGGAGTTAAGAGCAGAATCAGTCTATTTGAAGATGACACCAAGATACAGGCAGTTGTGGATGGGGTAGCAGGAGGAAAAGGCCTCCAAGAAGATTTGGGAAGGCTTGAGCAGTGGTCAGACACTTGGCAGTTGGGTTTCAATGCTAAGAAGCGCAAGGTCATGTACTTTGGGGCGAGGAATCCTGGGTACAGTTACCATCTGGGAGGGGTTCAGATGTCCATCTCTGAGGAGGAAAGGGATTTGGGGGTAATGGTCACAAAGAATAAGAACCACTCATTTCAATGTAGGAAAGCAGAGGCAAAAGCCAGTAGAATGCTAGAGGAATCGCCTCTAGGAGGAAGGAAGTCATTCTGCCACTGTACAGGTCACTATTGAGGCCGCACTTGGAGTACTGTCTACAGTTCTGGAACCCATACTTAAAGAAGAACATCAAGTTACTGCAGGGGGTACTGCGGAGGGCGACTAAAATGATCAGAGGTATGGAGGGGAAGCCTTACGAGAATAGGTTGAGGGACATCAACATGTACTCATTGGAGGAGAGAAGGGAAAGGTGTGATATGATCGAAACCTTCAGGTATTTAAAGGGCATCAACAGGGTTTGTACAGAGGGCATGTTTCAATTAAAGGGAGAAGGGACTACTAGGGAGCACAGCCTGAAGTTGGTGTGGGGGGGTAGAGTCAGGAGGTTGATGAGGAAGCATTACTTCACGGAGAGGGTGGTAGGGGGATGGAACGCACTTCCTGAAGAAGTGGTATCTCTTAAAACAGTGGATAACTTTAAAAGGGGGTTGGATAGGGTTAAGGGCCAGATACTAGGCAGTGGGAAGATGAGGGGAGAAGAGAGGTGCAAGAGGTGGGGGGGGGCAGCAGGAGTCTAACCTCTGTGCTGCTCAACTAACAGACGCGACAGACCATTTGACCTGCATCTGCTGGCAGTTTCATATGTTCATAAGATGAACAATGGCCCACCATTCAACAGTGATCAGTTTAGCAAATTTATAACATATTTGGAATTTCGGCACAGGAAAATTACCCCTCTCTGGCCACAGACCAACGCTGCTGCCGAGAGATTTCTGCAGACAATAAGAAAATTCCTGAAAGTAGTTGGGATGCAAGGTGTACCATGGAAACAGGAACTATGCAAGCTCCTCAGGGACTAGTGTTCCACACCACACAGCACCACAGGCAAATCCCCTGCTGAACTAATATTCAATTGCAAAATATGGACTAAGATCCCCACTGCTGTGACTGCAAGAGACACAGTGCCTGATAGTCACTTAGGATGCAGAGACCATGCAGCCAAGGCCAAGATGAAAGCCTACTCAGACAGATGTCACCATGCAACATCTACTACAGCTGCACCTGGTGATACTGTGCTGTACTGGCAGCAGAAGACCAGCAAGTTCTCTACCCCATATAACAACAAGCTTTACACAGTCACACAAGTGAAAGGTTCAATGGTCACAGCTGCACGAGATTGACATTCAGTGACCCGAAACTCTTCACTCTTCAAGAAACTCCAACCTCCCAATCATGCTGCCTCAAACCTGGAGGAAGAGGAGGATGCAGAGCCAGTGTGACCAACCACCAGTGCACCACCCTAGAGGTACCCAACCAGATGTAATAGACAGCCACCTGCCTTAAAGACTATGTACCATAAAGACTATAAATAGAGGGACATATGTTTTACAAAAAAAGAGATCAAATTGTTCTTTTATTGGTACCCACAGTTACAGCTGTAACTATGATGTATTTTTATTATTGTTATTATTATCAACAAGAGCTCTCTTTGACAAAGCTAGATTTAGCAAACTGAAACTTAGCTATATGTGATAGTGGTAACAATATCTAAATTATAAGTAATACCTTTGGTTTTAGAAAGTATCAGTTTGACCACAAACTGCTGCCCCTTACTCTTGATGAAGTGCTATCTCCTCTAACCTGGATTTTCAACCTCTCCCTCACCCTTGGCCAGTTCCCCGACAGATGGACATCTGCCACTGTGACACCAGTCCACAAGAGTGGGGACAAGGCCCTTCATGGAAATTATAGGCCTATATCCATACTACCCCATCTCTCAAAAGCCATTGAACATCTGGTATCTGACCAGCTAATGGAATATCTGGACAAGTACAACATCCTTTGTAAACAAGAGCACGGCTTCAGAAAAGGCCACAGCACCACATCTGCCCTCCTTGAATTCAAAGGAGCAATTCACAATTCCCTGGACAATAATTACCTCACTGGTTCGGTCTTCATAGACCCGACCAAGGCTTTTAATACCGTTCGTCATCGAATACTCCTCACAGAACTGCTAAAAGCTGAGCTGTCCCCTGAGTCTACAACTTGGTTTAAGAACTACCTGGAAAACCGTTCCCAAAGAGTGAAAATTGCTGATGTCCTCTCAGATGCTAGACCAGTACGCTCAGGAGTCCCCCAGGGATCCGTTCTCGGGCCATTCCTCTTCAGCCTGTTTTTGAACAATCTTCCACAATCCTGTCCAGAACAAATCCTACTCTATGCTGTCGATGCTGTCATTCACACCACCCAACAGGACCCCCACCTACTCCAAAACAAGCTTCAGAAGGGTTTCACCTCCATTGAAACATGGTTTAGTAGTCAAAAGCTGGTTCTCAACTATAAGAAAACCAAGTCAATGCTTTTCTGTGGCTCCCACAACAAACATAGGCTTCACCCTCTTAATATTACAACCTGCCTTGGTGCTGTCCTTGAACAGGTTCACTCCTTTAAATATCTGGGGATCACCATAGATAGCAACCTGTCCTACAGCATCCACATAGGTAATGTCGTCAAAGCTACAAACACACGCATTGGTCTCCTCTACAGGCACAGGCAATGCCTTACCTCGGATGCCTTACGGATAGCAGTACAGAGCTCGGTGGTCTATCTAATTGACTATGGTCTGATTATTTATGGCTCTGCAACTGACACAGCCCTCAGGTGCTTATCCTTGGCCCTAAACAAAGCTTGCTGACTCATTACAGGATCCCACCGACTCACCCATACGTGTGACCTATGCCCAAACAGGGTGGCTTCAGTTATCAAACCATATCAAGTACCAAACTTATCTAATGGCTAAGAAAATTATGCTACATCTTGCTTCCCCTAGAGTCCAAAGTCTTCTCCATACAGCACGCAACCTCTGCCTCACCAGGGCTTCAGAAAATGAAATGCTGCACATTCCTCGGTGCCGCACCACACAGGGCCAAAGATCCTTTGCATACCGAGCTCCTAGCTGGATTAATGGACTCAACAAAGACATCTCCTCTCTGCAAAAGCTAGGCCTGTTCAAAGCCAACCTTCATCTCCACCTAGCTGCCTCCAGCTCCTGAGACTGTCCCTCATAATCTGATCTCCCTCCTAGCACTTCTACTCCTACCCCCCTCTTCCTCTTTCTACAGCCTACCCTCCCCTCCTGTTTTTTCCCTCTACCCCCAAGCACTTTTTTGAGGTCTGACAAATGCCCACGGCTGCACCGCTCTTTTTGTGTCCATTCCAAGCCTCAGTTACCTCTGGCTACCCTGCCCCCTGGTGTTCACTTTCCCTCAATGTAATGTATTTCAGCTGCTTAAAAATGTCTGTGCACCATTTCTGCATTGTTACTCAACTGTATGTAATGTTTGTGTTGTACCTCAATTGACATGGAACCTTTGTAAAAGAGCCTTGGCTCAAAGGTACTTGTAATCCTAGACTCTAAATAAATTAAAACAAAAAAGGGAAACGTCATTTTTTGATCTAAAGTAAATGAGGGATGTAATGCTGTAATCAGTATCAGTCAACAGAACCACCTACTGGACTTAGTTATTATTGCAGGATTTAGTTAGTTTGCAGCACTTGGCTTTGCAGCATGTGTGCACCTGTTGTTTTACAGCAGTACTCAGTATACAGTTGTCTTCTGCATGTTAGCAGCTGTGGAAGCCAAGGTGTTTGTCTTTATTTTCAAATAAGAGTATCAGAATACTACTGTGTGGGGGAAACTAGCTCAGGAAACTAGCCCATCAGTCGGAGGCACTAGCTGACTCAGGAAGTTCCGCCTCATCGAGGTTCCTCCTGGTATATAAAAGAAGGCACTCCTAACCTGTTCCCACACATGTTCATGTCCCAGCATGTGAGTGGAACAGTACAAGCGTGGAACAGATGTAAGACTGGCATCTTAGGCATCGGCAAGTGCCAGCTGGAGGAAGAAGGAACTCTTCCTGGACATAAAGTCTCCACCACTCATTCACACTAATGGGGCTATGCCGGAGGTGCTAGGACCCAGCAGGAGCCAAATATCTTCAGGAGGGCCAGCACCTAGGTAGGGCCGTGAGGAGGCTACCTCGGGCGTTGACCCTCCAACCGCCTCAGTTCCTTATTTCCCCACTGTCGAGTGCGCTTCAGTGATGATGTCACTCGTCTGCCGGGAGTCAAAATCTTCACGTCTATATGACAGCAGCTGTAGTCGTTCAGCTTTTGCTCGTTTTTTCTTTTAATTCAGTGTTAAAAAAAAAAGTATTAAGTAATTTCGTCAACTAAGAAGTCTTCAGCCCGATTTCGATGGAGTCGACCATGAATGGGGCAGGTGACGATATGGAGACTTCGCATGAAAGTTGTGCTTTCAGCAGGGCTGGGTCTGGTCCACTGCCCTCTACGGAGGGGGGGTCTGACTACAGGCAGTCCAGTGTTTGGGGGGGAGGGGTGGTCCTTCCGAATGCACAAAAAAGAAGCGGTCCCATTCTCAATCTTCGTCGAGGACTTGGCACCACTCAGCCTCAAGTTCTTTCTCGACCTCCCAGTCGAAGAAGAAACGGTACCGCTCGAGGTCGCCCTCTAGTAAGTCTGCGTGTCAGTCACCAGTGGCCGGGGGCAGGGGTTCGACTCCATTGCCTTCAGGGTCCCCTTTGGTTTCTGTCCCTGATGACCGGCATCCTCAACTCCGGAGTCCCTCCCCGCCTCTTGGGGGGGGGGGGTCTTCCGGTGAGCAGTTTCATCATTGGGCCGCTCTTATGGAGCAGTGGGTTCGGCAGTTGTCCTGCCTGCCCAAGCCCACGGTTCTGTCTCCAGGGCCTTTGGGTCTAATGGTTTCGAACCTGCGGGCAGGGTGGTTGGGACTTCCTAGTCGTGCGTCACCTTCGGTGCCGTCAATGCCATGCTCTGGTGCTTTTCCCCCCTCATATGGCTGTGGCACAGGGGCCAGCACAGACGCCTTTCTCTCCTGCTGATTTTCTCAGATCTTCCTCTCCGGGTGGGGTGTTGGGAACCTCTGGTCCTGTGGTGCTGGGTGCGGTGCCAGCCGCACGTCCAGTGCCGGTGCTATTTACGCTTTTGGCGCCGCACCCTGTGCCGGTGCCGGGGGTGCTGCATAGGGCACCAGGGTTCTCGACTCAGATTCACAGAGCTCCTCCTCCTCTTTTTCCTCCCTTTCCTATATACTTCGTACCTCCTGGGCTAGTAGGAGATGATATTGAGCCTGATCCTGAGCTTTGATTGGGAGACAACTTTGACGACGATTCCTCTCTGGGGGTGACAAATAAACCCTCTCTTCCAGCAGAGCCTCTAGTTGAGGACCTTTCCTTTAAGTCTCTGCTTAAGAATATGAATACTACTCTCTCTCTCTCCAGACTTCACAGATTGATCCTGTGAAATTGCTGCATCTGCAGTATCTGCATGCTCCGGATATTTCTGTGGAATTGACTCATCTGGTGCGACCCTCTTTTGAGACACTTTCACAAATGATGTAGGATAATCCGACGCTTATTCCTTTCATGGCCAAATCCATAGATAGGAAGTAGCCCCCCCAAGGATCGTCCTATTCTGGCCTTGCAAGCCTTTGCTGATGCCATAGTTATCCTGGCAGAGAATGACAAAGCCGTCCTTCCTCAAGAATCTACGGCATATCCAGTAAATAAGGAATCTCATAAGATTGGCATTTTGAGGAAGCGAGTTTTTGCTGCCTCTGCCCTGGGTATGCGCATTACTAGCTACCAGGGTCATTTCTCTCAATACGAGTATACCCTCTGGCATTAGCTCAAAGCTCTTTCAGAGTAGGATGTTAGCACACAGCTTCTCCAGACTATTACTAGAGGCATTGAATCCAACAGTCGGCAGCTTAAAGCTGCTATGGATGCCTTTGACACTGCTTCCAGGGCAGCAGCTGGTATATGCACTCGACGCCACTTGTGGTTACAGACATCGGGATTCACAAATGATGCCCAACAGAGAGTTATGAGTTTACCATTTGTCGGAACATACCTGTTTGGCCCTCAAGTCGAGCAGGCACTAGAGGCCACCAGAAAACTAGAATAGCTATCAAAACGGCCAGGCTGCCCTCTGCTGCCCCTCAGTGGGGCGGGAACTGGCGGCAGTTTCATAACCGTCAGTCCTTTCATGGCAAAGGCAGAGGGGGCTTCAACAGAAATCAAGCCCCCCAGCCACAAAAGAAAATGCAGCAGAAGGCACAGGGCACAGAAGCGCCAAGTGCCACCCTCTGAGATTCTGGCCCAAGTCCCACCTCAGCTGTCCGAGGGGGACTCTTCCTCGGCAGTAGGAAGGCATCTGACTCAGTTTTACAACCAATGGAAGTCAGTCACTTCAGACAAATGGATGCTCAGGATAATCTGCGAGGGTTACACTCTGAATCTTTCAGAAACCATCCCAGATCATCCACCCAAATGACAGCCCAAGCGGTTGGTCTCTCAGTCAGACCTTCTTGCTTCTGAGATTCAAGGCCTTCTGAACAACAGGGCAGTAGAAGTAGTTCTGCTAGATCAACGGAACACAGGTTTCTACTCCCATTACTTCCTAGTTCCGAAGAAAACAGGAGGCATGCACCCTATTCTCTATCCAAGGAAGTTAATCAAATTCCTTTACAGGGAGAAATTCAAGATAATATCACTCGGCACTCTTTTACCCCGATTCATCAAAATGATTGGCTGGCCTCCCTGGACATGTAGGACACCTACTAACATGTCCCCATACACCCAAACCACCACAAGTATCTCTGATTTGTGGCATTGGGTCAGCACTAAAAAGTCAGGGTCCTGCCCTTTGGGCTATCCTCGGCGCCTCAAGTCTTTACAAAGTGCTTTGCAGTTCTCGCAGTGCATCTCAGGAAACTCGGAATTCAAGTGTTCCCATTTCTGGATGACTGGCTTCTAGCAAGTCCCTCCAGAGAAGAAACACAGGAAGCCGTGGCAACTGCCTCCAGGTTTCTCACGTCCATGAGAGTTCTGTTGAAGCTAGGAAAATTGCAACTACAACCCTCCCAACAGCTCCTTTTCATAGGAGCCCTTCTGGATACCACCCAGCGCAAAAGCCTTTCTTCCAGAAGACAGGAGGAACGACATCCTCCAGGTGGACCATTTCATCAGAGGAAATGACTCAGTCCCAGCCCTCTCGATGCAGCGGATGCTGGGACTCATGGCATCCTCAGTGTTCACTGTACCCTTGGCTCATCTTCACATGAGGACTACTCAGTGAATGCTCAGCACTCAGTGGTCCCCAACCACACATCCCCAGTCCTTTCACATCAAGGTGACGGAACCTCTAAAATGGTCACTCACCTGGTGGACTCAAGAGAACAACCTTCTGAAAAGGTTCCCCTTTGCCCCACTGGAATCTCAGATCTCCATCACCATGGATGCATCTCTACTTGGATGGGGAGCTCACTGTCAGGATCTCCACACCCAAGGTCGATGGAATCAGGACGATTCTCAACTCCACATAAATATCCTAGAAATGAGATCTGTCCTGTATGCAGTCCATGCCCTGAAGGACATTCTCTGTCACAAAATCATTCTCCTTCAAACGGACAACAAAGCAGTGATGTACTACATCAACAAGCAGGGTGGAGCACATTCTTACCCCCTGTGCAGGGAAGTGATAAGAGTGTGGGAGTGGTGCCTGGAACATAAAGCCCTGATCCAGGCAGTTTTTACCTTCCAGGGGTGCAGAATGATCTAGCGGATCATCTCAGCAGAACGGAAACCGATCCTCACGAGTGGTCTCTCAACGCAAGCATCGTGCAATCGCTCTTTGAAGAGTGGGGAACTCCGGACCTGGACCTTTTTGCATCCCCACCCAACGTAAAACTGCCTCTGTTCTGCTCCAAAAATCCAGAACCTGGCGCTTTCTGTCAGGATGCATTCAGACTACAGTGGACAAGGCGCTTTCTGTGCGCATTTCCTCCTCTTCCCTTAGTTCAGAGGGTGCTGCTCAAGCTGGAGGCACAAGGGGGCAGAATGATCCTCATCGCCCCATTCTGGCCTCATCAGAGCTGGTTTCCATTGATCAACAGATTGTCGAAAACTTCTCCAAGACAGCTTCCACTTCAAACGGACCTGTTGACCCAGGGCCCAGTGGTCCTTCCCAACCTGAGATCCCTTCACTTCCATGCTTGGCTAATGAAGAGATAGAAGTGGGTAGATTTAATGTCTTATGGAGGGTCTCAGACATTCTTCTAGCAGCATGCAAGCCGTCTACTAGGAAAACTTACACGGCAAAGTGGAAACGGTTCTCCATCTGGTGTGCAAAGTCCTCCCTGAAATCCCTTGTTCTACCCACCTAACAAAATCCTGGAGTATATTCTGGACCTGTCAAACACAGGACTCCAATACTCAACCATGAAGGTTCACCTCTGGGCGATCTCAGCGTATCACAAGCCTGTACACTCTACATCTCTGGCTCAGTTGCCTTTGGTTAAGAAGTTCCTTCAAGGTATACTTCACACTAGGCCACCAGTCAGAAGACCGGTAGCCACCTGGGACATTAACCTTGTGCTAGACATGCTCACCTGTAAACCTTTCAAGCCCCTAGCAACTTGTGAGCTGAAGTTCCTGACCCAGAAGACCGCTTTCCTTGTAGCCATTACCTCCGCTCGCAGTGTATCTGAAATACATGCATTGGTCACAGACCCCCTGTATACTGTATTTCACAAAGAAAAGGTGGTTCTTTGAACTCACCCTAAGTTTCTCCCCAAAGTAGTCTCAGAGTTCCATCTGAACCAGCCCTTGGTTCTTCCGACCTGCTTTGCGAATTTCCAGAATGAGGGAAAGTGTACCCTGCATTCTCTGGATGTTAAAAGGGTTTTGCGGTTCTACTTAGACAGAACCAAAGAGATCCACAAATCTAAACAACTATTTGTCTCTTTCAGCTTGGCCTGGCTGGGTCAGCATGTTGCTATCAGATGTATTTCGGCGTGGCTAGTGGCATGTCTTTGCCAATGCTACTCCATGGCACAGGTTAAACTAGAAGGCAGAGTATATGCTCATTCTACCAAGGTAGTCGTGGCATCTCTGGCAGAAATACAGAACATGCCCATTGCAGACATCTGCAATACAGCTACTTAAAGCTCCGTGCACACTTTTGTGAAGCACTGCGCTTTGGATGTCCGTGCCAGACAGCATCAGTCCTTTGGCAGGACAATCCTTAATGGACTCCCGTCCTAAGTGAGCTCCTTCTTGGGGGATTATTTCAGCTCGATACTCACCCATTAGTGTGAGTGAGTGGTGGAGACGTTTTGTCCAGGAAAATATGAAAATTACGTGCCTACCATAATTCTTGATCTTCTTGGACGAAGTCTGCACCACTCATTCACACACCCATCCTCCCTTCCCCAAGCTCATGTATCTGTTTTTGATCTTCACTCCCTCGATGGTTGGGCTGTGAAGACTGTTTAGTTGACCCTTCTTATATGGGTCATTCGGATAATCTTATGTCCGACATAGGTTAGTTTCACTAGGTTAGTTTATGCCGCACCTCCTCGGTAAAAAAGGTACTGAGGCAGTTGGAGGGTCGACGCTGAGGTAGCCTATACGGCACGAGCCAGGCTCGTGGCACCGCTTCCTTGCGGCCCTACCTAGGTGCTGGCCCTCTTGAAGATTTTTGGCTCCCACTGGGTTCTAGCACCTCTGGTGTAGTCCCATTAGTGTGAATGAGTGGTGGAGACTTCATCCAAGAAGATCAAGAATTGTGGTAGGTATGTAATTTTCATATTCTGCTTGTTGACTAAGGTAAAGTACCTGTTTGGCCCTATTGTTACATTCACTGCAGGGATGAGTGGAATGTTAAGGGGAGACCAAAACTTGGGAATAGGTGCAACACCCTAACTAGGGTAGGAACACTAGTGGATTCAAGCTAGAGTGCCCCAAGGCTCCATCTTGGGCACGGTACTCTTCTCTATTTTTCTGAATGGTCTCCCATCAGCCTGCTCTGTAGCCAGCATACAGATGTATGCTGATGACACTGTTCTTTATGCCTTAGGTCCTTCTGCTCCTGTTCTTGTATTCCAGCTTCAAGCTGATTTCCATTCAGTCCTCCATCGGTTTCAGAACAATCACCTCCACAGCTTGCTTCAGAAATGTGTCTGCTGCAGACATCTGGGCAGCTGCCACCTGGAGTTCTGTCCATACCTTCACCAGACATTACAGTCTGGACGCCGCCTCTAGGCGCAGGGCCAGTTTCGGCCTGGCAGCTTTTCAGGCCCTTCTATTATGAGCTCTTGACTGCTGACTTATCCTCCTCCTGGTGGCGTCACCCTGGTGATACTTAGTAATGCTTGGGACTCAGTCCCATCAGTGTGGCCTGCTGCAAGAGCCTTCCTCAAAGTAAGATAGTACAGTTACGTAAGAACTTACTGCAACAGTAGATCTTTGAGAGAAGCTCTTGCAGTAGGCCCCGCTTTCCCTTCCTCCTTCCCCCTGCTGCTTTTTGTCTTTCATACTACTTCTGCCTTTCTTTTGGCTCTCAAGAAACCTCCTTGGTTCTCTTTCAGCTGCCCGTATGGAGTCTTCGGCGGGAGAACCGAGTTAGGTGTGGGGGACTGCCGACCTGTTTATACTAGACTGACATCAGCGGTGGGCAGTCCCCTGTGGTAGACTGCTAGCTGGATATTTTCCGTGTGGTCCTGGCGACTGGTAGCTTGGTTCTGTTGGTGTGGCCTGCTGCAAGAGCTTCTCTCGAAGATGATCTATTACAGTAAGTTCTTAGGTAACCGTACTTTCCTCAGAGCTCACCTTGTTTATTCCCTTCAGGAATTTGAATGTCTGTGTCATATGCCCCCTTTCCCTTCTGGTCTCCAACGACTGCATATTCAGTGCCCTAAGTTGTTCCTAGTAGGATTTTCCTTGTTGGCCCTGAATCATCTTTGTTACCATATGCTATACCGTCTCCAGCCTATCCTTGTCTTTTCCAAGGAGAGGGTTCCAAAACTGGACACAGTATTCCAGATGTGGCCTCACCAAGTATCTGTAGAGGGGGAGTATCACCTCCTTCCTCCTACTGTCAGTACCTCTCTCTATACAACCCAGCATCAAGCTTGCCTTACTGTAAGCCTTGTCACACTGGGTAACCTGTCACTGATAATGACTCTGAGGTCACCGTGCTCAGTTGTAGTACTTAGTTTTACCCCACCCGTCCAGTATTCTGTCCTGGGGTTCTTATCCCCCAGGTGCATTACCTTACATTTTTTGGTGTTAAAATTCAGCTGCTAGACCCTCAACCATCTCTTTAGTCTCCGTAGGTCTGCTTGAAGTTCTCTAATTCCCTCTGCACTATTCACTCTTCCCTCTCCTCTGATTTTACTCCATTTTCCACTATCTGATGCTGTCTCCTACTTAGCCAATTCCCTACCAATCTAGCTACATCCCTAGCCAACCCAAGGTCTTCCAACTTCTTCAGCAGGCATCTGTGATGCACAGAGTTGAAAGCCTTGCTGAAGTCAAAATACAGCAGATCCATGGCAAGGCCTTTATCCAGTTCCTTTGTAATCTAGTCAAAAAAGATTATTAAGTTTGTTGACACAACCTCCCTGCCACAAAGCCGTACTGCTTACTATCCTGGACCAGGTACCCCACAAGGTCTGCTTTGATAAGCGACTCCATCAGCTTCCCAACAATAGAGGTTAGGCTGATGGGTCCATAGTTGCATGCCTGTTCTCCCCTCTCCACATGTAGTGGAACCACGTCTGCCACTCTCCAGTCTTTTGGGACAACCCCTGTTTGAAGGGAGCTATCGAAAAGGCCTGCCAGAGGTTCAGCCAGTTTGTTGGCCAATTCTCCGAGCACCCTTGGATGTATCCCATCCAGTTCCGGGGCTTTGTGTGTCTTGAGAGCTGCTAGACCCTTTCATATCCTATCCCCAGTAAATGATGGATCCACTGTGTCTGAAATCCCTTTCATGGCTGCTTTAAAGCCACTGTCAGGCAAAGGACTGCTATCTTCCCTGGTGAAGACAGGACAAAAGTAGTCATTTAGGACTTCAGCCATTTGCTCGTCCTCTTGAGGAAAGAAGGGAGTGGGGGAAACATGACTGCATCCTTCAAGTAGAGTATTAACAGGGTGAGCATGAAAGGCCTCTTCAGCCTTAGCGAGAACAAAACCACTGGGGGGGGCACAGCCTAGAGCTGGTGGGGGGAAGTTCAAAACCGAAATGAGGCACTTTTTCACCAAGATGGTGGTGGACAAGTGGAATGAGCTGCTTGGGGAGGTGGTATCCCTAAAACAATGGACAGCTTCAAGAGGGAGTGGGGCAGAATGAAGGGAAAAGTAGAGGGTAGAAGTGGGAAAAGTTAGAGGGAGAGGGGGAAGTTGAGAGAGGTCAGATGGGTAATAGGCAGTTCCCTTTGTAAATACATAGAGAGCTGCACAGTCGAGCAGATAGATAGACCACAAAGCCTTTATCTACTGACGTGTTCATATGTTATGTCACTGATAGTTTCGGTGCTTGAAATCCATTTACTACATAAGTGTGATTTAAAACGGATATAATAACAGATAGTTGATAAATGGTTTGGTCCTTTGCCAAGCCACCAGTATAAAACCAGTGGCTCAGGACTGAAAGTTATGTACAGGAATAACACAAAGTTAAAGAAATTAGGGAGAGCAGTGATAATATTGGATGGGGTACTTTAATACAACAATACTTTATACTGGCTCTCTTCACAATATCAAATCATTTTAACATAACAGATACAAAAGGATAATAAAAATAACTAGTAATTCATTACCAAATCTGGAAATTTGGACAAGGGGTATCCAATCACAGCTTTTGGTGAAATTACAAGATGGGCATATTGAAAAGTTATATATTTATTTAGAGAAATACCTAGATTAAAATCCTTGTCACGGGGGGAGGGGGCTCTTATAAGAGGGACTATTGAAGCAAATGTAAACATTGTTTCACTAAAGATTTCATGTTTTTTTATATGGCTTAATTGCTTTTTGACTCATCCTGTTCTTCCTTGACTGCTTTCTCTTTCTCTCTTCCTATATCTTCTTAACCTGAAGGTACAATGTGACGAGACTAGTTCTGGAAGAAAATAACAAGAAAATAATTTTATAATTTTGGATCAATAATGTCAGTATCAGAAGGAATCACTTTAATCACATGGAATGTTTGTGGCCTGAACCACAAAGTTAAAAAAGACTCTGTGTCGAGACATTTAGCTGTTGCTTTCTTACAAGAAATGTATCTTTAAAAAATTTTGCTCTGATGAGAAGGGAATGGGTGGGACAGATAGGAGCTGGCAACAGTTCAAAAAAAAGCTGGAGTTTTGATCTTAATTAAAAAGTTAATTTCAAAATATGTACCACAGTAGAGGACAAATACAGGACAAATTGCAAAAGTCTCTGGACAGCTCAATTATTATTGCTGGTGACATGAATTGTACCTTGAACCTGTTGTTGAGGCACAGGTCAGGAAGCATAGGAAAAACAAGGAGCAGTTGTAGAATTCACAAAAAGTGTTTATTAGTACTACCAGTAACAAAAAACATACAATTGTTCAGAATAAGTATTTACAAAGGCAGAATAAACAGAATCATCTGAGTTTTCCATCACTCTCTGTCAGTCCCCTGCAAGAAATTGCAGATCTGTTTTATAAGTCCTTGCAACCCCCCTCCTTAACAAGCATCCTGTTTTTTTCTAAAATGTTCTTGTCAATTTCATGCAGGTGCAACAAGAACACAATGTCCCCGAACTGAGGCCTCTTGTCCACAGCTTCTGAAAAAGGGCTTAAAAACTGCTCTCATGTTAACCCCTTGAGTTCCCAATAGCTTTTTGCAGTCATCTCAAACTATAATTATATACATTTCAACAGTAACACGATATCATTTCTAAACAGAGGGATCCCAATATCAGTTACATTTCCACATAATGATTTACATATATTTTTATACCAGCATTAAACGAAACCCCATCTACCTCTATAGATATTTTGGGGTGGAATGCTATTCTGATTAATGCACGAAACTTACAGAATAAATATGATGAGCTTAAAATAATCCTACACAGTAATAAAGTACATATAGCCTTGGTCACTGAAACATGGTGGGATGAAAATGATGAATGGGACAAGGTAATTGAGGGGTATAAACTCTTTTCTTACTGTAGAAAGTATAGAAAAGGGGGAGGACTGGCAATTTACATTCACAATGATATTGTCTCAGAAGAACTAAAATGGGACGTAGGCCAAACTGAACTCCTTTGGGTTCAATTATCACCGACTAATAGACCCAAAATCATATTAGGGCTACTTTATATGTCCCCATCTATGTCACGTGATGATGACAGGACTTTATTGAATACTTTTGAGAAATTGGACCCTAATACAAGATTATTGATAACTGGTGATTTTAACTTACTCAGTATTGATTGGGAAAAGTGGAGCACTTGTCCATGAAGGCAGTATATAGACATAATGGATCACAGGGTCTCGACCAGATGGTCCAAGAGAGTACAAGGGGCAATAATATTCTCAACCTAATTTTTACCAATATGGGGGGCATAGTTGACTCTGTGGTAATTGGTGCCCCATTAGGTAACAGTGACCACAATACCGTATCATTTAATATTAAGGAAACAGTAATTAGGAAACCCACGGGAGCTACTATAAAGCTAAACATGGGGAAATCTGATTTCCGTGAAATGAAAATTAAATTGGACAGCTGGGACTGGAGTTCTGAATTTGACAATAAACCCATACAAAGCATGTGGGATTCTCTTAAAGCTAAATTGGAGGAACTAACTACTGAATTTGTCCCTGTAATAACTAAATACCATAAGGACAGATTTATAAGACCTGCCTGGCTCACCACAAAAATTAAAAAGTTAATAAATAAGAAAAATAGACTATTTAAAAAGCTAAAAGTTTTCAAAAAGGTTAAATTATACACAGAGTATAAGGAATGTTTAAAAAAATGTTAAAATAAATATTAGGAAAGCTAAAACCTTATATGAGTACAATCTTGCCAAGAAAGTACAGGACAATAAAAAAGTCTTCTTTTCTTATATAAATAACTGGAGGAAGACTTCAAACAGTATAGGCCCCTTCCCTACTGAAGATGGATCCCTAGCTTCTAACCAACAAATGACCAATATTCAAAACAAATATTTCTGTTCAGTTTATAATTCTAACGAAAATGATTCATATAACACAAATAAACCTCTTGACCGAGAGACGATAAGTTTGAACCCAGATAATATATTCAAACAGTTAGTTGGACTTAACCCAAATAAATCCCCTGGCCCAGATGGTTTGCATCCTAAAATCCTAAAGGAATTGGCTAGAGAACTGGCCCATCCTTTGACGCACATATTTCAAACATCTATAAATACTGGTTCTGTCCCTTATGACTGGAAGTTAGCAAGCATTGTACCCATCTTAAAAAAAGGACCTAGTACCCAACCAGAAAATCTTCAGCCCATAAGTTTGACATCAATATTGGGAAAACTCATGGAGAGCATAATTAAAGATATTCTAAAAAACATCTGGAGGGACAGGACATGAAGGATTCTATACAACATGGGTTTGAGAAAAACAGATCATGCCAGACTAATCTACTGTCCTTTTATGAAAAAGTAAATAGAGAACTGGACACTGGATGTGGTCTGGATGTGGTCTTTCTCGATTTGGATGTGGTCTTTCTCGATTTTGCTAAGGCTTTTGACAAATTGCCACACAAGGAATTATTGCTAGTGTTGGAAAATGTTAAATTGCCTAATAACATATGCAGATGGATTTCTGATTGGCTGGGAGATAGAAGACAGAGGGTGGTCGTGAACGGTGAATACTCTGACTGGGCCTTAGTGACCAGTGGAGTGCCTCAGGGATCGGTGTTGGGCCCAAGTTTGTTTAATATATATATTTCTTCTTTAAAGATTAGTAACAATAATATATGGATGCAAAAGTTTGCCGATGATTGCAGATTGGGTGTGGTTACAAATAAAGACAAACATATATTAGCATTGCAGTACACATTGGACTCAGTACATGAATGGACAAACTGTAATAAGCTAGGACTAAACAAAACCAAATGTAAAGTTATGCATATGGGAAAAACAACAATGAAGCAACTTACCAAATAGATAACATCACATTAGGGGTTGTTACTGAGGAAAAAGACCTGGGAATTACAGTTACAAAAGACCTGAAATTCAGAGTGCACTGTAGAAACCAGCTCAAAAAGGCTAACCAGATTCTAAACTGCATATTCAGGCACATAGTGAGTAGATATAGGAATGTGTAGGAATGTGCCTCTGTACGTTGCATTGGTCAGGCCACACCTGGAGTATTGTGCAAGGGTTTGGTCACCCTATAATAAGGAGGACATTTTAAATATCGAGGGAGTCCAGAGAAGACTTACCAAACAAATAAAAGGATTAGAAAATAAAACATATTACAATAGATTGGTCAGTCTTAATCTTTATTCACTGCATTATCGTAGAATAAGGGGAGATCTATGTTTTCTATATAAGAGTATGGAAGATGACAAGTTACTAAAAGAACTGGGGTTCACATACAAACTTGGGAGAACTAGTTCAAGGAAACATAATAAACAATTGCACCAACAAACTTGGCAACATAACTTTCGGAAATATTGGTATAGTTTAAGAGTTGTGGGAACCTGAAATAACTTACCAATGAAAATTGTTAATAGTAAAACTATGAACAAATTCAAAAATGGGATTGATCTATTTTTTGGGGATAATAAATTCTTATGTCAATAATAATTGGAAGGCGAGCCTTATAGGATGGAATTTCTATCCTCGGCTTGAATGAACCTATGAAACCTATGAAGCAGGTATGCAAGGGAGGAAAAAAACAAGGGAAGATTGAGAGACAGTGAGAGGCAAACAATTGCGAGACTGTCGGGCTGATCAAGTCCTAGGCTCCTCAGGAAAATCTGGTTGTGCAACCAGACAGACAAGAGACAGGAAAGGAAAGAACAGAACAGATCCCTGCATTCAAACTCTTCATAACAACTGGGACAGGGTCCTGTTCCACCCCGTAACACACACACACCCCTCTCCTTAAGAGGGAATCTGTTTTGTCAAACAGGTTTCCAAAACTTTCTATTAATTCTCTACTAACATTAGCTTCTAACTTTCAGAAATTAAGCACATGTGCAGTATCCTTTTTTCTATAACAGTACCTCAAACAGTAAAGTTTAGACTCGTACATTTGTTTTTCAACCTTCATAATCCTCAATTCATGATTCATATCTTGACAGAAAATCAGCATTGCTAGTCTCTTTGCCAGATTTGTGTATCACCTTGAATATAAATGGCTGTAGTGCCAGGCACCACCTTGTGATTTTGAAATTTTTATCTTTCATTTGGTTAAGCCGACAGAGAGGATTGTGATCTGTTACAAGTACAAAGTCAGTTCCTAGTAAATAAAACTTAAGAGACTCTGTGGCCCACTTTGCTGCTAGACATTCCTTTTCAGTGGTGGAGTATCTTTTCTCTCTGTGTAATTTCCTACTTATGTATAGAATAGGATGTTCTTTTCCATCTATATGCTGACACAAGACTGCACCTAGGCCCACCTCTGATGCATCTGTCTGTAACAAAAATGGTTTCTCTTGGCCGGCCCGGTGGTGCTGAGGGTTGAGGCGCTGGACACCACACCTCAGGCCACGCCAGCGACCCGGGTTCGGGAGTGAGCCTGGGACGTCGGGGGTCGGCAGGGGAAGGAGAGGATTGAGCGTTCAGAGGACAGCTCTCCTCTCCTGGGTGGGAGGGGGATCCATACTTGGTGCCCGACTGGCCCCTGGCAGAAGCCAGGGGCATGGCAGGCACAGAGCTGATGTTGGGGATGGGGAGTGGCGACGCCGGCAGCAATGCCTTGGCATAAGGGCGTGCCACTCCTCCTTAGGAAAGCATGAAAACGCCTGCAGACACTGGGAAGATGGAGTACCCAGAGTGTGCCCCGATATGCCCTCGCCTGCCTGACTACCCCCGATCCAACACCACTTACAGTATCAGGGTGTCTGCTGCCCCACCTCGGCCCGCTCGAGAAACCACAACTACATGGGGACGGGTAGTAAGTATCGGGCAGGCGAGTGAGGCAGGAGAGACTCCTTGGCGCTCCTGAAGGGTCGGGGTCGCAGGACTTAGGAGAGCTAAATAGAGATTTAAAAAAAAAAATGGTTTCTCAAAATCTGGGCTTCTCAAAACAGGGGCCGAACATAATGCAGCCTTAATGGCTTGAAAAGCTTCATCACACTCTGGGGTCCACTTCACATTATTTGGGTACCGTTCTTTCATGAGTTCAGTGAGGGGAGTAGCTAACTCAGCAAAGTTGAGAACAAATGTCTGATAATGACCTGACATGTTTCTTTGTTTTAGGGACAGGGCTGTTAGCTACAGCATCTATTTTAGAAATCTCTGGCTTAACTTCTCCATTTCCCAACACATAGCTCAAATATCTGGTTTCCTGCATGCCCAGTGCACATTTGGTAAGATTAATTGTCAGACCTGCCTTTTTGATCGATTGGATAACTGCTCGTAGGTGTTCCAGGTGGCTTTTCCAGTCAGGACAGTACACCACAACATCATCCAGGAAAGCAGCATAATAACCAGTGTGACGGGAGAATATTACATCCATGTACCGCTGGAATGTAGCTGGCGCACCATGTAAACCAAATGGCATGGTGGTGAAGTGATAGAATCCAACAGAAGTGGTAAATGTAGTTTTGTCTCTGGATTCTTTAGCTAAAGGGATTTGCCAGTAGTCCTTGGTGAGATTGAGGGTACTGATATACTTTGCACTCCACAGTCTGTCCACCAAATCCTCTATTCTGGGCATAGGATAACTGTCAAATTCTGATACTTAAGTTTCCTAACATCAACGCATAGTCCTACACACCCTTTTTTTTGTTTATAATTACCATTGGTGATGACCACACACTTCTCAACTCTTCTATGATACCCGACTCTTACATTTTTTGTATTTCCTTAACCACGTCAGCGCTTAACCGCTCTGGTAACCTGTATGTCTTTTGCCTAATAGGGCGAGCATTCCTTGGCACTATTACGTGCTCAACCCCTTTTGCTCGGCCTGGTACTGTGGTAAAAGTACTGCTAAATGTCTTTAGCACATTACAGATTTCTGCAGTTTGTTCTGAGGTTAAGGAAACATTCACCTTTACAGCATCAGCATTTACAGTTTGTTCCAGTCTATCATAAAGCTACATCAATATTTTCTTTATCAGTTTCTGGTAAAACTAGCAAAGCAGCTTTTGGCGTTTTTTTAACCCATTTCTTGAGGTTAGCTTGCTATATCTTGGTAAGATTTTTCCTTTCAGGGGTCTCAATCTCGTAGTTAACGGTGCCAGTACGTCTAAGCACTCTATAAGGCCCTTGCCACTTCATTAACAGTTTATTGTCTGTTGTAGGTAATAGTAGCAAAACCTTTTCACCTGGCTCAAAAATGTTATCTTCAAACAACATGAAGTCTTGCTATATTATAGACATTAGCAGTTTGTTCCAGCTCTAGAACTGCCCTGGAGTGAAATGGTTAAAACCATTCCAAAATAGAATTTTGGCATGAGAGCAGCTCTATCTGTGTCATTTCAAACTTGAACTGTCAGATTCTTTACTCCGCCTCAGTGAACAGTCGCTCCGGAGATTTCTCCTTCTGCTCGGTTCATTTCTCGGTTTAAAAAGTGTTTTCTCGGTTGGATTTAACGAGAATAGTTTATTTAACCATAAAACCGTTCGGTTCAAGCTCGATCTGTGGTAACCGTAAGTAAATGAGTTTTGTCTGTATGGAACTTGTAAGTTATCGGTTCGGTTTGAACCGATCAGTGAGTTAAAACTCATTTAAAACTAAAAGTTACTATTTTAGAAGTACGGTTCCGGTTCTTATCGGTTCTAAAAAATGGATTTATTACGGTTTTCCAATACCCGTGACACGGTTAGGAACCGATAAGGGTGTCTTGCCTGGCACTGCCATTAAAAGGGCAAGTTTTTGGTTAGGCTGGCATTATGTCCAGAAACCCAAAAAAAAACCGGGCCCACTGGGTTTCAACACTGTGATGTTTGTGGGAAGTCTGCCAAGGCTGACCCACACACCACTCATGTTTATTGTCTGAGGTTTGACCACCTCCAGTCAGACTGCCAGGTATGTAAAAATTTCCCTGCAGCCACCCTGGAAAAAGATTGGGCAGGCTCAGGGAACGAGAGGCCAAAAAGTCCGCTGACCCGGATGGCCAGCCCGGTTTGGTGCCAACCGAACCAGAGGGAGTGCCCTCTGACCAGGGCCAGACTTCCTCGGGCAAAAGAAAAGCTGGTTCTGAGGAACCAATTCCAGTAAAGAAAACAAGAAAATCAGCAGGTCTGGAGTCCACAATTCCTTCTCCAACTGCTGCAGAGATAAAAAAGCCATACAAATTGTCCAGTCACTGTCTCAGGGTCCGTCGAACCAACTCTATCTGGTAAAGGTCGGTTTGTCGGTCCCAGTGGTTCAGGATTATGATATTGAGGAATTTTATGAACCAGAGGAGGAGGAGGATTATGAACAGTATGAATGTGGCTGGGAAGGTCTGGGTGTGCCCATTAGACGGACATCTCCCAGACAGACCTTTAGAATCTCCCCTATGCTGTCTGAGTCCCCATCTCATTTTATATTTTATAAAAAGTTGCTGAAACCCTCCAACTTCCTTTAGAAGAGGTTGTGGATGAGCAAGAGGAGCCTAATTTTGTAGAAATGATGGATATTCCAGAGTCTAGGAGATTGTCTATTCCTTTACATAAGTCTTTTAGGAAACAAACAATTAAAATTTTAAAAGCTCCTAATTCTGTGCCTCCTGTAGATAAAAAGATGGACAGAAGGTATACATTGTCAGGCCCTGATACAGAATTCCTTTCTCAGCAATGCAGTCATGTTGGGGTAGTTCAGGCTGCTGCCTGTGATAAAGCTAATATTCCCTTGGCTTCACATCCTCCTGACAAGGATTCCAGGAAGATTGATGCCATGGCAAAAAAACAGTATATGGCAGCCTCTATGGGACTCAGGCAAGCAAATTATATGGCTTATGTAGCTAGGTATCAGAAATCTAGATGGGATACTGTTATGCAATTGGCCAAGCAGGCCCATGGCCAGCTGGCTAGTGAACTAGAACAGGTGGCTGCTGATGGCATTGAAGCCTCTAAGGTTCAGTTTCATGCTGCTGTGGATGTTAATGATGTTTCCTCTAGGGTCATGGCCACATCTGTAGCTTTTCGTAGGTTGGCCTGGCTCAGGTGTACTAGTTTGTCACAGGATACCCAAACTAAGGCTATGGATTTTCCTGTGGTGGGAAATTCTCTGTTTGGAGAGCAGACAGAGAATTACATGAAGAAGATGGATGGATGAATATGGGACTACTTACAAAAGTGCCCAGGCTGAGGCGGCAAGCCACTCCTCAAGAGCATGCCCCAGGGGTAGGGGTAGGCCTTTTCACAGGCCTTTCTACAGACTCAGGCCTCCTCTGCCTTTGCTCAGAGGGCTTCTTCAGAAGCAGGGGCAGGCGAGGGGTGGGCAGACCTGCTCCCACCCCCAGCCTAAAGCTCCTGAAACAGGCACCCTGATGGGTGCCCAGGCCATTCTCCTGTACCAGTGGGGGCAGGCTGGCTTACTTCAGTCAAATTGAAGCTTCTTTAACCTCAGACAAGTGGGTTCTGGAAGTAGTAAGCCAGGGTCTGGTTCTCAGCTTCAAAGGTTTCCCACGTTGAGAAGCAGACTTTTCTACCTGCAAGTGCTTCAGAGACCCTCGCTCTGGAAACAGAGGTCTCATCCTGTTAGCTCTCAGAGCAGTAGAGGGTTCCTCCCTGCATCAGGGCAGGGGTCTGTATTCAGATACTTCCTTACCCCAAAAGACAGGAGAATGGCAGCCCATTTTAGATCTCAGATATCTGAACAAGCATCTTTTGAAACCAAAGTTCAAAATGGTAACTCTGGCAATGATTTTACCTTCCCTAAGGCCAGGGGACTGGCTAGCCTCCCTGAACCTCAAGGATGCCTATTTCCATGTCCTAATCAGAAGATCCCATCAAAGTACCTCAGATTCGAACTGCCCTCAGGTCATTACCAGTTCAGAGCAATGCCCTTGACCTTACCTCTGCTCAAGGGTATTCACAAAGTGTCTAGCAGTGGCCCACTTAAGGAGGCAGAGGATTGCTGTTTTCCCTATCTAGATGACTGGCTCATTGTAGGCCAGTCCCCAGAACAGAGTAAAATCTCACCTGCAGGTCATCAGCAGCTTCTCACCTCCCTGGGTTTTCTGCTAAACCTACCAAAGTCGGTTCTGGAACCAGTCCAGGTACTCACTTTTATAGGGGCAGAAGTGGACACAAAGCTAGCCAGAGCCTTTCTTCCCCAGAAGGGTAAGGAATTTAGTGGCTCTGGCCTCTTCCTTCACTCTGCAGGTCTCTCGACCAGCAAGACACTTTCTGCAGCTCCTGGGGCACATGGCTGCATCCACAGCTGTTGTGCAGGGCCAGATTTCAGATGAGAGACATTCAGTTTCACTTGAGAACCTTTTGGTCTCAGAGGAGACCCCCTTTCAAGTTGGTCCCAGTGACTCGAACCTTGATCCTAGCTCTCCAGTGGTGGCAGGATCAGAGCAATTTAGGCGGGGATCCCTTCATTTCCCCTTCTCACGACTTGACTCTCACTACAGATGCTTCCCTTCTGGGTTGGGAGCCCACATGGCGACCTTTCCCTCAGGAGTTTGGTCCCCCAGGAATCTCTGCTCCACATCAATTTGCTGGAACTCAGAGCTGTCTTTTTAGCTCTTCAAGCTTTTCTGCATCTGTCCACGACAAGGTGATACAAGTCAGAACAGACAACACCACAACAATGTAGTACATCAACAAGCGGGGCACTCGGTCTTGACCTTGTGCACCGAGGCAATAAGTTGTGGTCTCTGGCCTATTCCCTGAACACTTCCCTCATAGCAGTTCATCTTCCAGGGAAGGACAATGTCTAGCGGATGCCCTCAGCAGGATTTCCCAGGGCCATCACGAATGGTCCCTGGATCCTCAAAGTGCTGGGGATAGTTTTGCCAGGTGGGGCATCCCTCAGATAGATCTTTTGCAGCCCCAGACAATCACAAACTTCCTCTGTTCTGTTGCAGGCCTCCAGTGCTGGGCTCAGTTCCCTGGATGCCCTTCTTCTGGATTGGGAGGAAGTTCCTCTATGCTTCCCCCCTTTCCTCTCCTATTCAAAGTACTAGTCAAAATCAGATCTCAGCCTTGCAGGGTGATTCTGATTGCCCGGATTAGGCCAGGCAGCCCTGGTACCCCTCCTTCTGTCTCTGACAGTCCATCTTCCCTGTGCCTCCCAGGAATCACAATCTGTTGACTTGTGCCCAGGGAAGGTTTGGTATCCGGACCTCAAATCCCTCAACCTCAAGGCCTGGCTCTTGAGTTAGAGTTTGCTGATTTACACCTCTCTCAGGGTGTTCTTGAGATCCTAAAGGCTTCCAGAAAGACTTCCACTAGGGCTCCTTACAGTTCTAAATGGAAAAGGTTTTCCATTTGGTGTGCTGGGAAAAATATTTCCCCAGAATCTGCTGAATTGCCCTTTTTGTTAGATTACATGGTACATCTTAATTCCTTGGGTCTCAGACCAGCTACCCTGAGAGTTCATTTGGCAGCTGTGTTCTTTTTGTGTCAACAGGAAAGTCATCCCCTCTTTCCTCTCATCCTGTGTTTTCCAAGTTTTTAAGGGGTTACTCCATACTAATCCTCCCTTTAGGAACCGGCCCCTACTTGGGACCTTAATGTTTGCATTGCCCAGTTAATGCCCCTTTTGAACCTCTGTCTTCTGCAGAGCTTAAGTACCTAACTTGGAAAACTGTTTTCTAGTGGCTATCACTTCTGCCAGACGCATAAGTGAATTGCAAGCCTTGTCAGTGGAGACTGACTTTATTTCTTTCCACAGGGATAAGGTAGTCCTTAGGACTAATAGGAAGTTTTGCTAAGGTGGTTTCACATTTCCATCTAATCAATCTATCTCCGTTCCAGTATTTTCACTGATCACTCCTCTTGGGTGAGGAGGTTGCACAACCTGGATGTTAAGAGAGCTCTTAGTTATTATATAGAGTGTACCAAAGGTCATAGGTTCGAATCCCTCCAACTTTTCCTTACCTATGGTGAAGTTGGGAAAGGCAAACCTGCCACTAAGAGATCAATAGCCAGGTGGATTGTCTCTTGTATCCAATTTTGTTATCAGAAAGTGGGCAGGCCCCCGGTTTGAGGGCTCATTCTGAGGGGTACATCTCGTCTCTAGCTGCTGCCAGAGATATCCTTTATTAGAGATTTGCCAGGCTGCTACTTGGAAAGCGGTACACACTTTTACCAAGCATTACTCCCTGGATGTCCAGGCCAGGAGAGATGCTCGGTTTGGCACAGCTGTTCTTCAGAGCCTATTCCTAAGTAGGTTCTGCCCCTCCTCCATGGAGGTACTGCTGTGTATTCTGCTAATGTCTATAATATAGCAAGACTTCATGTTGTTTGAAGAAAAATTACTCACCTTAGTAATGTTGTTTCTTCTAATGAGTCTTGCTATATTATAGACCTCCCAACCTGCCCCTCTCAGAACCTCTACTTGGTGGGGTGCGGGCAACTAGTGTGGGCACTACTTATGTCCTGTTAGCATTTGTCCCCTTTGGGACTTTGGGGTGTGTATGTGTAGCAGCGTGTGTGTGTTTTATTATACTTATGTTCCATTTTTCATATTATTAGAATGGTGTTAGTATTTCTGGTCCCTGACTTGAGTCTTGGGTGTTGGGACCATCAATGGTTGTTATTATTTAGGTAGCCATTTGGCTAGTGTAGGTTACAGCTTCCACACAGACCTTAGTGAGTTTGGCTCGTAAAGATCTGACAGTTCAAGTTTGAAATAACACAGATAGAGCTGCTCTCGTGCCAAAATTCTATTTTGGAATGGTTTTAACCATTTCACTCCGGGGCAGTTCTACAGCTGGAACAAACTGCTAATGTCTATAATATAGCAAGACTCCATTAGAAGAAACAACATTACTAAGGTGAGTAATTTTTTCTTTTACCCCATGGTTATAATATACCTTCTGCTGGTTTTGAGCCTCTTCCTGATTACTATGGGCAATTTCAACATATTTTGGCAGCTTCTTTCTCAGGGCACACATATAAGATGTAATAGATTGTTTTTGATGGGGGTTATCTTCCCATGTTTCTTTTATCACATCCAGTGGCCCTCTTGGCTGCCTACCATACAGCATTTCAAATGGTGAAAACCCTGTTGATGCCTGTAAGCAAAAAGTAGGTAAGGCATGTATTGGTCCCAATCTTTCCCCTCCTCTTTTCCAAACCTTTTTAACATGCGTTTTAGGGTTTGGTTCAAACGCTCAACAAGACCATCTGTCTGAGGGCGATAGGGGGAGGTTCATATGGCAGTGATACCTAGTAGTCGGTACAGCTCCTTAAGTAATGCAGCACCAAAATTACTACCCTGATCAATACTAATTTCTTTAGGTATGCCCACTCTGCTGAAAATTTGTGCAAGCTCTGCTGCCATCTTTGAAGCTGTGATAGTACGCATTGGAACTGCTTCTGGGTATCGAGTAGCATAGTCGCATACTACCAGGATAAATCTATTACCTTTTTTACTTTTGTCTAAAGGGCCAACCACATCCATTGCAATTCTCTCAAAAGGCACATCTATCAAGGGTAGGGGCACCAGGGGCACCTTGTCTTTTCTAGTGACTGGGGCTACTTTCTGACATTCAGCACAGGAATTACAATAGGTAGCAACATCTTCATGAATTCCAGGCCAGTAAAATCTATACAGCAAGCTGGCAAGGGTGCAATCCCTCCCTGAGTGACCAGCCGTAGGACTATCATGTGCTATCTGAAACAACTCTGTTCTATACTTCTGTGGTATAACCAATTGTTTTGTCTGTTCCTTTGTCTGAGGTTTAACCCAAACTCTGTACAGTAACCCATTACATTTTTTAAACATTGGTTCACCCTGTTTTGGTTTCACCCCCAGCTGCTTAAAATAGCCCTGGAGAGAAACATTGTTAGCTTGCTCGGAAAAAAAATCACAATCACTTATCAGTTTAGCTTAAGCATTTTCATATTTTAACCCTTTATGTCCATCAGTCATTTGTTGCCACAGTCTCTTCAGGTATCGTCATTTTTTCCTGGATTTCCGGATCTTGGAGCTGTGCTCAAACAAGTCCAAATCAAAGTCACTGAAAGGAAAAGTGTCCCCACCGTTTGAGATTTTCTTTTCCTGAACTCTTGTTACCACTGCTGCTTAAACTGCAGGGTTCAGTTCCTCTGAGATTAACTCAGTAAATCCTGGACAATCATTTACAATAATCACGGGTTCAGGTAACTTAGGTACTACCCCCCACTTTAATTTGGTGAGACACACCCTCAATGGTCAGAGTCACTTGGGTGGTGGGATAGTATCGAGTGTCCCCGTGGATGCAGATGACACCAGTATGTGGTCCTTTTGCACAGTGTTTTCCCAGCACTTCAACATGCACTAGGGTCTGTCTGCTTCCCGAATCGATGAGTCTCTTTACAGTCTTATCTCCCACCTTCACATCTGTTAAGTACTTGCCCCAATTTGCTAAGGACAAATCTGCTTCAGTCCAGTGTCACTCTTCTTAAGGCAATTTCTTGCAATATGACCTGGTTTATTACAGTTCTAGCCAAATAACATCTTTGGGCACAGATTTGTTACCCCAACCAGAGTTCTTATCAGACTTGGAGTTTAAATGGGAAAAAGAGTGTCTTACTGGTGCTTGGCTGTTACCTCGCTGCTGTGGCATCTGTCTGGCCATTTGGCAGTCTTCGGCCAAAGAAACAGCCTTTTCCCCACTTTCTGGTTGGTGTTCCTTTACCCAAAGCTGCACATCTGTAGGCAGGATGTTGATGAATTGCTCCATTGCAAATGTGTCGATGAACTGTGGGACTGTTTTGCCCTTTGGTTGGAGCCATTTTATCAGGAGTTCTCTGAGTCAGGTAAAGGCTTCTCGAGGATTGTCGTCTGAGTTGTACTTCAGGGACCGGAATCTTTGCCTGTAGGTCTGTCCTGAGATGTATCTTTTCAGGATTTCTTTTTTCACAAGGTAATAGTTTTCTGACCATGCAGTGTCCATACTGCTGTAGGCAAGTTGGGCTTTACCTGTGAGGTAGGGTACCAGTCTGATTGTCCATTGCTGCTTTGGCCATTGGCAGGCTGTGGCAACTCTTTCAGAAGTTGTCAGGTATGCCTCAATATCATCCGAGGGACACAACTTTGTAAGTTTTATGTCTTTTAAGTTGCTTGTACCTTGTTGCTCGTCTGGATCTCTGCCTTTGATAGCTTGCAAGGCATCCAGCCATCACTGCTCCTGTCGCTGCATCTCTTCTCTCCTCTGCAGCTCCTGTTGCTGCATCTCTTCTCTCCTCTGTGCTTCTAAATGTTGAATCTCTTTTACTCTCTGCTTCTCTGTCTATTTTTGTTCTATAGCCCACCATTTGAAAAAGTCCATCAGGCTTTCAGGTTCTGTCACTGCCTGATCTTTTTCCATAACTTGTGCTGGCTGTACAGTCTCAACTTGGACTCTGTCTAGTCTGGCTGCCATTCTCCTGGTAAGCACTCCTGGACTTGCTGCTGCAGAGTCCATACCTTTCTCTATGCTTCTCTATGCTTCCCTGGTACTAGGTCTAGTACCCACGCACAAAACTCCTGACTTAGAGTATGCACGGCATAATCCCACTTAGGCTGATACCATCTGTCGTCAAGGCATGTCAAGAAGCATAGGAAAAACCAGGAGCAGTTGTAGAATTCGTAAAAAGTGTTTATTAGTACTAGCAGTAACATAAAAAAAAAATAAAATTGTTCAGAATAACTGTTTACAACGGCAGAATTAACAGAGAAGATCCATCTGAGTTTTCCTTCAATCTCTGTCAGTCCCCTGCAAGAAATTGCAGCTCTGTTTTATAAGTCCTTTCAACCCCCTCTTAACAAGCATCCTGTTTTTTTTTCTAAAATGTTCTTGTCAATTTCATGCAGGTGCAGCAAGAACACAGTGTCCCAGAACTGAGACCCCTTTTCCACAGCTTCTGAAAATGGGCTTAAAACTGCTTTCAGATTAACCTCTTGAGTTCCCAATAGCTTTTTGCAATCATCTCAAACTATAATTATACACATTTTAACAGTAATACTATATAATTTTTAAACCCAATATCAGTTACATTTCCACATAATGATTTGCATATATTTTTATACCAGCAGATATGCAAGGGAGGAAAAGACAGAAACAGCAAGGGAAGACTGAGAGACAGTGAGAGGCAAACAATTGCGAGCCTGTCGGGGTGATCACGTCCTAGGTCTCACAGGAAGTTTTGGTTGCGCAACCAGACAGAGAAGAGACAGGAAAGGAAAGAACAGAACAGATCCCTGCATTCAAACTCTCCATAACAACTGGGACAGGGTCCTATTACACCCTGTCACAGAACCCAGTGCTAGACAGGTCATGTATGAGAAGCACATCTTCCAAGAATCAGTAGTTACCATTCATTCCCACGCATATGGGTCCAAGTCAGAGGCACCAGGACCTCACGGGAGCAAAGTCTTGCAGCTAGGAAGGAACCAGCGTTGACTTGTGGTGCCACCCACACAGGCAACTTACTGATGTCACGCACATGAGCTAGCCGGCAACTGACACCAACCCCCTCCCTTCCTCAGTTCTGTTTTTCCCACCATAGAAGGCACACTGTGGTGGTGACAGAAGTGTACTGTGTCAGCACTTATACCTCAGTTCACCACCAGTTTTTTACTTCTTTTCAGTCCTGAATATTCTGTTTTCGATGCCAGATAGGCTTTGCTCAATTTTGTGGCTCTATTTTGTTCCGTAGTACGATGCCGAGTTCATCAAAAGGGGCTAAGAAAAAAGGCCCCCTGCTTTCAGAGGCAGGCGTTGTTTGGCCCATAACGAGAGGGACTGCACGTCACAATTAAATGCATTTTCTCTTGGACTATGAATTGCCTTTGCCACTGCTACACTAGGGCAGGGGCAAAGCTAGAGGACAAGATGCATGCCCATTCCACCAAAACAGCAGCCACCTGTGTAGTGGAAACACACTTGGATCCGATTGCAGAAATCTGTAGGGCTGCAACATGGAGCACAGTGCACACCTTAACCAAGCACTATACACTGAATGTCCAGGTCAGGCAACATGCTACCTTTGGCAGGACCATTCTGAATGGATTTTCTATTATCCTGAGTGGGTCCTGAGTTCCATACTCCCTAGTCCACTGCACTTTCTCTAAGCTTGGTACTCTGACCCATTAGTGGGACTCTATGGAGAAGATTAATTCTTTGAAGATTTGAAAGTTACGTGCTTACTGTAACTCTTGATTTTTCTGAATGTCTTCTCCATAGATTACCATGCCCACCCACCATCCCCTGGACTCACTATGCTACTGTTGTGTTATTCTGTTCCACCCTTTTCTGTTGGTTTGAACAGTGAAGATGCTGTGTTACTGGAATTGTTGGTCCTTCTTACATGGCCTGCCAGGACTATCTTATGCCCTTAGTTAGTGCATAGGGTACTCGTAGGCCTCATGCTGCTGCCTTCTGAGTAAGAAAGGGAAAGGGGAAATTGTTTAACCAGGAAAGGCACATTAAGCCAGAGCTTGTTTCCAGGTGCAACCTAGGAGCACAAGGAAGTTAAGTGACTTGCTCAGGGTCACACAGTATGCAAGTGTGGGCTGATGGGATTCAAACCCAGGTCTCCAGGTTTGAAGCTCCGTGCCCTTAACCACTGTACTATACTGCCTCAAGAAAAGTACTGAGGTGGTTTGTGGCTGGTGCTGCGGTATACTAGCGGGCATGTGCTAGCCTGTGCATATGGGGCTGCTCGCACCACTAGCTCCCACCAGAAAATGTCTGGTTTCTGTGAGGTCCTACTAGCTCCATCTCAAACACATTAATGGTAATCTGTTGAGAAAATATTCAGGAAGAGCAAGAATTATGGTAAGTACACAACTTTCATTTCATGGTAGCCATTTCTTCAGCACAGAGTGTGTCTAAATTGCAAAGTCTGGTTTCGGAGCCTCCTTATCTTGTTTTTCATGAGGATTGGGTTGTTCTAAGGACAAGTTCTTATTTTCTCCTGAATCAGACAATTCAAAGCTTTGTGTATTTTCCTTTCCCTTTTTATTCGGGGCAATGGTTGTCACAATCGCTAGGTGTCTGTAGAGCATCAGGTTTCTACTTGGATCATACCAAGGACTGTAGAAAATTCTCCCAGCTCTTTGTGTCCTTCGCCCCAGGATGGTGGGCTTCCCTTTTTGTAAGAAATACCTGTCCATGTGGTTGGCATCCTGTGTTACTTTCTGTTACTGGAAGCACAGTAAGGAATTTACTGGGCTTGTTTTTTGTCACACCATCTGTGGGATGGCTACTTCTGTGGCTTGTTTTAACAGTGTGTCGGCTTCTGATATCTGATGTGAAGCCACCTGGAGTACCCATGCTCCCTAAATATATTGTGGACATGGTCTTTCGTAAATGAGTCGGCACTGGCCTTACTGTTTTGCAAGGCCTTCTGTCTTAGGATCACGTTGATCTTTCCTTCCTCATTCATTGCCTTCTGGACTGCTTGGGAATCCTTCCATAGGTGTGTCTCAGTGGAGGGAGATGTCCTCAAGTAATAGTACAGTTACTTCCCGTAATAGTAGATCTTCAAGAGTATCTCCTCCATGGAGCCATATCTTACACTCCTACCTTCCCTGCTTTAGGTGGTGTTTACTGGAAGTCCTACCTGCTCTTGTATGCTCCATATCCTTTCTTTGCTCTGTTAGAGCTACATTATCCATTCCATCCACTCTTCCATGTGCTGATTTTGATTATTCCAGTCCCTGCTGGTTTGAGATATTCTCCAAGCTTGTCTCTGATGGGGAACTGAGGAATGATGGGGCCACCATCGTTATGTAGGTGGCTTCAGTGGACAAAGAATCTAGCTGCAGAGGACACTAGCCATAAAGCCAGGTTTCAAAGAAATACAAAATCACACATACCTCCATAATATGCAAATCACCATGACATTTTAGGCTGGTTCAGCTTTAAGCAGGAATGCATGGTATCAAAGGGTCTCTCACACAATCTGCAAATGGTGCAAACAGAAGACACAAACGTGTTTGGTCCTACCCAGGACTCATCAGTGTGCCTCATCTTTATGACACCCAAGGGGGAATGAACCAGCCCCTAAGTTGGTCTTACGGGTTTGGGTCATGGTGAGCCCCAAAAAATAAAACAAGCTAAAATACAAAGAACCTCAATGCAGAAGCAGTGAGGCAAGGGTTACCCCAAAGGGCATTGGTCATAAAGTCAGATTTCAAAGAAATACAAAATCTCACATACCCCCATAATACAAAGCATCATGAAATGTATATGCAAATCACTATGAGATTTTAGGTTGGTTCAGCTTTAAGCAGGAATACACAGTGCCAAACGGCCTCTCACATAGTCTGTGACAGATGCAAACAGAAGACACAGACACATGTTTCGTCCTATCCAGGACACATCAGTGTGCCCGGTCTGTATGACAACCAAGGGGAAATGTACCAGCCCCAAGCTGGTCTTACAGGTTTGGGTCATGGTGAGCCCCAGAAAAACAAAAACCAAAGAACCTCAGTGCAGAAGCACTGCGGCAAGGGTTACCCCAAAGGGCATTGGCCATAAAACTAAGGACGTCAGCATGAGCAGCCCGAGCTGGAAACAGTTTCCGAGTGGTCCTAACGCTGACAGTTTACAGTTCCATGGGTGTGGCTCAATGGAGGAGATTCTCTCGAAGATCTAGTCTTATGGTAGGTAACTGTACTTTCATTGTAGTGATTAGAAAAGTGATGTTACATCGGCCCTGTGGCGCTGAGCGATGGGTATTCGCTCAGCATGCTGGTGACCCTGGTTCTCGTCCCGAGCCCGGATGCCAGGAGCAGAAGCTGGCAGGAAGGGAATTCAGAGTGTCCGATGGACACTTCCCTTCCAGGGTGGGTGGGTGGAGTAGCACCTCTCCTTGGCGGCTCCTGGTAGGGGCTTATGATAACATCCCCGGTGATGTGGGTGACCATGGACCTCCAGAACTCCCCGCCCCAGGTTGCTGCTGCAGTGCACTTCTATGTGGGTGGTGGGTAGGACAGAAAATGGCCTGTTCCAGCTCTACCAGATGACAGTCTCCATCCCCACCACGCTGCAGTCCTCAGAGTGCACCATTCTTGCCTCCTGCACCCAGCATTCCGGATGGGCAGCATTCAGATTTCTCCTCTTTCCCATGTTCCCTCCTTGCGGGGAGAGGGGCCCTTCCAGTGTGGTTAGAGCCGGAACCATCCAGACGTCGGGTCAAGTGGACTCTAGTGGTGGGTGCTGGCAGCGGGAGTGTGACTGGTGGGTAAGCAGGGGACTTGTATGGCCTGAGTGAGTGGCAGTCTGGGGGCCGGGGTAGGCGGAAAACAGATAAAAACAAGCAAACAAAAAAAGGCAAAAAAGTGATGTTAAACAATGGGTGTTTAATAACAGCTGCATATACTGATGAAAAACTCAAAAGATCCATATTAAAAAAGAGACTTTATTATTTCAAATATAAACAAAAAGAGGTAAAGTAGACAAAAGGATATCTACATGACAGAAGATATGGGGCAATCTAAAGTATAGCTCAAAATTGTCATTCTTAACATGCACTACTGTTTTGTTTGTTGATAGAACATGTTCTGTTTCCTGAAATTAGATATTTGATATTGTGACATACACTGCTGAAGTGTGTTGCACTGAGGTAAATATTTTTGTTTGCACTGTACGAGTCATGCAAAATGTTATGGGATACAGTTTGTATATAAGATGTCATATCAAACATCTGTACTGTAAGGTATTGCACTGGGACAGTCTCACTCCAGACTACTGCTGCACATGGCAGCATACCTACCTCTAACACACAAATCAAGGACAGGTCTTAAATAAATCAGAGGTAAATCATCAAAATCAGTGCCACCATCCTAAATGGTAATATAAAATTAGAAAGCTCGTAGAATAAGAGCCTTCATGTAAGCACATTATTTTCTGAAGGAGAAACAGCATACGACTATGTTTGGCATCTTGTTGTGCCTTCAGTACCAGGTCATCAGTGACAGAAACATTAATTGCAGAAGGAATAAATGAACTTTTATAGCACCTCATAGCTGCATGAGATGGCTGTTTGGCAGTTACATACTTTCAGAACTCACTCTAGAAGCATACACCCATCCCTATTCTTTCATTATATCAGAGCTTAGACCATGGTCTCTGTCAGAAAAAAAATTCTAAGTGGACATGTGCTTGATGATAAATTATCAGTCTGTATTACCGTCCTGTCCTGGCAGGCAGAGTTTATTTAGCATTAGAGGTGCCCTTGCCCAGTTCTTATGGTTTATTTTCTCATTTTGTAACAGAAGGAATATTTCCAGGATGACATCTTCCCTGACACAACTGTATGGTGGAAGCCTGCTCTTTCCAGCTCAGCCTGGCTGTCCGGATCCAACGGGCAGCACCAGAAGGTCAGCCTGAAGCCCATGGACATGACACCAGGTAAGCAGTGAGCAGAAGAGATTCACTCTCTCAGACTTAAGCACATTCCACGTCATAGAAACATAGACTTTGACAGCAAATAAGGACCGCTTGGTCCACCTAGTCTGACCATTTCCCTACCTATTGGATAAGCTGCAGATCCTAGTTAACCAACAGTCTACTTCTTACTAACCCCCACTAAAATTGTCTTATATCTGTCCCATGCATTCTTGAATTCCCCCACTGTTTTTGTTCCCATTACCTCCTCAGGAAGGCTGTTCCATGTGTCCACCAGCCTCTCCATGAAAAAATACTTCTTCACGTTGCCCCTGACCATTCCTCCAACCTTGCAAAGTCCCTTCTCATCCTTTCCACCCTTCCTTGTGTATCAACCCTGTTGCAGATCTTTGTGTCATCTGCAAAGAGGCATACTTTTCCTTCCAGTCTCTCTGCAATGTCACTTATAGAGACATTAAAAGGACCGGTCCCGGACATCACCGTTGGGAATGAATGAGTGACTGCAGAGCTCCGTCGGCCCAATTACTAAAAGTGCTCCCTCATAACGATTTGCAACTTAAAAGCGTATATACTTAAAAATAAGGAGCCTATAACCTGAATGGGAGGTTGCCGAAAAGCCAATCGAGTGATTAAAAGTAAAGATTCTACTGGATTGCGTTCGACCCCCGACTCCTCGAGGTGCAGCAGGATAAGATGGTGGACCTGGGTCCTACTCAAACCACCCAACTGAGTAATGCTGCAATATTGACAGAGCTCCAAGAATTCAGAAATGAAGTCTGAAGCTTTCATGCCAAACTGGCAACAGAGTTAAATAATCTAACTCAGAGGGTGAACAAGGTAGAAACGCGTACAACAGATTTAGACTCACGTACTGAGAGACTGGAAAGGGTAGTTGTACATGTCCTAGAAGAACAGGTACTAAAAGAAAAATGCGAAGAAGTAGAAAAACGATCAAGGCACAATAACTTACGGATTTATGGAGTACCGGAAAATGAGGAAGGTAGGGATATGACGGAATTTGTGAACTCCTTTCTCTGGGACACTCTTCATCTGGCTCCTACAATGCAGCTCGACATTGAGAGAGCACATAGAACGCTTCAGCCAAAGCCCCAGACATCAGACAGCAGGCCAAGAGCAATCTTAATCAGGTTCTTAAACTATGCGACCAAGCAACAACTACTAACCAGAGCCTGGAGAATGAACGAAACAAAATACAAGGGACATAGAATATACTTTGACAATGATTACTCACCCAATATAGCAGCAAGGCATAGGGCATGTGCCCCAGTATTGAGGACATTAAAACAGCAACAACTACGATTTAATACCCCCTACCCAGCTTGACTCACAGTAATGTTCCCAGGAGGCCCAAGGACTTTAGAGACACCAGAAGAGGCAACCAAAGCATTACAGGAGAAAGGAATCTAAGTACCTCTACCTCCATGGGCAGTGGCAAGAAAAGACCTACAGGGACTGCGAGAAGAAATGTGGGCGTAAACCGCAGATCCACAGATAAGGAAAAGGCAAGGAGCATCTACACTGCAAGATGTCAAAAAACTCCTGCAGCAATTTCAGAGAAGCCAGGGTGACTGAAAGAGGCAGACAAGCTTTAATGGCGGAGATGAACTGAGGCGTGTTGCCCCAGCCTAAGGCAGAAGAATTGGTAAAATCGGAGGATTAGTAGGACATATATTATTTAACATGTTGGACTATCAGAGACTTGGTAGACAGGTAATGTAAAAATGAGGGAAACAGATATGTTGAAGATACACATGTTAAGAGAAAGAGAAACGAGATTTTAATTGAGATACAGATCTGCAATGGATTGGTGGGGAACTGTTTCAGAGGCTTCTACCTAAATTAGAGGGGGGAGGGGAGCGGTTAAATGGAAACTGGCTGGCTCTCCCACTGCATTAGCTACATGGCTGCCCTAAGAGCCAAAACAACACGCTCTACCCGGAGCATAGTCACACCCCTAACGGTTGACCATTCTAGTGGCCATCCTGAGCCATGGAGATTAAACATTTATTTATAATATGGCTCATACTGGGTATCACCCAGTTCAGGATGACCCCAGACATCACTCAGAGACGTATGGGGAGCGATGTCAGAGGTCCATGCAGCTTGCATGGATTACCTTCATGGGGTGAGAACATCAACCCCAGTTTAGAAAGGAATATAACTCCTTTCCTACCTTGGAAGTCGAGTTTAAGGCAGAGATCAGAGGGAAGGGAATCTGCCTGTGTTGGATCACTACAGTTTAAATGTTTTGGGCTAAGTAAGTTCTTGAAACTTGCCCAGTTTGTTTGTTTAAAATTGCAACTTTCAGTATAATTCTTCAAAAAATACTTATTAAAAATGAGACAGGCATTAATATGAGGAGGTTTTTTTTTTTTTTTAAAGAATTATAGCTTTAAAACAGAGGAAGCCTGAATCTTGTGTTCATGGTAAAAGAAGAAGAATACGGGCATTGGTTCCCACTTGGGAAAAGAGATGTCTGAATGCAGGACATAAAGTGAAATTCATTGAAGATACAAAAGTTAGTAGTAAGAAGTTGTTAAATAAGTGAACCCAGTTTGAAGGGATCAGTTGTTATGGCCAAAAGTTTGATTTAAATGGAAAAAAAAGGTGTTGCCTGTCAAATGATGTTTAGAGTAATGAATACAGGAGGGTCACTAGAGGGAGCACTAGTATTAGAAAGCAGAATTAGAGTACATACGGGACACATACATCGGAAGGTGGAGAGGAGGAGGAATGGGGCACAGTTCAACCTGAGTACCAGATGTAGAAGTAAAAATGGATAGATGCTCCTTGATATTCTTATTAAATATTAATGGTTTACACAGTCCAATTAAGAGATCACAACTCATACAATATATAAAAAGGGAAAGACCAGAGGTGATTTTTCTCTAAGAAACTCACCTCTCAGAGATGGAGCATGAAAAATTCAGAAGATGGGGTTTCTCTATAGTAGTGGCCTCATCCCACAAATTGGGAAGGAGGAGGGGCACGGTAATTTTAATAAGAAAAGGGACTCCATTTGAACTGGGAGATATACAGAGAGATGGGGAGGGAGATATGTGATTGCTACAGGAAGGCTTCATGACAAGCCAGTGACCTTGGTCTCATTGTATCTCCCCAGGGTCAACTAAGGCAGTTGCACACATTTTTTTTTCACATCTATTGGGGATGTTACAGGGACAGTTGCTAGTGGGGGGAGACCTTAATGTAGTGCTAAACCCAACACTGGACATCTCCAGGTGCCTCCCACACCGTCTTAATCCATTGCAAAAATATATGGGAAGAACTGTGGCTAATTTAGGATTAATAGATGTTTGGCGTCAAAGCTTCCCTATTGAAAGGCAGTATACCTATAGGTCATCAGTAACCAGAGTGGCTTCAAGAATAGATTATGTTTTCACAACAGTGGAACACCTAGACACGGTGCGGGAGGTATGGCATGGAGCAACCCACCTGTCGGACCACACACCAATCTATGCTAAAATAGCCCTGGGAGGTGAGATTAAGAGATCGTTTTGGAGAATCAATCTGGCATTGTTAAGGGATGAGGGATTTAATCAGATGGTCCAAGAAGCAATACCTAGAATAATAAAAGCGAATACTAGTCCAGAAGTGCATAATACAATTCTTTGGGATACAATAAAAACTACTCGGGGGGAGGTAGCAGCATATGTGGCTAGGAAAAGTAAAACTAGAGATTCCCAGCTTAAGCAGCTCCAAATAAAACTAGCCACGCTTCAATCATTTTACAACCAAGGAGACAGAACAGTTAAAACCCAGGTCTTAAAATGAAAGCAAAGTATACAAAAAATAATAGATACAAAAATTGAGCAACAACTTTTCTACCTAAAAAGTGCCTCCCATGAGGGAGGCCCCAGAGGGGCACGGATATTGGCTAGAAAACTAAGAGCTCAGAAAGCCAAGGCAGCGGTGCTGGCAATGAGGGATCCCTCATCTGGGACTCTGGCTACAGCACCTCAAATGATAAGGCAGATAATGGCCTCTTACCATCAGGAATTATATAAGGCTGATGACCCCCCACCCCCACCAATCACACAACTGGAGGAATACCTTAGAAACCTTCATCTCCCCAAAATCACTCAGCAGTAGGCACAGACTTTAACAAGCCCAATAACCAGAGAAGAAACAGAAATAAAAACAAAGGAGGCAAAAACATTAAAATCCCCCGGACCAGATGGATATCCCTTAGAATTTTATAAAAAAATACAAAGATTTATTGTTGCCATCCCTCATGAAGGCCTCACACGAGGTACAGGAAGGAGAGCACCCCTCCGTCATGGAAATATGCAGTTATTGCAGCCATCCCAAAACCAGATAAGGATCCCAAACTACCATCTTCCTATTGCCCAATTTCAATGTTGAATGTTGACTATAAACTACATATGGGCATTTTGGCTAATGGGAAAGATTTTGCCAACTATAATTGGACTGGATTGGGTGGGATTCATTAGCCAATGCCAAGCTCATGATGCGGTTAGGCATACTTTTTTAATAAAGGACTATGCAGCCCAGAGGTCTATCCCCCTAGCCCTGCTGGGACTAGATGTCGAGAAGGCGTTTGACAGGGTGGCGTGGGTATTCCTCTGGGCTGCCTTAGCGCAATATGCCTTCCCAGAGGAGCTGATCACACAACTCCAACGGATATATGAAGCGCCATCTGCCTGCCTGAAATTGGATGGCTCGCTTTCTAAACCTTTCCCCTTGCAAAGGGGAACGTGCCAGGGGTGCCTCTTGTCCCCCCTTCTTTTTGCCCTTTATTTAGAACCCCTTGCACAAACAATAAAAGAAGCACTCAGAGATAGAGGGTATTCCAGTGGGGGGACTACAAAATATCACTTTTGCTGACGATATTTTGCTCACTTTATCATCCCCAGAGACCTCTATACCCAAGGTCTGGGAACAAATCGCATTATATGGAGATCTTTCAGGATATAAAATAAATCAGTGAAAGACAGAGGTGTGTTGCTCTATCAGTTTGCCCCCATGGAGAGCCTTAAGAAGAGATTTCCACTTAAATGGTATAAACAGTCCATAAGATATCTGGGTATTAAAATAACAAAAAAAAACATACAGGAAGAAATGATAAATTTAAAAAAGCTGACACAACAGCTGGCAGCAGATATAACAAGATGGTCGCAAATCCCATTGGGTTTTCTTGCAAGAATCGAGGCAATTAAACAAAACATATTTCCTCGAATCCTATTTTACTTCCAGATGCTCCCCATCATCCCGGGTAAGATGTATTATCAGGCATGGAATAAGTTAATCTCAAAATTTATTTGTCAGGGCAGACCCCCAAGAATCAAATATGCGATATTACAACTACTCAGAGAACGCGGAGGCCTCGGCCTGCCAAATTTGCAGAGATATGGGATGGCTTCACAATTGTGAACCCTACTATGATGGCTGAACCCCCACTACAGTACTCCCTGGAAACAGTTTGAAATTCCGTGAAGTGATATGTCAGACCTCACAGACTATCTGTTTGGGCACCCTCCGATAGGCAGTCACTTAAATAAATTCCCCAATTACACGACTGCCCCTCTTAGAACTTGGCTGCATATCCTGCATATTTTTAACTCCAAGTCAACAACTTTATATACGAACCCTTAGAACAAAGGAGGTCCAGCAACAAAATAATTTAGATAGACACATAATAAGATGGCACAGAAGGGGACTGAAATGAGTACATCAAATAGTCTGCCCAATGGGACTTCATTCCTTTGGGAGAATACAAACTTTGTTTGGTCTCCCACAGGAAAGCATGGCTATGTACCTATGACTGAATGCTATGCATCAACCTATGGAGAAGGCGTTATCAGTTATTGCAGAGAAGCCATCCCTCTTAATACAGATGCTGCTGTCCCAGGTTAGGGGAGATACCCAGGCACATATGATAAGTAGATTGTACATGGTCTTAGAAGAGAGAAACTTGGTATCTACTGAGAATATCAAAAAGGTCTGGGAGAGGGAGCTAGATACAGAAATCCCAGATACAAGCTGGAGTTCCTATGCACTTCCATTGCCAAAAGTCACGACTTCTCCATACTGGACGGAATACGCATGGAAGCTCCGCAGTAGATTCTTTAGGACCCCAGTGAAGGTGGCTAAATATGTGGGAGGCTTAGGAGGAGAATGTTGGAGAGGGTGCAGCACTGATAAGGCAGACCATAGACATATCCTTTGGGACTGCCCATTACTACTCCCTTATTGGGAGGACATCATTAGAGAGTTGGGAGAAATGATGGCCTGCCCAGAACTGTTGTCCCCTCTATTTGTCTTGACAGCGACCCCGCCTTATGGGGCAAAAGTCAGTAGGATAATCTATGCTCAGTCAACAATTTTAATATTAGCCGCCCAGAAGGTGATAACTAGAAACTGGGGCACAAAAGCCATCCTGTTTAAAGAAGAATGAACCAACTTAACTAGAGAAATTGATGCTACTGAATGATTATTAGCTACCATGAAAGACAAAAAAAAATAAATTTCAAGAAAAATGATCTAGATGGGTAAGGTATCAATTAGACAAATACTCGGATTTTGTTCCATGAGGTGCTGGGGAGTGGAAGGAGGGGAGCAGGGAGAGGGAATAGAAGAGAAAAGACCCAACGCAGATAGAGATCTGAGGGGAGGAATGAATCTTCTGAACTATAAAAATGACTGACACACAACAACTTGACTTTCTTTTTTTTTTTTATTCTAGTTTTATTTGATTCTTTATAGATGTATTTTCTATTAGGTAAGAATCTGCTCACATAAATCACCACAGCAATACAGTAATTCTCATCATAAAAATATTATAAACTGTGGTTGTTAGAATGTGCACCCTACTTGATTTATATAAAACTTATAAACTAAAACCCAATAACATGAACTATTAATTGTAACATAAAAACCTTGGAAGAGAAACCAAAAATCTCTGTCTGTATGTATCCAAATGTGAAGGATTGTAGTGTAACTTGACTCTGACCTTTATGTACTAATTTGTAATGTCTGATGTACTTGAAACACCTAATAAAAAATATTTTATTAAAAAAAATAGGACTGGTCCCAGTACTGAACCCTGCAGTACCCTGCTAATAACCCCCCTTTCTTCGGAGTGGACTCTGTGTTCTGTTGTCCAGCCAATTTTTTACCCAGGCTACCACACTAAGGGTGTTTATTGCTACGTGTATGTCCTTGGCGCTCTTGTGATTTTTATCTGAATAAAGCGTTATTTTGGAAGTTCTCGAGCAGTGCTGGCATTTGTAGACCTAGACTACCACCCTGGGACCCACTCCCAGGCTGGCTAGCGTGTTTATTAATCTTTTGTGTGGGGCTGTGTCAAATACCTTGCTAAAGTCTAGGTAGGCCATGTCCACAGCCCCTCCCTGGTCTACTATTTTGGTCACCCCGTCAAAGAAATCTATTTGATTCATCTGACATGACCTTCCCGCTCTGAATCCATGCTGCCTTGGGTCCTGTGCCCCTCTGGCCTCTAGGTACTCAACAATTCTTTCTTTCAGAAGTGATTACATCATTTTCCCTACCATTGAGGTGAAACTAACAGGTCTGTAGTTTCCTGCCTCTACTTTGCTCCCACTTTTGTGAAGGGGAATCACATCCGCCCTCCTCCATTTCTCAGGTACCATACCATCCTCCCATGATTTGTTAAAAAGGGTAGTCAGTGGTGTCAATAGTTCTTCCTTCAGTTCTTTTAGAATTCTGGGGTGAATCCCATCAGATCCCATTGCTTTGTCCACCTTCAGTGTCAGGAGTTCTTTCAGAACCCTTTTTACTGTGAAAGGACTAGTATCGACCCCCCATCCAGAATGCTTCTATTGATTGGATTAGGTACCTCCCCGTCCTTTTCTTTTGGTTTTTATCATTTAACATTTTCTCCTCTGCAGCCACGGTCCTGCTCTACATCCAGCCACTGCTCCACTCTGCTGCCGACCCTGAAGCTTGCATGCCCAGCTGGCAGACACAACTACACCTGCGAAAGGGGGCCCCCCATGCCCGGCGAGGAACCAGTACTGGCACATAACTCCAGGCATCGTCGGCCGGCGGAGCTGCGGCTATCAAGCTGCCTCAGACCCGTGCTGCCATTTTCTCCTGTTCTTTTCCCCATCAGGACCACGGATGTGCAATGACGTCTGCGCACATATGTGCAGTCGGCCACCGTGGTCCTCACTCCGTTACATCACTGCATGCAGTACCTCCGGAGTGTCCCCAGTGGTCGCCGCAGCGTGGTGTAGAGTCTTCAGTCCACCCCAGGACCAGGAGAGCTGTCTCCCAATGCTTGATCCTAGTCTTCCCCTGCCAACCCCCAATGACCCGACCGTTTCCCGAACCTGGAGTCGCCCGGCAAAATGCAGGTGTGGCGTCCAGCGCCTCAACCTCAGCGCCACCGGCCGGCTCCTCCTTTTCTTTTGTGAATAATGAGCAGATGTATTCATTCAGTATCCCTGCTTTTTCACTGTCACCCTCTGCCCACCCACCCTCACCTTTATTAAGCCTCACTATCCCTCTCTTGGTCTTTCTTCACTCCCGAAGGTACCTATAAAAGGTTTTATCCCCTTCTTAACTGAGTTGGCTGTCTTTTCCTCGGTTTGGTCCTTTGCTATCCTGACTGCCTTCCCCGCTTCCTTCTGCTTTAACTGGTACCGTTCTCTGTCCTGCTCCTTCTGTGTTTCCTTATACTTCCTGATTGCATCTTTTTCTCCCTAACCTTCCTCGCCACCTTTTTTGAGAACCATGGTGTTTTTTTCCTTTGTTTTGATTTTTTTATTTGCTTCACACAAAGGTTTATTGCCTCTGTGATGGCAGTTTTGTTGTTTCCCCATTGTTCCTCCACCCCTCCTTCTTGTCCGTTTGCTAGTGCTTTTCTGAGGCACCTTCCCTTTTGGCCAAAGTCAGCCCTCCTAAAGTCCAGTACCCTCACGCATTTGTATGGCTTGACTCTATGGCTGTGTTTATCGTGAACCACACTCTTTGGTGATCACTTATTCCCAGATGGTTATCCAATTCTAAATCTGAGATCCTCTCTCTGTTCCCGTTTGAGAGCACCAGGTCTAAGATTACTCCCTCTCGAGTGGGTTCCAACATTAACTGTCTGAGGTATTCCCCCTGTAGGACATCAGGAATGACCCTGCTCTTGGATGTGGCTGCAACAAAGGTGCTCCAGTTAACATCTGGCATAGTCAGGTCCCCCATCAACAATATCTCCCCTTTTTCTGCCATACTAAGGATGCCTTCTATCATTTCCTTGTCCATTTCCTCCCCCTGAGACGGGTGTCTGTATACAACTCCTGTGCAGATTGTGGTGCCATTTCCTGTCTTCAGGGTGACCCACAGTGCCTTCTCTCCTCCCTGTTTATCCTTTAGTTCTGGTGCTTTGATCCCTTCCCTTACATACTACAAATATGTTCTATCAGACAGACATAATTAAGGTCACATTCGCACATTCCATTGAGTGTCCACAATAAAACGTTCTTAGCTCATCTGGCCCATCCAGACATTCAGTCCCTGCTCCAGAAGGCTTTGTGACCAAACCAGATTTCCACACCCTGTGCCTGAAGGTTTGGTGACCCATGTGGGTATCCCATCCCTGTAACTAAAGCCCTGATGACACTTCAGGATATCCAGTCTCTCCACTTAAAGACTTGATGAACCATCTTGCACTTAAAGGCCTTAGTTCCTGAGAGGTTAAAACTCCAGAATCTGCATCTTAGTGGAGAACTGATGAAAATCTTGGACATCTCGAAGACCAGAATACAATTTTTCCATACCCCAGGCATCATGGCAAAATATTCTGATGCTTCTCTTGGGAGGTGCTGGAGAGATTGTGGCTATGTCAGAGTGGATCAGGGGCATATTATGTGGGCCTTTGAACCCTTGGCTCCCTATTGGCAGGAGGTTATTTGGGAACTGGTGGCTATTTATGACTGCCCAGAGTTGCTTACTCCTACATACATTTTGATAGCCACACTGCCGGAGGGGGTCAGGGGTGATAAGGGCACTTATAAGCAGGTCACCCTGCTTGTCCTGGCCACCAAGAAGGCCATTTCCTGGCTATGGCACACAACAACAATCCCTACCCGGGAAGCTTGGTGAGCTCTTACCAAGAAAATCTATGCAGTGGAGAAACTTACTGCCAGATTCTTGAACTAAGTGGAGGCATTTGCCCTCCGATGACGCAAGTGGGTGATGTACCAGCTGGAACACTATACAGATTTTGTCTCTTGAAGAGTATGGGGATGAGCAGGGTTTTTATGGGATGTGTTGAACTTTTATGTACTAAGCGGCTGGGGGTGGAGCACGGGGGGAGGGGTTTAATTCATTTATGTGTCTCTCCCAATTCTCTCATTTTTTTTTCTTATTCAGATGTGTTGCAGTGACCTCTCGCTCTGGATATTTTATGTTATTACTTTGAATTTACTTTCTACTCGGTTTCGATTATGTACTACAAATTTATTCTATCAGACAGACACAATTAAGATATTTCAGTGCTGAGATGGGCATCTCTGGAGCAGAGAAAACTAAGATTTTATACCATATATGGAATTACTGAAAGACTCCTGCAATCTTTCACTTTTCTTTTACAAACATAAGCTGTCTAGAGTAATTATTTGCTTTCTCTTGAAATAGGAATATCGTTGATTTCAGCTGAGGCTGATATGGGTGACGTATAACCTGGACTGATATCTCATCAAAGAGACAGTACCACATAAAGTTTTTATCACCCCAATTTTCAGGAGTTTTATTTTCACAAAGTGCCAGGAGTCAAATTGTATACATTTTGATGCCCATATGTATTGCATCTCTGATGGACTTATTGAATAATTTATTTAATGTGCTTAACTTCTTTTCTTGGTCTGTAATGTATTTTGTGTGTATTGATGCAATAAAAACTCAACTGTAGAAATGAAAGGAAAAGTGTGACTTTCACTGGGATTTGAACCCAGGACCTCAGCAATCCGTGCTTTAGCTGTTAACCAACTGAGCTATAAGAGTTCAGCAAGTTAAGGCCACTGAGCTTTCCCAAGTAAATCACACATAAATTCCTTTCTGGTGTTGCAATGAGCAACCAGGAAGTCTTTTTACAGACTCAAATAATTCCTCCTCAGTCTCTCCCAAGTGCAGTATATGCCACTGCGAGGCACATTTAGAAATCCAATTGTAGAAATGTACAATAAAAAATGAAATAAAAAAAAAATCTTGGACATCTCTCATTAGTCTACTAGGAAAGTCTGCCCCTTTAAACTGAAAAAGGTTTTCCTACTAGGAGGAACATCTCTCTCTTTTTTGTAACTTAGATTTATTTTAGCAGTACACCAATATGCATTACACTGTTTTGGGAATGGTTTCAAATCTTAGACAAGGGTGTTAACACTGCCAGCCATGTACAATTAGATATGACAGCTTCTAGCTATACTTTATGGCCAAGGAAACTATCTCTGTGAATTCATGTGGAAGTTATCTCTAAAAATACTTCATTAGACAGGCTTGAAATGAAAACATCTATAACTAAACATTTCTCTGGGTACAGACAGACAACAAAAAAATAAAGGAACAATCGTCAATGTGTGTCATTGTCATAATTTCATGACCATTGTGAGTTTCTGTATGTGAGAGTGTCACAGAGTCTAGTTCATTGTTTCATTGGCTTGATTAAGTGAATTTGGAGAAAATGTAACCTACTGTCCAGGAAAGCCCTTGTTTAGCTCCCAGAGGAAGAGAGATGGGTGGGGGGATTATCCCATTGCTATCTCCTCACCAGATGGAGTGTCTCCTTCTCCCCCCCCATCCCTCATCTCATATGCCTCCCATGGCTGCCACTGTGAGTTAAATTTGTTGAGAGATAGATGCAGTACTGCTGTAAGTCTTTCCTTCCCTTGGATATCTGCTACCTTCTGCATCCATACTCCACTTGTTGGTATAGAAGATGACAGCCACAAGAACGTTATGCTCTTTAGTGCTGCCACACATAACATGGCAAAAAATTATTTGTCGGCTCTGTCACCCATGCCCGGGGGAGGAATTCTCAGGACAACATGTCTGAAGCTGTATGGGACTATTATGTGTCAATACACCAGACGGTATTCTGTGGACCTCTTGCCAAAAGGGGATTAACTTTGCCCATGACCAAAAAATGTGTGAGTGGAATCCCACCTGTCCACATCCCCTCCAACGTAGGTCAGTATTACCTCTAGTGAAATGTTTAGTAATCATTGGGGTATGATAGAATCTTACCAATACCTTCCATCGAAATTCTCTCCATCCCGGAGAGGCCATCATTTTCAGCCATTTCCCATTGCCCTAATCCACTCCTAATCTTCTGTCTGGGACCTCAGTTCTTTTTCCTCTGTGTATTTTAACTTTATGGTGGTCTGTGGGCTCTGTTCACAGCATATGGTAAGCCCTCATGCTGCATGTCTCTCTCCCTAACAGCATGATTACCCAGTACAGAAAATCTTCCCACTGGTTGAGATCCCTTTTAACTTGTGCAGCCTTATTCCCCTCCAACAAGTAATGCCAGACCTGTAGGTACTGGAAGAAGGCCCTGCCTTGGCAGTTGAAACCTGGCCCTCAGGTCCTCAAAGGTCATGTGGTGGCCCTGTTCTGCTAACTGTCTATACCTGGTTAAGGATCTGTGATTCCATCTGGTGCATTGCCGGTCTGACTTAGGTAGTTTGAAATCTGGATCCCTTATTACCACCCCATTAGTGGCTGTATGTCATTTGGGGTGTTGGTTGCCATGCAAACTGTATGCATGATTTACATAGTATGTCTACTCCATGGGGTAGTGATTTGTGCCCAGATCTGGGGACTAAGGTAGATGCCCGGGACAGCAAATAGTGGAGCAGGCAGCAAGGGCACCATTTCCCTGTCATATTACCCTGTATCTTTTTTCTGCTTGCCCTATGCCACTATTGGAACCACCTGAGCCACAAGATAGTATCTTCTTAGGTCTGGCATCACCAACCTCCACTTGTCTCTTGAAAGGGCTAGGAGCTGCTTACTGACGGATTACCTCCCCCCCAAACAAAAGAGAGAGAGAGAACAAACTTATCTGGTTCGTTCCAGAAGGATATACTGTAGTAATGTATATGGAAAGGGTATGAAAATAAAATAGAAACAAAGATGTTTTTGGCAGATAAGGACCTCTTGGCCCACCTAATCTGCCCTATATTCCCTACCTACAGTGCCACCGCAGACCCTACTCAATCTCAGATCTTCTCCCCCCACCATTGCCTTTCTTCTAAGGTCCCCTTGTGCCTATCCCATGCATGCTTGAATCCTGTTACCATTTAAGCACCCACCACCTCTGCTGGGAGGCTGCTCCAGGCATCCACCACCCTTTTCATGAAGAAGGTATTTCCTTACATCTCCTCTGAGCCCCGTTTCATAGCACGACCCCTTGTCCTGGAGCATCTTTTACTATGGAAAATGCTATGTTCCTGTACCTTATTAAAATCTGTGAGGTATTTGAACATTTTCTATCATAGCCCCCCTTTCTCTCCTTTCCTCTAGAGAGTACATTTTTAGTTCCTTGAGTCTTTCCTCATAAAGTTTTTGATGCAAGCCCTGCACCATTCTGGTAGCCCTCCTTTGTACCACTTCCACCGTATCTGTGTCCTTCCGGAGGTGGGGCCTCCAGAACTTGACATAGTACTCGAGGTAGGGTCTTATCAGTGATCTGTACAGGGGTAAGATTACCTCCCTTTTTCTGCTGGTGATGCACCTCCCTGTGCACCCTAGCATCCTGCTAGCCTTCCTCACTGCCTTATCACACTACTGGGCTAGCTTCAGATCATCAGAAATTATTACTGCAGGTCCCTTTCCTGTTTTGTAGTTGCTGATACCTCCCCGCTCAATTGGAACATTGCCCCTGGGTTTCTGTGCCCCAAGTGCATGCTTTTGCACATTTTTGCACTGAAACTCAACTGCCATTCCCTTAACCATTCTTCCAGCTTTTTCAGATCTTCCCTCATTCTTTCCACCACCTCGGTGTGTCCACTGTGTTGCAGATTTTTATGTCATCCATGAACAGGCATACTTTCCCTTCCAGCCCTTCCACAATGTCACTAATAAAGACACTGAAGAGGACTGGGCCTAGTACTGACCCCTGTGGCACCCCCCGGTCACCTTGCCTTCTCCAGAGTGGACACCATTTACCACCACCCTCTGATTCCTATTGCTTAGCCAACTTCTTACCCATTTTACTACTTTTGGACCAACTCCTAGGTTGCCAAGCTTGCTCACTGGTCTTCTATGCAGAACAGTGTCGAAGGCCTTGCTAAAATCCAAGTAGGCCAGTATCATGTTATATGAGCGAGTTTTATTGAGCTACTCAATAAGAGTGACTCAATAAAGCCGCTCATTGGGAAAGCTGCTGGTGCAATATACCAAAGCACAGATGAGAACAGGACTATCCTTGATCTGCAATTGCTTGACGATGATAAGAGGGACAGTGTGGCCAACCTTCACCGAGCTGGCTGTTTGGCATAGTGGCTAGAGCCCTCACCTGTGACGCTAAAGGATCCGGGTTTGGATCCTGGGGCTGTATATGACTTTCATGTGTCCTTCAGTTTTCTTTTCTTTTAAGTCCCGAGGGAGATGAGAATCTGTTAGTTGGCGGAGAACAATCCTCCTACTATATAAAATGTTTCATTGTTTTTGTTGGTAAATGAATGTATTGACTGTCGCTGTTTGCGGCGGTCTATCTGTTTTTGCTCACATTTGTGATTTTGGGCAGTTGTTTAGTTGCTGTTATTAGTACGCGACTTAAACAACTCACCCTTATACATAAAACCAAGTAGGCCACATCTTGCACCCCTCCCTGATGTAGTTCCCTGGTCACCCAGTCAAAGAACTCGATCAGGTTTGTCTGGCAAGACCTCCCCCCATGAAACCATGTTGCCTCGGATCCTGTAATCCACTGGTTACAAGGTGTTACCCAATCCTTTCCTTCAGTAGTGATTCCATTACTTTACCTACCACCGAAGTCAGGCTGACAGGTCTGTAATTTCCTGCCTCCTCCCTATTTCTACTTTTGTGTAGTGGGACATCTGCCCTCCATCAGTCCCTCGGAATGTCCCCTGTTTCTAGTGATAGGTTGAACAAAGCTGTCAGAGGTGCAGCCAGCACCTTCTTGAGCTCCTTCAGTATCCTAGGATGCATCCCGTCAGGTCCCATTGCCTTGTCTACTTTTAATTTTGCCAGTTTCTTGAGAACTCTGTCCTCTGTAAAAGTGCTAGTGTCCAGAGACTGGCCCGGTGGCGCTGAGGGTTGGCTGGGCCTCCCCTGCTGCATGCATGTGACCGATTCGGGAATGAGGCCGGGTTGTCGAGAGGTGGCAGGGGAGGATTAGGATCGAGCTTCCATAGACTGCTCTCCTAGTTCTGGGGTGGGTTGGGAACACTCACCACACTGTAGTGACCTCTGGGGACGCCCGGAGGTACTGCTAGCATCAGTGTAAGTGTGAGGGAGTGTGGTGGACATCAGCACATTGTGCCTGGACGTCACTGCACATCCATGCTCCAAAGGGACTAAAAGAGGAGGAAAACTGGGCTGCAGGTGACAGTGCAGCCTGATGGCCATGCTCTGTGCTGCTCGGAGGACTCGTGAGGAGTCCCGTCGGGGAGGGTACCGGGGCTGTCCTGGCTGAGAGAAGCATCGGGAGGCCCTCCAGCAGGATAGCAAGATGGCCGTCCTGGACCCTCCTGGGTACGGTTAGAGCCACCCAGCTCTCCGGGCGGGCAGAGCTGGCGGCTGGATGCCCCACGCCGGGAACGCCGCAGCAAGGTGGAAAAATACAAATAATATAAAAAAAAAATACTAGTGTCCACCTCCCTTCCTTTAATGCCCTTGTCCCTTATCTTTGGCCCATCACCTACTCCTTCCTTTGTAAATACTGAACAAAAGTAATTGTTCAATATGTCTGCCTTTATTTATTTGGTCCTCTTCCTCGCAGACCTCTCCTTCCTCTTTTAGCCTTACTGTCCCTCCCTTGGGCTTTCTCTTTTGCTTAGATATCTAAAGAATGTTTTGTCCCCTTCTTTTTTACTGACTGGGCAATATTAATTTATTTTTATGTATGTATTTATTACTAGGATTAACATACCTTTGAACCAGGGGTTCTTTTACAAAGGTTTCACATCAAATATAAATACAGACGTTGTACATACAAACTTGGCTATTACATTACAAGGTTGGAAGGCAAACAATTAACAGTCAACAGTGGTTGCATAAACTCTCAGTTACATAATATACAGAATAGCATGCTAGTAATTCACACTAGGTATACAATCCATAAGACAATCACATAAACGGCAGGATGAGAGAGTGGGGAAGGGGGGTGCAGTCAGTGAAATTATGACTTTGTCAGCCAGGACTCGGAGAGAGAGGATAAGCTGAGAAAGGGAAGAATAAGAGGAGGATAAGGGAATCAAAGAACAGGTCGACTCCTAGAACCGAGCTGTGTCAGGCACTTAGGGGGAACAGTCACAACTGCATAGTTGGGTGAGGTGCTGACACAAAGTTTAAAGGGGCCATTGGAGGGGATTTTAAGGATCTCTGGGGGAAGGTTATTTAGCCAGGAGGGGGCTCTATAACAAAAAGGTCGCTGACCCTGGGCAGTCTGGCAGTAAGGGACCAAGTAGTTCATCGAAGATGCTCTGCGTGTGTGGCAGCGGTTAGAGGCTGGTAGCAGTAGGGGCAGGGTACTTGGAGGAGCTTTGCAGAGGGAGATTTTTTTCACAAGTAGACAGGTTTGGTAGGTGATCCTACTTTTGAGATTCAACCAGTGGGTTTGTGAGTAAAGGTCACAGGTGTGGGTGTACCTGTGGGCACCCGTAACTAGCCAACATGCCTTGTTAAGAGCAACAGTGATTCTTTTCAGGGCAGTGTCCGAGGCTGCTCCGTAGAATATCAGGCCATAATTGACTATGGAGATGACTGAGCTGGATACAGCTAGGTTGAGAGCCTCGGGTAAGGCAATGTTAGTGCCTATAAAGGATGCCAATGCGAGAATTAATGGCTCTAGATATCTGGTTGATATGGGCAAAGTAGGACAGGGTGCTAGGTAATTTAAGACTTTGACTTGCTCGAGGGGGAGACTTAGTTTGTTTAGTGTGGTAAGGCAGGTTGTTTTGTGACAGCTGTGCGGGGTGGTGAAAAACATCACCTTTGTTTCTTTGTAGTTCATCAGCAGTTTATGATCTCTGAACCAGTGTTCTACCTCCTCAGAACCAGTTTGGAGGTCAGTGGTGAGTAGGGTGGGGTCAGTATGAGTAGCAAAGAGAACAGTATCATCTGCGTACAGAATTATGTGGTTGGAGGCATGCTTTTGGGAGAGTGTTAAGAAAGAGGCTGAACAGTAGGGGTCCAAGGATGCAGCCGTGGAGAACTTCGGAGCTTACCGAGCAGCGGGTGGAAAGTGCATCATTAATTCTAACTGGCTGCGTCCTACCACCAAGATAGCTGGTGAACCAATTTGAAACCTCGTTGGAGAGACAGGTGGCCTGGAGTGAGCGGAGTAGAAGTGAGTGGTTCACAGTGTCAAAGGCCTTGGTGAGGTCAATGTAGACTGACCCCATCAGCTGGCCATGGTCGAGTGCACTGTGTAGGAAGTCAGTATACTCCAGCAAGGCTGTAGTAGTGTTATGTGCTTTCCTAAAGCCATGCTGCTCCACACACTGGACACTGTATTTGGTCAGGTGTTCCGTGTGCTGGTCTGCCACAATACGCTCAAGCGCTTTGGAAAGGGGGGGGGCATAGAGATAGGGCAGTAATTAGAGGGTTGCGTCCTGTCGTCACTTTTATAGACTGGCATAATATTCTCCTCCATCTACGCCTTTGTGCTGCTAACTGCTCTCCCTGCCTCTTTTTATTTCTCCTGGTAAGTCTCCCTACCCTCCTACTTCTGTGTCTTCTTGTACCTTCTAAATGCTCATTTTTTCCGCCTTACTTTCTGTGTTACTTCTCTAGAGAACCATAGCGGTCTATTGTTTCTCTTGCCTTTGTTAACCTGCCTGACACAGAGGTTTGCTGCCTTTTCAATGCCCCCCCACCTTTATTTTTACCCATTGTTTCTCAACTCTCCCCAGTTTCCCTATCCCTGCTAGGGTGTCCCTGAGACATTCTCCCATTTTATTAAAATTGCCCTTTCCAAAGTCCAGGACCTTCGTCTTGGTGCGGCTTGATTCTGACCCAATTATTATATTGAGCCACACCGTATGGTGATCACTGGTCCCCAGGTGGCCACCCATTGCGACATCAGCAACACTGTCCCCGTTTGACAGTACCAGGTCCAGTATTCCCCCCCGTCTTGGTTTCCTTAACTATTTGCTCGAGAAGCGCTTATGGAGTCCAGGTTGTCCCTACTTTTCTTTTTTTTTTTTTGTACTTTATTTTTATTGCTTTTATACAGATAAACATATATACAAGTTCCATATGCCAGACAGTATAGGAGCCATCGAATGGATCAGAATACTAAAATCTCAGCATATACAGTTACGGATGCAGGGGAAAACAAACGCATAACATAACCACCAGTATTTGAGTACGAATGGCTGCACCATACAAAAAGAGGTGGTCAGTCCAGAACAATAAGCTGGATAGTTAGCTATCAGTTAGGAACAAGTTTTGAAAAGACAATCTCAACTTCTTTAAACTAGTAGGGCCAGGGAAAAGGGAGAACTTAGAACCTGCAAATACTTTGACAAACTTCAGGGATGGAAATCTATGCAAGGTCCTTGTTGAAAATGCACGTAGTCTAAACCAGATTCAAAAGGCTGAGCTTGAGACCATTATAAAGAGAATAGCTATGACATCGTGGCTATAAGTGAACCCTGGTGGGCTGAGTGTCACACTTTGATGAGTTCTATATCTGAATTTCAACTGTTTTTCAGAAATAAAAGTGGAAAAAAGGGGGAAGGTGTATGTTGCTACGTCAAAAATGGCATAAATTGCTCAGAACTGCAATTCCTTAAAAACCATCAAGTTAATACAGAATCCATATGGTTAAAATTCCAATTTGGGTCCCAGGCAAAAATAGTATTGGGAAACTGCTATCGTCCACCCTCTAGCTCTAAAGAATATAACTAGGCACTACTGCAAGAGATTAAATTAGCTGCCTCTCTGGGTGATTCAGTGATCGTAGGTAATTTTAATGTTCCAGGTATTACATGGGAACATCTCTCAGGTTCTACTGACTTTGAGAAGGTTTTTTCGGAAACCATTATTTCACTTGGTCTAGAGCAATGTGTGTGTAAACCCACCTGGGGGACTAATATATTGGATTGTGTGCTTGCCAATATTTCTAATGAGTTAACTGACCTTCTGGTTCTGTGTCCATTGGGTTCTAGTGACTATAATATGATTACATTTAATGTTACTGTACCTAAAATAACAGCAAAGAACCCTACAATCTTTAAGGATTACAACAGAGCAAATATGCCTGCTATCAGATCTGCATTGTCTCTAATAAAATGGGTTGAAATCCTGACAAATCTTGAGGTCGGGCAATGTTGGAACCTTATAAAAAATATTATAAGTGAACTAGAGGAGCAGTTTGTACCATCAAAAGTAAAGTATAATTCTTAGGGCAATGTTCCTATTTGGTTAACTAAACCCATAAGTAAACAAATAAAAGGGAAACAAAAAGCATATAGAACATTTAAGATTAAACAATCGAGATCTGCAAGGGAAACATACAGGTTGGAACAAAAGAAACTTAAAGTAATGATAAGGAAAGAAAAGCAGAAGTTAGAATTTAGGCTAGCTCATTGTTCCGGGAACAACAAGGCATTTTTCTCCTACATTAATAAAAATAAAGGTGCCACAAGAACCGCTGGCCCAATAATATCGAATAGCAACCTTGTTGCTGATGATTTAGAAATGGCTAATCTATTTAATAACTTCTTTGCTTCCATCTGTAAACCTTCACCTTGTTTCCAAATTAACACTAGCGATTCCACTGTACCAGACATTACACCAAAAGATATCTTAAGTGCTCTTGATCATGTGAAATTAAATACTTCACCAGGTCCCGAGAGTGTTCACCCTTGATTTTTAAAATAGCTGGCTGCATCCCTGGTTCATCCATTGAAAATATTCTTTAATAAATCCCTTAGGTCTGGATCTGTCCCATCAGATTGGAAACAGGCGATAGATGTGCCTATTTTTGGTTTTTATCATGATATTATTTTACCACCTTCGTGGACCTGGCAGGGGCTACGACCCTTCCCCCGAGGGGTACATCCTCCAACCCATCGGGCCATCATGGATCTACCGGGTCCTGGTATTTTTCCTCCATTTTTTTCTCTCCTGCGGTTGCACCCTGCAATGGGCGTAGTAGCTGACCTCCACTGCTGAGGCAGCCAAGCACCCTGAAGGGGCTAAACCCTCTTGTTGTGTTGACGACACAGCACAAACCCTCCCTGAGGAAGGAAAGCAGTCCTCTGGATGCTCAATCCTTACCTCCCCCGGCCGACCCTCGAACAACCCAAGTCTGTTCCCAAACCCAGGTCACCAGCATGGTGCGAGGTATGGTGTCCAGTGTCTCAACCCTCAGCACCACCAGGCCAGCTAGTTGTGCCTATTTTTAAAAAAGGGCAATAGGGCTTATATTTCTAACTACAGACCAGTTAGCCTAACTTCTTTATGTAGTAAAACTAAGGAGAGGATTATGAAGGACTTTCTAGAGGATGAAATAAAATCTTTTGGCCTAACTGATACCACACAACATGGCTTTAAAAAGGGGTATTCATGTACTGCAAATTTAATTTCATTTTATGAAATAGTGAGTTATAGTTTGGACAATGGCACCCCAGTAGGTGTTAAATTACTTGATTTAAGGAAGATCTTTGACACAGTTCCTCATAATCTTCTCATCTCCAAGCTTCTTCATATAGGATTTACGAAATCACTGGTCAGTTGGGTCCAAGCATGGTTGGGGGATTGCTATCAAAGAGTGAGAATTAATGGGGTACTTTCTGAGGTCAGTTTGGTGGCCAGTGGTATGTTGATTGGGATGTCAACATACCAGGGTACACAATCTACATGATAGACAGGGAGGGTAGAAGAGGAGGTGGAGTAGCTCTCTATGTAAGGAAGGGATCAAAGCAATGGAACAAAAGGGTATACAGAGAGGAGAGGAGAAGAGGCACTGTGGGTTACCCTGGAGACTGGAAATGGCACCATAATCTGCACAGGGGTTGTATACAGACCCCCTGTCTCACGGGGAGGAAATGGACAAGGAAATAATGGAAGGCATTCTTAGGATTTAAATACAAAAAACACAGCACCAACACTTCCTGGAAAAATATACTGTATTGTGAGCATGACTTAAAACATAACAATACAGAAATGCCATGCAGGACAAACGATTTAAACAAACAAATCGTTTGTCCTGCATGGCGTTTCTGTATTGTTATGTTTTAAGTCATGCTCACAATACAGTATATTTTTCCAGGAAGTGTTGGTGCTGTGTTTTTTGTATTTAAGTGTTTGGCTTTTTAACACAGGCACAACTTAGGTTTGGAGCAGCCTTTTTGAGTTTCTGAAGGCATTCTTAGGATGGCAGAGAAAGGGGAGATATTGTTGATGGGGGACCTGAATATGCCAGGTGTTAACTGGAGCACCTTTGCTGCAGCCACATCCAAGAGGAAGGCCATTCTCAATTCCCTACAGGGGGCATGCCTCAAACAGCTAGTGTTGGAACGCACGCAGGAGAGAGCAATCCTAGACCTGGTACTCTCAAATGGGGATGGAGAGAGGATCTCAAATCTAGAAGTGGGTAGCCATGTGGGAACAAGTGACCACCAAACAGTGTGGTTCACGATAAACTCAGCTGCAAAGTCAAGCCATACAAAAGTGAGGGTACTGGACTTCAGGAGGGCTGACTTTGTCAACATGGGAGAGTGCCCCAGAAAAGCACTAGCAAACATGCAAGAAGGAGGGGTGGAGCAACAATGGGGAAACATCAAAACTGCCATCACAGAGGCAACAAGCCTTTGTGTGAAGCCATTAAACAAATCAAAACAAAAGAAAAAACTGCTATGGTTCTCAAAAGAGGTGGTGGGGAAGGTTACAGAGAAAAAGATAGCATTCAGGAAGTATAAGGAAACACAGAAGGAGCAGGACAGAGAACTGCACTGGTTAAAGCAGAAGAAAAAATTACTCACCTTAGTAATTGTGTCTCTTCTAATGGAGTCTTGCTGTATTCTGACAATCTACAGTTAGCCCCAGCCTTTAAACTGCCCCAGAGAGTATAGGGTTAATTTTCTGTGCAGTGCATAGAACGCTGAGCTCGAGCTCAGTTGAGGTCTCTGTCTGCAGCACTTTGAAACCCAACCATCAGATTCTTACGAGCAAACACTCACTGACTAACTATGTGGAAATTGTAAAAAACTCTTTAACTAGCCAACTGGCAACAAAAAGTTTTGGATTCCCAAAGGAAGACTCAAGTCAGGAAACCCAAAACCAAAAACCTATTCAAATAAAGATTATAATATAAGCGCCCAAGTAAAAAGGAGGGTGTGCTGAAGACACCCCTGGAGTGCAACACTGCACCTGCCCACCCACTTCCCAAAAAACAGTTTCTGAGAGGGGAGGCGGGGAGGGAGGTCAGAATACAGCAAGACTCCATTAGAAGAAACACAATTACTAAGGTGAGTAATTTTTTTCTTCAAACAACATGAAGTCTTGCTGTATTCTGACAATCTGCAGACTACCAAGCAGTACCTCCATGGAGGAGGGACAGAACCTACTTTGGGAATAGGCTCTGAAGTACTGCTATGCCAAACCAAGCATCACTCCTAGCCTGGATATCCAGAGAGTAATGCTTGGTAAAGGTATGGACTGTTTTCCAGGTGGCTGCTTGACAAATTTCTAAGAGAGGGATATCTCTGGCAGCAGCCAGGGAAGCAGCTGTACCTCTTGTGGAATGAGCCCTCAGGCCTGAGGGTGGAATTTTTCCCAGTTTCTCACAGCAGAATTGTATACAAGAAACAATCCACCTGGCAATAGTTCTCTTGGTGGCAGGTTTGCCCTTTCCCACTTCCCCCGTAAGTGAGGAATAACTGAAGGGAATAAAACCTCTGACCCTTGGTATGCTCTATGTAGTAGCTAAGGGCTCTTTTAACATCTAAACTGTGTAGCCTTCTCTGCCCTGAGGAAGAATGATCAGTGAAGAAAACGGAGAGACATGGATTGATTCAAATGGAAGTCTGAAACCACTTTGGGCAAGAACCTCCTATTGGTTCTAAGGACCACTTTATCTCTATGGAATGAGATAAAATCAGGTTCCACTGACAGGGCTTGCAATTCACTGATACGTTGGCAGAGGTAATGGCTACCAAAAACACAGTTTTCCAAGTCAAGTACTTAAGCTCTGCTGAAGACATAGGTTCAAATGGGAGTTGCATAAGTTGAGCAATGCAAACATTTAAGTCCTAGGCAGGGGCAGGATCCCTAAAGGGAGGATTGGTATGAAGCAATCCCTTGAAAAACTTGCAGAATACAAGGTGAGATGACAGTGAGGAAGGCTTTCCCACTGACAGAAAAGCAGAAACAGCTGACAAGTGTACCTTGAGAGTAGCTGGTCTGAGGCCTAGACCATTAAGATGGACCAAATAATCCAGAACTGTAGGCAGTTCAGCAGTGTCTGGGGATATATACTTCTTAGAACACCAAATGCTGAATATTTTCCATTTGGAGTCATAAGTCTTTCTGGTGGCAGGCTTCCGAAAGGCTTTGAGAATATCCAAAACCCCTTGGGACAGATGCAGATATGCATACTCTAGCTCTTCAAGAGCCATGCCTTGAGATTGAGGGACCGAAGATTGGGGTACCAAATCCTCCCCTAAGAGGAGGTTACCAGGTTGTAATTCCTGGGAAGAGACAGGGGAAGATGGACTGCCAGGGACATTAAGAGGGGGTACCAGGGCTGCCTGGCCCAATCAGAATCACTTTGCAGGGTTGTGACCTCACTTTGACCAGAACCTTGAATAGTAGAGGAAAGGGAGGGAAGGCATAGAGAAATTTCCCTTCCCAGTTCAACATCAGAGCATCCAGAGGGACTGAGCCCAAGACCGGGGGTCTGCAACAAAACAGAGGAAGTTAGTGATGGTCTGGGTCTGCAAAGAGATCTATCTCTGGAGTGCCCCACCTTGAGAAAATCGCTTTTAATACCAGAGGGTCCAGGGTCTATTCATGATGGCCCTGGGAGATCCTGCTCAGTGCATCTGCTAGCACATTGTCCTTCCCTGGAAGGTGGACTGCTATCAGAGAGGTCTGCAGAGAATAAGCCAGGGACCACAATTTCATGGCTTCCGTGCACAAGGCAGTGGACCGAGTGCCTCCCTGCTTGTTGATGTACCACATGGTGGTGGTGTTGTCTGTTCTGACCTGAACCACCTTGTTCTGCACTGACTGAGAGAAAGCTTGCAGGACCAGAAAAACTGCCCTGAGTTCTAGAAGATTGATATGAAGACGGGATTCCTGAGGGGACCACAGTCCCTGGGCTGTGAGAGCCCCCAGATGGGCTCCCCACCCCAAAAGGGAAGCATCCATGGTAAGGACCACCGAATGAGACTGAGTAACAAATGGGACCCCTTGCCTTAAGTTGTCCTGATCCTGCCACCATTGAAGAGCTTGGATCAGTGTCCGAGTCACTGGAATCAGTTTGGTAAGAGGATCCTTCCTTTGGGACCAAAAGGCCCTCAGATGGAACTGAACATCCCTCATCTGGAATCTTGCCTCTTGGACCACTGCTGCAGAAGCTGCCATGTGGCTCAAGAGTTGAAGGAAATGCCTTGCTGGTCGGGACACCTGAAGGAGGAAGCCAGTTCTAAAAGAACTCTTGCCCTTTCCAGGGGAAGAAAGGCTCTTGCTTTGACAGTATCTAGCTCTGCCCCTATAAAGGTAAGAAGCTGCACCGGTTCGAGAACTAACTTGGGGAGGTTGTGAAGAAATCCAAGGGAAGTGAGCACTTGCTTGGTCACTTGCAGGTCTGACTTGACTTGGTCTAGAGACTGACCCACTAGGAGCCAGTTGTACAGATATGGAAAAATAGAAATCTTTTGCTTTCTTAAAAAGGCAACTACTACTGCCAAGCACTTTGTGAAAACCCTTGGAGCTGATGTTAGACCAAAGTGCATTGCTTTGAACTGAAAATGGCCTGAGGGCAACTTGAACCTGAGGTACTTTCTGTGGGAGCACCTGATAGGGATGTGAAAGTAGGCATCTTTGAGGTCCAGGGAGGCTAGCCAGTCTCCTGGCCTTAGAGAGGGAAGAATTATTCCCAGAGTCACCATCTTGAGCCTTGGTTTTAAAAGATGTTTGTTAGGTATCTTAGATCTAGGATGGATTGCCTCTCCCCTGTCTTTTTTGGGGTAAGGAAGTACCTGGAGTACAGACCTTTGCCCCGGTGTAGGGTAGGAACTCTCTCTATGGCTCTTAAGGCCAGAAGAGATGAAACCTCTGCCTGTAGGGCAAGGGTTTTGGACAGACCTGCAGGTGGAAAAGATCTGGCTCTCATCTGTGGAAATTTTCTGAAGCTGAGCACCAGTCCCTGGCTTACTACTTCCAAGACCCACTTGTCTGAAGTAACAGACATCCAGTCCTGGATGAAGTAAGCCAGCCTGCCCCCTACAGGGCTAGGAGAGTCGACCCGGGCAGACCCATCAGGGTGTCTGCTTGGCAGGGGCCTGAGGCTGAGGAGTGGATGTAGCCTTGCTCATCCCCCTTCTGCCTCTCCTTCTGAAGAACCCCCTCTGTGAAAAGGGAGACGAGGCCTGTGCTTGGTAGAAAGGTCTATGAAAAGGCCTGCCCCTGCCCCATATTGCTGCTTTTGAGGAGTTGCCTGCCTCTCCTCGGCCTGAGCACTCCTATAAGTGGTCCTGTACTCGTCCATTTTCTTCATGTAATTCTCTGTCTGCTCCCCAAACAGAGAATTACCCACTACAGGAAAATCCATGACCTTAGCCTGGGTGTCCTGTGAAAGGCTAGTACATCTGAGCCAAGCCATCCTCCGAAGAGCCACAGATGTATCCATGACTCTTGATGACACATCACTGGAGTCCACAGCAGCATGAAATTGTACCTTTGATGCTTCAATCCCATCAGCAGCCACCTCCTCCAGCTCCTTGGCCAGCTGGGGGGAGGCCTGTTTAGCCAGTGCAAGTACAGTGTCCCACCTGGACTTCTGGTACCTGGCTGTATAGGCCATATAGTTAGTCTGCCTGAGTCCCAAGAAGGATGTCATGTACTGTTTCTTAGCCATGGCATCCATCTTCCTGGAGTCTTTGTCTGGGGTGTGTGAAGCCAAGGGAATATTTGCCTTGTCACAGGCTGCAGCCTGCACTACCCCAACATGGCTGCATTGCTGGTGTAAAAACTCCATATCCGAGCCTGATAGGGTGTACCTCTTATCCATCCTTCTATCAACAGGAGGTACAGAATTAGGAGACTAGGGTTTTTTGTGTCTGCTTCCCAAAGGACTTATGAAGGGGAATAGACAGTCTCCTGGACTCTGGGATGTCCATCATTTCAACAAAATCAGGCTCCTCCTGATCCTCCACAGCCTCTTCCATAGGAAGCTGGAGGGTTTCAGCCACTTTTCTGTAAAACAGATAGTGGGAAGGGGACTCAGATAGCCTAGGAGGGGAAACACCAGAAGGTCTGTCTGGGGAGATGTCTGGTTCCACAGGCACATCCAGACTTTCACCATCATCACCATCATCCTCAAAATCCCCTTCCTCCTCAAACTCTGGCTCATAAAATTCTTCAGGGGTATAATCTTGAACCGGGGGAACTGACCGAACCCCTGCCAAAAGGCGCCGGATCGGTCGGAACTGGGCGAAGCGATTCAACAATCTGAATTGCTCTGGCTATTTCCTCAGCGGTTGGAACATGAACCTTTGGATCCGAACCGGTCGATTTCTCTTTGCGTTTTCTTTTTATAGGAACCAGTCCCTCAGGATCGGCTCTCTTCCTGCCCGAAGAAGTATCGCCCTGGTCAGAGGGAACTCCTTCTGGTTCGGTCGGAACCGAACTGGGCTGGCCATCCAGGTCAGCAGACTTCTTGGCTTCCTTTTCCCTAAGTCTACCCTGGCTAAGTCTACCTAATCTTTTTTCCAGGGTAGACTTAGGAACGTTTTTACAAATTTGGCAGTCTGTATCGAGGTGGTCAAACCCCAGACAATAAACACAGGTGGTGTGGGGATCAGCCTTTGCAAAGACCTCCCCACACTCACTGCAGTGTTGAAACCCAGTGGGCCTGTTTTTTTTCTTGGGTTTCTCAGACATGGCTAGCCTAACCAAACTTACCCTTTTTTCGGCAACCGCCAGGCAAGACTCCCTTATCGGTTTCTAACCACGTTATGGGTATTGGAAAAAAACGTTGAAACACGTTTTTTAAAACCGATAAGGACCAGTAACCACACACTAAGAAAATAAACTAGAATTTAATCTAAGGGATCAGTTCAGTCGAACCGATCGAAACAGAAGTTTACAATTTCCACAATAATCAGAGAAACTATCTAAGTACTCACGGTACCGCAGACAGAGCCTGAATCGACAATGCGGAATTAACGACAACTATAACCGACTTTGAACCGGGCAGAATGAGAAATCTCCGGAGCAACTGTTCAGTGAGGCGGAGTAAAGAATCTGATGATTGGGTTTCAAAGTGCTGCAGACAGAGACCTCAACCAAGCTCGAGCTCAATGTTCTATGCACTGCATAGAAAATTAACCCTATACTCTCCGGGGCAGTTTAAAGGCTGGGGCTAACTGCAGATTGTCAGAATACAGCAAGGCTTCATGTTGTTTGAAGGAAGTGCAGGGTTTTAAATAATTAATTAGCAGTTTTTTTCTTGGGATGATACTAACTGTACAGAAAGTATTTATATAGATTTTATAGAAGTGCTGTGTTTGTTAAACACAGTGAGACAAGAGCTATGCATTTTCACAAAGATTTAGCACTTTTATGAGCAAAACGCTAATCAATTTTTAGAGTTAAATAAAACCCTGAAGCGGGGAAGGCAGTCAAAACAGTAAAGGCCCAAACTGAGGAAAAGATAGCCAACTCAGTTTAGAAGGGGGATAAAACCTTTTATAGTAAATTCTGGAGTGAAGGAAGACACAGGGAGGAATAGTGAGGCTGAATAAAGAGGAGGGTGGGTGGGCGGAGAAGGACAGTTAAAAAGCAGGGATACTGAATGACTACTTCCGCTCAGTATTCACAAAAGAGGAGGAGGAGGTATCTAATCCAAGCAATAGAAACACTCTGGATAGGGAGGTCGATACCAGTCCTTTCATAGAAGAAAGGGTTCTGAATGAACTCCTGATTCTGAAGGTGGACAAAGCAATGGGGCCTGATGGGATTCACCCCAGAATTCTGAAAGAATTAAGGGGAGAACTAGTGACACCACGGACAGTGGCACCCTTTTTAACAAATTATGGGAGGATAGTGTGGTACCTGAGGACTGGAGGAGGGGGGATGTGATTACCCTTCACAAAAGTGGGAGCAAGACAGAGGCAGGAAACTACAGACCTGTCAGTTGACCTCAGTGGTAGGGAAAATTATGGAATCAATTCTGAAGGAAAGAATTGTTGAGTACCTAGAGGCCAGTGGGGCACAGGACCCTAGGCAGCATGGATTCACAGCAGGAAGGTCATGTCAGATGAATCTAATAGATTTCTTTGACTGGGTGACCAAAGTAGTAGACCATGGAGGGGCTGTGGACATGGCCTATCTAGACTTTAGCAAGGCATTTGACACAGCCCCACACAAAAGATTAATAAACAAATTAGCCAGCCTAGGAATGGGTCCCAGTGTGGTAGCCTGTGTAAAACACTGGCTGGACAACAAGACACAGAAGGTAATAGTTAACAGAGTCCACTCTGAAGAAAGGGGGGTTACTAGTGGGGTACCGCAGGGTTCAGTACTGGGTCCGGTTCTTTTTAATGTCTTTATAAGTGACATTGCAGAGGGACTGGAAGGAAAAGTATGCCACTCTGCAGCTGACACAAAGATCTGCAACAGGGTTGATACACAAGGTGGGTGGAAAGAATGAGAAGGGACTTGGCAAGGTTGTAGGAATGGGTCAGAAGTATGTCAGCTCAGATTCAATGCAAAGAAGTGCAAAGTAATGCACCTGGGAAACAGAAAAACCAGGGGAAGAGTACACAATGGGCAGGGAGGTAATAACAGCAACAGAAATGGAAAGGGACCTGGGGGTAGTCATATCAGATGACCCAAAGGTTAGCAAGCAATGTGAGAAGGCAGTAGGGATGGCTGGGGGGCTACTGGAATATATAGGGAGAGGCATCACCAGTAGAAAACAGGAAGTTGTTATCCCTCTGTACAGTTGGTGAGACCACATCTGGAGTACTGCATGCAGTTTGGAGACCCCATCTCTGCAAGGACATAGACAGGATGGAGGCAGTCCAGAGGAGGGCAACTAAAATGGTGTAGAGTCTGTAACAGAAGCCATACGAAAATATACCAAAGAAGCTTAATATGTATACCCTTGAGGAAAGGAGGGAGAGGGAGGACATGATAAAAACTTTCAAGTACCTCAAGGGAATCAACAAAGTCCAAGAAAGTAGCATCTTTCAGAAAAAGAGATGTGCAAGAACAAGGGGACACAATTTGAAGATGGGGAGGCAGCTTGGGGCAGTATGAGAAAGTATTTTTTCACAGAGAGGGTGGTGGACGCATGGAACGGCCTTCCTGAGGAGGTTGTGGGGTCAAAAACAGTGAGGGAATTCAAGAAAGCATGGGACAGACATGAGGCAATTCTTATGGGGGGGTAGGAAGAAATAGGCTGTTGGTTAACTAGGATCTGCAGCTTATCCAGTAGGTAGGGAAATGGGCAGACTAGGTGGGCTAAGCAGTCCTTATCTGCTGTTACAGTCTATATTTCTATGTTTTAGTGGTGAGCCTCAGGGGTCGGTGTTGGGCCCACTGCTTTTTAATGTCTTCATATCTGATATGCATTTAGGAGTTTCCAGTGTAATAGTTAAGTTTGCAGATGACACAAAAGTAGGTGGACAGGTAGATACAAGTGAAAAATACAGTACTTTGTCCAATTACCTTAATTTGATACACAATTGGTCTGTAAAAAATAACATGGCTGCTAGTTTCTGGCAGAGGGAATCTTGCTTTCAGAGCAAGCAGCTGACTAAAAAAGCTACAGGTTTTCTTACTGCTAAACCACTTCTGTCTCAGCAGGAGTCAGTGCCTGTTGGGATTAAGCAAACAGATACGTTATTAGACGTGGGGGGGGTCATTCAAGTACAAAAAAAAGAAAGAAGGTCACTTTATTTTTTCTCTTTGGGTAAGGGGGCTGTATCAACTTAGTTTGCTAAATCAGGAGTAGAGGAGTTAATTGGGGGTGTGGCTTGAGCAGTAGAAAAGCAGCTGTCTCCAATTACAGCTTCCTGCTGCTAGTTTCTGGCAGACGGAATCTTGCTTTCAGAGCAATCAGCTGACAAAAAAAGCTGCAGGTTTTCTTACTGATAAATCACTTCTATCTCAGCAGGAGTCGGTTCCTGTTGGGATTAAGCAAACAGATACTTTATTAGAAGCAGGGGGTTTCATTTAAGTATATAAAAAAAGAATGAGTCATTGTGTGTGTCTCTGTTTGGAGAAGGGGCTGTATCAACTTAGTTTGCTAAATCAGAAGTAGAGGAGTTAATTGGGGTGTGACTTTAGCAGTAGAAAAGCAGTTGTCTCCAATTACAGCTTCCTGCTGCCAGTTTCTGGCAGAGGGAATCTTGCTTTCAGAGCAAGCAGCTGACTAAAAAGTTACAGATTTTCTTACTGATAAATCACTTCTATCTCAGCAGGAGCCAGTGCCTGTTGGGATTAAGCAAAGAGATACTTTATTAGAAGCAGGGGGTTTCATTTAAGTAAAAAAAAAAAAAGAAAGTCACTGTGTATTTTTCTGTTTGGGGAAGGGGGCTGTATCAACTTAGTCTGCTAAATCAGGAGTAGAGGAGTTAATTGGGGGTGTGGCTTCAGCAGTAGAAAAGCAGCTGTCTCCAATTACAGCTTCTTGCTGCTAGTTTCTGGCAGAGGGAATCTTGCTTTCAGAGCAAGCAGCTGACTAAAAAAACTACAGGTTTTTCTTACTGATAAATAACTTCTATCTCAGCAGGAGTCGGTTCCTTTTGGGATTAAGCAAACAGATACTTCATTAGATATGGGGGTTTCATTTAAGTAAAACAAATTGGGGAAGGGGCTGTATCAGCTTAGTTTTCTAAATCAGGAGTAGAGGAGTTAATTGGGGGTGTGGCTTGTGCAGTAGAAAAGCAGCTGTCTCTAATTACAACTTCATGCTGGTAGTTTCTGGCAGAGGGAATCTTGCTTTCAGAGCAAGCAGCTGACTTAAAAAGCTACATATCTTCTTACTGATAAAACACTTCTATCTCAGCAGGAGTCAGTGCCTTTTGGGATTAAGCAAACAGATACTTTATTAGAAGTAGGGGGGTCATTTAAGAAAAAAAACAAAGAAAGTCACTGTGTGTTTCTCTGTTTGGGGAAAGGGGCTGTATCAACTTAGTTTGCTAAATCAGGAGTAGAGGAGTTGGTTGGGGGGTGGCTTAAGCAGTAGAAAAATAGCTGTCTCCAATTACAGCTTCCTGCTGCTAGTTTATGACAGAGGGAATTGTGCTTTCAGAGCAAGCAGCTGACTAAAAAAGCTACAGGTTTTCTTACTGATAAATCACTTCTATCTCAGCAGGAGTCGGTGCATGTTGGGATTAAGCAAACAGATACTTTATTAGAAGCGGGGGTTTTATTTAAGTAAAAAAAAGTTGGGGAAGGGGGCTGTATCAACTTAGTTTGCTAAATCAGGAGTAAAGGAGTTATTTGGAGGTGTGGCTTCAGCAGTAGAAAAGCAGCTGTCTCCAAATACAGCTTCCTGCTGCTAGTTTCTGGCAGAAGGAATCTTGCTTTCAGAGCAAGCAGCTGACTAAAAAGTTACAGATTTTCTTACTGATAAATCACTTCTATCTAAGCAGGAGTCAGTGCCTATTGGGATTAAGCAAACAGATACTTTATTAGAAGCAGGGGGGTTCATTTAAATTAAAAAAACAAGTAAGATCTTATCTGTATCAGTCTTCACCATTCATCACTTTTGGGTACTTGGCCAGAGGTAATGACCCCGCGGGAGCTCTTCATTTTTTGGATGGGCAGAGTCGACACACCATCGGCACAGCCCTCGAGGCCGACGCACTGCATTTGCTTTCACAGGTTGGCTGTTAGGTGCTGTCGACTCCGCCCTCCCACCAGTTCTTCACCTCCAGCCATCAAGATCACCTCGTGGGAAGCTCTCAGAAGAATTTTAGAGGCCTATCTATACCGTTGAAACCTTCAACTACACATTTCATCGACCCTGTGTCGCTTCATAGTCCGTCAACTCCGAGTATCCCACCGGTTCTGTTCGCTCACCTCAACATTGCCTGGTAAGACTGTTCCTTATTTTATTTTGTGACATCGGGTCTTGTTTTGGTATTCTTTTTCTCGTAGGTCATGTCTCGGTCGGAGGGCAAGAAATCTTCTAAGACGGGACGGCCCCCCATGCAACGGTGCCCATGCAGCCATAAGTACTGCGTCACCGACCAGGACAGCTGTTGCCTCGTGTGTCTTGGCCTGCTTGACGACATGGATTCGCGTGATGCCTGCTTCTGCATGGACCGCCGGGTCATCGAGCAACGCGCGTGGAAAGTGGGGCGGGATCCGCCGACTTTTGGGGGATGGGCACACACTAGTCGGGCCAAGCCGCGTTCTCTGTGCCTTTCCTCCATGTCCCCTTCCAGTTCTATATGGACCGAGGAGGAGGGGGCCTCCGCCTCTTGTAGCCTAGCCATGGCAGAGGCCCCTTCCACGGTGCAGGAGGCCCAGTCTGTTATCCCGGGACATGTGGGAGGCACCACTTTGGTAATCGCCTTTGGGGCGAAGCTCCGTGTTGTACCCACAGCTTGAAGGCTTAGGTCGACACCGTCAGTTGGTGCAGTCTTGGGCCTCGATGCCATTTGCGGTGCCATGGGCCCTGATGGCGCCATCAACAGCGCCTGTTTGTCGCTCGGCAACGTTGCTACTGTCGGTGCCGTTCACGGTGCTGATGGTGCTAGCGGTGCCGTGGGAGGGTCTACTGCACCGTCCCTGACTGTTTCTTGCCCTGGCGCTGTTCGCGGCACCGTGGTTGAGCACAGCACCGTGTCCAGTTCTGGAGCCATTCGCAGCTCCGAGCATGGGCACGGCGCCATGGGGGTTTTGGAGTTGGGCGCCATTTGCGGTGCTGAGAGTGCTGTCGGGGCCTTCGTCGGCGCTGTATCTGTCCTTGGCACCGCTCGCGGTGCCATGGGGCAGGTCGGTGCTGTGGGTGTCTCCGGCCTCGGTGCTGAGAGTGTGGTCGGCACTGTTTCTGGTCTTGGCACTTCTTGCGGCGTCATGGATCGGGACGGTGCTGTGACAGGCTCCAGCTCCGAGGCTGCTGCCTTTGTTGGAGCTGTGTCCTCTTCTGGCACCGTTCGCAGTGCGGTGGGGGATGTCCATCACCGACTCTGGTGCAGTCTCTGGTTCTGGTGCCCTTTTCAGTCTAGATGGCAGCAGGCGTCCACGCACTGTTTGGCACAGGACTTCAGTCTCCACCTCTTCGGAGGAGGAGTCAGACTCGGTCAGACAGGTAATCTGGCTCTCTGGAGTTGGCTGCTCACGTGGACACCCTGGTAGTGTCCTCGACAGGCCAGAGCCAGTCCCCCTCTGAGGAGCGGACAGTGACTGCCTGGGCCAGGGTCAGGGGTGCTGACCAGCAGGCAGTGGTGCTGGCCACCATTGCTCTGCAACCTGGCCGCGGAGGGTTCTCTGATCCCTCAGTGGTGGTACCCCCTCAGGTGGTGTGCCTGGATCGCTCAACTTTGGGGCCGATCGGAGCACCCGCAGGAGGGAAGGGCGCTGCTCCCTGGATAGCCCCTTCGGGGGCCAGCTGCCTAGACTGGCTCTCTCTCGAGGAGGAGGGTATTCTCACATTCCGAGGGGTCGAGGGGCATGGGCTCAGTGTGGCAGCCTCTTTCCGGAACCCACCCAGGCTCTGGAAGAAGCCGTAGTGCGGATCTCTGCCCTTCCCTTTCGGTTTCCCTGAGAGGGCATCGTTCTTTGGAGGTAGGGGACCGTCTTTCTGGACCTACACGGCCCCTGTCACCTAACAGGGGATTCTTCAGGGTGCAGCCTAGGCAGTTCCAGTTTGGTTGATCAGCTGTCGGCTGTGGAGTCTTCCGGAGCTCCTTCTTCCCCTAGGGCTCCTGGTGCGCTCCCTAGTCCAGGCGGAGGTCAGCCGATTCCTGTTGTTGGCTCTGCCCCATTCCTCTGCCACATTCTCCTGTTCTGCCAGGCATTCTTGGTCCTAGCGGGCCTCTCTCCTGGGAGCAGTTCAGAGCAATGCCTGCTCAGTTTCCCTCTTACGTTAGGGCTATGGACAGACAGGTTTTTCAACCTCCCCCTGAGCAGCCAGCTTCTGAACCTTCGAGGTCCTCTGACTCTTTATCCCCCTTTTCTGGGGGAGAGAAGCCATCTGTCCACATCTCTCCAGCTGCTGATCTCGCTGAGTATTAGCGATTCCTCGTGAGGATGTTAGAGGACCTGCACTTCACCCCTGCCACTCAACACAATCCAGAGCACTCGGCGCTCACATTTCTAAGTGATTTTAGTGAGGAAACCCTTATGGTGCCCCCCGTGGCTTGCTTCCTTTTGGGAGATGTCATTGCATTCCTGGCAGAGACCCTTTTCCAGAGTTCCTGTCCCTAGGGATCTCTGCCACCGGTATTGTGCCCCCCCCCCCGGAGTCTCCAGGTTCCATGCCTCATCTTCAGTCAGGATTGATGCAACTGGACACTCCTGATGGGCTTCACGCCCCTCACCGTGACCGGCCCTCAGATCAAGATTCCTTGGATTTTGATTTCTGGGGGAGAAGGACATTCTACTCTGCACAGTTGCTGCTCTCTATTGCAGCACATCAGGCCCACTATGCAACCTCTGACAGGTTCCTGTGGTCCAGGCTGGGTCAGCTCCTAGCCTCCATGTCTGACACGCAGCAAACCAGACAAGCCATTGCACTCTCTGCACACGGCCTGGAGCTAGCAAGGCACCAAGCAAGGGCATCATATGATGCCAATTAGGTAGCTACCAGGGTCGTAGGGACAGCGATCTGCACTAGGCGGATGGCATGGCTGCGTCTTTCCCGGTTGTCACCCTTGGCCCAGCGTAGGGTGATTAACTCCACTCGCCAGAGAACCTATCTCTTCTCCCACAGAGTGAGGCGGCGTCTGTCAGGGCAACTTCTTACCCCCTCCAGGGGGGTCCCCATCTCACTCTCCCCACACTCAGGCCTCTCCAGGCCCTGAAGGTTCACCCTCTTAGTGTGTCACCCACTGAGAGCTAAGGGACTCAGTCCCTTAGGGTTAAAACCCCCCTTTGGGGGGGCTCGGCACTCACCCAAAGGTGATGAATGGTGAAGATTGACACAGATAAGATATGGAAATTACGTACCTACCGTAATTTTGATCTTCTAGCAGCGTGGATATGTTGTTCATCCACACTTCTTAGCATGTCCCTTTCCCCTTTAAATCTTGCCGGAAGTCTTCAAGCTGGCTCCTCCCACCCACCCGGGTGGTAAATACCTCGGCTCCACCCCATGACGTCAGATCTTCCTTTCCACTGGAAGACACAGGTTCCCTCGTGCTCTTGCAGCAATTCGTAAGCCCTGGATTCAAAGCATCGTTTTGTGCCGAAACTTACTTTAAAACTTGTTCAAGTTAGCGATTCCGATTTTACCGCATCGGACATGGAGGAAAAATCTTCCCCTGGATTTCGCCGGTGCCCCCTGCGGCAAAAAGATGTCGTGCCCAATCCCCACCTAACATGCGTTGTGCCTGGGTAGCCGGACGCGACACCTCGTCGTACTTTGCCTGGCCTTCCACCCAGCGTCTCGGATGACCGCTTGGCGTGCTTAAAGCTGGGGAGACCAGAGAAAAGGAACCCGCCGGTGAAATCGAAGGAGGCGAGGTTGGCAGTTTCCATGGCTGCGGGATCTGCCGAGCAGCTGGAACAAATGAAGGCATTTCAAGAGGAAGCAGCTCAAGCTTCAGCCAATCTAAGCTTTTTTGTTCCACTTAACCTTGGCTCCACCTTTTCGGGCTCCTTCAGGGAGTTGTGCCTGTCTCTCCCCACCAGGGTTGAGGCGCCCTCGGGCTTGCATTTCTACCGCCCTCGGAAGAGGGATAAGGACCCTGGGTCTTCGTCCAAGCAAAGACATTCTTGGGACCGAGAAAGGTCCGAGTCCCAGGAACACGCGGTCTTGACTTTGGTCGAGATCGCATCCTCGGCCGACGGCTTCACGGATCTTCTGTCTGGCCAGGGGACCGAGGAAGTGGCAGATGAGGCGGAGATTATTCTCAACCCAGTTGACCCTCCTAGGCTGATGCCGACCCCCTGGAACCGAAGCCTTTGGTTCCCCCGCCTGTGGTTCCTGCCTGCGTCCCGGTTCAGCCTGCCTCGGTCTCCACCGATTCTGGTGGAACTACTGGCTAAGCAGCCTCAGGGAGGGGCTTCCTCGAAAGGGGACAGAACAGACACCGGGCTTCCCCAACGTCTATCGATAACGGTTGCCCCGATCACCCTCGGCATATCAAGGGAGACCTAGGCGGGAGGCCGTTATATCCCGTTTCTTCGGACTTGGACGTCACTGGATTACACTCCCATCCCGGGGATGATGAGTCATCCGTGGCAGGATTGGAGGAAGGCCCTTCCTCATTTCAGGGCATTCTCTACCTGGTCTCCGAATCCACTGGAGTGCCCCAGAGTCCGTCTAGAAAAAGGCGGAGTACCCCCTTACGGATATCCTCAATAGGGGGGATACCCCAATGGAGGCCTTTCCAGTGGCCGAAGCCATTGTTGGCCTGGCCCTTGAGCTTTGGCAGCGTCCAGCTTCCTAGCCAGCACCATCTGCCTGCATGGCCCGCAAGTACGCGGTGTGCATGGGGTCTCTGGCGGGGTTCACAGAACACCCTTCGGCCGAGAGCCTGGTGACCGCTTCTGTGTTCAGGCGAACTGGAAGCTCAGCTGAGACGGACCGACCCCCGGACAAGGAGTCCAAGAATATGGACCACTCTGCCCATGAGGTCTATTTGGCCACTTCCTTAGGTCTTCGTCAGGCCAGTTTGGCTGTTATCATGGCACACTTCTCTCATGCCGTCCTGGGGTCATTAGACGAGGTCCTCCCTCACCTTCCCGCGGACATACAGACCACGGTCAAACAGGTCCGTGATCAGGGCCATGCTGTTGCAAAACAGCAGCTCCAGATGACCCTGGACCTGGACATAGGTGATTCCTGTGCCTGCTCTTTAGCAGCTGCAGTGGCCACTTGCCGCAGGGCTTGGCTGAGGCTTTCTTCCTTCCTGGTGGATACTCAGCATAAGTTAGCTGACATGCCCTTCCTAGGCACTGACTTGTTCGGTCCAGGAGTGGCTGGTCACCTTTAATGCATAGAGCAATCCAGTGCCACCTTGGATGCCAGCTTCTGCGAAAGGTTCTTTGGGCAAGAACCAGCAGAAGAGAAAAAAGAAGCCATTTTGGCACTCTTCCCCAGCGGTCGGACAGCCCTCCTATCAAGGAGGTCAGCAGCATCAGCAGCAGGCTCAAGCTTGGCACCCACGGCCCAAGCAGGGTCCTCAACAGTCCCGTAAAGGAGGCCGAGGCACAGGTCCAGGAGCCTCCTCCTCCTCTAAGCCTGCTCAGTGATGGGTTGGGGTTGCCATCCCTACACCCATCACGCCAGTTCTGGGTCCTCACGTGGGGGGCCACGTCTGCCACTTTCTTTCTGCCTAGTCCAATATCACCTCAGACAGGTGGATTCTTGAAGTGGTCGGTCAGGGACTGCCCTTAGAGTTCGAGTAGTACCCTCCCAGCCGAGCCCGCGCCCCTCAGGAGGAAAGGATCTCAACTTGCACTCAGCTCTTTGAGACGACGTAGCTCAGCTCCTCCGCAAGGAGGCAGTAGCTTCAGTGCCGGATCCTCCTACAGACCCTGGCTTTGTGTCCAGGTACTTTCTGGTCCCAAGCGGATGGGGGGCTGGTGCCCCATCCTAGATCTCCACGACCTGAATCAACGTCTCAGGTCCCGCACCTTCCGGATGGTAACTCTGAACCAGATCGTACCATCCCTGGAACGAAACATGTGGTTCTGTTCACTGGATCTACAGGATGCATTCTTTCACATCCCGGTCTGTCCGTCCGTCCCATCAGCGGTTTCTCTGCTTCAGGGTCAAAGGGATGCTGTACGAGTTCCGAGCCATGCCGTTTGGCCTGTCATCAGCCCCACAGGTCTTCAGCAAGTTCACTGCAGTGGTGGAAGCCCACCTTTAGCGTTGAGGAGTCCGAATTTACCCTTACCTCAATGACTGGCTCTTGGCAGGTTCCTCCCTTCAGGAGGTGGAGAGGTTCAGGGATCTGGCTTTCCGAACCTGCTCCCAACTTGGCCTCCTGATCAATGAGGCCAAGTCGGAACTCGTGCCCTCTCACGTGATGGGCTTCATCGGGGCAGAGCGCAACTCTTGTCAAGCCAGAGCTCGGCTCCCGGCGGACAGGGCGAGGTTCTCTCCTCCTTTGCCCAGTCATTACTGGTTGGGCACTTGCGCTCTGCCCGGGACTTTCTGTGCCTTCTGGGTTACATGGCGGTGTGCACTTCAGTGGTCCATTGGGCCAGATGGCACATGCTCTCCCTCCAATGGAAGCTGGCCACCCAGTGGACTCAGCGCCATGGTTATTTCGACCAGCTGATCACTGTAACCAAGAAGATGTGGGACGCTCTCCAATGGTGAACCGCCCCAGACTGGTTGCAGGAAGGGATCCCGTTTGTCTGCTCCGAGCTGACGGTTGTTCTCATGACCAATGCCTCTCTCTTGGGCTGCGGAGCCCACATGGGGACAGCAGGGCCCATGGGTTCTGGACCCCTGAGGAATCCCGATGCCACATCAAGCTGTTGGAGCACAGAGCAGTCAGACTGGCACTGTCAGCTTTCGCTCCTCAGCTCCGGGGTCAAGTGGTTCAAGTCCAGACGGACAATACCACGACCATGTACTACCTCAACAAACAGGGCGGCAAGCACTCCTGCCTGCTGTGCAAGGAGGCACTCCGCATCTGGACCCTCATAAAGTGGTTGGAGGTGGATCTCCTAGCCATTCATGTGGCAGGAGCCTCGAACCAGTTGGCGGATGCTCTCAGCCGCATAGGCCAGACATCCCACGAATGGTCTCTCCATCCAAAGGTAGCTTACAGTCTGTTCTGCCTCAAGGGAAAACACCAAGCTGAGGCTGTTCCATGCCCGCCCCCCCTCAACAGGGTTTGCTGCACGGGGTTGCCTTCTCGAGGCCGTGGACCCCATCCCTCCTCTACGCCTTCCATCCATTTCCCTTAATCCATGAGGTGTTACTCAAGGTGAGGAGGGACAAGGCGAAGGTGATTCTGGTAGCCCCAGATTGGCCACGCCAGTTCTGGTATCCAGATCTCCTCAGCCTCAGCTGCAGGCCCCCAGAGCAGCTTTGCACACGCCCGGACCTGATATCACTGAACCAGGGGAAGGTATTCCATCCGGACCTTCAATTCCTGTGCCTCACAGCCTGGTACCTGAGCGACTAGAGTTACAGGCTCTGAGTCTTTCCGAGGATGTCTACACCGTGGTGGAGGCCTCTCGAAAGGAATCAACCAGGAAATGTTATGCCTTCAAATGGAAGAGATTTTCCATTTGGTGTCAGGGTAAGAGTCTGGATCCCTCATCCTGCTCTGTGGCTGACATTCTCGACTACCTTTGGTCGCTCTCCAAAGGGAGTCTGCAGTCATCGACCCTTAGAGTGTACCTGGCAGCCATTTCTGCTTACCGGGCGTGGACCGGTCAGCTGACATTGGCACAGGAGACAGTGGTCGGACGCTCCTTCAAAGACCTGGATCACATATCCCCTCTGGTGCGTGAAACTCCACCTCTATGGGATCTACTGCTGGTTTTGGCAAAGCTCATGGGCAAGCCATTCGGATCCATGCACAAGTGTGAGCTTTCACACTTATCGTGGAAGACGGCCTTTCTGGTGGCTATCACATCAGCCAGAAGGACAGGGGAGCTCCAAGCGGTTTCGGTGGACTCCTCTTATCTGGTCTTTCACAGGGACAAAATTGTCCTGCGCCCCCACCCTAAATTCCTTCTGAAGGTAGTGTCAGAGTTCAACCTTAACCAGGTGTTGACTGCCAGTATACTACCCTAACTACACCTCGGACGCTGAGTACAGGCTCCATACTTTCGACCTGAGACGGGCTCTCTCCTATTATAAGGAGAGAATGACAGAAATTCATGGAGAGGTTCGCCAGCTGTTTGTCACCTACGCTGAAGCCGCTTCTGGCAGACCTGCAGCCAAACGGACCATTGCAAGGTGGATTACATCATGCATAGGTATGTGCTATGAGTTGGCGGGCAAGGAGCCTCCCAGAGGGATAAGAGCTCATTCTGCCCACCATACTGCTCATTGGTGGCTGCTTCCAGGGGCATCCCTACACAAGAAATCTGTTGGGCTGCTACCTGGAAGTCAGCAAACACCTTCATCACCCACTACCACATCGACCTTGAGTCACGCCATGATGCTGATTTTGGGGCCTTGGTTCTCCAATCATCATTTCCCAAGCAGGGGGTGTGCACCTTGCCTCCCTCCTCCAGGAGAACTGCTTGGAGTCTGCCAAGAAGTGTGGATGAACAACATATCCACACTCCTAGAAGGACAGGTTACTCACCTGTAACAGTAGTTCTAGGGGTGGTATATGTTGTTCATCCACACACACACACCCGACCTCCCCAGCTTCGGGCGCACAACCTTGCTTCCAGCGGGCTAAGATCTGGGATCGTGGGGTGGAGCTGAAGTATTTACCACCCGGGAGTTGTTTACAGACCCCCATCTCAGGGAGGAATGGACAAGGAAATGATAGAAGGCATCCTTAAAATGGCAGACAATGGGAAATATTGTTGATGGGGGACCTGAATATGCCAGATGTTAACTGGAGCACCTTTGCTGCAGGCACATCCAGGAGCAGGGTCATTCTTGATACCCTACAAGGGGCATGCCTCAGACAGCTAGCATTTGAGCCCATTCCTGAGGGGAGCAATCTTAGACTTGGTAGTCTCAAATGGGGACGGAGAAAGGATTCTGTGCGCCTTCTCAGGTGTAAAATATGCTCTTGTCATAATTTGATATTGGATACCTCGCAGTTTGTTATTTACTGAGCACGCTAGTAGGTTTCTCTGGATTGCCAACCATTCACCTCCTGCTAAGCAATCTGGATATAAATCTTGGGTGAGCCCACCAGCAGCTGGTAACATTTACCCAATGGTTTGAATAACTCTATTGTTGAGAATTTAGTAAAAAGTTCCTCTAAGGGTGACGTTGTAGTTTGCCTTCCTCCACCACTTTAAAGAGGAATTGTTCAATTCTAAATTTAACCTGAACATACATCATAGAATGAGCTGGACTAAGTTTATAACTGCTCCGAAGTTGTGCGAAGGGGCGTATCTGTCTTCCATCCCAAATCTGAGAGAGCTTAATAAGGCCTTTCTTGGCCCAGGTGCTTAAATGGGATCTGACGATTAAGTTTGCTTTGTGGTATCCCCCTATCACTGTCTCTAGTGAGGTATCAGGAGATAAATATTTTTCATTCCCCAGTATTTTATGTCCCAGCTGCCAGACTTTGAAAGTATTTCTAGTACACGGATTGGTTATCTTAGGGTATGTTTCCTTGAACAAGAATGGTACTATAAGCGAATGGTAGACAAGTAACCCTTCCTTCCCCTCCATTTCTGGCTACTGAGGTCTTTTAGTAGGTGCGTCCCACAATAAGTCCTTAATATTTGCCAGCTGGGCTGATAAGTAATAGAGATAGAGATAGATATAGGGGAGGCCCAAACCACCGTCAGAGGTCTTTCTCCAGAGGACCTGTGTACTAATTTTGGGCCTCCTTCCCTGCCATAGAAGTTGAGTAATAGATCCTTCTATAGATTTAATATATTTTCTTGGGAGGGAAATAGGGATGGTTTAAAATAGATAAAAGATTTGTGGGAGAAGCGACATTTTATTCAGGTTTACCCTTCCCAACAGGGAAAGGGGAAGAGCTCTCCATCGAGTACAATCTTGCTTGATTTGTTGTATCAAGGGAGCATAGTTAATTTTGATAATATTTTATATTTTATTAGAAAGGTGTTCCCCCAGGTATTTAATAGAAGTGGCTGGATGAATCTCCTTCCCTGCAGTAGTAATCGGGATCTTACATCAATCCAGAGGGAGCCACTCGCTCTTGCTCCAATTAATTTTGTACCTCGATAGAGGCCAATAGATATCAAATAGGGCAGTCAATTCAGGTAGTGCTGTGGTGGGGTCATTTAAAAAAAGTAGGATGTCATCCGCGAATAAGGATATGACATGATTAGTATCTCCCAAGGAATGTTCTTTTATGTTCGGGTTGGCCCTGATAATAACAGCCAAGACCTCAATACATAAAACATATAAAAAGGGTGACAGAGGACAACCTTGTCTAGTTCCACAGGATAGGGCAAAGGGTTGTGATAAAGTATTATTTGTAAGGATCTGGCCTTTTGGTGCCCCATATAGGGTATGAATCCAGTCTATAAATGTTTGTCCCAAACCAAACTTTGTCAGCGCCACAAACATGAATGACCATTCCACCCGGTCAAATGCTTTTTCAGCGTCTAGTGTCAAAAGGCCACGTAACCTCTCCCCGTCTTAACCAGTTAGATATTATATTTATAGCCCTTCTCAAATTGTGTTTGGCTTGGCGTCCCTGCACAAACCTGACCTTATAGTCTGAACAAAGGAGAGAGATCGGGTGATATGATCCACATTTTGTGGGATCTTTTCCTGATTTAGGCAGAACCACTATTGTAGCCAAAGTTTGTGACTCCGGGAGCGTGCCAGCTGCCAGTGCTTCCCAAACCATCTCCATGAACAGGTCACGTAGCGTATCCCAAGCGGCCCTATAAAATTCTATTGGTATCCCGTCCAAGCCCGGGGCCTTTCCCCTTTTCATCTGTTGAATAATTTGCCAGACCTCCTCCTTTGACAAGGGAGAGCACAGCTCCTTTCTCTTCGGGTCATCCAATCTAGGGAGAGCTACTTCTTTTAAAAAGGACATAGGGTCTGAGCCTATCGGGGTCTGTGTTGTATATAAAGTCGAGTAGTACTCCCTAAATACAGTATTTATCTCCCTCTGGTCATATGTGACCCTACCATCACCCATCTCCATTTGAAGTATATGCCGTTCCACCTTCCGTTTCTTGACCAGATTTGCTAGCCATTTACCAGCTGAGTCTCCCTCAAAGTGTGAATAACATTTTGTAAATAGAAGGTCATGCTCAATTCTCCTACTTTCTTTTTGACTAAGTTTCCCTTTTAAAAATTTCAGTTCCCTAATCTTTTCTGGTGTAGTGGCTACCATATCACATTTTTCCAGGATATATATTTTCTGTTGTAGGTCTTTAACTTCTAAATTATTACTCTTTTTTTTGAGAGGCCGAAAATGAAATAGTTTCCCCTCTAATATAAGCTTTCAATGCATCCCATACAAATTTTATACGTGTTCCTGTATTATGATTAAAGAAGATAAATTCTTGAATTTTTTGGTTTATAAAAGATACATATTTTGGGTCTAGCAAAAGGGTGGGATCTAGACGCCATTGGGGACAGTCACACATCCGGGATCCCAGCACCAAGTCCACCCGTAGGTGGGCGTGGCCAGAGACCAAGATTGGACCATATGTGGCTCTTATATCAGGACCAGTTAAATCAGGTGAAAGAAAGAGGTAGTCCAATCTAGAATATATTTGGTGGTGGTGCGAAAAAAATTAATATTCTCTATCTTTTGGGTGGCAGTGTCGCTCGCCATGCCTCAACCAAAGCCCTTTCCTTCACAAGCTCTTGAAGGGCTACTGCTCCCCTAAGATCTTGACCTAGCCTACCTCCTGAGTGATCAAGGCTAGCATCGAGGTATGTATTAAAGTCGCCCCCTAGGATCAGATTATCCCCATAAGGGGCAAGTGCAATTTGCAGGCGTGTGAAGAACTCCGAGGAGTTATAGTTCTGGCCGTATATGGAAACCAAAGTTAATGTTCTATTCCCTACTTCTACCACCACAATCAGGTACCTACCGTGTGAATATGCCTGAGAGGATATAATTTTATGGAGCACCCCTGGTCTAATCCAAATGGCCACTCCCCTGGCCTTTGAGGTAAAAGGAGATGATAGGAACATTCCTCCCCAAGATTGTGCTAGGCTCTGAGCTTCTTCCCCTGTACAGTGAATCTCTTGTAAAAAGGCAAGATCTGTGCCTATTTTGCTTAACTGACTCCATACTCTTTTCCTTTTGACCACCGTACGAATCCCATGCACATTCCATGAAACACAACACAACTTAGCCATAATTACAATAAAAAAAAATTAATAATCCCTGTCGTCTCAGCTTGACACAGGGCGAGGTGTGTTCACTATGATGCTGATGCAATGTCCAAACTTTTTTTAACTTTTTAACGTCTATTCCCCCCACTATCCCTACTGTCTTAACTATTAATATCCCCCTCCCCCTAAAACATTTCCTCGTTTCCCCCATCCCCAACCCTTTTATATAGAAAAACAAGAAAGGGCCATACCCCCCCAGACAATTCAGTATACTATACATCCCTCTAACTTCGTGGATGGGGCTGGGGATCCACTGCCTTCCTTTTATATATAGAGTAATATAAAAATTCCATCCTGCTTTATCAGGGGGAATGTATACAACTCACCAGGGGTCCCCCCTCGAAACTGCTCTGGGTTGAACCCCCCTCGAGTTTTCCCATGTCTGCCCACCAGCCTTCCTAGTGGCTTGGTTATCTAGGAAAACCTTTAGGAAGGAAAACTGGCTTTAGTCCACCCAGTGTGGTGGCTTCGCCTGGTTCCTTCTACCCATGTATTTACAGCATTGTCTCAATTGCTCTTACCATTTCTATTAATAGGTTTCCCTTAGACTTGTGGGTATATATAATATAAAAAAGGCACATAAAATCTTCCCTTCTCCCATGTCCCATTTCTGCAACATCCTCTCCCAAAAGGTACAGTAATAAACATTTTAGCAGTCGTCCCCGCAGGGTAGTTAACAGAAAAATCCAACATCCTACTAAAATAAATGTACAAATTTCAAATTTTGTTCATAACTGCCCCAGAAATCATTGATCGGGAGGGCAATAGGTCTCAGAAAGTCACCATTTAGTAGTGCATTCCAGTACACTTGTTGTCTTCCCATAGTCTCTGAAGAAGTGTTCAAAATAAAGAAATTATAATACCCAGTTTCTATTGATTTTATTACCAACTCTATGTCCCCAACATCCAAATAGGTTGAAATAATGATCAGTGAGTCATTCGTAGTTCGGGGGCAAGGGGGAGTTACGGGAGGGCCCAGCCCACCATTGTAGGCCACCTCCACGTGTTCTGGAATCAAAAGCCCTCCCCTCCCCAAAATTACCTCCCTTCTTCCCATCTCAATACAGTACTTAGCTTATGTAAAGCCTAGAACAGCTCAGCGTTCCTCTATATCGTGGTTCCGAACTGGACTTCTCTGGCCTTCCCATTCTTGGAGAAATTCAGCCACAGCATCTGGGTCTGTAAATGCTCTTTGTCTCTTCCCTGGTGGACGTACCACAAGACGAGACGGATACACCAGAGAGAACAGGCAGTTAAGTCGATGGAGCTTTTTTTTAACTTCTAAAAAGGCTTGTCTATGGCACTGAAGTGCTCGGGAATAGTCGGGAAAGATACTAATGCAGGTTTGATTTTGCAGAATCGGCCCCTTCTTCCACGCTTCCTCCAGGATTCGCTGTCGATCCTAAGATCGCAAAAATTTAATTAACAGATGTTGCGGTCTTTGGTCTGTTTGTGGTTTCTGCCCCGGGGACTGATGTGCCCTTTGGATTTCTAGACTACAGTCAGGTGAGAGGGAAAGGGTTTGTCGGAGCCATGTTTGTAGATATGTTACACAGTCCTTCCCTTCTTGTCCTTTCGGCATCGTATATTATTACGCCTTACTCGATTTTCATGATCATCAATCATCTCTTTTAAATTATCTATTTCTCTGAGAGCTGAGCGTAGATCTGAGGCATTTGATGTTGACTGGTCCTCCTGCGCACTTATTCGGGCCTCCGCCTCATTAAGCCTCTCTCCATGTTTATCAACCGTCTCAGTCAGGGAGTTAACTGTCTGTTGCATCTGTTGCAGCTGAGCAGTAAGATTATTGAAGCTGACCTGCATTTTAGTACTTAGTTCACATTTGAGATCCGTTATTAGTCTTTCTATTGTAATGATATCGGCGCCGTTGCTAGCCATTTCTGAAGGTATTCGTGCTGGATGCTGCTCTACTTGGGGCTCAGTCACCATTGATAAGGGTTGCGCCTTCAGGCCCGATTTTTCTCTTGTCGATGGCGTGTTTAGAAATCAAATTTTAGATTGCTTTTTACCAGATTTCTGAGCGGTAGACATTTAGGAAGTTATACATTAATCAAATAAGCAGTAGTAGTAGCGATAGAAAGCAGGATGGTGGGATTTAGCAGTGGATCCAATGGAGCTTCTGAGTTACCACTCCGCCATGCTGCCAGCCAGGCCACGCCCCCCCCGCCGTGGTTTTCATTTAAGTAAAAAAAAAAAAAAAACAAAGGAAAGTCACTGCGTGTTTCTCTGTTTGGGGAAATTATCTGTATCAACTTAGTTTACTAAATCAGGAGTAGAGGAGTTAATTGGAGGTATGGCTTGGGAAGTAGAAAAACAGCTGTCTCCAATTACAGCTTCTTGCTGGTAGTTTCTGGCAGAGGGAATCTTGCTTTCAGAGCAAGCAGCTGACTAAAAAAGCTACAAATTTTCTTACTCATAAATCATTCCTATCTCAGCAGGAGTTAGTGCCTGTTGGGATTAAGCAAACATATACTTTATTAGAAGCAGTGGGTTTCATTTAAGTAAAAAAAAAAGAAAGAAAGAAAGTCACTGTGTGTTTCTCTGTTTGGGGAAGGAGCTGTATCAATTTAGTTTGCTAAATCATGAGTAAAGGAGTTAATTGGTGATGTGGCTTGAGCAGTGGAAAAGCAGCTGTCTCCAGGTACAGCTTCCTGCTGCTAGTTTCTGGCAGAGGGAATCTTGCTTTCAGAGCAAGCAGCTGACTAAAAAAGTTACATATTTTCTTACTGGTAAATCACTTCTATCTCAGCAGAAGTCAGTGCGTATTGGGATTAAGCAAACAGATACTTTATTAGAAGCAGGGATTTCATTTAAGTAAAAAAAGTCACTGTGTGTTTCCCTGTTAGGGGAAGGGGGCTGTATCAACTTAGTTTGCTAAATCAGGAGTTGAGGAGTTAATTGGTGGTGTGGCTTGAGCAGTAGAAAATCAGCTGTCTCCAATTACAGCTTCTTGCTGCTAGTTTCTAGCAGAATGAATCTTGCTTTCAGAGCAAGCAGCTGACTAAAAAAGCTACAGATTTTCTTAGTAATTGCCCTCCTTCCCACCCCTCCACCCTAAGCCAGTTCATGCGTTTATAGCCACTGGATTTTACTGACAACAGGAACTTCCTGTTTGGCAGTAGAAAGGGAAGGATCACTGAGACACATTAGTTTCATCAACCTTGAAGGAAAAAAAATAGCTCTTTCTAGGAGTGTGGATATTTTACTGACAACAGGAACTTCCTGTTTGGCAGTAGAAAGGGAAGGATCACTGAGACGCATTAGTTTCATCAACCTTGAAGGAAAAAAAATAGCTCTTTCTAGGAGCGTGGATATGTTGTTCATCCACACTCTCTGGCATGTCCCTTCCTCCTTTAAATCTTGCCGGAAGTCTTCAAGCTGGCGCCTCCCGCCCACCCAGGTGGTAAATACCTCGGCTCCACCCCATGACGCCAGATCTTCCTTTCCACTGGAAGATTCAGGTTCCCTCGTGCTACTTTAGCAAGTCGTGACCCTGGATTATAGCATCCAGTCTTTACATAAACTACTCTAAAACTAAACCAGGTTAGCTGACTCAATTACAGCGCATCAGACATGGAGGACAAATCGTCCCCCAGATTTCGCCGGTGTACCTGCGACCAGAAGATGTTGCGCACCAATCCCCACCTCTCATGTGTCTATTGCCTAGGTGTCAGACATGATACCACGTGTTGTACTTTTTGCCTGGCCTTTCATCCCAACATTCTGGATGACCACAAGGCGTGCCTAAAATTGGGGAGACCAGATAATAGAAATCCGCTGGTAAAATGGAAATAGGTGAGGTGGGCGGTTTCCACAGCCGCGGGATCTGCCGAGCAGCTGGAGCAGATGAAGGCATTCGAGGAGGAAGCGTCTCAAGCTTCGGCCAGTTGAAACTTTTTTGTTCCACTCAACCTTGGCTCTACTTTTACGGGCTCCTTCAGGGAGTTGTGCCAGTCTCTCCCCACCAGGGGTGAGGTGCCCTCGGGCTCGCACTCCTCCCACCCTCGGAAGAGGGATAAGGACCCTAAGTCTTTGACTAAATGGAGACACTCCTGGTACCGAGAGAGGTCCAAGTCCCAGGAACATGTGGTCCCGACTTAGATCGAGATCACTGCCTCAGCTGCTAGCTTTATGGACCTTCCATCTGGCCAAGGGACCGAGACCGAGGAAATGGCTGAACCGGCCGAGATTACTCTCGACCCGATCGAGCCTTTATCGCCAACTCCGGTCAACGATTCTTTAGAAAGGGCTCCAGTCTTTTCCTTTCCCGATGAGGAGACACTGCCCTCAGGTGTCCCAATCGTGGAAACTGTGCCAGAACCTCGGTTTCCACTGACTCCGGTGGCTCCTGATTGACCGAACAAGCCCCGTCTGTCTCGATTGAGGACCAGGACCCCTTTGGTTGAACAGCCAAAAAATGGCCACAAATACTCTAAAAAGAGGCGCTGCCACAGATCCTTATCCTCCTCGGACGAGGAGAGGCTTCGATGGAAACTCCATTAACACTATGAGGATCTGATGTGCCAACAGCTGATTTTGACCAGGCAGAAGCCGGCTCTGCCGGCCGCCCTGGCCATCACTTGGCTCCCGCCTCCAAGGCCGACGCTGACCCCTCTGGAACTGAAGGCCCCGGTTCCACCGCCCGTGGGGTTGGCCCGTATCCCCGCTCAGCCTATTCCGGTCTCTCCACTGATTTTGGTGGAGCCACCGCCTAAGCAGCCTCAGGAAGGGGCTCCCTTGAAAGAGGACTGACCAGACACCTGGCTTCCCCGACGTCTGTCGATCACGGTTGTCCCCGATCGCCCTCCGCGTATTGAGGGAGACTTAGGCGGGAGCCGTTGTATCCCAACTCTTCGGACTCAGACACACTGGATTACACTCTCGTCCTGGGGATGATGAGTCATCCGTGGCGGGATTGGAGGAAGGCCCTTCCTCCTTTCAGGACATTCTCCGCCTGATCTCCAAATCCACCGGAATACTCCTGGAGCCATCCAGAAAAAGGTGGAGTACCCCCTTATGAATATCCTCAAAAGGGGAGATACCCCAACGAGGCCTTTCCAGTGGCTGAAGCTATCGTTGGCCCGGCCCTTGAGCTTTGGCAGCATCCTGCTTCCTGCCCAGCTCCATCTGCCCGTGTGGCCCGCAAGTATACGGTGCCCATGGGGTCCCTGACGGGGCTCACAGAACATCCTTCGGCCGAAAGCCTAGTGACTACTTCTGTGTTCAGACGTACTGGTAGCTCAGCCCAAGGAGCTCAGACAAGGAGTCCAAGAATATGGACCATTCTGCCAGTAAGGTCTATGCGGCCTCCTCCTTAGGCCTTTGTTGGGCCAGCTCTGCTGTTATCATGGCACACTTCTCTCATGCCCTCCTAGGGTCACTGGATGAAGTCCTCCCTCATCTTCCAGCAGACATGCAGACCACAGTGAAGCAGGTCCATGATCAGGGCCATGCTGTTGCAAAACAGCAGCTCCCAACGGCCCTGGACATTGGAGATTCCTGTGTCTGCTCTTTAGCAGCAGCGGTGGCCACTCGCTGCATGGCTTGGCTAAGGCTATCCTCCTTCCCGGCGGATACCCAGCACAAGCTAGCTGACGTGCCCTTCCTAGGCACTGACCTCTTCGGTCCAGGAGTGGCTGGTCACCTCCAGTGTATAGAGCAGTCCAATGCCACCTTGGAAGTTACCTCTGCGAAGGGTTCTTTGGGCAAGAACCAGCAGCAGCTCAAGAAGAAGTCTTTTCAGCACTCTTCCCCTGCAGTTAGGCAGCCCTCCTATCAAGGAGGCGAGGAGCAACAGCAGGCTCAAGCTTGGTGCCCCAGGCCCAAGCAGGGTCCTCAACGCCCCATAAAGGAGGCCGAGGTGCTGGTCCAGGAGCCTCCTCCTCCTCTAAGCCTGCTCAGTGACGGTTGGGTGTTGCCACCCCTACACCTGTCACGCCAGCTCTGGGTCCTCCTGTTGGGGTCTGGCTCCACCACTTTCTTTCCTCCTGGTCCAATATCACCTCGGACAGGTGGGTTCAAGAAGTATTCGGCCAGGGACTGCCTCGGGAATTCAAGCAGTACCCTCCCAGCCGAGCCCGTGCCCCTCGGGAGGAAAAGATCTCAGCTTGCACTCAGTTGGCTCTTCGAGACGACACTGCTCAGCTCCTCCACAAGGAGGCAGTAGCTCCAGTGCCGGATCCTTCTACAGACCTAGGCTTCGTGTCCAGGTACTTCCTGGTGCCCAAGCGGACAGGGGGTTGGCACCCCATCCTAGATCTCCATGACTTGAATCAAGATCTCAGATCTCACACCTTCCGGATGGTAACTCTGAACCAGATCATACCATCCCTGGAGCGAAACATGTGGTTCTGTTCACTGGATCTGCAGGACGTGTTCTTCCATGTCCCAATCCGTCCGTCCCATCAGCGGTTCCTCCGCTTCAGGGTCGAGGGGACCCTGTAAGAGTTCTGAGCCATGTCATTCGGCCTGTCATTGGCCCTGTGGGTCTTCACCAAGTGCATCGCGTGGTGGCAGCCCATCTCCGGCATCGAGGAGTTTGAATCTACCCTTATCTCGATGACTGGCTCATGGCAGGTTCCTCCCTTCAGGAGGTGGAGAGATCCAGGGATCTGGCTGTTCGAACCTGCTCCCAACTAGGCCTCCTGATCAACGAGACCAAGTGAAAACTCGTGCCCTCTCAGGTGATGGGCTTCATAGGGGCAGAGCTCGACTCTCGTCAAGCTCGAGCTCCACTCCTAGCGGACAGAGCAGAGGTTCTTTCCTCCTTTGCCCAATCATTTCTGGTTGGGCACTTGCGCCCTGCCCGGGACTTCCAGCGCCTTCTGGGCTACATGGCAGCGTGCAGCTCAGTGGTCCGTTGGACCAGATGGCACATGCACCCCCTCCAATGAGAGTTGGCCGCTCAGTGGACTCAGTGCCACGGTCACTTTGACCAGCTGATCACTGTGATCCAGAAGATGTGGGATGCTCTCCAATGGTGAACCGCCCCAGAATGGTTGCAGGAAGGGATCCCGTTTGTCTGCCCCGAGCTGATGGTTGTTCTCACGGCCGATGCCTCTCCCATGGGCTGGGGAGCCAACATGGGGGACAGCAGAGCCCACGGATTCTGGACCCCCGAAGTGTCCCGATGCCACATCAACCTGTTGGAGCTCAGAGCAGTCAGACTGGCGTTGTCAGCTTTCGCTCCTCAGCTCCGGGGTCAAGTGGTTCAAGTCCAGACAGACAATATCATGACCATGTACTACCTCAACAAACAGGGCGGCACGCACTCCCGTCTGCTGTGCAAGGAGGCGCTCTGCATCTGGACCCTTATCAGCTGGTTGGAGGCGGATCTCCTAGCCATTCATGTGGCAGGAGTCTCGAACCATCTGGCGGATGCTCTCAGCCGTACAGGCCAGACATCCTACGAGTGGTCTCTCCATCAAGAGGTAGCTCACAACTTGTTCTCCCGTTGGGGCAAACCGATGGTGGACCTGTTTGCCTCCAGGGAAAACACCAAGCTGAGGCTGTACGATGCCCGCCCCCCTCAGCAGGGCTCGCTGCAGGGGGATGCCTTTTCGAGGCCGTGGACCTCAGGCCTCCTCTACGCCTTCCATCCAATTCCCTTGATGAACAAGGTGTTACTCAAAGTGAGGAGGGACAAGGTGAAGGTGATCCTGGTAGCCCCAGACTGGCCGTGCCAGTTCTGGTACCCAGATCTCCTCAGCCTCAGCTGCAAGCCCCCAGGGCGGCTTTCTACACACCTGGACCTGATATCTCTGAACCAGGGGAAGGTATTCCATCCGGAACTTCAATCCCTGCACCTGACAGCCTGGTACCTGAGCAGCTAGAGTTCTAGACTCTGGGTCATTCCGAGGATGTCTACAACGTGGTGGAGGCATCTTGTAAGGAATCGACCAGGAAATGTTATGCCTTCAAATGGAAGAGATTTTCCATTTGGTATCAGGGTAAGAGTCTGGACCCCTTATCCTGCCCTGTGGCTAACATTCTCGACTACCTTTGGTCTCTCTCCAAAGGGGGTCTATGGTCACCAACCCTTAGGGTGCACCTGGCAGCCATTTCTGCATACCGGGCACAGGCTGGTCAGCTGACATTGGCGCAGGAGACAGTGGTCAGGTGCTTCTTCAAAGGCCTGGATCACATATCCCCTCCATTGCGTGAACCTCCACCTCCATGGGATCTCTTGCTGATTTTGGCAAAGTTCATGGGCAAGCCATTTGAACCCATGCGCAAGTGTGAGCTTTCACACTTGTCATGGAAGACGGCCTTCCTGGTGGCTATCACGTCAGCCAGAAGGACAGGAGAGCTCCAGGCGCTTTTGGTGGACTCCCCTTATGTGGTCTTCCACAGGGACAAAGTTGTCCTGCGCCCCCACCCGAAATTCCTTCCGAAGGTGGTGTCAGAGTTTCATCTTAACCAGGTGTTAACTCTGCCAGTATACTACCCTAATTACACCTCGGACGCCGAGTACAGGCTGCATACCTTGGACCTGAGACGTGCTCTCTCCTATTATAAAGAGAGAACGTAGGAAATTCATGGAGTGGTTCGCCAGCTGTTTGCCACCTACGCTGAAGCTGCTTCTGGCAGATCTGCAGCCAAATGGATCATTGCAAGGTGGATTACATCGTGCATAGGTCTGTGCTATGAGTTGAGGGGCAAGGAGCCTCCCAGAGGGAGAAGAGCTCATTCTACCCTCCATACTGCTGCATTGGTGGCTGCTTCCAGGGACATTCCTATCCAGGAAATCTGTTGGGCTCCTACCTGGAAGTCAGCAAACACCTTTATTACCCACCACCACATCGACGTTGAGTCATGCCGGGATGCTGGTTTTGGGGCCTCGGTTCTCCAATCTCTATTTCCCAAGTAGGGGGTGTGCGCCTTGCCTCCCTCCTCCCGGAGAACTGCTTGGAGTCTGCCAGAGAGTGTGGATGAACAACATATCCACACTCCTAGAAGAACAAGTTACTCACCTGTAACAGTAATTCTAGGAGTGGTATATGTTGTTCATCCACATGCACCCACCCAACCTCCCCAGCTTTGGGCACACAGCCTTGCTTCCAGTGGGCTAAGATCTGGTGTCATGGGGCGGAGCCGAGGTATTTACCACCCGGGTGGGTGGGAGAAGCCAGCTTGAAGACTTCCGGGAAGATTTAAAGGGGAAAGGGATATGCCAGAAAGTGTGGATGAACAACATATACCACTCCTAGAACTACTGTTACAAGTGAGTAACCTGTTCTCCCCCCCCCCCAGCTGCTGGAGGTCTGAGTCCAAGTAAGGAAGAAGGAGACTACTGAAGTCTACAGGAAGTTCCTGTCCCAGAACAGGAAGGGCGAGAGTTGTAAGGGTACATAGGCTGTAGGAAAGTAGGTGGAAAGATATGTAGAGGGAGGAGAGAGTAAGTATTCAAAGCAACAGCAAAGGGGACACAAAATAAGTCATGATGATAGTGGTGCAGTGCAATGGCTGTGGGGCAGCAGTGTTCCAGGAGACATTCTGGAGGCTGCAATGTTGCCCTATTTGCAGGCCCCTCTCTGGTCTGACGGAAGAGGTTGCCTTTCTCCAGGCTGACCTGGCTAGGATTCGTGAAACCTCTTCTCCCAGCTAGGGACCACCAGAGCCACCACCGCTTCCTCAGAGGTTGCCAAGAAAGAGGAGCAGTTGGACCAAGGTGGGCTCAGGGAGGGAGAGGGTGGTGGAACAGAGGTGCATCCCTCCAGCTGTACCTCTCCACAGGTCATATGCTGTTCTGGTGAAGAGTGGTTCCTCTATGGAGGCACCTGCAGTGGAGATCAAGGAGGATGCTGGAACCTCCACAAAGGAGACCCACAGGAGGGTGGCATGAGACCCCACAGGGGAAGGAAACAACTCCTGTTGGGGACTCAGTCATTATGGGGGTAGAAGTAGGGGAGGAAGGGGAGAGGGAGGTAAGGTGCCTGCCTGGCGCCACAGCTCGGAGGGACAGGAAATGAATCCTCAGGATCATGGGAGCAGCTGGACGAGGGAGAGAGCTGGATGTCATTATCCACCTAGGGACAAATTAACTGGCTGGGAATGGGATCAGAGCAGTGCAAGAGGAATTTGTAGAGTTGGGGAGGGGCCTTAGACAAGTAGCATGTACGGTAACCTTCTCGGAGGTGCTTCCTGTCTATGGCAAGGATGATGCTAGGGTACTCCGCACCACGGGATTCAATGAATGGTTGAAAAACTGGTGTGGAACTCAGAGTTTTGGCTTCATTGGGGACTGGGGAGCCACCTGGAGGGATGCAGGCCTATACAGGTGCAATGGTCTGCATCTGTCCAGGGGGCGAACCAGGATTCTAGGTGATAGGTTTAAGCGCTTCATTGGCAAGCATTTAAATTAGCCAAGGGGAGAGGCACTGAAAAGGAGCAGGGGAAATCCCAGCCTCCCCCCAGAAAACACAGTAATTAGTGAGGTAAACACCAAGGTAGAGAAGTCATTTGGGAGCAGGACTGGGGTAAATGCAAAAAAAGGCAAAGGCAGTAAGGACATGGATGGGGCTAAAAGGGGTAAGGCCATCAAAAAATGGAGGGTGATGAGTACGAATGCCCATAATCTGTGTAACAAGCTCTCTGAACTAGTGGCCTTGATGGAAGAGGGATGCCTGGATATTGTGGCAGTCACTGAAACATGGTATACAAAGAACCATGACTGGGATGTCAACATGCCAGGATATACAACCTACAGGAGGGACAGGGAGGGTAAAAGAGGAGGAGGGGTAGCGCTCTATGTAAGGGAAGGGATTAAAGCAACAGAACTAAAGAGTAAACATGAAGTAGATGAGTCACTATGGGTCACCCTGGAGACAGGAAATGGAACCACAATCCGCGTGGGAGTTGTTTACAGACCCCCATCTCAGGGGGAGGAATGGACAAGGAAATGATAAAAGGCATCCTTAAAATGGCAGAAAAAGGGAGATACTGTTGATGGGGGCCCTGAATATGCCAGATGTTAACTGGAGCACCTTTGCTGCAGGCACATCCAGGAGCAGGGTTATCCTTGATGCCCTACAAGGGGCATGCCTCAGACAGCTAGCATTTGAACCCACTCCTGAGGGAGCAATCTTAGACCTGGTACTCTCAAATGGGGACGGATAAAAGGATCTTGGATTTAGAAGTGGGTAGCCATTTGGGAACAAGCGCCCACCAAACAATGTGGTTCACAATAAACACAGCCCTAGAGTCAAGATGTACAAAAGCAAGAGTATTGGACTTTAGGAGGGCTAACGTTGGGAAAATTAGAGTGCCTCAGAAAAGCACTAGCAAATGGGCAAGAAGGAGGGGTCGAGGAACAATGGGGAGTAAACAAAACAGCCATCACAGAGGCATCAAGACTTTGTGTGAAGCGAATCAATAAAATAAAACAAAGGAAAAAAACACTATGGTTCTCAAAAGAGATGGCAGGGAAGGTTAAGGAGAAAAGGATAGCATTCAGAAAATATAAGGAAACACAGAAGGAGCAGGACAGAGAATTTTATCAGTTAAAGCAGAAGGAGGCAGGGAAGGCAGTCATAATAGCAAAGGCCCAAACTGAGGAAAAGATAGCCAAATCTATTACGGAGGGGGATAAAACCTTTTATAGGTACATTAGGGAACGAAAAAAGACAAGGGAGGGATACAGAGACTTAATAAAGGGTAGGGAATGTGGGCAGAGAGTGGTAGTGAAAAAGCAGGGATACTGAACGGATATTTCTGCACAGTATTCACAACAGAAAAGAATGGGGAGACACCTAAACCAAACAAGAGAATCAAATTGGATACGGGGGTCGATATCAGTCCATTCACAGAAGAAAGGCTTTTGAACGAACCCTTGAAACTGAGGGTGGACAGAGCAATGGGGCTTAATGGGTTTCACCCCAGAATTCTAAAAGAACTAAGGGTAGAACTAGTGACACCACTGACTATTCTCTTTAACAAATCATGGGAGGATGGGGTGGTACCTGAGGACTGGAGGAGGGTGGATGAGATTCTGCTTCACAAAAGTGGGAGCAGGGCAGAGGCAGGAAACTGCAGACCGGTTAGTTTGACCTCAGTGGTAGGGAAAATAATGGAATCACTTCTGAAGGAAAGAATTGTTGAGTACCTAGAGGCCAGTGGAGCACAGGACCCAAGGCAGCATGGATTCACAGTGGGAAGGTTGCATCAAACGAATGTAATAGAGTTCTCTGACTGGGTAACCAAAGTAGTAGACCAGGGAGGGGCTGTGGATATGGCCTACCTAGATTTTAGCAAGGCATTTGACACAGTCCCACACAAAAGATTAATATACAAGTTAGCCAGCCTTGGAGTGGGTCTCAAGGTGTTAGTCTGGATAGAAAAATGACTGGACAACAGGACGCAAAGTAATAGTAAACGGAGTTCACAGTGAAGAAAGGAGGCTAACTAGCGGGGTACCACAGGGTTCAGTACTGGGACCAGTCCTCGTTAATGTCTTTATAAGTGACATTTTAGAGCACCTGGAAGGAAAAATTTGTCTCTTTGCAGACGACACAAAGATCTGCAACAGGGTTGATACACAAACTAGGGTGGGAAGGTTGAAAAGGGACTTGGCAAGATTGGAGGAATGGTCAAATGTATGGCAGCTCAGATTCAGTGCAAAGAAGTGCAAAGTAATGCACCTGGAAAAAAAAACCCAGGGGAAGAGTACACAATGGGGGTGAGATACTTATAACAACAAAAATGGAAAGGGACCTGGGAGTAATTATATCAGATGACCTAAAGGTGGGCAAGCAATGCGAGAAGGCAGTAAGGATGGCTGAGAGGATACTGGGATGCACTGGGAGAGGCATCAACAGTAGAAAACGGAAAGTTGTTATCCCTCTGTACAGACAGTTGGTGAGATCCCATCTGGAGTACTGCGTGCAGTTCTGGAGACCCCATCTCTGCAAAGACATAGACAGAGTGGAGGCTGTTCAGAGGTGGGCAACCAAAATGGTGCAGGGTCTACACCAGAAGTCATATGAAGATGAAGAGAGACTAAAGCAGTTTAATATGTATACCCTCGAGGAGAGGAGGGAGAGGGGACACATGATAGAAACTTTCAAGTACCTCAAGGGAATTAACAAAGTCCAAGAGGGTAGCATCTTTCAGAAAAAGGGATGTGCAAGAACAAGGGGGCACAATTAGAAGATAGAGGGAGGACGTCTCAGAGGTAATGTTAGAAAGTATTTTTTCACAGAGAGGGTTGTGGATGCATGGAATAGCCTTCTTGAGGAGGTTGTGGAGTCAAGAACAGTGGGAGAATTCAAGAATGCATGGGACAGACATAAAGCAATTCTAGTGGGGGGTAGGAGGAAGTAAGCTGCTGGTTATCTAGAATCTGCAGTTTATCCACGAGGTAGGGAAATGGGCAGACTAGGTGGGCCAAACAGTCCTTATCTGCCATCAGATTCTATATTTCTATGTTTCTATGGCATTTAACCTAGATAAATGCACTATTTTGCACTTTGGTGGAAACAATCCACATTATACTATTTTTGGGGAATGTTTTACTCAAATCTGTTACCAAGGAACGTGATCTTGGGATTATTATAATCAATGAACTGTCATCACTTGATCATTGTATTCATGTTTTTTTAATGTCTAACAGAATTTTAAGGTCAGTCCATTGGTCATTTGTGACTCGCAATAAAAATTGTCTGCTCCCTAATGATTACTGGTTTTGGACATTAACTTATGCAGAGAGGTTGAACTCAAGATGTTTAGTTTGGAGGAGAGCGGGGTCGGGGTGATCTTTTGTTACTTTACAAAATTTTACAAAATCCTGACTTAGTCAAATAATGTGGTCTTAAACTTGAAAAAATGGACACGTTATTAAGATCTCATAATATGCAACTGGTGGTGGAGAAAGCTACAACAAACAAGAGGGATAATTTTTTCGCCATCAGGGCAGTAAAGCTCTGGAATAAGATTCCTAATTTTGTAATAGAACAGAATATTTTTTTTCTCTTTCAAAAGGGAATTGGATATCTACCTGTTAAGTGGAAAACACCCTCATTGACTGCGCTCACTCAGAGTGGGACGTAATCATGATGGGCCTTCGGGCCTTCTTTTACCTTGTTTTACCAAGTAATATAAGCAAGAAAATGTAGAATTCAACAACCAGAGCTGATATGACCCCATTCTGAACATAAGTAACTTTCCAAAAATGTTTAGTACTTTCCCACAAACTGCTGCATCCAAGCATGGAACATAGTAGAGCAATACATCGATATAATCTTAACGACTTACACATTGTCTGATAAAATAAAATAAGGTGACAGTCCTCTAGAAATAAAACAAGTCCCATCCATAGGCCAGAAGTGGAGCGGTGCATAGTGAAAACCAAGCCCTTAATAATAGTAATTGTAATAATGTATATAAGACCTTTAGAAAAATATGGACTATTTACCCCTCCCTTTAGCCAAACTCAAAAGTTCAGTTACAGTCACCAAGAAATATAATTAGAACAGCGGTGTACTAATGAAATTTAAAAATATGGTCATTGGGAACACCACCCGTTGTGAAAGTTCCAGAGAAGGCTACCAAGTCCCACACTTTATCGGATTCAAGTGTCCTCGTCACTGGAGTTCTGATCCACCATAGATCGACCCTTAGATGCATCAGATTCCTGTTGTTTCCATTCTTCTCTCTTACTGGCCTCAACCGGGTCTGTAAATTGAAATGTATGCCCGCTGTAATAAATGTGCAGGCGGGACAGCATTAACAGTGAGTGCACCACACCTAAACTACGTAACTGGGCCCGGACCCCATCGAATTTCTTACGCCAGGCTATTGTTGCATATGAGAGATCTGGGAAGAGGTGTGAAGTATAGCCATCAAAATTGAGCTGCTCCATATTACGTATGGCCTGCAAGAGTTGCTCCTTAGCCACAACGCCATACATTATAAGCATCACCGTTCGAGGGAGATCATGCTGTGCCTCCGCCGATTGTGGGGAAATCCAGTAGGTTCTAAGGAAATGTATTCCATATCTAGACTCCAGATGCAAAGCTGTAGGTAAACAATTTTTCAAAATAGTTAAGAGGTCTGGATCCTCCGACCCCTCCAGCAGTCCAACCAGCCGAACGTTGGGGGATGATTAATGTTCTGCAAGGCCTCTAAACTGTACCAAAATTGACCGTTCCTTTGCGCTAATTTCGCAGTGGCAGACAAGGCTTTAGTAGCTTGAGTTTCAGCAGAGTTAGCAGTTTTAGTGGCAATATTTTTATATCTTGTTCTCCAAGTCTCTGTAAAATAGTCTCCATCTTCTTATCAATTGCTTCCATGGCGGCTCCACATTACTCACTACAGATGTAGAAAGGAGAATTTGTTTAACCAGGAAAGGCACCCTAAACTGGAACTTGTTTCCAGGTGTGACCTGGGAGCACGCGGAAGTTAAGTGTCTTGCTCAGGGTCACACAGTATGCAAGTGGGGGCTGATGGGATTCAGATAGTAGCCTGTGATGATAGCGATTATAAATGAGTGACTGTAGAAAGAGCAACTTATTTATAACGCTATCATCATCAGTTACCCTGCAAGGGTAGCGATGGATCAGTGACCACAGCGTCCGGAAGGGGAGGGATAGGGAGCTGCAGGGGATGGATAGGAGGAAGGGTTTAGGTAGTGGGGAGAAGCCTGCTGCAACCGAGCCAGCCCTGTGGTGTGGTGGTGAGGGTGGCTGGCTGCGGTGCAGTAAGCACTGGGTTCAGCACCTGCGGGAATGTTGCTTGCGGCTGTTGTTTTTTTTTTATTATGCGGTGCTTTTTGCCCCCTCCTCGACATGCACTTCGGGAGTTAGGGAATCTTTAGTTGAGGCAAATCCTCCGCTAGGTGGAGGTGCCTGTGGGGCACAACCCCCCGCAAAAACACTTTTGATTTCACGGATGTTATGTCGCTGAGAAACGTAAATCGTCGAAATGCTTTTTGGCAATATACATTCACAATGATAGCGATCGCTGTTTTTGGATTGCTATCATCACATGGAACCGATTCAAACCCAGGTCTCCAGGTTTGCAGCTCAGTGCCCTTACCCACCACGCTATACTATATGTAGAAGTAGAGGCCTGCTGCTCAGCCAACGGCTGTATCTTTGAGCCACTCAGTCCACCTTTAGTTGAGCGCCCCATGGCAGTATGTGACACCAAACTGTTCAGCTCGATGAGAAGAATCTGATGCTGATAGAAATATCGCTCTAATTCAGATTGTATTTGATTTAAAGATTCATAAATTCTCATTAGATGCAGAGCTGTAGGAAAATACTTCTACTCTGTAGGTGTGCTCAAAAGCGCCTCAAGGTTGTCCCTACTTCTGACTGTTGCCACAGCTGGTAGGCTGCAATCCATGTTTGGTAGATTGAAGTCCCTGTCATTGAGGCATAGGTCAGGAAGCATAGGAAAACCAGGAGCAGCTAGAAAATTTCCAAGTAACGTTTTATTATTATCAATGACAGCAAAATAAAAATTATTCAGTATACCTATTTAAAAAGGCAGTACAAACAGAGAAAACAAAGTCTTTCATCTGGGGGAATCTCTAATTCCAAGTTTCAGTTCCTCGGTCTCTCTCTCACTCTAGCAAAAGCATTGTTGCTCTTATTTCTGCCTCCTGAGCTCATTAAGAGACCAGGACTTTGTAAGTTGCTTTCCTTTCGGGTGCAACAAAATAGAACTTGATGTCCCAGAACTGGCCTCTTGTTGACAACTCTGCAAAAGAGTTTGTGCTGCATGTCAAGGTTAACCCCCTAAATTTCAAATAGCTTATTGCAGTCCTTTCAACAGTATAACTACTGACTTCCAGTGCGACTTCCTCCCTAATGGCAGCGTAGTTTACTCACTCCTCACTAACCTGCATTAAAAACTTAATTAACAGCCGCTATTTTGATCTATTTCAACTCAATAACATGGAAATGTATACCTAGATTTGCTCCTTCCCCTAACAATCCAAATCAGGAAGTGGGTTGTGAAGCGGGTGAGGGCACTGTCAAATGACAGGAAGGAAGCACTCTTTTTCCATCCCAATCCCATACCTACCATACCCTATCCCATTTACTTTCTTTATAATTTTCCTATCCCTAGCCACTCCATACCCCTCCCAAGTTTTGGGGCGTGAGCATCCCCAAGGGTAACCCTCCCGGGATACGGGACCATCTCCCTATTTGGCAGTTACAAATGCTGCCCTGGCTGGAGCAATTTGTGCATACGGCCATGGAAGTCCACAACACTTTGTACATAGTTCTGATAGAGTTAAGAAATAACCTTCAGCCCAGCTGGCCCAGTTTTAATAGCATAAGGCTTGTTTTTTCTTCTTTTCTGACCCTCCTGTTGGTGAATAATCTCTTTCTAGGAGCGTGGATATGTTGTTCATCCACACTGTTTGGCATGTCCCCTTCCACTTTAAATCTTGCCAGAAGTCTTCAAGCTGGTTTCTCCCACCCACCCAGGTGGTATATACCTTGGCTCTGCCCCATGATGCCAGATCTTCCTTTCCTCTGGAAGATACAGGTTCCCTCCTGCTCTCAGCATTTCGTAGGCCCTGGCTTTCAAATTGTCGGTTTTACTGAAAATCAAACTCGTTCGAGTTAGCGATCGTGCTTTTGTTGCATCAACTTTGGAGGAAAAATCTTCCCCAGGATTTCGCCAGTGCCCCTGCGGCCAGATAACGTGCACCGATCCCCACCTCATGTACGTTTACTGCCTAGATATCGGACATGACATCTCATCATGCGGTTTTTGCTTGGCCTTCCATCCCAATGTCCTGGACGACTGCAAGGCACGCCTGAAGCTGGGGGGACCGGAAAAGAGAAACCCGCCGGTGAAATCGAAGGAGGCTAGGTGGGTGGTTTCTGCGGCCGCAGGCTCTGCCGAACAGCTGGAACAGATGAAGGCATTTGAGGAGGAAGCAGCTACTGCTTCGGCCAATCAAAGCTTCTTCGTCCCGCTGAACCTAGGCTCCACCTTTACGGGCTCCTTCAGGGAGATGTGCCAGTCTCTCCCCACTCAGGGTGAGGCGCCCTCGGGCTCGTACTCCTCCCGCTCTCTGAAGAGGGAGAAGGACCCGGTGTCTTCATCTCATTGGAGACGCTCTTGGGACCAGGAGAGATCCGAGTCCCAAGAACACACGGTCTCGACCTCGGTCGAGATTGCATCCTCGGCCGCTGGCTTTTTGGACCTTCCGTTTGGCCAAGGGACCGAGGAAGTGGCCGACGAGGTTGAAATTATCCTGGACCCCATCGACCCCTTGTCGCCAGCAGTGCCCGACGACTCATTGGAAAGGACTCCAATCCTGGTCTTTCTGGATGAGGAGACCCAGCCAGCTGGTGTCCCCATCAAGGAACCGGTCCTGGACCCTCGGGTCTCACCGATTCTGGTCTCTCCTGATTGACTGAGTCGGCCTCCCCGATCTCGGTCTCGGTCCAGGACCCACTCAGACGATCGACCGAGGAAGAGCCATAAGCACTCAAAAAAGAGGCGACGCCACAGGTCCTCATCCTCCTTGGATGAGGAGAGGCTCTGGCGGAAACTCCGTCGCTGTGAAGACCTTATGTGGCAGCAGCTGAGCTTGACTGGGCAGAAGCCGGCTCCGCCGCCTACCCCAGCCATCAATTGGCTCTCGTCTCCTAGGCCGAAGCCGACCCCTCCGGAACCGAAGCCCTCGGTTCCTTCACCTGTGGGGCCAGGCCGTCTCCCGGTTAGGACTACTCCAGTCTCTCCACCGATTCAGATGGAAGCACCGCCTAAACAGCCTGAGGGAGGGGCACCCCCAAAAGAGGACTGATAGGACACCGGGCTACCCGATGTCTGTCGATACCAGTCACCCCAGACCGCCCTCGGCAGATCGAGGGTGACTTAGGCGGTAGACTGCTGTGTCACGACTCTTTGGACTCGGACGTCACCGGCTTGCACTCACATCCCCGGGATGATGAGTCGTTGGTCGGCGCAGGGATGAAGGAAGGCCCTTTCTCTTTCCAGGGCATTCTCTGTCTCATCTGCGATTCCGCCAGAATGCCCCTGGAGCCTATCCAGAAAGAGGCGGAGAACCCTCTCACTGACATTCTTAAGAGAGGGGATAATCGACGGAGGCTTTTCCAGTGGCTGAAACCATTGTTGGCCTTGCCCTTGAACTTTGGCAGCGTCCTGCCTCCTGCCCAGACCCATCTGCCCACATTTTTCCCACAAGTACGAGGTGCCCAAGGGGTCCCTTGCGGGGTTCACAGAGCACCCTTTGGCCGAGAGCCTGGTGACTGCCTCTGTGTTCAGGCGTACTGGTAGTTCGGCCGACACTGACTGACCCCCAGACAAGGATTCCAAGAATATGGACCACTCTGCCCGTAACGTCTATGTGGCCTCTTCTTTGGGCCTTCGTCAGGCCAGCTCAGCTGTCATTATGGCACACTTCTCTCATACCCTTCTTGGGTCATTAGACGAGGTCCTCCCTCATCTCCCACCGGACATGTAGACCACGGTCAGGCAGGTCCATGACCAGGGCCATGCTGTAGCTAAACAGCAGCTCCAGATGGCCTTGGATAGTGGGGATTCTTGTGCCCGCTCGCTGGCAGCTGCAGTGGCCTCTCGCCGCAGGGCTTAGCTGAGGCTTTCCTCCTTCCCGGCGGATACTCAGCATAAGCTTGCTGACGTGCCCTTCCTGGGTACCAACTTGTTCAGTTCAGGAGTGGCCGGTCACCTTCAGCATATAGAGCAGTCCAATGCCACCTTGGATGTTACTTCTGCCAAGGGTTCTTCGGGCAAGAGCCAGCAGAAGAGAAAGAAGAAACCATTTCGGCACTCTTCCCCTGCAGTCCGGCAGCCCTCCTTTCAAGGAGGACAGCAACATCAACAGCAGCAGCAGGCTCAAGCTTGGCACCCTCGGCCCAAGCAGGGTCCTCAGCAGCCCCGTAAAGGAGGCCGAGGCTCAGGTCCTGGAGCCTCCTCCTCCTCCCCTTCTAAGCTTGCTCAGTGATGGGTTGGGGTGGCCACCCCTACACTCATCTCGCTAGCTCTGGGTCATCCTGTAGGGGGTCGGCTCCGCCACTTCCTTTCTGCCTGGTCTGCTATCACTTCGGACAGGTGGATTCTCGAAGTGGTCAGTCAGGGACTGCCTCTAGAATTCGAGCAGTACCCTCCCAGCCGAGCCCGTACCCCTTGGGAGGAACAGATTTCCGCATGCACCCAGTCGACTCTTCAAGATGACGTAGCTCAGCTCCTCCACAAGGAGGCAGTAGCTCCGGTGCCGGATCCTCCGACAGACCCAGGCTTTGTTTCCAGGTACTTCCTGGTGCCCAAGCGGACAGGGGGGTTGGCGCCCCATCCTAGCTCTCCACGACTTGAATAAATATCTCAGGTCCCGCACCTTTCGGATGGTCACTCTGAACCAGATCATACCATCCCTGGAGCGAAACATGTGGTTCTGCTCACTGGATCTACAGAACATGTTCTTTCACGTCCCAATCCGTCCGTCCCATCAGCGGTTCCTCCGCTTCAGGGTCAAGGGGTCCCTGTACGAGTTCTGAGCCCTTATCTCGACGATTGGCTCTTGGCAGGTTCCACCCAACAGGAGGTGGAGAGGTCCAGGGATCTGGTCCTCAAAACCTGTTCCCAACTCGGCCTCCTGATCAACGAGGCCAAGTCGGAACTTGTGCCTTCTCAGGTGATGGGCTTCATCGGGGCAGAGCTCGACTCTTGTCAAGCCAGAGCTGACAGAGCAGAGGTTCTTTCCTCCTTTGCCCAATCATTTCTGGTTGGGCATTTGCACCCTGCCCGGGGCCTTCTGCGTCTTCTGGATTACATGGCGACATGCACCTCGGTGGTCCGTTGGTCCCAGTGTCACATGTGCCCCCTTTAATGGGAGCTGGCCGCCCAGTGGACTCAGCGATACAGTCACTTCGACCAGCTGATCACTGTAACCCAGAAGATGTGGGATGCTCTCCAATGGTGGACCACCCCAGACCGGTTGCAGGAAGAGATCCCATTTGTCGGCCCCGAGCTGACGGTCATCCTTATGATCGATGCCTCTCTCATGGGCTGGGGAGCCCACATTTGGGACAACAGGGCCCATGGGTTCTGGACCCCCGAGGAGTCCCAATGCCACATCAACCTGTTGGAGCTCAGAGCAGTCAAACTGGCACTGTGAGCTTTCGCTCCTCAGCTCCGGGGTCAAGTGGTTTAAGTCCAGACGGACAGTACCATGACCATGTACTACCTCAACAAGCAGGGTCCTGTCTGCTGTGCAAGGAGGCGCTCCGCATCTGGACCCTCGTAAGCCGGTTGGAAGCAGATCTCCTAGCCATCCATGTGGCAGGAGCCTTGAACCAGCTGGCGGATGCTCTCAGCTGTATTTATTTATTTATTTGTTTGTTTTTGTTAACCGGGTAAGGCACACTAGACAGCCAAGTGCCTATTTTCAGGTGCTACCCGGGAGGGTTACATAGATAGAAACATACAAGAACAGTGACGGAGTCAATTACATACAGTTGAATAAACAGGCTTAACAGGAATTGGATAGGCAGCTGACAGTATAAGTCATATTTAGCATACAAGAAAATAACAGACATAACCTGGAATGAAGTAGGAAGCAAGACAGCGTTAGAGTTGATTAGCACATGATACATATGATTGTGGAACATACATGATGATTGTGGAACATACATGGTGGGCATGGCAGTGAGCAGCAAAATACATAACAGGTACGATTAGTGCAAACAGAAGTAAGTGCCGGGGGGGGGGCAGAGACAGAAACAAGCTGTGGGGGTAGCAGTGAGGTGGGGGTTGGGGGGTCTAGATGGACGGGTGAATCATTAGGGAGGGAGGGGTAGAGAGAGAGAGAATAGTGAGCGGATGTCCAGTACCGGATTCACTTCCAATACTGGAGGGTAAGTGCAGTGGACGCTAAGAGCCCTCAGTATACAAGTTGTTAGGTGGACTACAAGGTACAGGGACATGTGGAGGATGATTTCAGGAAGTTCCAAAGGGAGGTTTTGAAGCGGGAATGGGAGGAGAAGGACCGGGTGAGGGCTGGAAGCGAGTTCCAAATTTTTGGGGCATAGGTGGTGAAGGCCCGATCCCCGGTAAGGGAGCAGGTTCTAGGAACCAGGCGATCTAGTACTGCCCTCGACCTGAGATGATAGGATGGGGGGCCAGGGTTGAGGGGCGAGGGCAGAGGGGGTGGCCGATCTGACGATGTTGTCGATGAAATTCCCAAGCACAAAGGTGCGGTGCTTCTCTGGAGGGAGCCACTCCAGACATGTGTAGAGATCACAGCGGTGTGTGAGGGGAGGGGCGGAGAGTGCGAAGTGGCAGATGTTATTGTAGGCAGTGTCCCATTTCTGGAGGCTAGATATGGGTACAGGGGCAAAGGTTACCAGCCCATAGCAGAGTGTAGGGAGGAGGACCCCTCTGGCTAGGGCCATATGAGCTGCTGGAGTTAAGCAGTTTTTGGCTCTGTAAGCGAGGCCGAGCTTACCATTAGTAGCCTTGCAGACATTCTGAATATGCAGGGTAAGATCAAGCTGCGGGTCCAGAGTGACGCCTAGGTACTTGACTGCAGCCACTTTCTGCAGGGGAGTCAGCCCAAGTATTTGAAGGGAGAAGCAGGATTTAATCTTGTTCTGTGAACCAAAAAGCGTTGCTTTGGGTTTTCTTAAGGTTGATGGTGAGTCTATGTTCCACCAACCAGGATTGAATGCGTTTGAAGTCAGCATTTAGTTGAGAGTTTATGGTGGCGATGTCCCGGGCACTGGCCAGGATGACAAGGTCATCCGCATACAGGGTGGTATGCCCATGGACAGTGATGGATGGAAGTTCGTTGATGAAGAGGGAGAAGAGGGTTGGGCCAGGACAGAACCCTGGGAGACCCTGCGCCGGACAGGAGAGAGGGTGGAGAGGGTCCAATTAAAGTTGGTATACTGCTTTCTGCCAGAGAGGTAGTTGAGGAACCACGCATGGGCAGGGGGGGAGAAACCAAGGGATAGGAGAGCGGAGCTGAGGAGTAAGTGATCGACCCTATCAGAGGCTTTGGAGAGATCCACAAAGATGGCTCCAGTAAGGTTGCCCTGGTCGGCAGCAGTTCTGATAGTCGAGGTGACTACAGCGAGGACGGTGGACGTGCTATGCCCTTTCCTGAACCCATGTTGTGCCGGAGAGAGGAGGTTGTGGTTCTGTATGTACTGGGATAGCTGGGAGGCCACAATTTTTTCAAGAATTTTGGAGGCAGCAGACAGTATGGCAATGGGTCAATAGTTCAGGGGATCCTTGGGGTGTCCTTGTTTTAGGACTGGGACAACCTTCACCACTTTCCAGATATCTGAGATCCCCGGAGTTAAGGGAGGCATTGAAGATGTGTGTGACGGGCCTGGCAAGGAGGTGGGCCCCTAGTCTGAGCAGTTTCGGCTCAAGGCTGTCATGCCCTGCCCCTCTGTGAGGGGAGAGGCTGGCGAGCAGCTTCTGGGTCTCGTTGACAGACACTTGTTAGAGGTAGAGGGGTGGTCAGGAGTTGGATCCAGGAGGTGGGGAGTCAGGGGACTTGGGGGCAGTGGACAGGGAAGGTGGGGCAGACAGTTCGGAGAACATGGAGTTAAAGGCATTTGAGATAGTATGGGGGTTATTACAGCTGACCCCGCCAATGAGTAAGTAAGTGACTTGCACTCTGGCAGACCCACCAACCGCGCTTCTGATATTCTGCCAGAAACTCCTCGGGTTGCTGGCTGAGGAGAGCAGGGCAGATTGGCAGTACTTGCTTTTTGCAGAGCGGATGGCTTTTTTGCATGAGTTTCTGAGGGTCCTGTAAGCAAGGAGATCAGTGTTGCTTTGGGAGGCCTTGAAGGTCACCCAGCATTTGTCCCTGAGTTTCATAAGGGAGAATAGGCCCCCATGAAGCCATTTGGTAACGGCGCCCCTCACCCTCCTTCTGGTGAGGGAGGCATGCTTGTTCTGCATGGGGATAAACTTAGATAAGAATACATCCAGGGTTCAATCCAGGTCCATTGAGGCAGTGACCCCAGACCAGTCAATTAGTCTGAGGTCAGAGAGGAAGTCATGTAAGCTAAATTTCGAATAATCCCTCATCTGGATCCCTTTACTGGGGATTTTAGTCTGTGAGACATCCCACGAGTGGTCTCTCCATCCAGAGGTAGCTTACAGCCTGTTCTCCCATTGGGGAAAACCGATGGTGGACCTGTTTGCCTCCAGGGAAAACAACAAGCTGAGGCTGTATCATGCCCGCCCCCCCTCAGCAGGGGTTGCCTTCTCGAGGCCGTGGACCCCAGGCCTCCTCTACGCCTTCCCTCCATTTCTCTTATCCACAAGGTGTTACTCAAGGTGAGGAGGGACAAGGCGAAGGTGATTCTGGTAGCCCCAGATTGGCCGCGCCAGTTCTGGTACCCAGATCTCTTCCGCCTCAGCTGCAGGCCCCCGGAGCGGCTTTGTACACGCCCGGACCTGATATCTCTGAACCAGGGGAAGGTATTCCATCCGGACCTTCAATCTCTGCACCTCACATCCTGGTACCTGAGCGGCTAGAGTTCCGGGCTCTGGGTCTTTCCGACGATGTCTGCACCGTGGTGGAGGCATCTCGAAAGGAATCAACCAGGAAATGTTATGCCTTCAAATGGAAGCGGTTTTCCATCTGGTGTCAGGGCAAGGGCCTGGACCCTTTGTCCTGCCCCGTGGCTAACATTCTCGACTACCTTTGGTCTCTCTCCAAAGGGGGTCTACGGTCATTGACCCTCAGGGTGCACCTGGCAGCCATCTCTGCTTACTGAGCATGGGCCGGTCAGCCGACGTTGGCGCAGGAGACAGTGGTCAGGTGCTTTTTCAAAGGCCTGGATCACATATCCCCTCCGGTGCGTGAACCTCCACCTCCATGGGATCTGCTGCTGGTACTGGCAAAGCTCATGGGCAAGCCATTTGAACCCATGCACAAGTGTGAGTTGTCACACTTGTCATGGAAGATGGCCTTCCTGGTAACTATCACGTCAGCCAGAAGGACAGGGGAGCTCCAGGTGCTTTCGGTGGACTCCTCTTACCTGGTCTTTCACAGGGACAAAGTTGTCCAGTGCCCTCATCTGAAATTCCTTCTGATGGTGGTTTCAGAGTTTCACCTTAACCAGGTGTTGATTCTGCTGGTATATTACCCTAATTACACCTCGGAGGCTGAATACAGGCTCCATACTTTGGACCTGAGACGTGCTCTCTCCTATTATAAGGAGAGGACGACGGAAATACGGGGAGAGGTGCGCCAGCTGTTTGTCATCTACACTGAAGCTGCTTCTGGCAGACCTGCAGTGAAGCGGACTGTTGCAAGAGGGATTACATCATGCATAGGTCTATGCTATGAGTTGGTGGGCAAGGAGCTTCCCAGAGGGATAAGAGCTCATTCCACCTGCCATACTGCTGCATCGGTGGCTGCTTCCAGGGACATCCCTATCCAGGAAATCTGTCAGACTGCTACCTGGAAGTCAGAAAACACCTTCATCACCCACTACCACATCGACCTTGAGTCACGCCGGGATGCTGGTTTTGGGGCCTCAGTTCTCCAATCTCTGTTCCGTAAGTAGGGGGTGTGCGCCTTGCCTCCCTCCTCCCGGAGAACTGCCAGGAGTCTGCCAATAAGTGTGGATGAGCAACATATCCATGATCCTAGAAGAACAGGTTACTCACCTGTAACAGTAGTTCTAGGAGTGGTATATGTTGTTCATCCACATGGACCCCCCCGACCTTCCCGGCCGCGGACGCACATCACCTGGCTTCCAGCGAGCTTAGATCATCACGGGGAGGAGCCAAGGTATATACCACCCGGGTGGGTGGGAAGAGCCAGCTTGAAGACTTCCAGCGATTCTTAGAGGGGAAAGGGTCATGCCAATAAGTGTGGATGAACAAAATATACCATTCCTAGAACTACTGTTACAGGCAAGTAACCTGTTCTTTTGGTGGTTTAATCCCTCTCTACTTCGAGACCCTGAATTTAAAGATTTAATAAAAGATAAAATCCCCCAGATACTTCAGGACAATACTTCCCCTCAGATCTCCCCACAACTGTTGTGGGACATGCTTAAGATAGTTCTCCGGGGCACATCATTTCATATGCTACCAGAAAAAAACATCAGGCAGAGGCCAAACTCTTGGAGTTACAGTAGGAACTAAAATCCCTACAGGAAAAGCATATGGCAGGGGACATGGGAGTTACTGATCCATTGACTCAGACACAACTGGCAGTACAGAAACTATTAACAGCCCATACAGAATAAGCTGTGATATGGCTACGGCAGCGTTACTACGAAGGCAGAGCCTGGGCAGCCAGAATTTTAGCATATAAACTCCGTAGGCAGAGCCAACAGGTCAGTGTCCCCAAAATAAAAGACCCTGATACAGGACAATATAAATATTCTACAACCCAAATCCTAGAAGTTTTTAAAGGTTACTATCAGAAATTATATTCAAACCCAGACACTATAGACCAGCAGCAGACTGCAAGCTTCCTGGCCCAAATAAAATTACCAACTCTAAGTATAACACAAAAAGCTAAAATCACTTCCCCAGTAACAGCCCAGGAATTACAAAACACAATTAAAAATTAAAAAAATGGAAAGAGCCCCGGCCCAGATGGATATGGAGCAGAATTTTATAAGGCAACTTTATTAGAAGCCCTACAAAAAAAGCCACGATACTTCAGTCTTTCCTACATCTTGGAACCAAGCCGCTATATCGTCTATATTAAAACCCATACCAGTGTGAATCCTTTCGTCCCATATCAGTCCTTAACCAAGACTATAAAATTTATACCAGTATCATAGCCCATAGATTGGATGACATATTACCAGAAGTAATCCACCCTGACCGATCAGCATTTATCAAAACACGCCAAACTACAGATAACATTAAAAAAACCTTATACCTTATGAATCACGCCCAGATAAACCACTCCCCTTTGTTGATATTAAGTTTAGATGCACAGAAAGCATTTGATAGAGTCTCATGGAGATTTTTACAAGCTACTCTAGCCAAACTTGACTTCCCACAAAAATTCTTAGATATTATAGGAGGAATCTATCAGTCCCCCCAAGCAGTGCTTAAAATAAATGGTTCATGCTCTTCACGCTTCCAGCTCCACAGAGGTACTTGCCAGAGCTGTTCATTGTCCCCCCTATTTATTCACCCTGTATGTTGAGCCAATAGCACAACTACTAAGGCAAACCACTCAAATACGGGGTTATGAGATTGATGGGACTCAGCATAAACTAGCACACTACGCAGATGACCTGTTGTTATATATAACACAACCAGAAACCTCCCTAGGTTATTTTGATAAGCTCCTATCCAAGATAGAACACATAACAGGATACAAAATTAATCAAGATAAGTCAAAGATATTATTAATGCATTATCAACTGACCCAATCTCTAGTAGAGAAATACCATTACAAATGAAACAGCCCACATATAACATATCTAGGGATTAGGATATCCCCCATCTTATCCAATATCCAAACACTAAACTACAACCACCTATACCTAGAGGTGAACACCGACCTAAAACGCTGGACCAACCTACCTATCTCTATTCTGAATAGAGTACAATCATTACAAATGAATATACTCCCAAAATTACTCTGATGCAGAGTATTCCACTCCCACTGTCACAGAGAGAAATAACATAATGGGACAAAACCCTAAGAACTTATATCTGGGGAGGAAGTAGACCTTGTGTCTCCCTAAATAAATTACAGTTACCCAAAGATAAAGGAGGACTGGGTTTACCAGATTTCCTTAAGTTCTCAATTGCAACAATACTTACTCACCTTACAAAATGGCTACTACCCCCAAATTATGCCCTGCATTGGCTCTCTTTAGAAAAAGCGCTAACTAAGCTTTCATTAAATTATATACCAGTATTCCAACCCCCATGTCCTTGTGGATGATAAAGGGTTCCTTTTTCACTAAAGCAGTGCTCTGGAAATGGGAGAGATATCTTAGATGCCCTGAAAATCAATATATAACTAAAGGGATGGGCATCTCAGCTTGGAACGCATCTTTTCCTCCATCACTGACAGGACCTTCCGCAGATGGGGTACTCAAGGATTAATACACACCTATCAATTTTATGATGGTGTTATTTTTCAGTCCTTTACACAACTACAGTCTGAATTTTCCTTACCACAGAGGGACTTTTTTCGCTACTTACAAACAAGACGTTTTCTTGGGACAGAACTGAGCTTAGACACCTCAGATCCCTCCATGCTTTGCACATTACTTATATAAGCAAAGACTCCTACCGTACATCAACATCTCGTATCAAGGTTTTATAAAATATGGAGCGTTGATTCCCCATATAATATGGAGAACACACAATTATATTGGGAAGCAGAACTGTCTCTAAACCTAACACCAAAGGATTTGCTCCATATATGGCGACGTCAACAAAAAACTACCATTTCCTATTCCTGGAGAAAATTCTCCTGGAAAGTGGTAGCAAGGTACTTCAGCACCCCACAAATTACAGCAAACTACTCTTTATCTATTGACTCCTCATGTTGGAGGGGCTGTGGAGAAGACGTAGCCACCCACATGTATGCGTTTTGGTCCTGTCAGATCCTGATCTCCTTTTGGAGAGAAGTGGGAAAACAGATGGGAGACCTCTTTCCGAACACTGGACCCCTTACCCCAGAATTAGCTCTCCTATTACACTTCCCAAGACAAATTAGAAATTCTCATCAAATATACTTAATTAGTAAAATATTGGCAGCATCCAAAAAAGTCATAACCAGATTGTGGCTAAAGCCAGACACCCCAAACATAACAAACTGGGAGAATACAGTATATGACATATATAAAATGGAGAGCTTAATGGCTAAGCTACAAAACAAAATGCCGGCCTTGATGAACAGGTGGACCCCCTGGTTTTTATACATAAATCAATACTGCTCAGATTTAATACTCTAACTGGAAAACACCAATTAATTAGCATACAGGAACTTACTAAGGATTGCATCCAGAACAAAGACTGGGCCAACCGACCTGTATTCACAAGACCCCCTTCCCTGGAATGCACACAAGTTTATTTTATACATGTTTTAATTGTGTACAGGCTAAAGTCAAGATTCCCCATGAGGAGAGTAAAGATGTATGAACTGGAGATACTGTGACTAAGTGTCTCCCCTCTTATAAAAGTTAAAGAACTTGAATAAAAAATAAGAAAATCTGGAACTGTAAATTCTGTATGCAATATTCTTATTTGATGTCTGCTTACCTGATGCAGAAAGATTTGTGTACCAGATGGAAAGCTGTCTCTCTTGTGTCATAAAATAACACTAAAAATTACGTTTAAAAAAAAAACAAAACAGTGTAACTACTATATATATGGGTTCAAACCAAGGGATCTCAGTATCACTTGCAGTTTCATACAAAAAATCACATATATTTTCATAAACGCAAATACGCAAGGGGAAAGGAAAGACAGAAACTGCAAGTGAAGGCAGAGAGATAGTGAGAGGCAGAGAATCGTGAGACTGTAGGAGTGATCATTTTCTAGGTCTCATGATAACATTTGTTTGGCCAACCAGACAGACAAGAGGCAGAAAAGGAGAGGACAGAACAGATCCTTATGTTTAATTCTTTCTGCATAACAAATGGGACAGGGTCTTATTCAACCCTGTCACACACACCCCTCTTTAAGAGGGAATCTGTTTTGAAAACAGGTTTCCAAAACTTTCTATTAATACACTTCTAACATTAGCTTGTAATCTTTATAGTTCAGTGCATGTGCAGTATAGCAAACAGTGAAGTTTAAACTCACACTTTTTTTTTAACCTTCAGAATTCTCAATTCCTGATCCATATCTTGACAGAAAATCAGCATTGACATTCTTTTTTCCGGATTTGTGTATCATCTTGAATTTAAATGGCTGTAGTGCCAGGTACCACCTTGTGATTCTGGAATTTGTATCCTTCATTTGGTTAAGCCAACAGAGAGGATTATGATCGGTTAGAAGTACAAAGTCGGCTCCTAACAAATAAAACTTAACGGACTCCATGGTCCACTTTCCCACAAGGCATTCCTTTTCAGTGGTGGAGTATCTTTTTTCTCTGTCATGCAATTTCCTACTGATATATAGAATGGGGTGTTCCATCCCATCTATAGTTTGACTCAAGCCTGTACCTAGGCCAATCTCTGATGCATCCATCTGGGTATACCGACGGTACAGCAACGGGAATACCATGAAGACCATCACAGTGACATTTTCGGCAGTTCGCTGTGATGGTCTCCATGTATTCCGATTCTGTTGCCACCAGGGTGTTTGCCCCCCTCCCTGAACTAACTCTGCCTGGAGTTAGTAATTCTTAGTGTGGGAGGCACGGGGGGGCAGAGCAATGACGGTAGGAGGACTTCGTTTGAAAGTTTTTATGGCAGAGGGGCTGTGTCCATTCTGCCACCCTAATTAATGGGGGTCTGACTACGGACAGTCCTGTGCTCGGGGAGGACAGTCCTCCGAAGCATAAATCTAGCGGTTCCGGGGATCCCGCTCCGCTTAACCTCGAGCTCCTCTTCCTCGTTGGGGGAAGAAGAATCGGTGCCGTTCGAGGTTGCCCGTTGGTATGTCTGCACGAGGAGTGTTCGTCGGGAGGGGCGATGGGCCTGAACCGACTTTCGTGGGTTCCTCTTGGCCCCGCTCCTAACGTCTGCATTCTCGACTCCGAGCTCCATCTCTGTCCTCGTTGGAGTTCCGGTGGGCAGTTTCACCTCTGGGCCGCTCCTATGAGCAGGGGGTTTGACTTTCCAGTTTTTCCTGGCTCTGTTCCTGATTTCGGGACCTCCGGGCCTCAGAGCTGTTGTATCAGAGCCGGGTCGATTGGATCACGAATGGCGAGGTGCCCTCTTGGTGCCTTTGCCATCGTGTAGACCCCTCGTGCCTACCCCCCTCTCCCTTTTCCATGCAGGGGTCGGCACGGGCACCACCTTTTTCCTTCTCCCCTTCTCAGGATTTCCACTGGCTTTTTCCTTCGGCGCTGTGGTTTGGCGCCATGGCTCGGTGCCTTGGTCGGCGCCGTGCCTTGGTGCCTTGGTCGGTGCTGAGCCTCGGTGCCTTGGTCGGTGCCGTGCCTCGTGCCTTGGTCGGCGCCGTACCTTGGTCGGCACCATGGCTGGGTGCCTTGGTCGGCGGCTGTGCCTCGAGCCTTGATCGCGCCCGTGGCTCGGTGCGCGGGTCAGCACCGAGCCTGGGATCCTTGGTCGGTGCCGTGCCTCGGTGCTCTGGTCGGCGCCGTGCCTTAGCTGGTGCCGTGGGTCGGCGGCATCGCTCTGTGCAGTGCCGTGGATGCTCTTGTTGCTGCCGCTGGTTGTTGGCGCCATCAGTGGTGCTGCGGGTGTCTGGGTGGCGCCCTGCACCTGCAGGTGGCACCGAGCACCCGCTGGTGATGCCGTGCACCCGCGGGCATCATCATGCACCCACAGGTGGCGCCGAGCACCCGCGGGTGCCGTGAGTGGCACACGCAGGTGCCATGGGTGGCACCGGGAGCACCCGTGGGTGCCGTGGGTGGTGCCGTGAGCACCCATGGGTTCTGTGGATGCCACCGGTGCCATGGGTGCCACTGATACCATGGGTACCGGGGGGGGGGCACCCGTGGGTGCTGTGGTTGCCCATGGGTGCCACTGGTGCCCTCAGGTGCCATCGGTGCCACTGATGCCCTCGGGTGCTATTCTTGCCATGGGTGTCATGGGTGCCATGGGTGTCGGGGGTGCCCTCAGGTGCCATTGCTACATGGGTGCTGGGGGTGCCTGCGGATACTGCCGCGGCTGCCCTTGGGTATCGCCCAAGTTGGCATAGGCACTGCTTGGTGCCTTCCTGTGCCACGAGTGGTACTGGTGCCACATGGGTGCTAGTGGGTGCTGTATGGCAGAATTAGTGACACGTTTTTCCTTTTCGGACTTCTTTTCCACAGAACTTGTGGCGGGATGTTTATCGCCTCCTGTTCTGCGGATTGTTTTTTTCCACACAACTTAGTGAGTGGTGGTCTATGTGGGATCTTGTGTCATCCAGCGGTTTTCTGCTGATGGAACTCTGTTGTACTGCTTTGCCAGCGGAATCTCATTCTGCTCAGCACTTTCTCTGCTCCCTACGTAGTACCAAGCTCCTCGACATCCTTCCTGATGGCGGAGACTCTAGTGGCTCTGACCTAGACCTCTCTTGGAGGTCCTTCTAGGGTAGATGTGCATCTAGATGGGTCTTTCCCTGTCCTTTTGGTCAGTAATACAACGGACGACTCATTTTATATACTGAAGGGCACGTTCTGTCTATCATCAGAGTCCATGATGGAAAATCTTTTCAGTAGTTCCTCAGTAATGGGGTCCACCGTAGTATTTCACACTGCGTCCGTGGACCATACACTTCTGTGTCTAGACTTTTTCAATCGTCAAGACAGTTGCACTCTGTGGAACTTTCTAATTTAATGGTCGGAAGCCGCTCTGACTCTTCCGCTCCTTTGATAGGGGTATATAGCCCCCTTGTGATATTGCCTCTTCGGTGGCTTCTCGGCACAGGTGGTTAACATCTCTAGCTGTGATTGTTAGTCTGGTCATGATTTCAGTATGGACGCTCAGGCTCCTTCTGCACTCAGATGGAGAACATCTTCATCATTTTGTATCAAGACAATCCTTCAAAATAGCAGCCTGAAAGCCTTGATAGGCTCGGACTAAAAAATAAATAAATAAATAAATATAATTTTTATCACAGCACAGGGCCTAGCCAAAATTACCAGATACCCCCCTTTTTGGATCTGGTCAGGTTCCACCTCAGCCTCTGAGGCGTTCGTCTCCAGAGTACGGTAAAGAGTACCTGATTTCTTCTTCCCCTAGGGGGAGTCCGATCCGGTGGCGGTATGGGTCATCTCTTTCTCTAAGAGAGATTTCTCTCATTCAGAGACATTTCCTAGACCTAGGCAACTGCCCAGTCTGTTAATACCCCTTTCTTTTTATCAGGCTTTCTTCTCTTGAGCAGAGCCTTGCAGCAGCAGAAGAGACTCTCCACTGAGTCAGAACTCAGGTTCCTACTTCCTTGCTTGCTTAATTTAACAGACGAGTTTCTCCTTCTTGACGGAAGGTCAAGTAGGTCCTTTTTCTGAGGTAGCTTCTCAAATATTCACACCTTCGGTTCCTGTGCACTGGTCCATGCCAGTCGCTCACGAAGCTATCCTCAAGTGTGGGATGGAGTTGTGATGTTTGTTTTTCAGCAAACAAACTAGAATCCTTTCCTACTCCCTTCACGGAAGCCAGAGTAGGTAGTGCCTCACCGCACTGAGTCACTGCCTCTTTCAGTCTCTTCAACAAATGGGTTAGCTCTAACTTGGTCCTGCTGTGTCCCTCTTCGATGCACATCTGCCTCTATTTGCCTTAGAAATCCAGCCCCAGTTTTTTTCTGTCGGAATGTTTTTTTCCGCAGTGGACACGTCCTCCTGTACACTTTTTCCTTTCTTCCCTGAGATCAGAGACTGCTACTACAGTAGTACACACAGGGGCAGGATGATTCCTTTTGGAATATGCAGTGGGTAGGATCTGGTTCTACTAGACTACCACAAGAGGCTTCTAAGTTGTGCTTGGCCTTCCATCAGGAAGATTCCTGTGACTAAGTGGAGACCCTTCTCCTTGATGGGCTAACCCCACCTGGACCCCCTTGCTCACCAAGTAAGGGGTTCAAGTGCTCCTGGACCTGTTGTTACAGGTCAGCCATACTTGATAGTGGGGGTTTCCATCTGCACTTTCCGGTCTACCCTGAACCAGTAGACTTTACCTCCGACTCTTTCAGTTCCTAAGGTCCCTTTACGTTACATTAGTACATGTCTTTGACACTATTAATTTTGGTCCTAGACCAAATGGTGAGGCCAGGTTCTTGCCGCTCTCCTAGAGTGGTTGCGGCTTCCTGGCAGACTTTCATTTTGTGCCCATTGCAGTCATCTGCAAAGTGGTGAGTTACAACTCGAACGCTTATCTTGTAGGCATTATGTTCTAGATGCTCTTACAAGACAGCTCTTTTTATTAGCAGGGCAGTCCTTTGCTGTCCTTTCTGAGTGAACCCTATCTCCTACCACCCTACTCAGGGTTGTTGGTTTTAGCTCGGTACTCTCTCACTATTGTGAATGACTGATGGAGACTTAGTCCAGGAAGATATGGAAATTACATACTTACCGTAATTATTGATCTGCTTGGACAGTCTCCCGTCACTCATTCACACGCCTACCCACCATCCCCTGGGTTCACTCATTTTCTTTCCTGGTCTTCACGGTCCTATGGTCCAGACTGTGAGGACATTATTCTTTGACCTTTCTTGCAAAGGCCATCTGGGCCCTCTCAGGCCCAGAAACTCAGGATGAGTTATTCTCATTAGTTACGCTGCACCTCCTCGGTTGAAAAGGTACTGAGGCGGTTGGAAGGTCAACACCGAGATAGCCTACACAGGCACGAGCTAGTCTCGCAGTGCCATGCATGCATGGTCCTCTTTCGGCGCCGACCCTTCAGAAAATTTGACTCCCACTTGGTTCTAGCGCCTCCGGCGCTATCCAACTAGTGTGAATGAGTGATGGAGACTGTCCAAGAAGATCAATAATTACGGTAAGTACGTAATTTCCATTTCCCCCAGCGATGACACAACACCAGTTGGCAGTGTTGTGCTGTCACTGTGCCGACGGTCGATACATTTCTTGTCACCGCGGCATAGTGGAACCATCTGTCTGTAACAAAAATTGTTTCTCAAAGTCTGGGCTTTGTAAAACAGGAGCTGAACATAATGCAGCCTTGATGGCCCGAAAAGCTTCACCACACTCTGGGGACCATTTCACATTATTCGGGATCTGTTTCTTCGTGAGTTCAGTGAGGGGAGTAGCTAACTGGGCAAAGTTGGGAACAAATCTCCGATAGTAACCCGCCAGCCCTAAAAATGACATGACATGTTTCTTTGTTTTAGGGATAGGACTGTTAGCTACAGTTTCTATCTTAGAAATCTCTGGCTTTACGTCTCCATTTCCTAAAACATATCCCAGATATCTGGTTTCCTGCATGCCCAATGCACATTTGGTAGGATTAATGGTGAGACCAGCATTTTTGATAGCTTGGATAGCTGCTCATAGGTGTTCCAGGTGGCGTTTCCAGTCTGGACTGCACACCACAACATCATCCAAGTATGCAGCACAACAGTCAGTGTGAGGGGATAAAATTACATCCATGTACAGCTGAAATGTAGAGGTGCACCATGTAAACTAAATGGCGTGGTGATGAACTGATGGAATCCAACAGGGGTGGCAAATGAAGTTTTGTCTCTGGATTCTTTAGCTAGGGGAATCTGCCAGTAACCCTTGGTGAGATCAAGGGTACTGATGTACTTGGCACTTCCTAATCTGTCCACCAAATCATCTATCCAGGGCATAGGATAACTGTCAAGTTGGACACTTGATTAAGTTTCCTAAAATCAAGGCATATTCTTACACCCCCCTCTTTTTCATTTACAGTAACCATTGGTGATGACCAAGCACTTCTCAGCTCTTGTATGATACCCAGTTCTTTCATTTTTTATATTTCCTTAACCACATCTGCTCTTAGCTGCTCTGGTAATCTGTATGTCTTTTGTCTGATAGGGCAAGCATTCCCTGTCACTATTACATGCTCGACCCCTTTTGCTCGGCCTAGCACTGTGGTAAAAGTACTGTTAAATGTCTTTAGTAAGTTACAGATTTCTGCAGTTTGTTCGGAGGTTAAGGAAACATTCACCTTTACAACATCAGCAGTTATAGTTTGTTCCAGTCTGTCATATGCTCTATCAATATCTTCTGTATCAGTTTCTGGTAAAACTAGCAAAGCAGCCTTTGGTGTTTTTTCAACCCATTTCTTCAAGAGGTTTGTGTAGTATATCTTGGTAGGATTTTTCCTATCAGGGGTCTCAGTTTCACAGTTCTGTACTTGGTTCATTAGACAGGCAGAAGGCCATGGGCCCATAGTGTCTGTCTCCCATTTTAGCGGTACACTTTTTCCCAGTTTTGGTTTAGGAGATGTCTATCTAGCTTTGTTTTAAAAGCCATGAAGGTACTAGCATCTGTTACCTCTTTAGGCAGTCCATTCCACAGAGGTATGACTATGATCCTCTGCGTAAAGAAGCAACATCTCAAGTTCCTTTTTGGGAATGTAAGTTTAAGTTGCTGGCTGTGGCTTCTTAAACAGTTGTTCCTATTAGCAAGTGTTATTCCCAAACTATCCATAAGGAATTTGTCCCAGATTAATTTGTACATTAGGAGATCTCCCAATACGCCTTAGTTCTAGGTAGTAAAGGTTCAATTGTTGTAATCTTGACTCATAGCTTTCCTCATTGATACCCTCTGTCATCTTCGTTAACCTCCTCTGCACTCTCTCCAGACCACCCACATCCCTCTTCGGTTAAGGACTCCACAAAGGGGTGCAGTAGTCGAGGTGTGGCTTGACCAGTGATCTGTACAGTGGGATCAAACATAACCTATTTCTGGATATGAAGGCCTTTTTTATACAACCTAGGACCCTGACTTTATTTTATTTTTTTATTTTATTACAATCTAGGATAAACCACTTGAGCTCAGAGCTCTTTACATAGATTCCACGTCAAAAGCAAAACACAAAACAGGCAGGTGAAAAATTGCACAATGACAGCAATAACATGGTAAGTAAATAGAAGATTTTAAGATGCAACACAATACAATCTGGAGATAGAAAAGTGGAGGTTACAATATACAAACAAGTTACGATGCCCAAATGGTGAAAACCGAACAGTTGTTAGTTGCGGTAGGGCATAGGAAACTATGCTAAGTGCAAGGAGGAGCCCCAAGTGCCAGTGCAAAGAGATGCTGTGCTGAGTGGGCTATAAGAGGGAGAGGTATGGGGTGGATGGGTATGGAGGAATGGGGTGATGGGGAGGGAGGAGAGGGATGGGAGGGAGGACTAGTCAAGAGAGAGGTGGGGAATAGGGGTTGGGGGAAGCAGTTGGAAGTATGGTAAAGGACCTAAGAAGATGGAGCTATCGTAGACAGTCACAACATGCTTCATATAGCTTAAGCTCCTTAAGACATACTTTGAAAGTACCCAATGTAGGCAGGCTCTCTATTTTATCCTGAAGGGAGTTAAACCAAAGTGGTGCATAGTGAGCAAAGGACCTTTGTCCTTGAGAAGTGCGACATCTTGGAGTTATGAAGAACTGGTGCTCAGAGTTGCGAGTGTGCCGAGTGTTGATGCTGGGCACCAGAAGTTGACAGACCCCAGGCAGAGAAGTACCAAGGCTGATCTTTTTAGCCATCAGGCAGGTTTGGTATTTTAGCCGGCCATTGAGTGGGAGCCAATGTGTGTTGGTGTACAGATCACAGGTGTGTGTAAGCCTGTGTGCACCTAAGGTTAGCCGGCAGGCTTTATTTAAGGCAGTTTTTAAGCGCTGGAGTGCGGTATCAGTAGCGGAGCCATATATGGGCAGGCCGTAGTCCACAAGGGAGCCCACAGAGCTGTGAACAGCTATTTTAAGGGCTTCAAGGGTAAGACTGTGCTTCTGGCGGTAAAGCAGCCCTATACATTTGTTGATTGCTTTGGCTGTGTTGTCACTATGGAGGGTACAGGACAGTGAGTTGTCTAAGGTAATACCCAGGTACTTAAAGTGCTGTACAAGTTCAAGAGAGGCCCCATCAACATTATGTATTGATATTGGGTGGTGACGATGCTTATTTAAGGGGCTGGAGAACAGCATGGTTTTTGTCTTTTTGTAATTCATAATCAATTTATGATCCTTGAACCATTTCTCAAGACAGTTGAAATCACTTTGAAGTTTGTGTTCCAGAACAGCAGGATCAGAGCCATAGGTAAAAACAACTGCATCGTCAGCATAGAGGAGGATATGGCACTGACTGGCTTGAGGGAGGTTGTTCAGGAATAAACTGAATAGGAGGGAGCTCAGAATAGAACCCTGAGGAACACCTGAGCTGACAGGTTTGCTGTCCGAGAGAGCAGAGCCTATCCTGACTTGCTGGGATCGATGGCCCAGGTAACCACAGAACCACAAGACTGCCTCGGGTGCGAGGCCTATAGCAGCAAGTTGCTCGGTAAGGAGGGCATGATTAACTGTACTGAATGCCTTTGTTAGGCCGATAAAGATAACCCTAGCAAGTTGTCCACGATCAAACGATTTGTGGATAGAGCCCGTGAGTTCCAGAAGAGCTGTGGTGGTGCTATGCCCAGCTCTAAATCCATGCTGCTCTGGACAGAGGAGTTTGTACTTGTCATGGTATTCGACAAGTTGGTCCGCAACTATTCGTTCTAGTGCCTTTGAGAGTGGTGGTAGCAAAGAGATAGGTCTATAGTTCTCTGTCGAGGCCTGATTCCCACTCTTGTGAACAGGGGTGACTACTGCAGCTTTCCATTTTTGAAGGAATACTGTGAGTTGGAAGGATAGATTGAGGATGTGGGTGAGAGGAGACAGGATTTCTTCAAGTGTGAGTAAGATTAGTTTCAGGTCAAGGGTGTCTCCACTGTATCTTCCCTTACCAAGAACCTTCTTAAGATATTTCCTGGCCTCACCAATTGAAATAGTCTTGAACCAAAAAAGGGGATGCACAGGGGTCTGTTGACATGCAACAGGGGTGCTAGAGAGGAAGCACTCAGAGGGGAGGACATGGCTGAGGTCCGTGAAAGCAAGGCTGAAGGTGTCAGCTATGGCTTTCAGGTCAAGGATAGGTGAACCATCAGCACTGATCATGGCAGGGGTGGTTTTTGGTTCCCTGCCAGTGACCTCTTGAAGGTTAGCCCAGAATATTTGACCATCGTTCCAGTTCTTGGCCAGGGCTTCCTTGTAGTATAGATTTTTGGCTGTTCGGATGCTTTTGGTGCAGTAATTCCTTGCTTGCTTGTATATCAAGGTGTCAGACTGCTTTCCTGAGGTTCTAGATAGGTGCCAGAGATGGTCCCTCTGCTTCATAATTTTAAGGATATCAGGGCTCATTCAGGGATTGAGATGACCCTTAATTTTACGCTTTTTAAAGGGGGTATAGGTGTTGCAGATAGTATTGAAAGGAAGATGAATTGGTCCAGTGCTATATCCACGTCAGATGCTCCAAACACCATTGACGAGTTAGCGTTAAGGATATCAGCTTTCAGGCGGTCGGCGTGACCAGGCAAGAGGACTCTGTTTGTAACTGTTCTGGGGGGGTTAGTATAATTATTGGACCAAGTGAACATAACTGGGACGTGGTCTCTGATGTCATCCGGGAGGACAGAGGCATGGGAGGTGTGCTCAGGTCGGTTAGTGAGTACCCAGTCAAGCAGGGTGCTTGTGCCTGTTTGGTAATTTGTCTGAATGGGGGCTTCAATAAGTTGTGTGAAATGGACAGCCTGGATAGTGTCTTTGAAGTGGTTAGCTTCAGGGGCAAGCCAGTTAATATTGAAGTCCCCCAGTAGTATAACCACGGAGCTTAAACTTAGGCTACCTAGGCAATTGATGACAGCTTGGAGACCTTGAGAAGAGTCCTTTGGGGGGATATAAACAGATAGTAGTGTTAGAGACTTGTTATGGGCCCCGAGTAGGACCTTAACGGCAAGGGCCTGAGCAGGGGACCCAAGGCTAGGCAGTTTTTGTACTATGTCCTGAAGGCTGTCCCTGAGGTAGAGTGCACAGCCACCACCTTGCCTTCTTGATGACCTCATTACAGTGTGAACTAATTGTTAGGTCGTTCGTAATAAGAATCCCCAGATCTTTCTCACTTTCTGTTCTTAACTGGGTACCATTTAGTGTGTAGTCGCTTAACCTATTTGTGCCAAGGTGCTTTACAGTGCACTTGTCAATACTGAAGAGCATGCCATTATATAGCGCCCATTTCTCTAACTTTAGTAAGTCCTGTTGTAATGCTTGTATGCTATGTATGTCTCCCACTTCAGCCCCCAGTTTGGTGTCATCTGCAAACTTAATACAGACATTACTGACTCCTGTATGCAAATCTGCAATGGATAGTGAAAACAACGCTGGTCCCAATACCAATCCCTGGGGAACCCCACTCGTCACACGACCACTATATGATATGTAGCACTTCTGTATGTACATGGGTCTGTCTGCTTCCTGAATCTACAAGTCCCTTTACAGTCTTATCTCCCACCTTGACATCTGTTAAATACTTGCCCCAACTTGATAAGGCCAAATCTGCTTCAGTGTTACCTCCTTGTTTTTATGGCAGTTTCTTGTGATATGGCCTGGCTTGTTACAGTTATAGCAAATAAAGTCTTTGGGTGCAGATTTGTTACCCCCACCAGAGTTTTTATCTGATCTGGAGTTAAATTGGGAAAAAAAGAGGGTCTAACTGTGCTTGGCTGTTACCTCGCTGCTGCGTGGTCTGTCTGGCCATAGTAATCACGAAGAGGCCCAAAACCAGCAGAAGGTGTATTATGACCATGGGGTAAAAGATAAAGGTTTTGAGCCAGATGAAAAGGTCTTGCTACTGTTACCCGCTACAGAAAATAAACTATTAATGAAGTGGCAAGGGCATTATAAGGTTCTTAGACGTACTGGCACAGTTAATTATGAGACTGAGATGCCTGACAGGAAAAATCCTACTAAGATATACCATGCTAACCTCCTCAAGAAATGGGTTGAAAAAACACCAAAAGCTGTTTTGCTAGTTTTACCAGAAACTGATAAAGATATTGCTGTAGTTTATGATAGACTGGAACAAACTGTTACTGCTGATGCTTAAAGGTGAATGTTTCCTTAATCTCCGAACAAACTGCAGAAATTTGTGATTTGCTAGACATTTAACAGTACTTTTACCACAGTACCAGGCCGAGCAAAAGGGGTCAAGCACGTAATAGTGACAAGGAACGCTCACTCTATTAGACAAAAGATATACAGATTACCAGAGCGGTTAAGAGCAGATGTGGTTAAGGGAATACAAAAAATGAAAGAACTGGGTATCATAGAAGAGTCAAGAAGTGCTTGACCATCACCAAGGGTGACTGTAAACAAAAAAGAAGGGGGTGTAAGAATCTGTCTTGATTTTAGGAAACTTAATCAAGTGTCAGAATTTGACATTTATCCTATGTCCAGGATAGATGATTTGGTGGACAGACTGGGGAGTGCCAAGTATATCAGTACCCTCAATCTCACCAAGGGTTACTAGCAAATTCCCCTAGCTAAAGAATCCAGAGACAAAACTGCATTTGCCACTCCTATAGGATTCTATTAGGTCACCACCATGCCATTTGGTTTACATGGCGCACCCACTACATTCCAGCAGTGCATGGATGTAATTTTATCCCCTCACACTGGTTATTGTGCTGCATACCTGGATGATGTCATGGTGTACAGTCCAGACTGGAAAAGCCACCTGGAACACCTATGAGCAGCTATCCAATCAACCAAAAAGGCAGGTCTGACAATTAATCCTACCAAGCGTGCCTTGGGCATGCAGGAAACCAGATATCTAGGCTATGTTTTGGGAAATGGAGAAGTCAAGCCAGAGGTTTCCAAGATAGAAGCTGTAGCTAACAGCCCTGTCCCCAAAACCAAGAAACATGTCAGGTCATTTTTAGGGCTGGCGGGTTATTATGAGATAAGTTCCCAGCTTTGTTGAGTTAGTTACTCCCCTCACTGAACTTACAAAGAAACGGTTCCTGAATAATGTGAAATGGACCACAGAGTATGACAAGGCTTTTCGGGCCATTAAGGCTGCATTATGTTTAGCCCCTGTTTTAAGAAGCCCAGACTTTGAGAAACCATTTTTGTTACAGACAACCCCCAAATATTTGATATTGTTAACATTTTCATAAACAGTGCCATCCAATGACCTAATATGCAGACTGTCACCAATTTCTTTCAGTTTAGCTGAAGTACCAAATAACATAGTTTTGGTTTTTTGTTTGTTCAACACCAAGTTATTATGTATCAACCATTCTTGCATGGGATTGAGTCCCTTTGTCAGTATTGTGTTAAGCCCAGACAATGATGCCCACTGACAATAAACAACAGCATCATCTGCATACATAATAAGGTGTGCATTATTAATAGCTGTTGTAACCGAATCAAAAAATATGGAAAATAAAATTGGTCCCAGTATGGAGCCCTGTGGGACTCCACACTTGACTGGTGCTTTCTCAGATACACAACCTCCAAATTTTACCATCTGAAACCTTTCTGAAAGATAATTGGTTACCCATCCCAATACTGGAGCCCCCACCCCAAAAGACTCTAATTTCTCTATTAGAAGGGAATGATCTACTAAGTTGAATGCCTTGGTCAGTCCACGAATGCAGCCCCAGTCAGGCAACCACTCTCCATGCCCTCGTGGACGCGCTTATGAACTCAACCTTTCTAAATCCATGTTGACATTGTGATAACAAGCCTTATGTCTCCACATTCTCAGTTAACTGATTAAATACAATTTTTTCTTGTATTTTGGACAGAGCTGATAAAATTGAGATTGGTCTGTAATTGGTAAATTCACAAGTTGGACCTGGTTTGTGAATAGGTATCACAAATGAATGCTTCCATAGATCAGGAACTTCCCCCAAACAAAAAGACAGATTAAAAATCAAATTAACTGGGTATGCTATTTCTGCTGAGGCCAGCTTCAGTAATTTTGGAGGTAATCCATCAGATCCACAGGATTTGTCAGTTTTGAATTGTTTCAGAAGGTTATACACCTCTTGGTAAGTTACTGCCTTGATGTAAAATTTAGGTCTACCCATACATTCTTTCAAATTGGTCTCAGTCAGATTTATTCCTGGATCAGCCTTGTAATCATCCAAATGACTAAACATTCTATTAAACTCGTTAGCAATCAACAATAAATCACTTAACTTTTCGTCACCCTTGTTCATTGTAGCCTCTGAACTGGTCCTGGGATCAATCATACTGTTGATTGTTTTCCAGAATTTAGCACTGTTACTCAATCCCTCAGTCTGCTGTTCCCTTAGATACTGGGCCTTAGCCTTTTTAGCCTCAACCTTACATTTTTTTCTCAAACATCTGTAATTCTGAAGATCCACAGGTGTTTGACTTTTCCTATATAACTTCCACACCTTGTCCCTGCCATTCATTAATTTAAACAGACACAATGTTAACCATTTAGACTCAGTACCTCTGACTCGTCTTTTAATGAGAGGGGCATAAGAATCCAATACCTTTGTGAACTCTGATATAAAATAATCCAGTGCACAATTTATATCTGGAATTATTTCAATATAAGACCAGTCAATATTTTGTAAACTATTTCTGAAATTACAAGCATCAAACCCAGAGAAATTTCTAAATTCTGAGACCTTAGGTTTAGATGTTGTTCTACAGTATATGAGTGTTTCCAGAGACAAAATATTGGATGGTGATCACTAAGTGAGTCTGAAATCAGCTCACATTTTAAAATATGGTTTACTTTGTGAGAAGCCAGTCGAGTACAGTATGCCTCTTTGTTTTTAAATTCAATCTTATGGGCATATTATCAAGCTGCTGTAAGCCAGTATGTGACAAAACATCAACCAGCCTGGGAATTTCGTTACCAGACCAGTTCGAGTTGAAGTCCCCCAGCACAATGGTTTCACCAACAGTGTTGAGGGACAGTAACTCCAAAAACTCCTGTAGGCCTTCTGTACTCACTTTAGGGGTTATATGAACACAGCAGACAGTTATTTTTTTAACCTGGCCAATCGCAATATGAATTGTCAGGGTTTCACAGTATTTTGGGGGTTAAACATGATACATATCTCATTAACAGTATAGCAATCCTTTATATAAAACATGACACCCCTGTCCTACCATTCACCCTATCTTTCCTGTAAATATTAAACCCTGGAATATTTATTTCATTATTAGTTATTGAAGCTTGCAGCCACATTTCACTAGTTGCCAAAACATCTGGTTGATAATTTGCAAGCCATGCTTCAACTTCATGGAATTTAGAAACTAGACAGCAAGCATTAAAAGGAATTATTCTCATACCTTTAGAAGCATTGATAAAAGTTATCCAAGTCAGCCAGATCATCATCTGCAGGACCGGGGTTACTTTTAATATCCCTAGTCCTCAGTAACAAATTTATCATATTAACTTCCACAGAAAAAACCTGACACCCCTAGTGACCCATAAGGCAGTCTCATTGCATACCCAGTATTATAGCCCAGATGCTTGTAGCATACACCCAATAAATGACTCTGTAAAAGAAAACATTTTATTGGCATTTGCATGCCACATACATTGCTTGAGTCTGGCATATGTGCAAACTGATTTAAATTACATTTGACAAGAGCAATATCTGTCCCCAACAAGCACAGCACATATATTATTCCCATGGAAATCCCCATAATAGCCATATTTAAATGCCCGCAGGTGGATAAACCTTACTGTTACAGTCCTATATTTTACAGAGTCCAGTGCCTCGGTATGACTCTGGTAAGACTCAAGCACTCACACTTTCCCTGTGCACTTCACCGCTGCCGCTCCCACCTCAGGTGAAATTTTAAATGCAGGCTGTCCAAGTAATTCAGTGTTGCCACCACTGCGATTGGCTCCTGAGTTAATTAAGAAAGTGGGAACAGGTGTGTAATATAGTCAGTGCAGCAAGCAAAGCACGATTACAGCCCCTTTGTTTAAAGTGCACGACAGAAATTTAAACTGTTGCTGTAGCAACCAGCAGATTCACACAGTTCAAAATGTCCATTCCTAAAATGCAGTACAAAGCAGTAATACATGGTCACCACACATTCAGACTATAGAGGGACTAGCAGGGCAACGTTGTAAACAGGCAAAAACTATAGGCTTGTGAGCTGAATACACTTACTGGGCGATGTTACCATGGAGCCTGCTACCCTCCAGTAAGACTCCAGTGCTCACACTTTCCCTCTGCACTTCATCACTTCCACTAGACCGCTGCATCAGAGGTAGGCCTAGGTGCAAACCTGAGTCAGGCTATAGATGGGAAAGAACATCCTATTCTATACATAAGTAGGAAATTGCACGGCAGAGAGAAAAGGTACTACACCATTGAAAAGAAATGTCTTGTGGCAAAGTGGGCCGTGGAGTACCTTACATTTTACTTACTAGACGCTGACTTTGTACTTGTAACAAATCATAATCCTCTCTGTTGGCTTAACCAAATGAAGGATAAAAATTCTAGAATCACACAGTGGTACCTGGCACTACAGCTATTTATTTTTTTTATTTTATTTTATTGAAATCTAGGATTACAAATACCTTTGAGCAAGAACTGCTCATTTACAAAGGTTCTACGTCGAAGGAATGGGGGGTATACGTACATACAAAGGTCAACATAATAATACATAGTTACACAATAACAAGAAGTAAGAGACTGAGGCTTAGGAGATTCCAGTAATTCAAAATGTGCCAAATGTTAGGTAGCATGACATAACCACCAAGGGCAATCTTGGAAATAAGCACTGCAGGTGAGAGGGAAGGGGGTAAGCAGGCAGGAAGGCCATTGTCGGAGGGTAGAGGGTGAGGGTAAGAGCTCTAAAGGGGAGGGAGAGGAGGGATAGAAGTCAGAAAATGCCCCGGGGGAGGAAAGGGAGAGGGGGCAAGGGGGTAGGCAGGTAGAAGGAGGCAAGGTGGGGAGAGATAGCTTTCAAAACTGAAGTGGAGGGCAGTTAGATTTAAAGTGCTGCACAAATCTGGGAAAGAGAATCTCAGTGCTGATTTTTTGTAAAGGTTTGGATCAGAAATTGAGAATACTGAAGCTTGAAAAAATGTGTGAGTTTAAACTTCTCTGTTTGCTATGCTGCATATACACTGAACTGTAAAAGTTACAAGCTAATGTTAGAAGATAATTAGAAAGTTTTGGAAACCTTTTTTTTTATAAAACAGTTTCCCTCTTGGGGGGGGGTATGTGACAAGGTTGAATAAGGTCCTGTCCCATTTGTTATGCAGAAAGAGTTAAATGCAAGGATCTGTTCTTTCCTATCCTTTTCTGCCTCTTCTCTGTCTGGTTGCGCAACCAACCTTTTCTGTGAGACTTAGGAACTGATCACTCTGACGATCTCGCAATTCTCCGCCCCTCGCAAGCTGACTGCTTTCACTTGCTGTTTCTGTCTGTCTTCCTCCCCCTTGCATGTCTGTGGGTATAAAAATATATGTGAATCTTTATGTGGAAATGTCACTGATACGGGGATACCTTTGTTTAAAACTGTATATAGTTATACTGTTGTAATGATTGGAAAAAACTGTTTGGAACTCAAGGGGTTAATCTGAGAAGCTGGTTTGCAAACACCCTGAGATGCTGGTTTGAAAAATATTTTCAGAGCTGTCAACAAGAGGTCAGTTCTGGGTCACAATGTTCTTTTTGCTGCACCTGCTGAAACTGACAAGAACACTGTGTGAGAAACAGAATGTTCTCTTAACAAGATCCCTGCAAAGACTTGTTATAAAAAGAACTGCAGTATTTTGCAAGAGGGAGAGACAGAGACTGAGAGACTGAGATTGGAAATTGAGAAGAAAAACTCAGAAGAAGGACTCTGTCTTCTATGTTTGCACTGCCTTTGTAAATAATTATTCTGAACAATCTTTATTTTTTATGCTGCTGATATTGAGAAAAACAAAACACTATTTGTGAATTTTGAAACTGGCCCTGGTTTTCCTGTGCTTCCTGACCTGTACCTCGACGACAGTTGAAACCTGGACTATGTCCTTTCTTACGTGACCTTTTGCTTACAATCCATCTCCGACCCCAGCTCTGCAGCTTGGGGTTACTAATATATCTATTCTGCTGTGCTCCACTGAGTATGCTCGCACCACAGCCACATATTTACATGCCCATTCTGCCACAGGTTCTACCTCCCTGGAAGTCTTGTCTATACTGGACAAGTGCTGACCCTCATGATAATGTGTGAGGCATATGCTCAGCTGGAGCAGTCCAGTCTTCTAATGGATTCTGGCAGGAGCGGTAAGGGATGCCATTGGTGCTACACTGCTAGCCCCTTTCACTCTTAGCAAAGAGACACCACCAGATTACATCTAGCCACTGCTAAGCATTGGCCAGTTAGAGTTTAAATGTTGCACCTGTAAACAAGGTTTCAGCTTAGTGTGCTACTCCTGGTTAAACAATTGGAAAAAGAAAAAAGTTAAAATGGTCTCATTTTAAGGTTGGGGAGGCATTCCCAGGACCCCAAAATGCATGTAAAATTGTTGTGGTCGAACCAGAACTTTTCTCTGGGAGGTTACCTGGCTGACAATGGGGGTCCCGCCTGTTGCCCAAAACCCAATCCCCCCCCCATCCACGTGCCCCTCACCTAGTTCTAGTGTCCATGATATCCTCCAATTTTAACTGTATCTACTGTATGCAGATTCTCACATTTAGTCCCAATAATGGCTATTCATTTTCTCCTAAGACAGTTAAGAAGTCTCTGCAATTCTTCTGCATGTTCATGTGTGCTAGTCTTGCACAGTATACAAAGGCAAGGTCGCCATATGGCTCTCCCCACATGAGCAACTAGGTCAAAATGAGGCCAAGTCAAATAGTCCAAAATATTTGGTGGTCAAAACTGATGGAACAGCCCTCTCAATCTTCACTCTGCGGCTCTTGTCCTTTGTCTGCATGGCTTCCCAGCTCTTCTTCCTGGCAGGTGAGGGGAGGTACACAATTCTAACAGTGTCTTTCACCTGCTTGCTGCCAGAGCTGTTCATTTTGTAGATGTTCTGCAAGGGTAACTGGTGAGTCAATCAGTTCAGTGGGTATCCCCAGTTTGTGGATTAATGGTTTGGCCTCTGCAAGAATTCCGAAAAACATGTGAGCCCTCCATGGGGAAAATTTTTAATTGTGCAGGTGCAGTCAGTTGCATTTTTATGTCTTTTTTTTTCAGCAGTTCTTTCTTGATAGCCAGCGAGCGCTAGCATTTTAATAGTCAGTGGGGTGAAATCATGGTCAAAAATAGCTTTGTGTCCCCAAAGATGATTTTACTCCAGGCTATCAACAACATTTTTGTCTTGGTCTGGTAGTCAATAAACTTAAGCTCCACCAAACAAGGTTGTGCCTCGGAGTCATTTGATTTAGATGCCAAGATCGATGAGCCCACTCCATGTGCAGCAACTCCTCTGCAGGTAAGTTAACAGTTCTTTAAGGAAGGATTCATCTTCGGTGTATTTGCTGGCATCTTCGTGTGTTTGTATGCTGGCATTGGGGAGTCTGCAATATGAGCAGACTCAATACATCAGAAGGCCTTATTCTGCTGGCATCTTTCTATGTTCGTGTGTTCTGTTCCTTCCAACAGCCCATTGATCCTTATGTTTTTACTCAGAAGTGGCGCTCCAGGTCATCCACTTTTTCTGTGAGCTTCCACTCTCAGCGATGCAGATGTCTTAGTGCTGCATTGTGGTGGTCTAGGGCAGCAGAGGCTTCCTTCAGGCCCCACTCAAGATCTTTCATCCACATTTGCACCTCATGCAGCCCCTTCTTTTCAGTAATCTGTACCTCCAGCTGTTCCACTGTAGAGCCAATTTTCCGTGTCTCATAGAAGAGGCCTTTTGAGGTGATTGTGAAGCTGTAGTAATCCTCCTCATCACTTAGTCCATTATATGACTCTGGTGGCCTAAAGGAGAAGCAGCTGTGGCCTGGCATGTCTCTCCAGTCGGGTCTCTTAGGTAGCATTTTAGACTGTTTTGCAACTCGTCCTTGCTAGCCATGTTGCCAGTACTGATGTTCTGCCAAACAGTTTGCTGACTAGCTGTTTCATGGAGGATTGCGTTAGATTCTTAGCAGAAGGGGAGAGAGCTCCACGGATTCACATCTGCATCAGATACTGATGTCACTGGAAGTCCCCCGGAACGCCTCTTTAATTTAAAGACGGTCATAGTAGAGCCTGTCCCATGAAACTGAGGAGCTTTGCTTTTGGTGCAAGATCTCCATTTCTCATTGTCAGCAAGGTTGCTAGATTCTTTGTTATCATAGGTCTCTTCTGGGCTGAGACCTTATTTCATGTGGCAGCAGTTTTTGGTGTGTAGGTCATAACATTCAGCTTCCGTATTCTGCATGTTTATTAAAGAGACACCGACACCATGAGAAAAACTTTGAAACACATACTATTCTGACATAAAGCAGCTTATATTTCTCATTAACTCTATTTCTTATCCCAGATTATTTGTTACTGAGGTCATATGCTTTAAAACAGAGTAGCTGTTCCTTGAAGGTTCATCAGTTCTTATTATTTCTTCCCAACCTGATGTCATAATACTCTGCTTGTGATACAACAATTATTGCCATGGCAACAGACTGATGTCACTAATGAAAATTATGTATTCACCATACTTGCTGATCTTCCACAGTATCTTCACCAATCATTCCCACATATGGGTCTAAGCTGGAGGTGCTAGGACCCCGTGGGAGTAAAGTCTTTTGCAGCTAGGAGGGGACCGATGTTGAGTGGCGATGCTGCCCACCCGACTGACATTGCAAATGTGAGCTAGCCAGTAACCAATGCCAACACCCTTCTCTTCCTCAGTTCTGTTTGCCAGTAAAGAAAACAAGTGGGAAGAAAAAGAAAGGTCTATAGACTTGAAGCCCAAAGAGATAGGAAAAGGATACAGGATATGAAAATAATAACAAAATAAATCCCAACTAGAAACATAAAAAAAGACAGCAGGAGGAGACCAAGGGTCCGTCTAGTTCTCTCATTTGTTCCTTGGACCTTCTCAGATCCCAGGACCTAACCCCCCTTCTGCCTAATGTCTGCTACTGCTCCTGCTGCTTTCGATTGTGCTTTAGCCTTGTCCCACCCCACCTTGAATGATGTCATGGCCTTTGCTTCCACTACCTCAACTGACAGTTTATTCCGTGGCTTCATGACTCTTTCTGTAAAATAGTGTTTCTTAAGCTCCCTCTTGAAGCTCTCCTCCCCGCAACTTCCACTCGTGTCCTCTAGTGTTAGAGTCAGAGACTCTGTTGAACAGGTCCGAGGATGGCACCTTATTTATTCCTCTCAGGACCTTGTATGTTTCAATCATGTCTCCCCTCTCCCTCCTTGTCTCCAGTGAGAACATGTTTAATGCTTCCAGACACTCCTCGTACGAGTGTCCTTGAAGGCCCTGGATCATTTTGGTCGCTCTTCTCTGAACAGCCTACAACCTGTTTATATCCTTTTTCAGATGTGGACTCCAAAACTGGACACAGTACTCCAGATGGGGCCTTACTAGAGATCTGTAGAGTGGCAGCATTACCTCTTTCCTCCTCCTGTCAAATCCCCTCCCTATGCACCCCAGCATTTTGTTGGCATTGCTATGAGCTTTGTTGCATTGGCTTGTCTGTTTAAGGATGCTGCTTATGATGACATCTAGGTCCTGTTCTTCCTGCATGGCTCTGAGCTGGACTCCGTTGAGGTGGTACTCTGTCCTTGGGTTCCCTATACCCAAATGCCTCACCTTACGTTTTTTTGCCCTGAACTTCAGCTGCCAGACGTTGGACCATCTTTCCAGCCTCTGTAGGTCTTTTTGTAAGTCCTTAACTGCCTTCTCACTGTCAACCCTTCCTCCTGACTTGGTATCATCTGCGAATAGGGTAATTTTGCCATGAATACCTATGCTGATGTCACTGATAAAGGCATTAAACAGGACTGGCCCCAATGCTGAGCCTTGGGGCGCACCACTAGTGACTGCGGCTTCATCAGACTTCATCCCGTTAATCACTACTCTCTGTTGTCTGTCCATAAGCCAATTACCTACCCAACTGACTATGCACTTGGCTACACCCAGATCCTCCAACTTCTTCGGCAGGCGGTTGTGCGGTACCGAATCAAAGGCCTTACTGAAATCAAAGTAGAAGAGGTCCACTGGGTGGCCTCTATCTAGTTCCCTAGTGACCCAGTCAAAAAATGTGATTAGGTTCATTTGGCATGACCTTCCTGCCATGAACGCATGTTGCCTGTCACCCTGCATACTGTCCTTATCTAGGTATTCTACCAAGTCTTGTTTTATTAAGGTTTCCGTCAGTTTCCCCACTAACGATGTAAGACTGACTTGTCGGTAGTTGCCTGCTTCGTCCAAACTCCCTCCCTTGTGGAGAGGTACCACATCAGCTCTTCTCCAGTCTCCCGGCACAACCCTGTCTGAAGTGATCTGCTGAATAAACATGATAAGGGACCTGCCAATTCACTTGCTAGCTCCTTTAGCATCCTTGGGTATATTCCATCAGGCTCTGGTGACTTGTCTTCCCTGAGTTGATCCAGGGTGTCTCTAACCGTACTGTTGGTGATTGATGATGCTTCCATTTGTGGAACACCTTTGACAGCAGCCTTCATGCTGCTGTCTGGTACTGGGCCTTTGTGTTCCTTGGTGAACACCGAGCAAAAATAGTTGTTCAGAACAGTGGCCTTCTGCCTATCCTCCTCCACTACTTTCTTCACCATCTTGGAGACTAACTATTCTTCCCTTTTTCTTTCTTTTTTCTTGTATATATCGACAAAAGTGTTCTCTCCTTTAACCCCTTCTGCAAGCCGAAGCTCCATTGTGGCCTTAACTGATTTCACCATACCCTTTGCTTCTTTATTCTTCTGAATGTAGGCTTCCCATGTGCTGTCTTCCTGAGTTCTTTTATAGTTCCAATAGGCCTCCCTTTTTGTTCAGATTGCAGCCCTTACCTGGTTACTGAACCATATTTTTTTGTGTGTTTGTTCTTTTTGGTCACTGTTCTTACACACATCCTGGTAGCCTCTAAAATGCTAACTTAAGCAGCCCCCATATTTCTTCCACATCTAAATGCTCCTGTATCCTTAACAGCTTGCTTCTGACTACATCCCTCATTTTGTTTAAATTGGCTCCTCTAAAGTTTAAAACCTCTGTCTTGGATTGAGATTTTTCTACCCCTAGGGCTAACTCAAACCACAGAGTTGTGGTCACTGTTGGCCAGTGGCTTCCCAACCCCTGTAGCCCTTACTACCTCCAAGTTAGTGAGGACCACATCCAGGATGGTGTCCAGCCTAGTCGGGGCACTAACTAGTTTTGTAAGTAGGCAACCACCTTTTGACTCCTAGTAGAACTTGCCACTGGGATGCTCCAGTTAACATTTGGCATATTCAGGTCTCCTACCACCACTGTATCCCCTTTTTGTGCTACACCTCTGATTTCCTGTAGGAGCTCTATATCCCTGCCCTTAGCCTACCCCAGAGGCCGGTATACCACACCTACACTATGTGGATCCTCTCCCTTGTTGCCGAGCTGAGTAGCATCCACAGGGATTCTACACCCTCTTTTTTGATGCTATATACTGAGATGACATTTATCCCATCATTTACATATAATGCTACTCCTCCCTGCCTGCCCTCCCTCCCTTCTGTCCTGTCTGAACAGGGCATAGCCTGGGATCGAAAGGTCCCAGTCATTTTTCTGCGAGGCCCAAGTCTCCATGACAGCCACCAGATCCACTGAGGTATCTCGTTGGTTGAGAGAATGCCCGACCGTTGATCATTTTAAAGTTGAGTTAAAGACTCATTTATTTGACTTAGCATTCCTGAAATATGGATGATTTGTTTTTATTGTTTCTGTTCTGTTTTTACGTGATGTAATTGGTTTTATGTACAGCGCCTTGGTCTTTGAAAGGCGCTATAAAAATAAAGATGATTTGATTTGATCATTGCCTGCAGGTCGCTTATTTTATTTCCCAGGCTTCTGTCATTGATGCATACCCCTTTCCATAGTCTAGTACCCCTGCTGCTATTCGCTATTATTGGTCCTGCTCTTGGGCCTGTGGATGCATAGCACTGTGTTCAGTTCCTGATAGTTTCCAACCATTTTCTATGTGTTTTCCTAGGTCGTGGGAGAGAAATTCCTGCTTGTGGAGGAGTGACGACTAAGTTCCTATCAGAAGTGTATTTTATGATAGGTTCCCTAACGTTAGACTCCCCATCCCCTAGTTTAAATGGTCGAGATGAATGTTGAATTTCTGCCCAAGCGCACTCACTCCTTCCTTTGTTAGACGGAGTCTGTCAAACCTGAATAGGTTCCTCTCCCAGAAGCTCCCTCATGAGCTTATGACATGATATCCTTTTTCACGACACCATCCATGTAGCCAAGCATTGAATTCCTTGATGCCCTTATTGCTGATTTTGTCTTTGCAATCCCATTTGCCCCACACTGGGAGGATCTCTGAGAATGTCAGGGCAGTCGTTGTAGCCTCCAGCTGTTCCCCCAGCTTAATGAAATGTTGCTTGGTTTCTTCCACTGTTTGATCAGACAGATCGTTTGTACCAAGATGAATCAGAACACTGGTTCCTTTTTCCGCTTTGTCTACCAACCTCCTGGGAGGCATTTAACCGTCACCTTAGGTTGCATATCTTTACTCAGGTTGGGCCCGATTCCCCTGATCATTGAGTCCCCCAGAACAAGAAATTGCTTACTCCTGGATCCAGCACGTGTTTCCTTGCCACCTTTGGATGCCGTGTGTCCACTATGCTTGGTCCCCTTGATGAACTCAGGATCACCTCTCGCTGAGTCAGGATCCTTCATCTTCTCCAGTGGTGAAAAACAGTTCTTCGTTGGAATGGTATTGTTCCAAACAGATCCTGCGTGGTCCAGCCTTGAAATCTTCCTCCTCCCCTGACCCACTACCCTCCAACTCCTAGGGCCAGTGAGTCTGGGGGAGAGAGGACATGGTTGGCTTGAACTCCAGATTAGCTGTATGTGAGTATGACAGTGACAGGGAAGGCTCCTGCTGTGGACTTTTACTACCGCACTTCCTGTTCCTGCCCAGGAACTGCCTGCTGTTACTAACTTTTGTTGCCTATAAAAGTAGGACTTCTCAAGGTGGGTGGGTGGGTGGCTGGGAGGTGTGACTACTGAGTGTGTTGCAGCTGTGCCGTGTGCTGTAACAGGCTCTGACTCTCTTGCTGAGTCAGAAGTGTTCTAGTAGTAAAGTCCTAGCTCATTAGTCAGCTGCCTCCTTGCTATGATAGCAAGATTGCTCTCTGCTAAAAGCTAGCAACAGGGAAGTCTAAATACAGAACCTGGTTTACTTCTGCCTAAGCCACATACCCCAATTTACAGCTCTTCTTCTCACCTAGCTAACTGCAAAGATGTTAACAGTTCCCTTCCCCCAACTCAGTCGGGCATTGTGTTTTTTGTTTTTTACCCTACTACCAACTTACAAAACTAAAGGTTGGGCCTGCTGGGTGGCACAACGGTAATGGGTATGAAGAAGGAGTAGCAATAATGAAAACAAAACTGGGCAGCAGCCTTGGCATATAGTGCTGGCATATACACATGAAACTTGAAAAGGATCCCTGTGTGGTAATGATGGCAAATGTCTACTTGTATTTAGGAACCTTTGTACTCCCAAGAGGGTAGTTTCAATTCAGCAGGGAAAAGATCCCACAAGTTCCCTTCAGAGAAGTGACAAAGGTATAACTGGACAGAGTCTGGGAGCACAAATGCTGTCTTCTTACCACTTCCAAAGGAACGATGAAAAGTCATGAAAAGAAGACGTTAACAATCGTGAAAAACATGGGAAATGTGAACTCCCCCAAGTTGAGGAGTATAGCACAGAAAAGCCTACTGCACCTGCCTCTCCCTGCAAAGTAGGAAATATCCTGTAGAGAACTGCACTTTGGTCCAAGTGCCAAGCACTATCTACGTGGCACAAGTTTTACTGAAGTACTGTATGGACAAGCTGAAGCCAACATTGCATGCAGCAACAACAGGGCTATACCCTATAGGGGAGAGAATGAGTTCAATCCCCAAGAGTTTTTTTGTTTGTTTTTGGTATTTATTTATTTATTTTTCTGTTTATTTGTGTTTTGGTTGATAAGAGGGCTATGAGAACCCGTGTCCCAGTTTTTTCTTTCTTTAAAGGACAAAAAAATACCTTTCATCCCTGAGATAAACAGGAGGAAAAAAATGCTTTCCCGACTGGGAATGGCAAGAAGAAACACCAGTATGCAATAGCACCACAGGGTGAGCTGCCCAAGGCCCTGGCTCTTACTGAGTTGGGGGTTGCTGGCCAGGCGTGTGAATGAATGGTAATATTCTGAAAGATCAGCAGTCAAGCGCCGGAGGCTCCTGTGGCTCAGGAGCAGGGGGGTGCCCCGACGACTTACACCTGACCCCGTGGGAAAAGAAGTGAGCCCCCTGGAAGTTCACTTACACCAGCACAGAGGTGCTAACCTGGAAAAGCAATGTTGTGCCGTCCACTGAATGCAGACGGCTGTTCCTACCAGCCCAGAAGCCACCTCATTGGCATCATACGATGCCCTTGATTGGTGCCTCGCCAACTCCTGGCCCTGGGCAGAAAGACAAGTGACAGTCAGGCATTGCAGCAAGGACCTAACCTAGCTGTGACCACAGGCACTTATTATAAGCTGCCTGTTGTGCAGCAATGCACATGATGGTGCATGCTGAGATAAACCTTGCACAGGTTATCTATCTATCACAGCGTCGGCCTTGGGAGCTTGATCACGCCAAGAACATTTGGGCCAGTTCAGGTCTGCAGCACTTAAATCCCTGAAATGGGATGAAGTATGGCTCCTGCAGATCCTGTGGGAACACAATACCTGCACTGGATGTCCTTTGGGGCTGCAGCAGGGGGGAAAAGACAGAGCCAGACAGTCCTAGAGGCTTCCTCGAAGGCCTGATGCCAGTGAGGGATGGCAAAGCCGTCATTACTGAAATCCCCGAGGAATCTCAGTGGCAAGGACACATGATTGCAACCAACAAAGGACCAGTGCCCTCAGCATCTCTGTAAGGAGCGCTGGTATGCAGAGTGCTCAGCATCCGCAGATAGATGGAGGAAGAAGTCCACATCCTCAGAAGAGGAAGAACTGGACTCGGGAAGAGGTGGTGCCAGGGCCACAGGTCTGAACTGGAGCTGGTTGGATTGGACATTTAAATGGTGTAAGGTACCAGCCGTCCTCCTGCACTGAGACCAGGTGAGAGGAACAAGAGGACTCATGATACCTGGGAACTCAGAGAGGGTAGCAGAGGCCCAGGATGCCCCTTGACAAAGCCCATCTAAACAAAGCACTGTGGTTAGCATGACTGACGTTCTTTGCGAGCAGTAACTCTGTGTTTGATGGCATAGCCACCCTTGTATCTCTTTTCAGCACTGCAGCTTTTTAATCTCTGCTCTTTTTCTTGTGATTGCTATACCATGTAGTCTTAATGGGCACCCTATGTGACTGCAGCTTTGCACATTTTTGAATATATGGTTTGGATATTTAAAGCCTGGATATAATAAATGTTTTTGCATTGAGACCTTTTGCCTGTTTAGACTCTGATACATATGTGCACTGAAGCTCTGGCTCTGTATGGTAGTGCTCACATTTTTAGAGTACCTCTGAGTGCTTCCCTATTGTTTCTTTTGAATCAGGATAAAGAAGTCAGAGGATTCAGACTCTCTGCTGGGACTGCAGGAATGCCCAGAAGACCTCTCACGGGGGAGCAATAGGGAGAGGGGACATCCCCGACAAGTACCATTAGACAGGGAAAATCCAGATGGCAGCACCCTGTAACAACTGATTTTTGCTAAGGGTTGAGAATAAGTGAGGCAGTATAGCATAGTGGTTAAGATCACTGAGCTGCAAACCTGTAGACCTGGGTTTGAATCCCATCAGCCCCCACTTGCATACTGTGTGACCCTGAGCAAGTCACTTAACTTCCTTCTGCTCCCAGGTCGCACCTGGAAACGAGCTCTGGCTTAGTGTGCCTCTCCTGGTTAAACAATTTCTGCTTTCCCTTTCCCCTAAAGCAGCTCAACTCAGTGGATTTATTCCTATGGGAGACCATAATGTTCCAGGACTTTAAACATACAGCTCCAGGAGAGACTATCAAAAGCTTTTTCTGCATCCAGGCAGGTGAAGGCCATGGGGTCTCTGCCCCACTGGATGCAGAAATAATATGGAACAATTTTCTGAGATGGACACTCCTCTTCCAACAAGTTCTACCTACTCAGAGCCTAGTAAGGAGACCCACACTTTTTGTAGCTGAGTGGCTAGTAGTTTAGTTAATATCTTCAGGTAAGTATTTAGTAGGGATATAGGCCTGTAGATCTTTCCTTGTCAATCTTCACCATTCATTACTGCTGGGTGTTAGCCAGAGGCGCGCACCCGCCACAGGGATTTTTTTTTCCAGAGAGTCGGCGCCACCCTGAGAGAGTGACTGACGCGTGATGCGTGAGGGCGGCACACGCCACAGACTCCTCCTCCATCCCAGTTCTGTTTCTCCCGCCGTCGAGGCTACAGCTGCTGCGTGGAGTTTCTAGAAAAGCTGGTGCGCCATAGGCCGTGTGTCATTTTTCAGTGTCTTCATCCCAGTTCTTTTCCCGACGTCGTCGACTGGTAAGACCGTTCTTTTTTTTAGTACTTTGACGATGCCAGGAGCTTTGCTATTTTGTGCTGTTTATTTCACATCATGTCAGGTTCGGGGGGGGAAAGTAAATCTAAGACGGGTCGTGCCCCTATGCATCAGTGCCCCTGCGGCCGACAGTTTTCCGTCACAGACCGGCATGATGTTTGTCTTCGGTGCCTGGGACCCTACCATGATATGGACCACTTTAATGCCTGTTTCTCCATGGATCACCATGTATTAGAGATGCGCGTGTTCAAAGTCGGAAGGGCTCCACCGACTTTCGGAGGATGATGTCACCCGCGGGCTTCCTAGGCCAGACATCTTGACCCTTCCTCTGGGTCCCCTCCTGGGTCTATACTGTCCAGCGAGGAGGGAACCTCCTCCACTTCTAGCCTTGCCGAAGAGGAGATTTCTTCTTCGGCGCCGGAGGAATGGTGTGATACCATCCAGGGTCGCACCATCGGTGCTGTCCTGGCATTCACCTACTCTGAGGTGCAGGCTCCCCTAGTGTCGTGGCCTCCAGTTGTGAGGCCCGGCTCTGGTGGAACCTTGATTTCCCTTTGCGATGCCGCTGTGGAGTCCGGCGCCGTTCGTGGTGCCGGGGACTCGGGCAGCGTCATTCGCAGTGTTGCCTTGGGTTCTGGAGCCATCTGTGGTGCAGGGTACTTGGGCGGCACCATTACCAGTGCTGTTTTGGGTTCTGCTGCCATTCATGGCACTGGGGATTCGGGCAGCGCCGTTCGTGGTGCGGCCGGGGTTCCTTGGGCTGATGGCGGTACGGTGGACTCCTGTGGTGTCGTTGGCATTGTGGCCTTCGGTGGTACCGAGCCTGGCTCCATCGTGCGTGAGATTCCTGTGGTTGCCTCGATGGAGTCTTCTCTGCTCTACACCTTTTCAGAGGTGGATGACTCAGAAGGAGACCTGGTCTGGCAACCTGAGTCTTCTGACTCGGAACCTCCTGTAGGCCATAGTGCCAGGTGATACAGTGTTCCTCTCCCCGAGTCCCCAGAGCTGGTTAGTCCAGAGGATTCCATGGTTAGGGGTGGCCTGGAGTCTTCTGCGGCGGACCCTTCAGGAGTTCGGGAGAGGATGCCCTCTTCTCAGAGGTCCCAGGCAGCTGCCATCTCTGGTGCTGCTGGGGTCCGTCGGGAGAGAGTGGAGGACTCTGCCTCGGTGGGTTCCCTTTGGGGGCTCGCTCAGCAGGGACCTCCCCCACTGACATCGAGGAAGAGGGCTGCTTCAGAGTCTGAGGGATTGAGAGGTCGGGGTGAAGAGCAGCATCATATCCCCACTTTAGGGTGTGGGGAGGAGTTGCAGCGCTGATCCCCACTTTTCTCTTCAGGTCTCTGATGCTCCTTCTGGTGACGGTTCTCAGGGTTGCCCTTCTGGACTCATGCAATCCCAGGAACATCACGGGAGATTACCCTTCTGGGTTCTTCCCGGGTTTGCCCCCTCTCTTTCTTCTTCGCAACCCGGCATGATCTCAGGGTCCCCAATTTTGGCAGCATCGCTTCCTGGATCTCAGAGCCCTGGTAGAGTCCAGGCACGTGCTCTTAGGTGCCCTTCAGCTATTCCTCTACAACCACCTCCCTCTCTCCCAGGCCGTGTGGGTCCTATGGGACCGTTAACTTGGGAGACGTTCAGAGCCACTGCGGCGGCCTTCCCATCTTATGTCAGGGTCATGGACAGACAGGTTTCTGCCTGTCCCCGCCCACAGGAGTCCTTGGAACATTCGAGCTCTACATCCTCCTTGGCTTCGTCTCCAGAGGAAGAGGAACTTTCTGTCCACCTTTCCTCTGATGATAATTTCACCAACTATCAGCAGTTCCTTTCGAGGCTGGTTTCGGAGCTTCGTGTCTCCTACATGAGCGGCAGACGCGTGCATTCCTTAGCAAATTCAGCGTTCACCACCTGGTGGTGCCTTTCTGGCCAATCCCTTTCCAGGAAGCGTCTATCCGCACCTGACAATCTCCAGCCACTCCTTCTCCAGCCCCGGCAGACTGCAGGAGACGGTATTGTGCCCCCCATGAGTCTCTAGTTTCTCTACCTCACCCACTTTCAGGCCTGACATCCCTAGACACTCCTTCCAGGCCTCGTAGCCTGGCACACGACAGACCCCCGGATCTGGATTCTGCTGAATTCAACTGGAGGGGACGAAGGGTTTTCTCTTTAGGTCGTGCATTGATGTGCATAGCTTCACATCAGGTACACCATGCTGCCTACAACAGGCATCTGTGGTCGATGCTGTCTCAGGTCTTAGCATCCTTACCTGACACAGAGCAGTCTAGACAAGCCATTACCCTCTCTGCTCAAGGTCTGAAGCTTGCAAGGCACCAAGCGAGGGCATCCTATGACACCAACGAGATGGCGTCCAGACTTGCAGGGACAGTGATCTGCATTAGGCGGACGGCATGGCTTCGTCTCTCCAGACTGTCACCCATTGCCCGGCATAGGGTGACTGCCTCTGCCTTCCGGGGGACCCGCTTGTTCTCCCGCAGGGCGAGGAGGCTCCTTCAGGGGTGCCTCCTCCCCCCACCCACAGGGGACATCTCCTCATCCTCACCAACCTTAGAGTGTCGCAGTCTGCTGGTTAGGGTCTCCCCCTCCTGCTTTCCACCAGTAGGAGACTGGGGATCTGTTCCCTCAGGGGTCAATCCAGGCCTCTCCGGGCAAGTGCTGGTATCATCAATAGTAGAATGAATGGTGAAGACTGACAACGGAAGATATGAAAATTACGTACCTACCGTAATTCTTGATCTTCTTTTGTATCTTCACCATTCATTACTGATTCCGGCCCACCTTCCCCTCACAGCCTCCTTCTTTGGCATCTCCCCCTCCCTGCTCATCCCTCCTCCTCCTCCTCCTCCTTCTTCATTGGCCTTTAAGCCAGAAAAAAAAAACCTTATCTTGATTTTTCCGTTCTTTCTGAACAGATCCAATTTCCTCAAGATAAACGGGGAACGAGTGGACTTTATTCTATCCTGAGGGAACTCCTTCTGATTGCCCTTAGGGGTACCTCTTGGTTTTCTTAACCATATTGTTCAATTCACAGTTAAAGGAACGTCCTCCTATGGCCTGGTTCCCTTTTGCCCTGGTCTCTCTGGCAGGTATTAATCTTCTTGTATCAGTTTTCTTCTGGTTGGTGCTTCCTGGCACTTCAATTACCTTAAGCTGATACTATTGCTTGGCCTTCAGGGAGTCCGATTGAGTTCCCACTCTATCTTTTAGTAAAGGGGTGCCCTCTGTAGAGCTCACCCCCTTCACACACGCATCTGTGTTAGTATTAGCAAGGTGCTAAAGGACCTCTTCCTAGTTGGGCACTCTCTTTCCGGAACAGAAGTTCTGCCTTGGCAGTCTGTGAGCTCTCAGCTTGAGTTTAAGGGGTTGGGATGACGGGAAGTTAGAGAATCTGCCCTTTGTGTCCAATCTGTGAAAGCAGTTCAGTGGAACCTTCTTTTAGTCCTATCAAGCAGGATCCTTGCTCCCTTGTTTTTGTTCCAAGCTTATAAGCCTTAAACCGATATGTCAGTGGGCAGTGATCTCCCCTCCCAACATCCCTTGTTCTCTTCCCTCTCTTCTTCACTTTTCTTTATCTGTTCCTCCCTTGGAGCAGCCCCATAAGTGAGGCCCTGTGGTCCCTTAGGGTAGGCATTTTCTTCTTTTCTATCCTCTTCCGGCTTATGCCTTTTTCAGTTGATATCCTTTCCTTTTTCTATCCCTCGGCTCTCTTGCCTCGCTTTTCTTTTTTCTAATGCTTATTTTGCCTCTCCAGCTAACAGAACTGGGATGGAGGAGAGTCTCGCGGTGATAACGGCTGCCCCTCGCACATCACGCCAATGGCTCTACAGTGGCTGTTGGCGTAACTCTTCTGAAGGAAAAAGTCCCGTGGCGGGTGCGCGCCTCCGGCTAACACCCAGCAGTAATGAATAGTGACGATACAAGAGAAGATCAAGAATTACGGTAGGTACATCATTTTCATTTTTTACTACAGTAGGGTCCCTTCCAGGCTTTGGTAATATTGGATGAATACCGGTCTGCTGGATGAGTGCATCTAGGACTTGGTTTTGGTAGGCTTCCATATACAATTTTTTAAGTAGGACAGAAATTTCTATAATCAAAACCATGTAAAAATTGGTGGAAAAGGTATTCGGCCCCGGACTTTATCCAGAGCCATGGATTTGATAGTTTGTTGAATTTCCTGGGCTGTGAGGGGTTGCTTTACTATCTCTTGCTGCTCTGGGGACAGACTAGGGGAGAGGGACTGAGCTAAGGTATTCCTCTATTTTCTAGGTAACACTAGGGCATAACACCATAGATATCTAGGCTGAGATATCTGGTTATGTGCCCTACTGATTTGCCCTCCCCCCAATCCCAAACAAAGAACAACACACACTCAGCCCCCTCCCCCAAAAACAGATAACACGAACAACAATACTAACATGTAACCCCCCTCCCCTGTAGCCATATGGGTTGTGTCCCAACTGTGGCATCTGGCCTGACCGGCTTCAGTCTGATTTAGGTACCACTCATGGATCCCTAATGAATACCCTTGTAACTTTGGGCTATCTGAATCTATCGGAAATGCAAGTATCTCACCTGCCTGGCTGCACTGAGTGCCAAGCGGGGTAGATTATCTGATCATTGTTACACTCCAGGGCCAGTCCTGCCAGCGCCCTTACTCGTAGCCGTGAAGGGCTTTGCCCCTCCCCCCGCCGGTCATGTTCCGCAAATAGTAATAGCACACCGAATAAGTAAAGGCAGCTAGCAGTGCATAAGTATGTAAACTTAATAGAGTAAGTCAATGATGCAACTTTTGTAACAAACAATTTTGAACAGACTGTTCCTGTATGGTAAGTCCTCAGCGGTATCCTAATAAAAGAAAACATGGGTAAGAACGATCACGACTGGCCTCTAGGACCCATCAGTTGCATGTAGCTGAACTGAAAATAGGAGAGTTAGTTAAGATCCGTAGCAGTTCAGCTAATAAAGCAGCACGTCCCGTAGTACCTCCGTTTAGTTCTCTGTTGGAGATTTGGGGAGCCAGGGAGTTTTGCATTTGGGTTATTACAGGCAAAGGGTATCAGGCAAAGATTACCTGTTAGTGGAGTGCCAGTTCTACTGTTAAGTCCATGAATGTGGCCCACTGTGGTTACTTCACTGCTCAGAAGGCTTCTCAGTGGTCAGAGGATTTGGCGGCCCCATTCTGAAGACTCGTGAGAGTCGAGGCGCTAGGGGATAGTGCTGGAGGAGCAGGAGAGATGCTGGATTACTTTGTGAAGGGAAGCAAATGGATGCTTTTGTCAGAATAAATGCTTTTTTTGCTTCAACCTCAGCATTTGTGCTTGTGTGAGTGCCACTGTTATTTGACTGGATTGTTTCCTGTTTGGGGTAAGCCACCCCATTTGTAGTGAGCCCTTGCATTGCAGCTATAATTTGCCTGGTTCTGCCCTCCCACTATCACCATATGTAAGAAGTTGTGTTGCTGCAAAAAATTAGACAGACACTGAGTCCCTCTGCCTCACCAGCAACAGTTATGCCATTTTTGTAATGTAGCCCCTATGGCTTGCAATTGTGTGCCCAGGCAAAGGTGAAAAATAGCACAACACAGAGGTAGCAAAGTTCAGGAAAGAAAAGTAAAGGTACTGCCGAGGTGATTTGAGAGAAGTCAGAGACAGCAGTCATGTACAGTTCATGGGAGAACATCCCATTTGCTGAAGTCAGGCCCACACCTGTAGTTCATTAGTTCAAGTTCAATAAAGCTGGTACCATTTACGGGTGCTTCTGAAGCTGGGGAGGGCTTTGGACATAACAGCTTAGGAAGGCTGGCTAGCAGCTGCTGTCGCCCACTCAAAAATGTGGGTTCCTGTGGGCAGCTGAAAGATGACTCGGGCTGAGAAGACCACACGAAACTAGATGTGACCCAAGTGAAGCTTTGTTTTGATGTCCTTATACACTTTTCATTTTTCTAAATGGTCTGGCTCAGATCATTGAAAATAAAACATGTGGAGTCTTTCCAGTGGAGGGAAGGACAGTTCCTCGCTGCTTGTTGAATTTTGAGCTTCATGGAAATTTAAAAGTTTGCAAATCTGGGCTCTGGGTCTTTCTCCTTTCTGAGGAATCAGTTGTAGGGCACTGTGAGCACTCTCAAAGATATACGAGGCACCATGGTTCGGGGGCCCTGCTAACTGTAGAAAGAGCTGATTGATGAAGCTCACCGGGTACCTACCCTCTGCAAGGTCGAGCATACCCACCAGGAGCAGGGTGTTACACCTGCTTCTGTTCTGGTCATCTGTTTTTTCCTCTAGCCTAGCATTTTTACTTCTGAGGACCACCACCTCCCGGCTGGCTTGATTTTCCAGGGAGCTTACCCTAGCCTCGACGTCTCCACCCATCGAACCAGGGTATTCAGGGAAGATTTCACTGCTTTAAGGTCTGCTGTGCTTTCAGTGACAACCATCTTGATTGAAGTAAGTTCCACTAAACATTTTTCTAAAAGCAGGGCTTTACACCGATGAGCCAGGGTCATCGGGAGCCAGCTGGGGGAGGAAGGGACGGAGCAGGATCGAGCAGCCGAAAGGCACCTCTTCTCTCCCAGGGAGGATCCCTGTCACCTACCATAGTTCCACTGCCCCTGGGTGGAGGTCCGAGGGCAGTGCAAGTGGGTGGGTGACACAGTAGAGGGAGGGCACCTTGGTACCTCCACATGCGCACGTGTGGCCGGGACACGGGGATGGGAGAAAAAAATTGAGAAAAAATCAGGTACAAAATATTAAAAATAAATAAATAAATAAAGTAAAAGCAGGGCTTCAGTATTCTGCTCTGGCAGAGTAGTTGCTGGCAATTCTGATTTCTGCTTCTATGGGATGTGGGAGCAGGTTGGAATCCGCAGTGGCTGGTGAGGCTCTGTTCAGGTCTTTGGCTGTTGGTGGGCCATCCTGCAAAGTTTGGGGCTAAATTTCAGTCAGTGGGTTTTGAGCACAAGACATTACCAAGTAAGGTGGTCTGGGAGTGGGTCCGATGCCATTTTTACAGCTAAACTGTAGTTTTAAGTACCAGTGGTGCCTGAGCTCAATCAACTACTTTCATTGGATGCATCACCAGAAGCCCAAACTGCAGATTTTCTAAGCATCAGTCTTTGCCATAGAGCCCCTCTCTTTGGTCTTAAGGCTGGTGGTGCTGGGATCTTTCAGCCAGGATGATGGCACCGGCTATTGGTGACAGCGCTTGTGTGACATTGTGTAATGACACCTGCTTACCAATAACCACTGTGACGATGGACTTACCGCAGTTCTGCTTTTTTCTGCCATCGAGTTCTTTGTTGTTGTGCTTCAATTTGTCCACTTCTTTTCTTCTCTACTTTTATTATTTTCTGCAAGAATGTCAGGTTCTGCTTTTAACAAAGGCCATGAGAAAGGTCCACCCTTCCCATGCCAACCAAAATACAGTCTGTATGGCATGCCTTGGGAAGGACTGTGACATGGACTCCTGCGATGCCTGCTTCTCCTTTGATCTCCAGATGTTGGAGAGTAGATGCTTCAAGCTGGGTAGGTCCGTACCCACCTTCGGCAGCAGGTGTAGGTCCTGGAAGTCCCAAGGTAGGTCTCTGGACCATTTCCCCCAGGTCCCCTCTCTGCTTTTCGGAGTCACCTGAGATACAGAGCTTTGCCTCCCTTCACCAAGCTGGGGTCATGATGGAACCTACAGGGGTGGCATCAGGCAAATTTCTAGCTCCTTCTGGGCAGCCAGGAGAGAAACCACCACAGTCCATTTGTCTTTGGCAGTGGGCCACACCAGAATCGGAGCCAACATCTTTGGTCTCAAGCCACAAGTTTGACAACATCAAAACCAACTGTTGGCACCACCTCTGGAGTTCGCACAATTTAAAGTGCTGACTTTGACAGAGTGGTGTAGGGTACCAAAACCACATGTGGTGTCAGTGCTGGGGTCTGTGCCAAGGTCAGTGCTGGTGTTGACGGTGACTTCAGTGCAGCTAGCAGCTCCATTGTCAAGGTCAGTGTCGGCATCAGTGCCTTGGTTGGTTCCACCATCAGTGCTGGGGGGATTCTGGCATCAGTGCCGACACCAGCCTTGAAGCTGACACTTCTCTCACTGTTGGCTCAGTGATCAGTGCCAGAGATGGGCCCTCTGCCAGTTCTGATACAGGCTTTGGTGGTAGACTGGGACTAGGCCTTGCAGTGGGGCCTGCATAGTCAGTTACCATTGGTGTCCACTGTGGGACTCCCCCATGGGACTGCTGTTCTGAAGCCTCTACTGAGTTAGTTTCAGCTTCAAGAGATTCTACCTGCTGTTCCTTTAGCATGAAGAGGCTTGCAGAATCTCAGGATCCAGCCAAGACACAGGTTCCACCTCAGGGATCTCAGGCCCAGTTTGATAGGGTGATTGTTACCATTAGATCTCTGGCCCATTGTGGGAGGACTATTAACACATTTGGATGGGGACCACATTGGCATGGTTCAGAGAGTCAAACAGGGTCCAGTTTGAGGTGCCCCCCAACTCCCACTCCTGGTGTTTTTCTGGCTTCCTCTCCCTCAGAGTCCTCCAAAGACATGGAATCATTGTTTCACATGCTCTCTGCTGCAGAATACAGTATGTTTCAGTAATTTGGGGGGGAAATGATGGAAGCACTAGATGAACCCTGTTTCATCATTTTCAGTCCTATCATCTTGCCACTGGAACTCCTAGGAGTTCCCAGCCGTTACACCATTGCAGTCCCTCCCTGGCACAAGGCCATGGAGGAGGTGACCCTGATGACCTGAAGCCATCCCTACAACATTTCTCCCATCCTAATGGACCTCCAAGTGCGGTATTGCACCCCCATTGGTTCTGTTCGAGACCAACCTCACCCTCTTTCAGAGCTGTTGGCTCTCCAGACCCACAAGGGCAGTGTTTCTGTGACTGGGCAGCACCCTCCCAGTGCTAATTCCAACAGGATAGATGCATTGGGTAGAAACATTTTTAACTCGAATGAGTTGTCCCTGGCTATAGTATCTCGCTATGCCAGTGTGGTAGACTATCAGCATCACCTTTGGATGCAGATAGACAACTTGGTTGCGTGGTTTATTTATTTAATTTCATTTCATTTTTATTAAACAGGTAGGGTGCACTAGACAAGCATCTGCCTATTTTCAGGCACAACCTGGGAGAGTACAACCAATAAACAATACAATGTATGACAATGACAACTTCGGAAAAATGTCACAAAAAGGTAATGCACAAAGTGTAAACGTGTACAGTCTACAATAGTACAGTATATGTACAGGAAGAGAAGTGCAGGAGCATTATACACATAAGCAAATAGTTAGTCATAGGTCAAAACCTAAGAACAGGTGCATACTGCCAGCTGTTGTAAGTAGGAGCAGTGTTGGTTCCTGAAGGTGCTGGTAATGGGAAACAGCCTGATGTTGGAAGGATTGGAGTCCCATAATTTAGGGCAGAGACAGAGAAGGCTATATATATGCTATATGGCTGAGTGAGTCAAAGAGGTGAGCCATGGATATCGTCATAAGGGACATGGAGGCAGCACGGCACCAGTGGAGGGCATCTTATGACCCCAATGAGGTGGCCTTATTTTATTTTTAAGTACCAATGTAACCCATGCCCCAGCCAGGCGCAAACCCTCTAACTCGTGTCACAGACAAGGCAACAGGCATCCAGCTGGCAAAACAAAACCCCTAGCTCTGAGGTGAATACCTGGCTCGGCAGTCTAAAGGGGTCGGGGGTTTAGGGCACAACATAACATTTATATGTATTCCAGGTTCTGGGGAGAGATGCTAGGCATATACTAGGTCTAAAACTATCAGTAGGGGCTCAATAACATTTCACTCGGGAAGCAGAGATTTAATGTCCAAACAGAAAAATGTGAGTGTGAAGGATGGCTTTATTCTGACAAGCTGGCAAACAAATGCAGAACAGGGTGGCCCCCCCAAGTTTGTCACTGTACAGATGAGGAATGCTGACACTCTTTTCAGAACACACAAGGCAAAATTGTACTTTCTTCTGTTAGCACAACAATTCGAACACTGTCTCACCCTTATATTCAAGGATATCTAGACTTTTACTCCTCCTAACACTGGCACCATCCACCCCTCTTTCCTAGGGGTATATTGGGCATTTCTTCTCTATGAGTTTCTATTTACGTGGTGAATTGCCACACACTCAAAACATCTCCTGACTTTGAAGGGCTTAGCTAATATCTGCAGGCTTAAACTTTGCTTTCTTCCAAGACCAGTTAGCCCTGACTGGAGTTTTGAGTGGCGTTCCTCCTACCCTAACCCCAGTCAGCTTCTGCCATCCCTTTGGGGTTATGCAAAACTGACCCTCCACCCTCACCAGCGTGCTAGAAGCGTCCACGGTAAATTAAAAACATTCAGCACATTTCTGTGGTGAGGCTGAGGCTCTGCGTGGTGTACTCTAGCCTTAGTTGTGGCACATACAGCCAGCAGACAGCAACCCAGAAACACATTCCAGTTAGTCCCTGTCTGTACTTACAGCTTTGTTGCACTTTGCTGTACAGACATCGGACTAAAATTCACACTTGCATCATAGCTCTCCGTAGTTTTCAGACCTGGAAACACTCTATGTCTCCTCTAGGGCAGCTGACTTTCTTTTTGGTCATCAAGGGATTGCCCCTTTGACACACTGAACTGCAGCCCCACTGGCTTTTCTCACAGGAAGATGACACACAAATGTCCTGGAATTGATGGTTTCCACGACTTCAGATGTGGTTGCCTCCCTAACTAGGGTGAGAAATACTAGAACAAGGGTCCTTCACCCAGCTATTTGGCTAAACCGGCAGGAACTCCCACACTCAGAGCTCCTGTTCACTCTGCTGCTCAACCAGGGTCGGACTGGCCTACCTGGATACCTGGAAATTTCCAGGTGGGCCCCCTCTGTTGGGTTCCTGGCCACCTTCTAAGCTCTGATAATCTTTGGTTTTAGCTTCTATTTTTTAATTAAATAGGCCCTGTAAGTAAATTCATAATGCAAACACAGAGCTGGTGTATCATATTGAAGTGGAATACTTATATGAGTGTGACACCTGGGGCCTTCTTATTGACTTTCCAGGTGGGCCCTCTGTAGCCCAGTCCAACCCTGTGCTCAACACTAACTCATTGCACTGCAGTCCGATCATTCTAAACCTACCCAGAACAACTAACTCCAAAGTGGAATATGCTGCTGAGAAAATTCTAAATTACATAATCCATTCTCTGCTCAGCCTAGCTGAATAAACAGTGATGTCATCTACACAGAGCTCCTAATAGTCCCTCTACCTTCCTAGGGCTAACCTGATGGGATTCTAGTAACTCCAGGGGACTGGGGGGGTTACAACAATAACCCCCACCAGGGTTTGTGTTTCCTTATTGTTTCCTGTTCCTTTCTCTGGGTTGGTACTCAAATTACATTCAGTTGTTCCTTTTCTCTTCATATACCTTTTTTTTTCCTATTCTCTGTATGCTATCCATTCCATAAGAATTGTTTGTAGCCACTTTTCTCTTTCTTCTTGCTAACAGAACTGAAGTAGGCCAGGATGTCAGCAACAGTTATTGGCAAGTGACATGCCAGTAGCCAATGCTGGCACCTGGCCAAAAGATTTGCTGCCACGGGATCCTTGAACCTCTGGCATAGAACCAACACTGGCACTCTTTGAAAAAAATATTCAGCAAGATCTTCAGTTATATTAAGTACTGCAACTGTCCTTTAAATCTTATGTAACCCCCCCCCTTTTGGCCAGGGGCACACGTCATTGTTGCAGTTGTTCGAGAAGGGCTACATCAAGTGCTAACTCCTGAGCCAGTGCTCCCTTAAACAAGATAGGAAAATGGTGGTCCTACCTTTTGGCAGCTTCATTCACCAGTGCACTATCGATCTCCCTAGACCACCCACTCACACATTCACCCGCCAGTCTCGTTCAACTTCCATTCCAACATTTTTACCATAATTATAAAAATTTTATTAATAGCAACATTATTTTTAAATGTCAAAAATTTCCCTTTTCAGGAATAAGAACTATATAAAGTCACCTCGATTCTGCTCCATAGAGCAATTGTCCTGGTGCAGTTCACAAGTCTGAAATCCAGAGACCTAGGTTGCAGGCCCCCCCCTCCTGGAGGGAAATAATACTTTGGGTCTGGCTTGGTCTTCACATCCCCAAAGGAATCCCAGTCCAAAATATAGTACTTGGTCTGTGTCCCAGCCAAATCTTGGACCAGGGCGAAATGTTTGAACAAAGTCAGACCAGACCAAGTCCCTGTGCAACACACTGACTGTGCCTGCTGTATTAACTGCTGAGATGGGACACCTCTTCCACCAGGGCGATTCTTTAAGTGGTCCATCTGTTCCTTAAAGATACATTCTTCCCTCATCTCCTCGACGATGTTCCATATCCTTTCAGGCACGTAAGGACAGTTCATATGGGGATATTCCACACACAGCCTCCTACGGACCCACTTTTCTGCCTGGCTCCATTCTGGCAGGTCTCTCACACTGGTCCTCCTGGCTTGCTCCACTGGTAGCCATATCCCCCATCGATACTTGAGGTTTAACGGGTCACTAAGATTCAACTTGTCCATCCAGGTCCGCGGGGTCTTACCCCAGACCAGGAGCTGTGGGGTGCTGTCCACCAAAGTGATCACGGGGCGAGGCGATTGCAGCTGGGCTTGATTCTGAACTTGGCTCCTGAGGTAGGCTCTGACTTGGATGAAAGGACCTGAGGGTTACTGCTGGACATGGGCCGAGGCAGAGACACCCCTCCAGGCCCTGGAGGATCTCCTGCCAGTTGTCTGAGACCGCTGCCCCTCCCTCTGCCACTGGGATAGCCGGTAGCCAGCAGTGGGGAGCGGGGCAGATGGCTGTGCTCCCCGTGACCTTTTCTTTTTGCTTTTTCCCCTGCACCTTCCTCTTCCTCAGCCTTCATGATGACCTCTGAGGAAACACTCCTGGTCTCTTCCACTTGGGCTTGAGTGCTTTCCCCCAGAGAGAATCTTTCAAAGGCTCTCGAATCCCCACTAGCTAGTGACCATGGTACAAAGGAGCTCGCAGTGGAACTGGGAGGGAACTACCCTAAATTTGGAACTGGCAACATGCCTATACAGCGTTGGCACACAAGCAACCTGGCAGCACCTTCTCCCCCGATACCCACACCTCACATATCGTTCATTTTCTCATCCCTTTCCCCTAGCTTTCCATAGTCAGGAGAGCAGTGAGGCAGGAACCATGGTCAGTGGTTCCTACTGGGAGGGCCGCCTCTGCTCCACCTTCCTCCCTACCAGACACGATCCACCGCCAGTCCATGGACTGTCTGCTCAAGTCCCCTCTCTGTACCTCCCAGTACCCACAGTAAAGAATTTGCTTACTTGGTTGTTTCTGTTTTTCTTTTTGCTTTACTTGGTGGCACAGTCCACTTGCTGTGGTGTGTTCATGCAAACTTTTCTCTCGCTAGTTTTGTTCTCTGGCTCTCTTTCTCCTCACCCCCTCTGCTCTGCTCTGTCCAATCTCTCTCCCCAAGATGGCGCTTCTGCTTGCAGTTGCTGTAGCTCCTCTCTGGCCACCACCCAATCAGATACCGCATAAGGGTAACGTGACCGACTGGTCATGCGCGCATATCATACCAGGCATGCTGAGGCCTACACCTGCTTCAGGCCTTCCCCACAGCTAATTTTTTCTCTGCCACAGGGCCCAATCAGGCCAGGAAGCCTGACAACACACCAGACCGCAAGGCTCGGGGTCCAGCATCATTTCGGGGTTTAAGGGAACATCCCAGAGAAGCCCCCACATGTAACCCTCCCCTTGGCCCCCTCATCTAGGGGCATAAATCATTGTCGCAGTTGTTCCAGAGGACACTAGAGAAGGGCTACATCAAGTGCTAAGACCCGAGCCAGTGCACCTTTAAACAAGATAGGAAAATGGTGGTCCTACCTTTCGGCGGCTTCATTCACCAGTGCACTCTCGATCTCACCACCGACAATCTGGAGTCTCCCCAAACATTGACACTGGACCAGGATCTCCATGCTGCCACCTCCTGACTCTTCACGCCCCAGAGCCCCTCAATCCCGAATGCAGCATGCTGGGAAAAACTCCTCTAGAATTAAAACTTATGAGATAAATTAGACACAAGGAGGGGGAGTCTCTATTTCATTTTTTTGTCCCCATTCCAGCTTAAATAAGGCAACATCCACTACCAATTTCTTCCCAAACTAGCCTCTTTATTTAGCTCCTGCACCCCAAATGATTCCAGGAATACAGAGGTCACATCCTTCATTGAAATAAATAAAGCAGGTCCATGGGGCTATCTGAACGTTTTAACAAGATAACCAGGCTGGGCATTCAGAGCAGCAATGATGGTTTACAGGCAGTACAAGCAGGGCTTCTCCGATTCTATCTACTTGGGTGATGTACCCAAGGCACTTCTCTACTTAGAAACCCACAGGCTTCTGGCGCTGGTAAGCCACATCTTTTTTTTTCCTCTCTTCTACTCTGGGTTACACATTTTCTGTACACTCTGGCACTGGTCGCTGCCCTATCTCCGGTGCGGGAAAGCGAGCTGCTTCCCCCACCTGGCCCCTGGACCTTGGTCCAAATCTCAAGGGATACCAGGATTTTTTCCTTCGACCCAGGCCCTGTAACCCCTCGTTCTCGACTTAAACAGGTAATCTAACCTGCGATGCTTCCAAACTCCTGGCACCCGTTCCCTGCTTACAGCTCAGCCTTTCCTCTGTACTGTTCTCCACTGGTGCAGCTGCCGTCAAACCCGGACCTGCTCCACTACCCGAGCCCCCTGCTACAGGCTGCCCTGCCACAGGAGAGCCCCTGGGCCCTGCCACCACCCAGGCCCCTCCGAGCAGTCCATCTCTACAAATAGTGCCAAAGTCCTTTCTCCTCTCCCAGCTTTCGCTTTCGGTGCATCCATGCCTAGGCCCTCATCCCTATTAAACACGTCCTGGACTTGCGGTAAGCTCCAACCAGAGGCCACCCTCCAAGGCCTGTCCTACGACCTGCGACCTGCCTGGCCCTTTAATACCAGTGTCCCGGAGTCTTCCACTCCAAGCAGACCCCCCTTTTAGGTGAAGGGCCCCCTGGTTCCAACTGCCCTCAGGCCACCCTGCCACACTGGGTACAGGGAAGAGCCACTGCCACCAGCCTTCTCCCTGTGAGGACCCTGCCACAGTCCCCACAGCCCTGGCAACCTGAGCAAAACTTGTCTGGGATCTCTAATTACTCCTGCCTATCCTGGCCTTCTACTTCCACCTGCACCTCCCTTACCCCAATGACGCAGGACCTGGCTGACCATCCTCCCCAACGGAGCTTCCTCCCTGGCTGCTTGATGCCACGTTGCTGCAAAAGCCATCCCTGTCTGCACTTGGGGGGGGGCCCCCACTGGCCCACCCGGACTGCCGAGCTCCATTTCCTGACTGCTTACTCTGCTCCTCCAGCCACCCCCCGGCAGCCCCAGGCCTAATGTCCAGGCTGGAAAAAGGCCCTGAACTTCAGTCTCCAGCCTTCTATACCTCCCTAAATCTGTTCTCTGCTGCCACCTTGAGGTGTCCAGCAGGTATTCATCCCCAGAGCACTAATAAATTCCCTAGCTCGGGGGGGAGGGGGAAAAGGATGCCTAAAATGGGAGCATAAGCCCCTCCTTTAAGATGGGCTTACACTTAAAAAATTAGAAAAAGATTAAGTAGCATTTGAAAACAAACTAATTCTAAGGACATCAAAACAGTTAAATGAAAGGGGTTTCTTACAAAAACCAAACAGACTGAGAGACAGAAAGCACTTAAAAAATGAAAACACTTAAAGGGGAAGAAGATGGTAGACAGTTGAGCAGCTAAGCTTCTTAAGTCGTGAGTGTCTTCAGTGTTTTGATCTAATTTTTCCAACAACCCGACCAGATCCCATTCTTCAGAGCATGAATCCAGAGTAGAAAATGCTGTGGAGTCTGGTGAAGCATTCTGTTTCCCCAAAGTTGACGCCATTGGATGAGTGTTAGTATCCCCTGCCTGTTAGCCCAGTGAGTGATGGCAGAGCCAAGAGCTGGAACATGTCCATCACCCCACGGCAAAAGTCTTGGACCTCAGGCGCCAGACTCAAAACATCAGAGCAGCGTAAGTTATCAGACGCAACATTACCTTACAAACCAGAGCAGCATTTGCTGGTACAGCAGATAAAATAGCAGGTGCTGAGAGCAAAGAATTCACATTAAACATATTGGGTAGTCACTGGAAGTTCTAGATTGGACGGAGAGATTTGACCACTGGTTTGAAGCACTCTTACAGAAGACTGATTTTCTGCAGCAGGAGATAAGGCAGATAAAAGTCAGGGAGCAGGCTAATGAAAAGATGGTTTCCCATCTCATGCAGGTGCGAACAAATAATATAGATGCAGATGTTCAAGTTCACTTGTTCATACACAGTGAAGAGCTAGTATCACTGTATATCACACTGTGTTGTTCATTATGCCAAAACATTTAAGTAGTGAGTGAGTGTTGGCAAATACTAACTGATATAGAACAACAGTGTAGAAAGTATACAAGTGTAGAAAGTGGACAAGTGGAACACCCTGCCAGAGGAAGTGGTGGGGGCTGAAACAATGACGGGATTTAAGAATGCATGGGATAGACATAAAGGAATTCTGGAGGTCAGGGGTAAGGTGCAACAGACTTCTAGGAAATCAAACTGAACTTACAAGCTCAAATGGGCAGACTGGGTGGGCCATAGGCCCTTATCTGCCGACACTGTCTATGTATCTATGTATCTCAAAATCAGTTGTGATAAGATGGAATCAAAGAAGCAAGCACGCGAGGCTACAGTGCATGGTGTGGTTAAGGAAAACTATAATTTCCTCAGAACATTGGAAAATATGGAGAATTAGATGAGATTCAGAAATATTCGTCTGGTTAATCTGTCAGATACGTTGGATAAAGACTTTAGTACTGTTAGAGACTTGGTAAAAGATGTCTTGATCGCCACATTCGACCTACCACCAGATAAAGCTCCTTTATTGGGTAAAGTCTTTAGAATTTACAAAAAGAATAAAGAAAATATGTATAAATTCTTCAGTTAAATTAGCTGTCATGGCCACAATAGCATTTGAGTCTGATACAGAATCTCTGTTCAAATTGGCAAAAATGAATGGGGTATTAAATATGAAAACGACAGATTATATATATTTCCTGATTATTTCTACCCCACCCAACAAATACATAGGACATGTTTGGCCTATCTGCAGGATGTTTTAGAGGTCAAGGGTCAAATTACCTTTGCTACCTCCAGCGAAAGTACATGTGGTGAAAGATGGTAAAACTAACATTTTCCTTGAAGTGGATCAGTTGGTGGCCTATATCAGGGACTTCGGTTCCACTACTTCTGACCAGGATGGTTCATTTTCTCTCACAGATTATGATTAAAGACATTCTTGCCTCTATTGAGAAGATGGGGCATATAAATGAATGTATATGATTTGAAAACATTTGAAATTTATTTTGCATACTTAAATATTTCTTGAATAAAAATGTTATTATAGAAGTAAAATATGTAAAAAAGCAGGATTGTGGATGCTTCTCTGGAATACTAGTTCAATATTGGGATAAGAATAATTAAAGATATATGGGAGGTGTTTTTGTGGATTTGGTAAAAAGGGTGAAAATGTTATGAAAATTAGCTGATTAGTAGAAACTGCAGCCAACAGTATCTGCAGTGATGTTGTCTTTGTGACGTTGGGGCTGATTTTAAAAGGGGTTAGCTGGACACAAGAGACATGTGACAAAAGAGTTTGATGCAAGTGGTGACTTGCGTTAAACTGCCATTCTGGAAGGCTGCCTGTGACTGCCGCAGACACACTGCGCCAAAGCCCCCTTGCACCAGGGTTGCATCCAGTAACCCAGAGTGTCAGGTTGCAAGGGGGCTTGTGCCACATCCCCTTTTTGGGGGATTCTGGAAGCTCCACCATGGATGCAGGAGGGGGCACCACTTAGACAAGCCAGGAGGTGGTCTAAGTGGCTGCGTCAATGGGACTCAGGAGTACACTGGACACTGGAGTGTAGTATGGGCGGGTGAGGGCCATGGGGGGTGTTGGGGCACAACCGTCGGACACCGTGGAAATCATACTCCATGTATATGAACCAAATCTCTGCTACTGTAGCCCCCGACTCCACGAATGGTGTCCAGCTGCCATGGTGGTATATTGCACCCCCTGCCATGATTCCCAATCTCCCCCAAGACTGCCTTCAGTGTGACCCATGTAGTATAGTGCCTCCATCCCTGATCCCCCGGTGAACCAATAGACATGCCAGCCCTACCTCCCAGTGGTGTAGTGGCCCCCTACCTTGAAAGACAGTGTTGAAGCACCCCCACCCCCCCATTGTTGCCTACCCGCATCTGCAGCTGGCACTACCCTCCACACACCACCACGAAATGCAATCGTGCAGCCCACATAAGTGTACAGTACACTTACGCAGTCCATGCATGGCATTCTGTGGCTGACCGTGGTGGTGTGTGGAAGATAATGCGAGTCCAGAAGCGGGATGGGGATGGGGGGAGGGTGCATTACCACTGCCTGTCCGGGTGGAGAGAGTGGGAGGGACACTAGGCAACCAGGAACTGATTCACAGACTGGGACTGGAGCAGTTAGTGGGAGCTGGACTCAGTTGGGGGGAGGGGGGCCCAATTGCACCACCAAAGACTTTGGGAGATGCAGGGGTTGGCACTAGCCTGCCACAGCAGGCAGTCTACTGTGAGGGCACACCGATGTCCCAGCAGTACTGGGACAGTGCCCTATGGGGGCCACATGCAGCGGCTGCCCAGTTCATGCCCGGCTAACAGGCTTCCTGTCCTTGGGCCACCTGGTCCCTGGCTGCGTTGCAGACCTGCGACGATGCTGCCCTTTGCGCCACTTCTTTTGGCACAGGGCTGCAATCTGTGGCTATTCCAGATGGTTTGCTCCAAGTGGCAAACCTTCCGGAATAGCACAACTTGGCGATTGCTGCAGCTGCGTCGGACACATCCCCCTTCTTTGCGGCAACTCGGGTCCGATGCAGGCAGCTTCCAGAATGGGCCCCATTGTCTTAACAGTCTGGTGTTAATTAATTTGACTCCCTCTTCATGGGAGCTGCACTTGTTTTCTTTTTATGTCGTAAAGAAATGTAATATTGCATCCGTTTGTGAATTACTGTATTTTACAATTTATAAGCTTTACCTTAATATAGAATGTAATTTTCTTTCTTTATTTTGTCTATGCCATTATGTAGTATAATTACTATGAAAATCCAAAAATAAAGAGTATTAAGAAAATGAAAACAAAGTGCCTAAGTGCAGGTGCACGGTAACATTGTACACCTAATGGTGTTTGCCTGTCTGTGTCGACTGGGGGTTGATGGTCTGTCAGTTTCTGTTTCTCCAGCACTTCCAGCAGCAACTAGGGTCACTCTAGGGGAAGAACAAATACAAGGCACGCAAACTAAACCTTGCCAAAAAAATAACAATATGCAGCATAAAGTGCAAAAGTGAGAAAGTCTGAATTAAGCACATTGACAGTTTTCGAGAACAAAAAGGGTATATCTTTTTATACTGTCAGCTGTGAACGTGCTTACTTTTAAACTACACTTTCTCGTTGGTGTAGTGGTAGTGCTACTGCTTGTGATGCTGGTAACCCGGGAATGAGCCTGAGTTATCTGAGGGCTGACTCGAGGAGGAAGATCGGGCATTCCAGACGATGGCATACTTGGGGAGGTTGGGTCCCATACTATACTGCAAGTCTGCCACCTGGCTGATCACAGATGGCAGTGCAGGACGGAGTTGTGCATTGTGAGGGGGTGCCAGTTTGTGCTGAAGGAGCACTGTCGTGTCTGCATGCATGCCTGTCACTGAGCAGCTCCCTTGGCATTGCAGAGAGATGAAAGTTACAAGCACGCTCGGGCCCCAAAGTGCCAATTGCACACCACTCCAGAAATTGTGTCATTTGTGGGGGTCTAGACAGCATCCCAGCACTCACCCCAGAAAGGGAAATCTGGGATAAGAGGAGGCTGTGGTAAGTGACAAAAAGGTGGAGTGTGGCGGTAGGCCACCAATGCAGCAGATAGGGGCCACCGAGGGCAGAGAACCAAAATAAATTGTGAAAAAAAACAACAACACTTTCTCACTTTTGTAATTTGCAAACTAGTTGAGTGTGACCCTGCGGCATGGATTGCCTCTGTTCTTGGCCAGAATCCAAGAAGACCATGCAGACCTTTTGGTGTGCATTTATAGTTATTTTGTTTATGTCACTCTGGAAAGTCCTTGGTTTTGCTACTCAGAATGTTGTCTTCCTTCCAGATAATAGATGTGTTTCTGTATATCTCTCCTCTGGACAGTTAGCATGGCTCCGAAGGAGGTACCTGTTCGGAAATATGCACCCTCGTCCGTCTACCTGGAGGAAAAGACAGATGAACAAAAGAAAGAGGAGGTAGAACCTTCATCATTTTTAATAATTTCAAATGCGCCTAAGAGGCAATATTTCTGACACATTTTCTTGTTTTCTTCAGGCATGCACATGCTTACATGCGCACACCCACACACACAAAAACACAGCACACTCACAAAACACAAGCTGAGAGATAGTTAAGGAAGGGATGGAAGTAACGATAGAAGTAGAAGCCACTGACAACACCAAAACCTTCCTCCGTTCCACAATACAGAAGGAGGAAAGGTAGCCGCCCAGTGGTGTAGAGGGCTGAGGTGCCTGTCACCTTACCTCTTACCATGCCAGCAAGCTGGGGTCGGGTGCGAGCGCAGGTCGCCAGAGGTTTGGGGGGGGGGGGATTGAGCATCCGGAGGACAGGTCTCCTCTCCCAGGGTGGGGAGGTTTGTCGGCTCGGCCCTTGGCTGCCCCTGGGTAGAGGTCCGGAGGCAGCACTGGCAGCTTTGAGCAGCAAGAAGGGAGGGGCTGCCGCTGAAGCAGGGAACCTGGAAGAAAAATGGCAAATGGCGGTTGCAAGCTCCACGAAGTCCTGCCTGTCTCCCCTTGTTCCGCACTGCCACCGGCATGCTGACCCCATGTATCTGAATGCTGTGTCTCCGGTTTGGGGGGATCCACGACAGGAGCTCGACAAAATTCTTGTTGAACGCCCTGTCAATGAAATCGGCAGGTCGACCGCATTTTCCAGTTGGCTGCCGGTTTGTACTGTCCATTCTTGTTTTTCTTCAGGGGGCTTTCCCCCAAACCACTGCGATAGAGGCTGTGCCCCATCCCCACTAAGATTATCAACTCCGAGTCAGAGCTGATTGGGGTGCAGGACCCCCGATGAGACAGCGCCGGGTTCCAGCGAGCCTCAAAGCGGCATGGCGGTGTAGTCAAAGGTAGGGGACCCTCACTGGTGAAATGTCGCTGTCGGGTGGGGGTAACCGGTTGGGGGAGACTGCCCTCCTTTCCTGTCCCCACCATGGGAGGGGTTAATCTGTAGGGGGATATGGGGGCTTGGTGTGTCAGCAGAACAGTTGCCAAGTAGGGAAGACAGGGACAGGATGGAGCAGCCACCTGCAGTGCATCCTGGAGAGACACTTCTATAGAAAAAAAGAAGGAGAAAGGTGAAGGAGGGGCTTGAACTCCTGAAAATGGGGGATCAGGAGTGAAAACCTGTGAGGCAGCCAGAGGCGATGCCAGAGTTGCTGATTGAATACTTCACTTCAGTGTTCACCAAAGGGCCCTGGGGGAGGGAGGGTGCTCATTGGGAGGGTCCATGGCATGAAAGGTAGCTATAATACAGCCTGCAGGAATTACACCTGCACTGCTAGCTGACTGATTGAAAATTAAGCCATGTAATTCCTAAGGAACAGAAGGGATATACCCCAGAATCAGAGTGGAGCTAGGGGAATAATTGACAGTGCCACTTGGCATCAGTCTTTCATGAGTCTGTCCAGGCAGGTGTGGTGCTGGGGGGCTGGAAGCTGGCCTGTGTGGTTCTCATCTTTGAGAAGGGGGTCGGACCCAGGGATCCACAGGCCAGCCAGCCTGATACCAGTGCTGGGCAAGGTCCTGAAAACCAGTATCAGGGCATAGTAATGGAGCACTTGGATGAGGCCAGGGTTCTTGACTTTTCAGCCTGGTTTTATGAGAAGCAGATTGTACCACAGTAACCTGATCACCTTCTTCATGGAGCAGACCATGGGGATGAACAAGGGCAGGGTTATAGACATCCAGTAGTCCATCTTCACTTCAGCAAGGCATTTGACACTGCGGCACATGGCAAGCTTCTGGGTAAACTACATCAGTGTGGTATAAACGAGGTGAATTACTACAGTACATGCTGCGGTCTGTAGGGCTGAAGAAGGCCTAGAGACCCACTGTGACTACCCTCCCACTACTCCGTTATAGTACACAATTTTAACTGCAACACATATTTGTCAAGCTCTTGGATTACTATGGGGCAGGAAGCAGAGAGTTGTGGTGGATAGGCACAACTCCGAGTGGAAATGGATACTAAGCAGCAGCTCTCAGGGGTTTGTGCTGGGGACTTTGCTTTTTAACATTTTATCAATGATCTGGAAGCTTGAGTATCCAGCAGGCTGCTTAAGTTTGCTAATGACACCAAGTTGGCCATGGTGATGGACTCCCTTGAGGATGGGGACAAACTTCAGGAGGACCTGAACAAGTCTGATGTTTGGTTGGACTCCTAGAATTTACAATTCAGTGCAGCAAAATGCAAAGTGCTACACTTGGAGAGGAACAACACAGGTAGGATTTACACACTGTGTGGGGCTTCTCGTGTCGCAGTGATGGAGGAGGAAAAGGATCTAGGAGTCATAATAGACATAGGACTGAAGCATGAAAAGTAATACATTACTGCTGTCAAGAGAGCTGGCAAAATGCTATGGTACATTATAAGGAAGGTGACCAGCAGGGCATGGAAAGTAATCCTGCCACTTTACAAGGCCCTGTTCATACCCCAGCTGAAGTGCTGTATGCAGTTCTGGGCTGCTCATTAAGTTTTTCCATTAGGTCTGTGCATCTGAGGGCATATTGTATTGTCCCACTAACATCTGGGGCTACAGACTTAATTATGAGGGTTCAATGTAACCTTTGAATTTTTGAGGGTACAGACACAATAAAGAGGTGTTCAGCAGGCCCCCCAAATTATATACAGTACGTTAAAGTACCTTCTCTGTAAATATTTTTTGCAGTAACACCCCCCCACCACCACCCACCAGCACTTCTGTCTGGCTCCTGCTCACAAATAATAACACACCACCTCAACCATTATCAAGCCACCCTCCCAACCCAGTCCTCACAAAAACCCTCACCATCAACCCCTTATATTTTAAAATTAATATTACAAACCGTCTAACGCAGCATGCTGATAACAGTAGGTCTTTGAGAGAATCTCCTCCACTGGGCCACAGTACACCCACCCCCTTTCCCCTTTTCTGAAGTATCAACTGGTGGGTTTGCCCACTGCCATGTTTGGAGGTGTCCATAAGTGCCTTATGTATATTATATTTCCAGTCACATGCCTTGCCTTGTGTGTCTGGTACTAGTCTGATCTTCTGGTTCCTCTCGGTAACAGCATCTCCGTCAGGGAACTGAGGAGCAGTTGGGCCGCCCACGATTATATAGGCACCGATGTTGCACATCATGTTGGGGGGGGGGGGCCCCTGACTAGCAAAAGTTTTCAAGTGGTCATGACACCAACAACTTACAGTTCCAAAGATGTGGCCCAGTGGAGAAAATTCTCTCAAAGATCTGCTGTTATGGTGAGTAACTGTTCCTTCTGGATGGTCACTCTGAGTCAGATCATTCAGTCTTTGAAGCAATGCATGTGGTTCTGTTCTCTGGACCTACAGGACACATTCTTCCACATCCCAGTCTGTCTTCCCATTGCCGGTACTTTTGTTCTGTGCAGAGGATATCCTGTACCAGTTCCAAGTCATGCCCTTCAACCTCTCGTCCATGCCCAGGGTCTTCCCCAAGTGCATGGCAGTGGTGGTGGCCTTCCTGCAGTGCAAGGGCATCAGGGTATATCCCTACCTGGATGACTGGTTGATAGCCGGCCCATCCAAGGAGGCTGTGGAGAGGTCCAGGGACATGGCCCTCCATACCTGTAAAGCATTGGGCCTTCTGGTCAACCTGGCCAAGTCAGAGCTGGTCCCCGCACAAGTGATCAAGCTCACTGGGGCAGATCTAGGCTCCCTGCGAGTCAAGGCCCACCTCCATGAGGACTGAGCATCAGATTTTACCTCCTTTACCCAGTCATTTCAGGTTGTCCACTTGTGCCCTGCCTGGGACTTCCTATAGCTGCGGGAGTACGTTGCATCCTCCACCAGCATGATCTGTTGGGCTCACTGGCAAATGCACCACCTGCAGTGGGAGATGTGCCAGCAGTGGTCCCAGCACTTGGGTCACTTGGACCAGCCAGTCGTAGTGACCCAGCCAATGTGCAGTGCCATCCAGTAGTGGTCAATCGTCTTCCCAGACCCGTCCATCAGGCTCACAATGGATGTGTCTCTGGTAGAGTGGTGAGTGCACCTGAGAGACCACACAGTCCATGGGTTCTGGTCAACATAGGAGTCCTGACACCACATCAGCCTAGTTCTGTGCAGTGCGTCTGGCTCTGATGAGATTTGTTCTGTAGATTTAGGATCAGGTCATTCAGGTTTAGATGGACAACATGACCACCATATTCTGCCTGAACAGGCAGGGCAGAACACACTCCTTTCCCTTGTGTCAGGAGGCTTTCTGCATCTGGGCAGTCATGCACAGCTGGGAGGCAGATCGAGTGGTACCTGCATCAGAGGTGGTTGACTACCTGTTCAACCAGTGGAGCACCCCTTGGTGGATGTTTGCCTTGTGGGAGAGCAGAAAACTGCAGTTGTTCTATGCCCCCACAGTCCTGTGTGCCTTCCCTCCCTCCCTCCCCTTGGTCCACAAGATTGTGGTCAAGGCCCAGAAGGACAAGGCGTGGATGATCCTGACAGCCCCAGACTAGCCCAGGCAGTACTAGTATCTGGGTCTCCTAAGCATCAGCAGCAGGCCTCCGTGGAGGTTGCCCCTCCGCCCAGATCTGCTGACCAGACATCGGGTGAAGGTCTTGCCTTCAATCCCTGCACCTCTCAGCCTGTTTGCTGGGCAGCTAGAGTTCCAGGCTCTGTGTCTTCCATGAGACATCCTCCATGCTGCATAAATGCTATGAATTAAAATAAAAAAGGTTCTCGATCATTGCCAGTGTAAGGAACTTCATCCCTTTACCTTCCCCATGGAGAGCATCCTTGACTACTAATGGATCTTCTTCAGGGATATCTCTATCTTCAGGTCACACCTGTGGAACTTAGCCATCAGGCACCAGGATCCCCTGGAAACTTTTCTATAACAGTCTACTAGAGGCTACCCAGGCCGACATCAGGCTCCGATGTCACACACCCTATATAAGTGCAAGTGGCCCTGCTCCTTCCTCAGTTCTTTCCCACCATCGACCATTCGCGCACAGATTCTGTGGAAGCTTTGTCACTCAGCTGACTGCCAAAATTCTACTTGCCCTTTCTTTTGTTCCAGTTTTGAATCACTTTATTTTAAAGTGATTCCTTTTATTTTTGTATGCCGAGAACTACTCCTTCATCAGCTCTTTTACATCGCTGCTGCTATGGAAAGAAGATTTCTTCAACTGATGACCACAAACTTTGTATTTGCTGTTTTAGGCCTAGTCACAACGCTCTTGCCTGTAAGCTTTGCTAGAAGTTCAATCTTACCACCTGGTGACGACGCAAGAAAGCCTTGCAGAAGTTCCTTTATTTTATTTATTTATTGAAATGTTTTATCAGGAAGGCACACTGAGCGATAAGTCGCTTGTCTCCTGATGTGACCTGGGGGGAAGGGGTACAATAGGAGTGAAACATTAAACATTCAAGTTACAAGATCAACATTGACATACAGTTGTAATGCAGATGTTACAAGCAGTGCTACAACAGTGTTGTGCATAATAGGTAGAAAGAGTGGACAATAATAAGTGCCGGGTTAATAAGTAAACAAATGGTTACGTGAAAGAAAAGGGGGAAAGGAGAGAGAGAGGGGTGAAGTGGGGGGGGGATAGTCATGTTCAAGTTACAAGATCAACATTAACATGCAGTTGTAAGGCAGGTGTTACAAACAGTGTTAAAACAGTGTTGCACATAATATGTAGAAAGAGGGGACAATAATAAGTGCTGGGTTAATAAGTAAATAAGTGCTTACATGAAAGAAAAGGGGGAAAGGAGAGGGAGGGATGGTGGGGGAAAGGGAGTAGGTGACTGATACAAGCCCCTGAGGGGTAGGAGAGGGACCCATGGAGGGTATTTGGGGTCCCTTACATTCTGTGAGAGTTCAAGTGAGGCCAGTGAGGGGGAGCAATTTGGGGGAAGGGGAGGAGAGCTAGAAACTTGGGGAAGGGGGTGCATAGGGTAAAATGAAGGTGACGGTAGAGGGGTAGGGTTTATCCCGGGCTAGAGGAGGAAATTAGGGAGGGACATTGCAAGAGCATCTAGGAGCAAGGTAATTATTGAGGGCAGAGGATGAGTGCCAGATTTGAGGGGGGAATGAATTCCAAGTTTTTGGGAGGTGGTGAGAGTAAGCAGATTGGCCAATTAGGGTGGAGCTGCAGGGATCTAAGGGAATGGGAGGATGGGGGGGGGTTGTTATAAAGGAGGAGGTGAGGTAGGAAGGGTGCTTACCCAACCAGTGCTTGGAGGTGAATTTAGCATAGTGGGAGAGTCACCTGTTTGCATGAAAGGGGAAGGATAGGGCACGATAAAGATTGCAGTGGTGGGTGCAAGGGGGGCATCCAGGGCAAAGCAGCAGAAGGAATTAAAGAGGGTGTCCAGTCTGGCCAGGGAGGACTTCAGGGCAGCATCATAGACTATGTCACAGTAGTTGAAAATGGCCAGTATCATCTTCTGAACAAGTTCACGCCTAGCCATAGGAGGGATGCAACTACAGTTCCTGAACAGGGCACCAAGTTTGGGGTGCATTTTTTTCTGGATGGCGTCAATATGTCCAGGGAAGTTTAGCTGTTGGTCCAACCGAACACCTAACTACCTAAAGAAGGATGTGTTCTCAAGTAAAGTCCCATCAAGGGTGTGGAAAGTGGGTAGGGAGGGAAGCCTAGAGAGTCTCTGCCTTGTGCCAAAGGTCATGGAGACAGTCTTCTTGGCATTGAGGAAAGGTTGATGGTTAGCAAACCAGAGCTGAACCTTGTTGAAGTCTTGCTGTAAGCTGGTTGTAACCTCAGCAGGACAGGAGCCAGATGCATACAGGACTGTATCATCGGCATACACGTGAATAGCGGAGGAGGGGGAGTAAACAGAGGGAGGTCATTTAAGAAGATGGAGAATAGGAGGGTCCCTAATACAGAGCCCTGGGGGATGCCAGTGCTAATTGGTAGGGGAGGTAAAGTGGCATCCAAGAGCTTAACTGATTGGGTTCTGCCAATAAGGTATGCCTTGAACCAGTTTGTGGCAGAGGGAGATAGGCCAGCTGGTGGGAGCGAGTTGAGGAGAAGGGAGTGAGAGACGGTGTTGAAGGCCTTGACCAGGTCAACAAAAATGGCAGAGGTAATTTGGCCATTGTCCATCCCAGTTAGGATGGAGTCTGTGAGCCATAGGAGAGAGGTGGTGGTTGAGTAGTTTTGCCTGAAACCAGACTGGAAAGGAGTGAAAAAGGAGGTGTCAGATAGAAAAGAGGTGAGTTGGGAGAGGACAATGTGGTCTTGAAGCTTGGCAAGGGTAGGGATGAGAGAAATGGGGCGATAGTTGCCAGAGGATGATGGGTCACCCCTTTTGGGTAAAGGGAACCACTGCATGTTTCCATGAAGAGGGGACCAAGGCAGTAGAGAATGAGAGATTTAGGATTAATGAGAGGGTGTAGGCAATGGCTGAAGCAGAGAGGGAGAGGAGTTTTGGGTCAAGGCCATCAGGTGAGGCACCTTTAGAGGGGTTGATGGTGAGGAGGGCACTTATAGCATCATTTGGGGTTATAGTAGCGAAACAGAAGGGGAAGTGAGAGAGTGGTGGAGGGGGCACACCACTGGGGGGTGGAGAGGGTGATGAGTAGGAGGGGAGGGATTTCAGTAGCTCAGTGGCACAGGAGGCATAGTAGGAGTTAAATTCTGCGGGTACGGCTGGTGGGTCAGACACTAGTGAGCTCTTTACTTTAAATACTGGGGGTGAGATGAGGGGGTAAATAGGATGTGGACCACCTTCCAGAACTTTGAAGGGGAATTTATGTTGGTGATGAAGGCAGATTTGAAGTATTCAGACTTGGCTAACCGTGTAGCCCTGGTGCAAGCGTTTCAGAGCATGCGGTAGTTCACGAGGTCACTAGGATGCTGGGTAGCTTTATGAGGCTTCCAGGCTCGATCTCTAGCTCTGAGACAGGCCAGAAGTTCAGTGGTTACCTCTGACTCTGGTTTGTTTGAGTGGGGCAAAGGCATTCCAGTTTACAAGAAAGATTTCTTTGAAGTAGGCAAGGGCCTTATCAACCGAAGGGAAGGCAGTTAGGGGGGGCCAGTCAGAAGTGGCAAGGTTACTCAGGAGAGGTTCAAGGTCAGGAGACTTGAAAGAGTGCAGTTGTATGGTTTTGTGTGGTGATTTAGTTCTGTGGACTTTCCTAACTATGAATATTGGGTTATGGTCACTGAGAGCATAAGGGAGGACAGCAGAGGTGATGACACGGTGGGGGTGGGAGGTAAGGGCCCAGTCGAGTAGGGAGTGTTGTTGTGTCTTGTGGTGTGGGTGGGTGGGGTTGGAGAGCAGTTGAGAGAGGTTTAGGGCTCTGATTTCATTTTTAGATTTGGTAGTTTTAGGTGACAACCAATTTATATTAAAGTCATCTAGGATGAATAATTCCCCAGAGCAAGCAAGGGAAGTGACGGAGGTTAGAAGGTCTAGCGTGACCAAAGGATGGATATTTGGGCAGCAGAAAATGCCGGCTATGAAGACTGGGAGTGAAGGGGAGGGACACATGGATAGCTAGAGCAGCACGGGTCTCAGGATAGGAGAATGAGTAGATGATGGAATATTGTGTCTTTGTCTTGGCTTGTCTGATTTGCCCTGTAGTTTTGGTGAGGGGTGTTAATTGTCTGGCCTCTGACCTCAGCTACATGATAACGGGAGGTGGGGCTTAGTCAGAGTTGAGGTAGCAAGTGAGTTTTATTTTCTCAGAAGAAGCCAGAAGGGGAAGGAAACATATTCAATTCAGTGCTTTACAGTAACTGGTAATTGCTATTTTTCTTTTAAACTTAGATTGTGGGCTTTTAGTGACACTGTACTTTCTTTGTTGTCATTACTTAGAATTGTTTTTGGGCTGTTGAAAATTTAAAACGTAGTGGTGGTGTATTTCTTTGCTGTCTTTAATTGCTGCAAATTTTGCCCCCCCTCCCTTCCCCAACTCTTAATTATATGCCCTGTTAAGTCTGATTGACAGGAGCTAAACACAGGGGCCCAGATATTCAAAAGGGTTGCGCATGGTGCAACAGTGTTGCGTCATGTTCAACCCACTGATGCGCCCAAGCGCGATATTCAAAAAGGAAAAAGTGCACCGCACAAATCCCAATAATGAAGCGCATCAGAAATGTATGCGAAGCTGGGTAGAGGCATGCCCATGTATAACCTGCACAGCCCGATATTCGCCCGAATGTGCAGAGTCATGCATGCACAACCCCTACCCGCGCCTGCACAAAGTTACGCTTGTAAAGGGAACAGTGATGGGCTACCTACAGGTGAGCTGCCACATTGCAGGGCAACACAGCAGCTGCCACCTGTGGGTAGCCATCACTTGTTCCTGCTGCCTGGCAGTGCCCCCCCATACCCCCATTGCGGGCATCACTATACCCCTCCCCTCCCAAGTCCAATATCCCTGGTGGTCCAGTGGACCGCACTGAGCCAGATCGTAAGCATCATTACCAGGACCCCCAAGTCCAATATCCCTGGTGATCTAGTGTACCTCCCACTCCCACCCCACGCCACTGAGCCCACCGCCTCCCCTCTGTCAGCCGGGCAGGTGGCAGCACCCACCCGCCTCAGCCCGCTGATCGACAGTTGGTAGCTGTACCCATTGGTTCACAGCATGAGCCAATGGGCGGCAGCCCATACCTGCATTACTCAGTCCAGATATGTGAATGAATTCATTCAGAAGCTTTTGCCACATTGGGGTGGGCCAGGCACCAGGCAGCTTGGGGGGAGACGGAAGATTATGGGGATTGGGCAATCAGTCAGCAACGGAAGCTTTTTGCCATGCTGGGGTGGGCTCCCAACGTGGCACCGGCAGCTTGGGGGACAAGCAGCCAATGGGGGATTGGGCACCCCGTCGGCAAAGGGCGTTGTTCCATGGGCAGCTCATGACTGCTGGTGACGGTAAATTCCTCGGATATTTCCACAGTTTGCCGCACCTGCGGAATCGCGGAAATCTCAGGACCCTGGGTACTAAACACACCGTATTAAGGACTACAGAAAGTCCTCTCAATTTTATTTATTTTATTTAAACTTCTGCTTACCAGGTAAACAACATGAGCCAAGGCCCTTTTTCAAATGTTACCCGGGACCATAATCAATGTTACAGTCAAGATGTAATACAATATACAATACAATATACAGTATAATACAGTTTTACTAACAAACAAAATATAATCACAACAACATACTAGCAACAGTACATTAATAACAGTCACACACCTAACAACAGTACATTAATAACAGTCACACACCATTGTACTTAAAAAATGTTGTCTCACTGATGCTTTAAAAGCATTTTTTCTTTCAATATGTTGTAAAGTGCATGGAATCTTGTTCCAGTATACTGGAGCATAATAAGAGAAAGCTTGCTGCCCTAATCTTGATTTTATTTTTGGAATAGTTAACATAACAGAGGCATTGGAGCGTAGCTCCCTATTTGGTATCCTAATATTTAACAGAGAAAACAATGGAGAAACTGTACCCAAGGCCAAGATATTATAAACCAAGCAACTTAAACTATATTGAGAATATAAACACAGGGAAGCCAAGATGTGGCTGAATACAAGTCGCAATGATGTGTTCTATATGGAAGTTTTAATGCAAATCTGCATATAGCATGGAATGTAGTTGTTAACAAAGTGGCATCAGATTTGGCCAGATTTACAAATAAAAATTAATTATAATTCAACATTGTCGACAAGACGCTTTGACTTATTGCACATCTGACTTCCCTTGTTAACAGATCTCACAACTTAAACAAAGCCCCCAACCTTTGATTTACATTTCTATAAACAGTTTTTATATGTAATGTATAAGATAGACAAGGATCCAGAATTAGTCCTAACTACCTAAATTGGAGAACCTGCTCCAACATGACACCCTCGTGGCTTACAATCTCAAGAGGACTACTCTTGTTTAACCTATACTTAGAGCCAAAAAGCACACTCTTTGTTTTCCTTGTATTAAAAAGAAGACGGTGGGAATGTAACCACAGTTCAAGTACATGAAAGTTAGCAGTCAGATTTAGTTTTATATCATCCACTGATGGGGCACTCTCAGTTGTTTGTTTCTTTTGCCCCTGGCAATGAGGGCGCTCCAGTCTCTAAACAATGCTTGTTCAAATGGCTGGCCAACTGTATTAGTTTCTCTAATAGTAAGTATGGTAAGGAACTTCCTGGTGTGGTTCATGCCCATTCAACCAGAGGCATGGCCACTTCCGTTGCCTGTTTCAGGAACATGTCAGCTGCTGAAATTTGTGCTGCTGCCACCTGGAGTACTGTCCACACTTTCACCGAACACTACAGTCTGGATATTGCCTCTAGAAGAAGGGCAGGCTTTGGCCTAGCTGTGCTTCGGGGCATTCTTTCTTAGACATCTGGTCTTCTGCCACCCAGACAGTTTTTGCTCTCAGTACTGCTTGGGACTCATTCCATAGGAGTGACCTGATGACACAGATATCCTCGAAGAAGATAGAACAGTTATGTAAGAACTTACCGTATCAGGAGATCTTCGAGTGAATCTCTGTCATCAGGTCATGCCATCCTCTTCCCTCCATCCCCCTTTCTCTCTCTCTTTGTCTCTATCTGTACAGCTCGGCTGTCTTGTTGCTCTAGCCTTTTTACTAGCTGGGCACCTTCTCTCTCTCTCTCTCCTTGGTTCCCTGGTGGAACTCCTGTCTCTTATGGCCTTCGACTAGGGAAAGAACTGAGGAGCGAGCAGGGACGCTCACATATATATAGAGTTGTGACGTTAGAGCCTGACATTGGCATTGGCGGACTTTACTAGACTGCTGCAGAAAAGCTTCCATGTGATCCTTGCGCCTGGCAGATGAGTTCCATAGGTGTGACCTGATGACAGAGATTCCCTTGAAGATCTACTGTTATGGTAAGTTCTTACATAACTGTTCTTTCTCGCCCAGACTTCACAGTCGGATCTACCTACCTGTGCCCTTATGGATTTAGCAACTGGCAAAGGGAGGGCAGGTAGAATTTATAAATTACTAATGGAAGAGGACGTAGGGCCAACAGACAAGACAAAAATGGGAAGAAGATATGGGAACAGTAATTACAGAGAAGGAATGGAATAAATTGTGGTACAATGCCTATAGGTTTAGCAAGGATGTCCAAGGACATTTAGTTTTGTTCAGAACTTTATACCGCTTTTACTATTCTCCAAAAAGGTTAGAACAAATGGGAAGTGCTGGAGATGTGGTGCCTGTCGAGCATCATTATCACATATGTAATGGGAAAGCCCTAAATTACAAAATATTTGCTGTACTGTAAACAACATATGTTCACAGATTACAACTTTTGTGATACCCTTTGAGCCATAATTGTTCACACTGAGAGATTTATCTAGTCTTAAATTGATGGAGAGAGAGAAAAACAAATGATGGTACTTCTTGCAGCGCTGGGACTCAAAAGAATTATCTTGTTGAAATGGAAGGAATCAAATGGCCCTTCTTTGGAAAAATGACTTCAGGCAATGGAGAGGCTAGCGAATAATGAACTAATTAGTTATAGAATAAATAATATGACACAATTTGAAAAAATGTGGACTCCCTTTTTACACTTTCTTTTGAGCAAATCAGACCGTAAAATACCTTAGACATTAAATAACTCTGTATCAATCTTACACAAGGTTAAAAAAGGAATAGGCTGACTTTTTTTTTTCTTTGAAGAGTATGGTAGAATAGAAAAAGAAAAACCAGGGTGAGAAAAGTATAACCAGATATAGACAACCAATAGAAATGTATTAGTTCTTTTTAGAATGACAGTTTAAAATGTTTTTGTTAATTAGTTATAAATTAATCATTTATTTTGCATTTGACTACCGGGTAGGCGCACTGATACAGTGGACTGGTTTCAGGCACGACACAGGCCATAAAGATGGCCCAATGAATAGGGTGCAGGTACATAATACATAACAGTAATGACAATAGAACAAGTACAGCAGTCTGAGAGTGCAGTGCAGTCAAATAAGGTGCGGATACATAATACATAACAGTAATGACAATAGAACAAGTACAACAGTCTGAGAGTGCAGTACAGTCGAATAAGGTGTGGATACATAATACATAACAGTAATGACAATAGAACGAGTACAACAGTCTGAGAGTGCAGTACAGTCGAATAAGGTGCGGATACATAATACATAACAGTAATGACAATAGAACAAGTACAACAGTCTGAGAGTGCAGTACAGTTGAATAAGGTGCAGATACTTAATACATAACAGTAATGGCAACGGAACAATTACAACAGTCTGAGAGTGCAGTACAGTAGAATAAGGTGCGGATACATAATACATAACAGTAATGACAACAGAAGCAGTACAGTCGAATAAGGTGTGGATACATAATACATAACAGTAATGACAACGGAACAAGTACAACAGTCTGAGAGTGCAGTACAGTCGAATAAGGTGCGGATACATAATACATAACAGTAATGACAATAGAACAAGTACAACAGTCTGAGAGTGCAGTACAGTCGAATAAGGTGTGGATACATAATACATAACAGTAATGACAATGAAAAAGTACAACAGTCTGAGAGTGCAGTACAATCGAATAAGGTGCGGATACATAATACATAACAGTAATGACAATAGAACAAGTACAACAGTCTGAGAGTGCAGTACAGTCGAATAAGGTGTGGATACATAATACATAACAATAATGACAATGGAACAAGTACAACAGTCTGAGAGTGCAGTACAGTCGAATAAGGTGCGGATACATAATACGTAACAGTAATGACAATAGAACAAGTACAACAGTCTGAGAGTGCAGTACAGTCGAATAAGGTGTGGATACATAATACGTAACAGCAATGACAACAGAACAAGTACAACAGTCTGAGAGTGCAGTACAGTTGAATAAGGTGCGGATACATAATACGTAACAGTAATGACAATGGAACAAGTACAACAGTCTGAGAGTGCAGTACAGTCGAATAAGGTGCAGATACATAATACGTAACAGCAATGACAATGGAAAAGTACAACAGTCTTGAGAGTGCAGTACAGTCGAATAAGGTGCAGATACATAATACATAACAGTAATGACCACGGAACAAGTACAACAGTCTGAGAGTGCAGTACAGTCGAATAAGGTGCAAATACATAATACATAACAGTAATGACAATGGAAAAGTACAGCCGTCAGAGTGCAGTACAGTTGAATAAGGTGCAGATACATAATACATAACAGTAATGACAATGGAAAAGTACAACCGTCAGAGTGCAGTACTGTCAAATAAGGTGCAGATACATAATACATAACAGCAATGACAATGAAACAAGTACAACAGTCTGAGAGTACAGTACAGTCGAATAAGGTGCAGATACATAATACATAACAGCAATGACAATGAAACAAGTACAACAGTCTGAGAGTGCAGTACAGTCGAATAAGGTACAAATACATAACAGTAATGACAATGGAAAAGTACAGCCGTCAGAGTGCAGTATAGTTGAATAAGGTGCAGATACATAATACATAACAGCAATGACAATGAAACAAGTACAATAGTCTGAGAGTGCAGTACAGTCGAATAAGGTGCAGATACATAATACATAACAGCAATGACAATGAAACAAGTACAACAGTCTGAGAGTGCACTACAGTCGAATAAGGTGCAGATACATGATACATACAGTAATGCCAGTTGGAGCAAGCACGACAGACAAGGAGAAATACAATACAGTAGATACAATAGTGTGCATAGAAAAATGCAGTATGGCATAAAAACAATATTACACAGTTAAGCAATATATGCATAACAATGTAGGACAGTGTAAAAAACAGAAATGCATCGCTCCAACACTCCCCATCCAGACGTCGAGAAATAGAACTTATTAACTGGAATTGATGTTTGTAATCCAGCAGTGTGCATATTTATATGCTGTACTGTTTTTTTCTGTGTGTTTTTGATTGTTTTTACTTTCTTTTCATATTTGAATTTTAATGAAAATATGTTAAAGTAAAAAAAAAAACCAGTACCAGATCTTGGCTTGGGTTTTGATCCATGGGTCAGGATCCTATTATGGTGGAACCATGCCCATTCCCTGCCCAGCTCAGTGGTTTAAACTGGCACTTTCCCACTAGCCAAATGTTGTTAGATTTTGTATTGGGCTGGTAAAACTTTCCTTTTACTGGTCAAGCTGACTTTATTGGAGAAGTTAGCACAGGGGATGTTGTCATGTACCTCATCTCGTCTCAGGCTTGTCTGATCTTGGGGACACAGTACTGTCAGAGTGTAGTAGTTAGAAGGTACAAGAGTCGCTTCACTGTGGTAATATTTGTCACGTGATGCAATTTTTCTCTGCCACAGCTCCTGAGTGCCATGGTGTCAAAGTTGGGAAATCTGGAGGACCCACTGCCGCAGGACTCCTTCGAGGGGGTGGATGAAGAAGAATGGGTAAGACGTCAGGAGAGGATGATCCACTGACAGACCTTTGGAAGCAGCTTTATATTAAGTCCTTCGTTAACCCAGGGCAACACACTCCTAGATCCTCCCTGCTACAGTTGGAACAATTATGATTCATGACAGCAAAAATGGCAGTCTTGATTGGAAAGCACAGAATTAAAATTCACCAGTTTTAACTATGCTGCAGTGTGTACGCAAACCATGCTTGTGGACTTGAAATGGTTTAAGACACTTAAACTGTTTTAACTTCCTTAGTGTGTACAGGGCCTCAATCAGTGATTCTGATTTACACACTTGTGACTGACCAGCGTGATGTAGTTCATGTCCCTTTCAGCAACTTGAGTTCTATAGTAGAACATGGGATGCTGTTAGCAACATATATCATACCATCTGACCAAAATGGTGCAGGGATTGCATCGGAAAACATATGAGGACAGACTAACGGAGCTCAATATGTATACGTAGAGCAAAGGAGGGAGAGAGGTGATATGATCGAAACATTCAAGCATCTTAAGGGCATTAACAAGGTGAAAGAGTCTAACATGCTTCAATATAAGAAAAATAGCAGGACAAGAGGACGCAGCATGAAATTAGATGGAGGCCAATTAAGGGGTAATGTGAGGAAGTTCTTTTTCACAGAAAGGGTGCTGGATGAATGGAATGGCCTACCTCAGGAAGTGGTGGATATGAATACAGTGCAGGGCTTCAAACAGGCATGGGATAGGCATAAGGGAGCAATACAGATGAGTATGAATAGACTGGCCATTGACAGAGCAAAGGCAGATGGCACATTCGTAAGGTAGAAAAAGAAATGGGCAGACTGAATGGGCCTTGCAGTCCTTATCTGCCGTCAATGTCTATATTTCTATAGTAAAACATATATCCTATGTCGTGAGATGTGTACACGATATGCTGAAATATTTATGCCCTATAGTGATACACATAAACAACATAGTGAACCACATATACTATAGAGTGAAATGCATGCATCATAGACAGAAACACACATATAGTAAAATACATACATTATATAGCAACATTTATAAAATTATTTTGAAATATAGACACCATATAGTAGGACTTGTATATACTTTGTATACTGAAATGCATACACAGTGTCTTAAAATCCATACATCATATCATGAAATGAGTGCACACACTGCACAGTGAAATGCATACGTCATATCATGAACTGAGTGCACACACTGAACAGTGAAATGCATACATCAACAGTGGATAGAGATTTGGGGTAGACTTGACGGGCCTTGGGTCTTTTTCTGCTTTTTTGGCTGTCTCTATGTCTCTGTCACGTTCTTTTAAAGATGTTTCCCTCCCTAGTCTAACTTTCTCTCAGCTCCAAAATAGCATATTTATCCGGAGGTCCCCTCTTGATTCTTTAACCACGATTGTGAGGCAAGAATAACATAAAATCCCTGCAACTCAGTTGCTCCCTGCCCAGTAACCTGGCATGCTCTGCTCAGTGTAGGGGTCCAGTAACAAAAGCCTTCAGCATGGCAGCCAGGAAGTACAGTAGAACAATCTGCGTGTCATTTTATGATATTGTGTCTGCTTAACATTATGGAATGATTTTCAGACCGCATTGACCGGCCTCTCCATGTGCTGATGACTGTAGGTAGCTGACAGGTTACACTGAGAGGAGTGCTCCAAGTTACTGGGTGTCAGCTGCTGACTAGCCAGGAGTTTATAATACTGCTGTCTCTTCCCACCAGTCATAGATTGGAGTTCAGACAGGCTGGGGGGGAATATGTCTTTAAAACCCCCAGTTCTGCCAGCTCTCCAGACTCCAAACCCAATCTGTTATAACTATGTGTTGAAGGACAGAAGGGGAAGGGGGTAGCTGGCCCGTTGGTGCAGCAGTTGGATTTCCATTTGTGACATTGGTGACCCAGGTTTGGGAGCAGACCCGGGAGTCAGAAGGCTGGCCGGGTGGGGGAGAGGATGTCTGAGCATCCAATGGGGAAGGGGGGCACACTGGCTCAGGGGTGGCCTGAATCACATTTGCCCTCCTCCAGTCCTCAGGTACCACCCCATCCTCCCATGATTTGTTAAAGAGAGTGATGTTACTAGTTCTACCCTTAGTTCTTGTAGAATTCTTGGGTGAATCCCATCAGGCCCCATTTCTTTGTCCACCCTCAGTTTCAAGAGTTCTTTCAAAACCCTTTCTTCTGTGAATGGACTGGTATCGACCCCCTTATTCAGTGTTTCTCCCTTGTTTGGTTTAGGTACCTCCCCTCTTCCTGTGGAATGCTGGAGTAAGAAATATTCATTCAGTAGCCCTGCTTTTTTCACTGTCACCCTCTGCCCACATTCCTCCCCTTTATTAAGTCTCTGTATCCCTCCCTTGGTCTTTCTTCGCTCCCTAATATACGTATAAAAGGTCTTATCCCTTTCTTAACAGAGTTGGCTATCTTTTCCTCAGTTTGTGCCTTTGCTATTCTGACTGCCTTCCCATCCTCCTTCTGCTTTAACTGATAAAGTTATCTGTCCTGCTCCTTCTGTGTTTCCTTATATTTCCTGAATGCTATCTTTTTCTCTTTAACCATCCCTGCCACCTCTTTTGAGAACCATAGTGGTTTTTTCCTTCATTTTGTTTTGTTGATTTGCTTCACACAAAGTCTTGTTGCCTCTGCGATGGTTGTTTTGATTATTCTCCATTGTTCCTGCACCCCTCTTTCTTGCCCATTTGCTAGTGCTTTTCTGAGGCACTCTCTCATTTTCCCAAAGTCAGCCTTCCTAAAGTCCAATACTCTTGTTTTCGTATGGCTTGACTCTATGGCTGTGTTTATTGTGAACCACATTGTTTGGGGGTCACTTGTTCCCAGATGGCTACCCACTTCTAAATCTGAGATCCTCTCTCCTTCCCCATTTGAGAGTACCAAGTCTAAGATTGCTCCCTCCCGAGTGTGTTCCAACACTAGCTGTCTGAGGCATGCTCCCTGTAGGGCATCAAGAATGACCATGCTCTTGGATGTGCCTGCAGCAAAGGTACTCCAGTTAACATCTGGCATATTCAGGTCCCCCACCAACAATATCTCCCCTTTTTCTGCCATTTTAAGGATGTCTTCTATCATTTCCTTGTCCATTTCCTCCCCCTGAGATGGGGGTCTGTATACAACCCCCATGCGGATTGTGGTGCCATTTCCTGTCTCCAGGGTGACCCACAGTGACTCATCAACTTCCTGTTTACTCTTCAGTTCTGTTGCTTTAATCCCTTCCCTTATGTAGAGAACTCCTCCCCTCCTCTTTTACCCACTCTGTCCCTCCTGTAGACTGTGTACCCTGGTATGTTGACATCCCAATCATGGTTCTCTGTGTACCATGTTTCAGTGACTGCCACAAAATCCAGGCATCCCTCTTCCATCAAGGCCATCTGAGATTATCACCCCTTGAATGGCTTTCTAAATCTAATGATTTAGCATTCAGCTCTGCTGTTTGCTGTAATAGTAGCTCCAGTACCTCCCCCAGTTGTGTTGTCTGGTCTCCTGTAACCTCTACCCGCTCCTCCATTTGGTCCATCTGGTTTTCCAATTTAGTGAGCTTTTCCGATAGGCTTTTAAATTCCTTTTTATTATCTGATCTGGAGCCCTGGATTTCTCTCAGCAGCGTTTCAAATCTGCTGCCCGAGAGATGCTCTAACTCGCCATCTGTATCTGGTCCCGATAATCTCGTGCTGGACGGTGATCTGCTCCTCGTACCTTGGTCTAGGCCGCTGCCAGATCTATCTGCATCTTTGAGCCTAGCATCTTTTTTGGGCGTCATTTTTGGCCCCCTTCTACTTTTCGGACCGTTTTCAGGCATATTTTCAGAAATTCTTGAGGTTTGAACGATCTGATGAGATTTAGCAGAGTTAATGGTCGGGTTGTGGGGGAGCCACTCATCTACCGTGCCAGTAGGTCCGTGGCGGAACCGGAAGTCCCCGTGTAGCTATAGGTTCTAACAACCTAGAGTTGGTTCACTGTCCACACTTGGGCAGTCTTCCACAGGGTATGCTCGGTCATTGGAAACAGTCTACAAGCTTGACTCCTCCTACCACTTAGTCATGTGTACTCTGGCTTAGCCCCTACTACTCCTAGATCTTTCCTCTCACCAGACAGAACAGGTCCCCTTCTTTCGCAACTCCTACTTGTGAATTAGATTTTCTGCAAAGTTTCCAAGATTTTATTTTTATTTATTTTGAAGATCCTGTTGACACATCATGTTCACAACTTTGGCTCACTGATCCATCAAACACAGTGGGTCAGAGAAAGCAGTCTGGTTTTAAATGGTACGTACTTTGCAGATTCAGCATGTCTGTCATTAACAGCCATGATGCCTGCAGCCACTCTCTGGGATTTACACGCAACGTGACCCGGACCATGTACCTGCAGGTGACAGAAGATCCCAGGATGTGAGTCCTTAAGGAATGGCCAGGAACCACACATGGGCTGTCTGTAGCAACAGGACTGGCTGAACTAGTCAGCGAACCCACTTGTGATGGAACAATACTGGAGCTGGTACTCACTAACAGGGACAGTGTTGCAGATGTCAAGGTGGGAGGCCACCTGGGGAGCCAGTGATCACCATACGGTGTGGTTCTATATAAAGATGACTGCGGAACTGAACCACACAAGGGCAAGGGTCCTAGACTTCAGTAGGGCAGATTTTATAAAGATGGGTGAATGCTTCAGGGACAGCCTGGCAGGGGATGGCCAAGGTGGGGTGGAGGAACAGTTGACAAAGCTAAAAGTGAATGTAGTAAAGACAGTAATCATCTGTGTCAAACAAGTATGGAAAAGCAAGAGGAAAAAGAAACTGCTATGGTTCTCAAAAGAGGTGGCTGAAAAGGTAAAGGTTGAAAGGGTGGCATTTGGATGGTATCAGGAGATGCAGAGGGGGAGGATGGGGAGGTGTATCGGGGAAACAGAGGGGGGAAGCTTTTGATCTAATGAAGACAAACACAAATGAGGCTATAGTGATGGCATATAAAAGGGAGCTAGGAGAGTTAAAGAAAATGAATAGGCAAGAAAGGAGTAAACTTGAACTAAATCTGTTACACAGAAATGGCAATAGTAAAAGTTTTTATGTCTAAGATATACCGAAGGGACAGGGAAAAAGGGAAAGGGGGGGCTAGCCATCTATGTGAGGGAAGGGTAGTGTGTAATAGGGAGGAGAGGGATGAAGTCAGGGCAGAAGCTATTTGGGTGCAACTACACAAGCCAAAGGGTAGAAAGGTTAGATTGTGGGTAGTGTACAGGCCTCCAGCTCAGAAGGAGGAAATGATAGGAATCTGGGAGAACAGTTAAGAAGGCCTAGTGGCAAAGGGAGCACTGTGGTGGTAGGGAACTTTAATTTGCCAGGGATGGATTGGAACATCCCGGGCACCTCGTGTGCCATTGAGCAGATCCTCCTGGAAGCCTTCTAGGACAACTTCCTGACACAGAAGGTAACTAAGCCAACTAGGGAGGAGAACATTCTGGACCTGGTGCTAGCGGACGGAGAACTAGTCAAAGATGTTGGGGTGGTTGATCCCCTGGTGGGAAGCGACCACAGTACATTGTGGCTCACACTCAACCTAGGTAAGGAGTCAGCCACTACAAAGACTAAGGTCCTGGACTTCAAAAGGGCAGACTTTGGCAGGATGGGTAATAGTCTAGAGGGGCACATGGCTAGCATCGGCCCTAACATGGACACCGAGCAAAAGTGGACCATCATCAAGCTGGGCTTGGTTGAGGCCACTAGCACATGTGTAAAGAGCCAGAGTAAGAAATCCAGGACCAAGAAGCCAAGCTGGATGAACCAGGAGGTAGGGGTGAGGGAAAAGAGGGCTGCCTTTAGAATCTATAAAAGATCCATACAAGGATTACCAAGTCCATGGTTTAGGACACTAGTTATAATATTGACACATACTGTAAAGGAGTTGAAACTACAATCCATGGTGTTAAGACAGGGTAAGATCCTCGACAGGGTAGACTTTCTGCCAGGGAGGGAGGGAGAACCCGATGTTTACACGCTGGCAAAATCTGGGACTTAGGAAGTTTTCAGTTATTCATAAGGGATACCATAAAAAGTTTCACCCAGGTTCAACAGGAGTTCAATGTCCCATTATCAGATTTTTATGGTTACTTACAAATTAGGCACTACCTTCAGGCTGGGTGTAAAGCAGTGGTCTGGTGACACCAACCCACTCCTGGATCATCTTCTTGTATTAATCAATGGGTCTTCACATAAAACCCATTTGATATCCAAGTTATATTCGGCAGGGGAACTGGAATGTTCAGACTCCAGATCTTGAATTCAGACCCTCTGGGAAAAAGAACTTGGTCTAGGGAAGGGAGTACTAGGGTAGGAGGTGATTTGGAAGCTGGCACACAGAACTACAGCCTCGCCCACATGGAGGGAGTTTAGATGGCAAATGCTCACAAGATTTATCAGAACACCAGCGATAACCAAACATTTTGGACAAACCGGTTCAGATAAATGCTGGAGAGGTTGTGGGCAGGTTGGGACATATGAACACATTTTTTGGAGTTGCCCCAAACTTAGGGGTTACTGGAACCTTATAAGTGAGGGGCTGAGTCAGATTTTACAGATAAAAGTTCCTGAACAGCCTCGTTACCTCTTGTTGGGGGAACTTCCTCAGGGACTGAAAGGCTCCAAAGCTAATTATTTATTTCCAATCCTGCTAGCCGCAGCTCAAAAGGCTATTACTAGGTTGTGGCTGTCTGAAACACCCCTGGGAGAGGAACAATGGTTGTCATGTTGTAACCAAGTTAAAATAATGGAAAGGTTTACAGCCAACCTGAATCTAAGGCATGAATTATATAAGACTCGCTGGTTTCCATTTTTTGAGTTTCTTGGCACTAAAAAGGAGTTACAACTCTGGAGAGCCTGGCCAGAGAAGCCCTAGACTAATAGCAAGATAGTATATGAGCTCTAACCTCCATGATGAGGAAAGTTAATTGGGTACCGTTCACGCTTCTTAAGATGTAATAGGGAATGGTATACATAGACCACACGGTATGGGAGGGGGGTGTACTGTTTAGTTTAAGTTACTGTGTAAGTAATGTATTTATCTCTTTCTTTCCCCTTTTTCTCCTTTCCTTCTTTTTGCTGTTTTTAGTAGTCATTGATTAAGAGGTTACAGACTTAGAGTAAGAAAGGTAACCGATATGTGTGAAACGCACAGTCCAGCCTAGGACATTTCTGTTAGTCTTGAAAATTACTATATCAATTTTATGTGGCTGGTACACTTAATCGCATATGTAACCAATACTGTCTGAATTTGTGTATGTATATGGTTTGTTTTCTTGTAAATTTTTATTTTTTTTGTAACCTGTCATTGTTTGAAAAATGAAATAATAAAAAATTACAATTTAAAAAAAAAAATAAAAGATCCAACAGAGAGGAAGACAGGGAGGAATACGTGAGGAAATCCAGGGAGGTAAGTAGAATAGTAAGGGCAGCCGTAGCATCGAGGAACTGAGGCTGCGCAGGGGATCAGAGAAGGTGAAAAGGATTTCTTCAGGTATATACGGGAGAAGAGAAAGACTAAGGATCAGATAGTTAGGATCAAGAGTGGCAGTGGGTGGGCAGAAAAGGGACTAGAGCAGGCAGAAGTACTCAATGAGTACTTCTGCTCAATATTCACCAGGGAGAGGGAAGGGCCCATACCTAAGAGGAAGGGTGGGGTGGGAGTAGGGGAGGGGAGAGGTGGTCACAGATAGAATAATCACAGATGAAAGGGTGTTAGAAGGCCTAAAGTCCCTGAGGGTAGATAAGGCACCTGGGCCTGATGGAATTCATCCTAGAGTCCTGAGGGAGTTGGCAGAGGTTCTGGCAAGGCCACTGATGGACCTGTTCAACACCCCTCTGGATATGGGGTGCGTACCCAAGGATTAGAGGGTGGTGCATGTGGTTCCCCTTCATAAGAGTGGGCCCAGGGATGAACCAAGGAACTATAGACCAGTGAGCCTTACCACAAATATAGGAAAGCTAATGGAGACTATCCTCAAGGGAAGGCTGGGAAGATTTCTGGAAGATAATGGTCTCCAGGACAGCAAACAGCACAGGTTTGTCTCAAGCAGATCCTGCCAGATGAACCTAGTGGACTTTTTTGTTTGGGTGATGTGGGCACTGGACAGGGGTCATACGGTGGATATCCTTTACCTGGACTTCAGCAAGGCCTTTGACTCGGTGCCACGTGGTAGGCTGACCAGCAGATTGAACAACTTGGGAGTGGGCAGGACACTGGTTAGATGGGTTAAGAACTGACTACAGGATAGGCAGAGAGCAGCAGAAGATAGCAGTGGGGGAGTGAATTATCAGACCCCAGGGTGGTAACAAGTGGAGTCCCACAGGGCTTTGTGCTGAGACCAGTGATGTTTAATGTTTTCATAGCCGACATTTCAGATGGGATAAAAAGTAAGATCAGCCTCTTCGCTGACAACACTTAAGATCTATGTGAAAGTGGATGGGGGGGAAGTGGCAAAGTACTCCAGGAGGACTTGGCAAGACTGGAGGGATGGTCGAACACACGGCAACTTGGGTTCAATGCCAATAGTGCAAAGTCATGCACTTGGAAGTCAGGACCCTGGAAATAGTTACTGGTTGGGAGGAGTGCACTTATCCATGTCAACAGAGGAGAAGGATCTGGATGTACTGGTAACAGGGGAAATGAACCACTCAGCCCAGTGCAGGAAGGCCATGGCTAAGGCCAACAGAATGCTGGGGTGCATCGCAAGGGGAATTACTTCTAGGAGAGGGAAAGTCATCCTGCCCTTGTACAGGTCCCTGGTGAGGCCACACTTGGTGTACTGCATGCAGTACTGGCACCCCTAATTTATTTATTTAGTTTTTGTTGGCCGGGTAAGTGCACTAGACAAATCCTGCCTATGTTCAGGCATGACCCGAGGGAGGGGGATACATGAATGCCAACTGACCTTGAACCAGATTAAGCTGTTGGTGGTATTTTTTGTGAATGGAGGAAATTTGGCCATTGCACCGGGGAAATTCCCCTGCGCTTTTTTTGAGAAGTGCCATGGGATCTTTAACATCCACCTGAACTACCATCGGAACAGGCAGATGGGACCTCGGTTTAACGTCTCATCCAAAAGATGGCACCTCAGGAGTGCAGCACCCCCCTCATGCTGCACTACAGTGTCAGTATTGGGATATTAACCCAAGTGCCTGGTGTGGGGATAGAACCCACAGCCTACTGATCTCCTGGCCTCAGAGTCAAGTATGCAACCTGCTGAGCCACTGACATTGAAGAAGGACATCAGGCTACTGTACGGGGTGCAGCGCAGGGCAATAAAAATGATCCTGGGATTGGGAGATAAACCTTATGAGGAGAGACTGAGAGAGCTCAATATGTATTCCCTGAAGGATAGAAGGGAGAGGGGGGATATGACTGAGACCTTCAAGTACCTGAAGGGCATGAACAGAGTAAACACAGAGAGTATTAAAAGGTGGGAGGGAAACCAGGGGACACAGTCTGAAACTGGAAGGTGGCAGATTCAGGAGGGAAATGAGGAGGCACTATTTTACCGAAAGGGTGGTCACAAGGTGGAATATGCTGCCAGAGGAGATGGTATCACTGCAGACAGTGAGCAGCTTCAAGAGGGGGTGAGACAGGATTCAGAGGGAGGGTTCAAATCGGGAGTGGATGAGTGAAACAGGAGGAAAAACAGGGTGGGGGCGGGCAATGGTGGGGGCAGCTACAGTCTAACTGGCTGAAGTGCTGCACACTCAAGGAGACTAGATAGACCTTAAGGCCTGTATCTGCTGGCAATTTCTTATGTTCCAAGCTCGACACTCTACTAAATGCATTCTGTCACTTTGCTGCCAACTCCCCACTCCGTACTTACTATTGCACCCTCTACTACTCACTTTCCATCCGTCTTCCACAAAGGAGATTCATGTATTCCCTCTCATTCATAGCTAAATTCTGGTTTGACTTGCTTCCCCCCTATCTCTCATCTAGTCTGTTCTCGGCCTTGCCCTCCTCATATGCCTTGTGCTCTAGGGATATGCGCTCCTTCTCCCTCCCTCATCCCCACATATCTGCAGGTCAGTCTGCCTTCTCTTACCATCTACCCCTACTCTGGAACCAGCTCCCCCCTAATCTCTGCAACTCTTCCCTCTTCTCCACCATCAAGCATCTGATACGTCTTCTTCCTACCCCTCCTTGCTCCTGCCCTTCATCCTCCTCCTACTCTCTCTTTCTTCCCCTTTTTAAGGTACCTCCTCCCTCCACTTCTTCATTCACCCCTCCCCCGTCCCTTTGCTCTGCCTCTCCCCTCCCCCCCCACACCCTTCTTGTGCAGGGCTTATTGTTATGCACTTACCCTACACAGTGCCTGTTATTTTTTAAGTTGGTAACCAGGCTGACCTCTGCGGTAATGGTTACCTTCTGTAATTTTAATGTTTTATTATATATGCATAAACTTGTATGTTGCTATAATTTCTGACTCAATCCTGGTTACTACCTTTTGTCAGTTTTTTGGAAACATGGTATCTTACTGTCTGTAACTTACTTTTTGTAATTCTTGTACTTGTACTTATTACTCTGTAATGCCCCCCTCCCCCATGTCACACCAGGAAACGAGCCTCGGCTCAGTGTGCCTTTTCTAGTCAACAAATTTTAAATAAATAAACATGTAAATAAATAAAAAGACGCTTCTCCAAAGTGCCTATTTGACATTGCCGGGTGACTTTGTTGAACCCTTTGCAAATCAGGCAGGCCTGCTCATTATGATGTGGGCCGAGGCAACACACACAGATGTCGTGCGAATTGCCAGTGTAAATCTTTTCACCACATTCACAGTAATGGAACAGTTTAGATGGTTCCTTAGACCACGTACACGTCATCAAAAATTACACAAAAATTATTACTTGACTATTGTGAGAAAATAAAGTGGGGGCTATAGCAGCGTTGTTTCCGTGCATAGCCTGATAAGTATGGTCGATGGCGGGAAAAGAACTGAGGAGGGAAGGGGCCACCAATGTTTGTGTAGTACCCGATGTCTGACGTCATCATAGGCAACCCCTGGTGGACTACTTGTGAAAGTTTTTGTGTGGTCCTATTGCTTGATGGCTATATGTTCCATAGGTGTGGCCTGATGAAAGAGATTCTCTCAAAGATCTACCATTATGGTATGTAACTGTTCTTTGTTTTTCACCCTTACCATCTTAGCCACCTCCTTGGAAACCATAGAGGCCTTTTCCTCCTCCTACTCTTGCTTCCTTCCTTCCTTCAAGCAGCACGCCGTTGACTTAGCTATTCCCTCTTTGATCCTTTTCCATCGGGCTCCATGCCCCTTCCCCCAACAACCACCCCTCCCCTTGAGGTATTTACTGAGGCAGTCTCCCATTTCTTTAAAATGTGCCCTGCCGAAGTTCAGGACCCTCATCTTAGTGTGCTTTTTCTCTTGCCCAATCCACATGCCAAACCACACAGTATGGTGGTCACTTGTAGCCAGGTGACTACCCACTGTGATGCTGCCCGTTTGTAATCATCATTACTTTTTTTATATATGATCATGTCAGAAATAATACTAAATGATAATACCACAAAAACTGTAGTAATTATTATGTCTGTAATTAAACTTGATAGTCAATCTCTGTGACTTAATATTCAGAGTTGGCCGCCCCGGTGGCGTTTGAAGGCTGAGGCATTGGTTGCTTTACCTTATGCTACGCCAGCGACCCGTGTTCAGGAACGAGCATGGGCCACCGGGGGTCAGCAGGGGAGGAGAAGGATTGAGTGTCCGATAGACTGCTCTCCTTCTCTGGGGAGGGGGGTCCACGGCTGTTGGTACCCGTTCGCCCCCTGGTGGAGGCTGGGGGGACAGGACACACAAAGCCATATCAGGGAGGAGCTGGGGCAGACATCTGGAGGGAGCGAGTGTGGACACATGTGCGCTCCCCTTCGCCTGGTGTCACTGCATGTCCTCAGATCCAGGGCTAAAAGAAAAACAGAAAATGGAAGGCACCCTGATCATGGCTTGATGGTCGTCCATACGTTTGCTGGCTCTGCAGCTCCCGGACTGGATCCATACTGGGTGAGTTGGGGGCTCCACCACCCCAGCTGCAGGTGTGTTGCCAGGGGTTTCAGGCAGCTTGGAGCACAGCAGAGATGGTGACGGTATGGAATCCTCCTGAGATGCGGGAATAAGGTGAGATGATCAGTAGGAGGGCAAAAAAGTAATAGCCCCAAAAAATAATATTCAGATTCAGTTCAGTGAACCATTGCACCATTCACTTAACTATTGTCTCCGCACTATTCACTTACACGATAGAGCTCAGTATGGATTCAACTGGGGCAGATCCTGGGTTACAAGCCTGTTTTCTATGAACCAATTAATAAGATGTTAGACAGGGGACAGCCACCGACTCTTGTACTTGGACTTCTGCAAGGCTTTTTTTTAACTTTATTTTTCTTTTCTGTTTGTAAATAACATCTACATTCAGATAATTAATAAAATGATTATAAAAAATTAACACCCTAGTATACAGTCTATTCCCAGTGTAAGACGAGTATTCTTATAACATTCTAGATAAAGAACTACATTTCTTAAAGTATGTGCAGTGAAATAAATCTACTTAAGTAGACAGTGTGTTAAAATGAAAAAGAAAACTGTAAAAGACTGTTCTGTGTACTGGCTAGGGTCTCTGCAATGCTTTATAAAATGCCTTATGACATTCTAAATCAACAAGATGAAACCAATCCACAGCTACAATACCATAAAATGGGTTAACAACTGGTTAAAAAGTACACAGTCAGTAAGAATAGGACAAATCTAATCCCCAGACATAGAAGTGGGCAGTAGTGTACCATAGGGATCGATCCTGGGGCCTACCCTGTTTAGTTATATTAATATCAGATATACATGAAGACATCCTTATCAAGGAACCAAAATGTGCAGATGACAGTAAATAGGCAGAGCAGCAAGTACAAGGCTAGAAGTAGATTCACTGCAACAAGATCTAGATAGACTCTCGACATGGTACAAAACAATGGTACGATGTTAAACATGCCTGAGTGTAAAGTCCATCTATTATGGGAAAAAGAATTTGAGACTTAAGTACCACATTAACAGGACAATAATAAAAGACAGTAATGATGAAAAGGATCTGAGAGTACACATTACCAGAGCTTTTAAACAGGGAACACACCGTGAAGGGGTGGTACACAAAACTGGATGAATCCTGGGCTGTATCAGAAAGTCATGTGCAAGCTGTTCCAAAAAAGTCATTAATACTGGTATATAAAGCATATGTCTGATCACACCTGGATTACTCTTCACAGTTTTGGTCACCTTACCTTAGTAAGGATATCTGGGCTTTAGAGTACAGGGTAAGGCTACCAGGTTAGTAGCAACGATCCACGACCAATCATATGGGAATAGATTAAAATATCTTGGGCTACACAGTCTAGAAGGAAGGATCAGAGGTGACTTGCTGAACATATTTAAACCAGTAAAGGAGAAATCATTGATATCTGAATTAGGCCTAAGTTTCAAAATCATATACATAATACCAGGAGGCACCAACTTAAAAAAATAGAAACTCAAAAGTTTACTACACACCAAAGGGAATCATACTATACAGAAATGGCAGTAAGAGAGTGGAACAGTTTGCCATTAGAGGTGTTAATGCTGAGACTGGGGGCTTATTGAAGAACAATCTTGATTCATGTGTGAATATATACTGCCGAGGTAGAATTTCCTAAACTAGAAATGAGACATTCCCAACAGACAACTAGTCTTATGTCTAAAGCCACAGCATAAACCGCAGTATAGTACTCTGAAGGGTAACATGAAGGACTTTTCCTTCTAATATGGAACAGTTGAGGGGTATAGACGGGTGTGTGAGGGTTTGCATAAGGGATGTCCTTCTTAATGTGGGACAGTTGAGGAGACTGGATGGATGTTTTCTGAGGGATACCCATCCTAATGTGGAACAACTGAGAGGTATGGAGAGAGAGGTTCTGAGTGATAACATGAGGGTGTTCCTTCTAATATAGGGCAGTTAAGAGGTAGGGACAGAATGATTCTGAGGGGTAAAATGAGAAGTATGGACCAAGGGATTATGAGGAGTAACATGAGGGATGTCCCTTCTGATGTGGGACATTTACAGTAAGACGGAGAGACGGAGGGTTCTGAGGGGTAACATTAGGGTCATCCCTAATGTGGGGCTACCTGCTGTACCAAAATAACCACACAATAAAGTCCCAGATGTACACCCTGGTAACCTCACTATAAGGCTGTATGAACCTCCCCCCATTACCTCACTTCAAGGCTGTCTGGAGCTTTTTTCCTAAAATGGTTACAGACACATCCATGGTGATTCATACTTTCTCTTGTGTGTTTTTGTTTTCTCAGGATGACTGAAGCTTGAGATGATATCGGACCTGGTGCTTAATTTGGGACCAGAAACTCTTATCAGAACTCCCTGCAGAATCATTCCAGCACAGCACGATACCTCTAATTTAACCCAGTGGCATTACCCAGAACTGGAAAAGGGACTGAGCTGCCCCACAGGAATTGCTGCCAGCCTTTAAAACAAACTGCCTTTTTCACTGTAGTCTGTGCCACTCTTTCTCTCTTCGTTTTAAGACCCACATTGCACAGGGTCTCTCTGAACAGAGCTAGTGCAGATGTAAAGTTTTGTAATCGAACAGCAGAGCTGTAATACTCTATACATTCACAGCAGTCAGCCCTGTAAATGGAACCAGGGTACACCTCCCATGTTTGAAGAACCATCTGACTAAGTAGCTGCCATACAACAGTGGGTCCAGGTCTCAGAGGAGGTTAGTTCAGCCCATCCAGACCACAGACAGTGGTCTGTATGGGTTGGACTAACCTCCTCCATGACCAGAGCTCACTGTTGGCTGGCAGACTGCTTAAGCAGATGGTTCAAAACAGACCATTACCCTTCTCCACAGCTTGTCTGTCTTCAGTGCAATCCACATGCTCCAGATAGCCAGACTGCATTTGAAATAAAGCTCCCAGCGCTGCTGCTTCTGTCTCTCAGCATTCTAGTTAACTGGCTCCTTTCAGGTGTTTGTCTTCCCCAGCAAGACTGGAGGACAGCATTTTTGTATTTGATGTACTGATCTCAATAAAACTACCTTGCAAATAAACAGCTAATGAACAGAATAGTGACTGTGTGTTTTATCTGCTGTCTTAACCTTGTGCCCCTACGATAAACCATAGAATTAAATAGAACCAGGATGGTGAAGCAGCAACATTCTGTGTTGTCTAGTAGGGACAGAGTGCTTTGGCCAGTCACTTTAAGTGGTGCCACTGAGGTGATGAACTCGTCTCTGGGGAAGAATGGTACAGTTGCCTGACCTTGAAGCAATAAACGGGGTTGGTCACAGCTGAGGTCACAACCAGTGGGGAAGGGGCACAATCAAAGTTGTCATCACTAAAGTTAAGGGGGGGGGGGGCTGCAGCCAAGATTAACATCACTGGGTGGGTGGGGAGAGCCACAGCCAAGGTTACAACAAAATAAAAAGGAAAGCTGTCGGTGTGGCTTATAGCAAGGGTAAGAAGAAAGCTGAATGCAGAGGAAGTGGCATAGAATGATCTCAGAAAGCACAACAATGAAACAAGCCACCTGGTGGCGCTGAGGGTTGAGGCGCTGGCACCACATCTTGCACCATGCCAGTGACCCGAGTCTCGCTAGTGAGCTGGGGGTTGGCACGAGAAGGAGAGGATCAAGCATCTGACTGCTCTCCTCTCCCAGGGTGAGGGGTTGGCTGACTCGCTCCTTGGCTGCTGAGTCTGAGCAGCAAGTAGAGGCTGTGACTATGTAATGTGTGTGTGCCTGCCTCCACACGCATGCGCTTATGGCACCATGGCATAGGGGAGGAAAATGGTGACCAGTGGGCTAGATGAAGCCCTGCCTGCCCTCGTCCCGCTCTGCCACCGGCTTGCCGAGGGGGGGGGGTTTGAGAGGGAATGGGGCTCCAACAGTAACGGTAGACGGACCTGGGAGGCAGGGACAGGGCTGATAGCAGCCACCCACGGTGTGCCCAGTGGGTAAAAATGTATATAAAAAAAAAGGGTAAAAACAACAATGAAATGAGAGAAATGTATAAACAGAGGCTGAGGGAGTGTAAACAGTGTATTTCGTGCACGAGAAAGCTTATTGAAATGAGTTTGCTCAAGAAACACTAGTAATCCCAAAAAATAGTAGGCAGAAAACATTAGTAATTTTGAAAACTACTCCCTTATTACTTTTTATTTCTAAAGTTGTTTTTTCTATGTGCCCATTAGATGGTTTTCTACCTAATAGTACTGTGTGCGATGTGAAAAGCAGCCGTCACCCAGCTGCATTTAAAGTCTCAGTGCTTAAGGTCAGCTTCGTTAAAGGGGCATCTGTCAGAATCTTTGTGCACACATCCAGTGTTTAAAAGGTTCTTTAAAATCATCTCATATAGGTGACTGTGGAGAAGCTTATACTGGCTTGGGATTCAAACCTGCCCCTCACTCAGCTGATGTCCTGCCCTTTTGAGCCTGTGGTCACTACTAAGTAAGCAATACGACCCGACAGGATGGGGGGGGGGATACATGGATGTCCAGGGGTGTAATAAGGCCTGACGCCACAGGCAGAGGGCCTCATAGTCCCTGGAAGTGTAGGTATACACCAATACCCCACACCTTGAAGGGTCTTATTATGCTTTGAAAATGGGTTGGGCAAAATTACACAGATGCCACCATACAGCACCAACGGCATACCGTGCTGTCTTCTGAGGAACTGAGTGGACATCTCTCAGCATAACAGGTGCCACCTTCACTTACTGATCACTTGCAGCACCTGGCTTCCACCACATGCACGCACCCTTTTATGCTACCACTTGTACCTGTTGCACATCGTAACGGCAACAGATGCATCCCATCAATGGAGCATGTCTCTGTTACCCCTCTCGGGGGGCAATGCACCCCGCACCGCCCTATTTTTTATATTCTAACACCACGTCGCACTTTGCCAATGGGGTCGCTGAATCAGTAGTGTCACCCATATTGTGCGGTTGCTATGGTGTGGCAGTCGCCCAAACGTACTCACCCAAATTGACTAGCCCAATTGACGTGCTACCCCCTTAGGATGAAAATTGTACAAATCCTTTCAAACTGCTGCCCTCCATTTTAAAACAAATCAAGTTATCACATGACTTATCTAATCTCTACATAGGTTCTACACACACATATATATATATATATATATCCTAAACAATAACAGTTTAGTTAGCCTATTTATTTATTTTTATTTATTTATCAAGTCTAGGATTACAAATACCTTTGAGCCATGGCTCTTTTACAAAGGTTCCACGTCAGAGAAATACAAATTATGGGGAACATCAAGACAGGCATTACAACAAAGTGGACATTGCAAACAGACTACAGATTAGTACAGTTAAATACAGTTCAAGGGTAGCATTGTAACAAGGCAGCCAGCGGCATTTGTCAGAGAAAACAGACAACAGATAAGAAGTGCCAGAGTCATAGGGAGAGGGAAGAGGGTAGGGGGGAGAAGGAATGTAGGAATGGTGTCAAGAGGGTGAAAAGTGCAGCATTGGGTATACCAAGATGTGAGGGTAGACTACACTAACTCAAATACAGCAACTTATACTGACAGTGGTAACAAAACAGCATATGGTTGGGACAGGTACTCAAAAACACTACAAAAATATGTACAGTGAGTATGCCTACCTACACCCTTGTTAGGGGGTGGCTGCTGTCATGCCATGGCTGGGGCTCCAATGTTGGGGGCCCATATGTTGCTGTGTCCAGGGATAAGTACCACAGGGGATGGCACCCTGGTGTTGGCCATGTGGCCCAGCTAGCTACTCACACCCTATGGTGGGTCCGTGCCAGTCCTGTATGGTGGCCTGCCCATCTCAGTATGTTTGGCAGTGACTGGCATGTCCACTGAGGTGACAACAGTACTGCATGTGCAGCCCTGGCCTTTACATGCTGCCTGGATCACCCATGTCACCTGTGGGGAGGGAGAGCTGGGGCACCCCCCCAACGCAGCCTAGGTGTGTGCCACACCCACTGTGATGTGGCACATGCCACCCTTGTCCAGAGGCATTGTCCCATCCTGACTGTGCGGGCTGGGACAGTGTACTGCCACCCTGTGGTGCATGTGTGCAGTGCACGGCATGACACACTTGCTACTGGTGGCCACATAGCCCTTTCATGGCACATCTCCATATGGGGACACTGGTGGGTTTCCCAACAACAGCAGTATACGCTGGCCCCTTGTGTGACATACTCATGGGGATGGGGACCCACTATGTGGCCATGCATCACGTTGCCCAGCAACATATTGTTTCCATGTCATGTGTCCTACCTTGGCGGCTGGGTCCAGCCGGCTCCTGTGTCGCACTCCGTCTTCACCATGCCGTCCCTCCTCAGTGGGTTGCTTATCTGCAGGTGCAGCTGTTGGGGATCATGTGGAGACTGTTAAGGGGAACATGCAGGTTACATTGAGGCCATGTTATGGCACTGCAAAAAGAACAGTTATGTACTTACCATAACAGTACATCTTTGAGAGAATCTCTTTTATCAAGCCACACCTCTGGAACAATAGATGTCAGGTACTAGGACCACATGGAAACTTTTTCCAAGCAGTCCACTAGGGGCCACCCATGATGATGTCTTACATTGGCTCTTCCTATATAAACATGGGCGACCCCTTCCCTCTTCAGTTCCCCACCAGAGATCATGCTTGGAGGACCTCTCTATAGAGAACCAGGAGGGGAGCTATGGTTCTGCAGACAAAGCAAAACAGAAAGCCTTTTGGAGAAGGAGTCCCTCAGAAAGGAGGAGGGTGGAGTTTGAGACGGCATGGCCTGATGAAAGCGATTCGAAGATCTACTGTTACGGTAAGTACATAATTGTTCTACTTTCTTAGAGGATATCTCTTTAATCAGGCCACATCTATGGAACGAGTACCAAGCAATACTGAAAAAGAAACAGTCTGGGTGGCTGGAGTCAGGCTGAAGAAAGGAGGCCTTGCAGCACAGCTAGACCAAAGCCTGCCCTTTTCTTTAAAGTAATGTCCAGACTGTAGTGTTTAGTGAAGGTGTGGACGGTACTCCAGGTGGCAGCTGCACAAATCTCAGCAGCAAATTCCTGAAACAGGCAACAGAAGTGGCCTCTAGCTGAGTGGCCACAAACAACGCCAGGGAGTTCCTCACCGTTCTTCCTATAACAAAAAGCAATACAGTTGGCCAACCATCTGGACAAACACTGTTTAGAAACGAGAATGTCTTCTTTCCCAGGGGTGAAGGAAACAAAAAGCTGCGATGACTTCCTACAGTCCTTCATGTGACGTATATAATACCTGAGTATTTTTTGTTCTATGTCTAAAGTATGGAGCAATGCTTACCCTGGACTGGTATGCTCAGGAAAATAAACAGGCAGGTGGATGGTCTGATTTAGAGTAAACTCAGAAACCATCTTTGGTAGAAACTTAGGACTGGTATGTAAAGACACACTGTCTTTGTAAAAAATCAGATAAGGAGGCTCACACATTAGAGCCTGAAGCTCTGAAATTCTTTGAGCAGAAGTAATGGAAACCAAAAATAACGCTTTCCAAGACAGAAAGCATAGGCCGCAAGTTGCAGTTAGCTCAAAAGGAGCCAATGTAAACTTCTCCAACACAAAATCCAGGTCCCAGGCCAGGACAGGATTGCAGATAGGAGCCTTCAAGTGCAAAATACCCCTCAAAAACGTACAGGAAACCTCCAGCTGAGCAACCGTACAGTCATCAATAGGTATGTGAAAGGCTGAAATGGCAGCCAAGTGCACCTTAATAGAGAAGTATTGTAGGTCTGTGTCAGATGAGGACAATAAATACTCTAGAACCTGGTTTACTGTGCAGGTAAAGGGGTGAGAAGTGACCCATAAAGCAATCCACTTCATGGAGTAAGTGGCCCTTGTAGAAGGTTTTCTGGCAGCCACCAGGACGTCAGAGACCTTTTGGGATATTCCAAGCCTGGCAATGGCTATGTCTTTAGGAGCCATGCATGAGGGTGGAGTGACCCGAGGTCTGTATAGACCAATGATCTTCCTGGACACAAGTCTCCACCACTCATTCACACTATTGGGATCTGCGCCGGAGGCATTAGGACCCATCGGGAGCAAACTTTTTTGCTGGGGAGTCGACGCCAGAGGTGGCGCTGTGAGGAAACGGCGCCATGAGCCTAGCTTCTGTGATAATGACTACCTCGGCGTCGACTCCCCAACCGCCTCAGTTCCTTTTTTTCCGCCATCGAGTGCGCTTCAGTGATGACGTCGCTCGCCTGTTGGGAGTCAAACTTCAAATTAGCAGCATAGTTTTCAGTTTTTATTATTTTGTAGTATTATCTCGATACAGTATCGATTAAGTTATTCTTATTTTTAAATTAAAACAATAAAGAAGTCTCAGCCTACACTGACGGAGTTGACCATGAGCAGGTCAGGTGACGGTAGGGAGACTTCGTATGAAAGCTGTTCAGTCAGTCAGGCTGGGTCCGGTCCGCCACCTTCTCCAGAAGGGGTCTGACAACGGTCAGTCAATGCCGGGGGATGGGCAGTCCCAGAGCATAAAAGCAAGCGGTCGCATTCTCGGCACTGTTCGGCCTCCGAGCTCTTCTTGACCGCGGGTCTAAAAGAAGGCATCACTCGAGTAGCCCTCTGATCGTCTGGCGTGGGCGTTCGGTTATCGGGCTAGTTGCCGGTCTCCTCCTTTGGAGTCACCAACAGCGGCTTCTGGTTGCCGACGTCTTTGACATCAGAGTCCTACCCTGCCCGCAGGTAGATCTTCAGATGAGCAGTTTCATCAGTGGGCCGCTCTTATGGAGCAGTGGGCTCGGAGGTTGGTTCAGCTACCTGGCTCGGTCGCTCGTGGGCCTTTGGGCTCTCTGGGCGACCAGGTAGGGCGGTTGGATTTTCCTGGTGGCGCAGCACCTTCTTTAGTGCCGTCGACTCCGTGTGCCCCACATGGCTCGGGCGCGGGGCCACACCGATGCCCTTATCTCCTGCTCTTTTCCTTCAAAACCTGTTTTCGGTCTCTGGGAGTACCTTGGCCCGTGTGGCCTCGCGGCGCCGTCCTCGGCGTCGCCGTGCGGCTTCTTGGCGCCGCCCGTGGCTCCGTGCGGCTTCTCGGCGTCGCCTGTGGCGCCGTGTGGCCGTGCAGTGTCGCCTGCGGCACCGTGCGGCCATGCGCTGTCCTCGGCACCGTGCGGATGACACCGTCCTCGGCGCCATGCAGCTTCTCAGCGCCGTTTTCAGCGCCACGTGGTTCCTCGCTGTCATTCTCGGTGCCGGGGGCTCTCGGGGACTTCCCTTTTGTCTCGTTTCCTTCTCCCTCTTCTGGCTTTCATCCCTTTCCTGTCCATACAGTCCCTCCTGGACTGTCAGGAGATGACGTTGAGCCTGACCCAGACCTTCGGCTGAGCGATGAGGTGGACGAAGAAGGATCTTTACTGCTGCAGAGCTTGTGTTCGAGGACCTGTCATTTAAGTCTCTGCTGAAGAATATGATTTCCACACTTTCTTTCCAGACTACAGACTTGATCCTGGGAAATTGTTAAGACTCCAATACCTTCACGCCTCGGAAGTCCCTACTGTTTGACTCCTCCGATTCTGCCTTCCTTGAGCGCTGTCTCCAAATGGTATGGAATAATCCTGCTCTCTCTTCTTCGGTGGCTAAATCCATTGATAGAAAATATTCAGCCCCCAAGGATCGTCCCATTTTGGCACCTCAAGCCTTTGCGGATCCTATTGTAGTCCTGGCAGAGAATGATAAGGTCATCCTTCCTCAAACCACTACAGCTCGACCTATTAACAAGGAATCTCGTAAGACAGACACCTTAGGTAAGAGAGTCTTTGCTGCTTCTACCCTAAGTAAGCATATTGCCAGTTACCAAGGCTATTTTTCTCAGTACGAGTATATCCTGTGGCACTCTCTCAAGCAAATGGTTGAAGCTCTTCCAGAGTCAGATTCAAAGCCAGAGCTTCTGCAAACCATTACCAGAGGTATTGAATCTAATAACCAACAGGTTAAAGCAGCCATGGATGCTTTCGACTCTGCTTCCCGTTCAGCAGCTGCTGGTATTTGCACCTGCCGCCATTCCTGGCTGCGCACTTCCGGCTTCACCAATGATGCACAACAACAGGTAATGGCATTGCCCTTTGATGGTGCATATCTTTTTGGTCCTCAGGTCGAGCAAGCTCTATAAGCTACACAAAAAACTAGGTCAGCCATTAAGTTGGCTAGGCCCCCTCCTGCCCCCTCTCGAGGGCATGCCAGTAAGCGTCAGTTCCATAACCGTCATTCCTTTCAAGGCAGAGGAAGTTTCCATAAGAACCAACCTGCCCAACCTCAAAAGAAGGCGCAACAGAAAGCGCAAGGGGCCCAAAGCGCCCAGCGCTACCTTATGAATTGCTGGCCCAAGTCCCACCTCAACTGCCCGAGGTGGACTTTTCCTCTCCGGTGGGAGGTCGGCTGATGCACTTCTACAGCCAGTGGAAGTCCATAACCTCAGCCAAATGGGTCCTTCGGATAATCAGCGAGGGGTACTCAATCTTGTGGAAACCCCTCCGGATCGTCCTCTCAAACGGCAGCCCAGGCTGTCTGCTCTTCAGTCAGACCTTCTCACCGCCGAGATTCAGGGCCTTCTAAACAACAGGGCAGTGGAACTTGTGCGCTGCATCAGCAGGCACGAGGGTTCTACTCGCATTACTTTCTAGTTCCGAAGAATTCTGGGGAATGCCCCATTCTAGATCTCAAGCTAAACAAATTTCTCCCCAAGGAGAAATTCAAATAATTCTCTAGGAACCCTGTTACCCTTACTTCATCACACGACTGGCTAGCCTCCCTAGACATGCAGGATGCTTACTAGCACATTCCCATTCACCGAGGCATCACAAATTCCTGAGGTTGTGGCTCTGGGACAACATTATCAGTTCAGAAGTCCTGCCTTTTGGACTATCCTCGGCCCTTGAGATTTTACAAAGTGTTGTGCAGTTCTTCTTGGCGCACCTCAGAAACTTCGGAATACAGGTGTTCCCTTATCTGGACGATTGGCTTCTGGCAAGTCCTTCCAGGCAAGGACTCTGGATGCGTGAGGCAGCCTCTCGCCTCCTTACGTCCATGGGAGTCCTGCTAAATCTCAAAAATCACAGCTGCAGCCCTCCCAGAGGCTCCTTTTCATAGGGACCCTTCTGGACACATTCTATGCGAGAGGCTTTTCTTCCAGAGGGACAGAAGGAGCGATATCCTTCAGATGGCCCGTTACGCCGGAGAAAACAGGTCAGTTACAGCGCTCCGACAGCGGATGCTGGGCCTCATGGCATCCTCAGTGTTCACTGTTCCTCTAGCCCGTCTGCACATGAGAACCACCCAGTGGATGCTCAGTACTCAGTGGTCTCCAACCACTCACCCGCAGTCCTATCTCATCAAGGTGACAGAACCCTTAAAGAGGTCTCTCACCTGGTGGTCTCAGGAGGACAATCTCTTGCAAGGATACCCCTTTGCCCCTCTGAACCATCAGATCTCCATTACCACAGACGCCTCACTAATGGGTGGGGAGCTCACTGTCAGGATCTCCACACTCAGGATGTGTGGACTCAACTCGAGTCCCAGCTTCACATAAATGTCCTAGAAATGAGAGTCGTCCTTTATGCGGTCCGAGCTTTGAAGGACATTCGGTCACAGAATATTCTCCTCAAGCGGACAACAAAGCAATGATGTATTACATCAACAAGCAGGCGGTGCTCATTCTTACCCCTTATGCAGAGAAGCGATGAGGGTCTGGGAATGGTGCATGGAGCACAAGGCTCTAATTCAAGCAATCTACCTGCCAAGTGTACAGAACGACTTGGCAGACCATCTCAGCAGAACAGAGACAGATCCTCACGAGTGGTCTCTCGACTCAACCATAGTTTAGTCACTATTCGAAGAGTGAGGAACTCCGGACCTGGACCTTTTTGCGTCCCCACTCAACGCAAAATTGCCTCTCTTCTGCTCCAGAAATCCAGGGCCTGGCATTTTTTGTCAGGATGCGTTCAGGCTGTGGTGGACAAAGCGTTTTCTTTACGCCTTTGCACCTCTTCCTCTAATTCAGAGAGTACTCCTCAGTTTGAGTCTCAGGAAACAAGATGATTCTCATTGCTCCTTTTGGCCTCGACAACTGTGGTTCCACTTCTCAACAGTATGTTGGCAGTTCCTCGAGACCACTTCCCTGCAGATGAACCTTTTAACTCAGGGACCGGTGGTCCATCCCAATCTGAGATCTCTTCACCTTCACACTTGGCTCCTGAAGAGGTAGAAGTCAATCGGTTCAATGTCTCTTGAAGAGTTTCTGATATCCTTCTGGCTACGCGGAAGCCAGCCACTCGGAAAACTTACACGGCTAAGTGGAAGCGTTTTTCGCTCTGGTGCTCAAAGTCCTCTTTGAATCCCTTTTCCTGCCCTCCAGATAAAGTTTTAGAGCACCTTTTGGACCTCTCAAATTCAGGTCTCCAGTACTCTACAGTTAAAGTTCACCTTAGTGCCATTTCAGCGTATCATGAGCGGTTTTTTTCCCCTTTCATTGGCTCAGTTACCTATGGTTAAGAGATTTCTTAAGGGCATTCTGCACACCAGACCTCCTACAAGACGTCCAGTTGCAGCCTGGGACATTAATCTTGTGCTAGACATGCTCACTCGGAAACCTTTCGAGCCTCTAGCTACCTGTGAACTAAAGTTCCTCACCTGGAAGACTGCCTTCCTAGTGGCCATTACCTCAGCCCGGAGGGTCTCTGAGATTCATGCCCTGGTCACAGATCCTCCTTACTCTGTGTTTCATAAGGACAAAGTAGTCCTTCGTACTCATCCTAAATTTCTTCCTAAGGTTGTGTCAGAATTTCATCTTAACCAACCTTTGGTCCTTCCTTCTTATTTTGCGGACTTCCAAAATGAAGGGGAACGTTCTCTTCATTCTCTGGATGTTAAGAGGGCCTTACGTTTCTATCTAGATAGAACCAAGGATTTTTGCAAGGCTCAGCAACTATTCGTTTCCTTCAGTGAGACATGGCTGGGTCAACCTGTCGCTATCAGATGTATCTCATCATGGCTAGTGGCGTGCCTTCGTCACTGCTATTCCATGGCACAGGTTAAGTTGGAGGGTAAAGTTTACTGTCACTCTACCAGAGCGGTCGCGGCATCCCTAGTGGAAATCCGCAACGTGCCCACTGCGGACATCTGCAATGCAGCTACCTGGAGCTCAGTGCATACTTTCATTAAACATTATGCACTAGATGTCCATGCCAGATGACATTCATCCTTTGGCAGAGCCATCCTCAATGGACTTCTGTCCTAGAAACGTGAGCTCTTGGTCTTTCCTGCCGCCCTCTTGGGGTATTATTAGCTCGGTACTCTCCCAATAGTGTGAATGAGTGGTGGAGACTTATGTCCAGGAAGATATGAAAATTGCACTACCGTAATTTCTTGATCTTCTTGGACAAGTCTCCACCACTCATTCACACGCCCACCCTCCATCCCCCGAGCTCACCTTTCTTGTTGGTCTTCACTCCCTCAAATCTTTAGGTCGTGAAGACTTCTTTATTGACCTTTCTTACACGGGTCGCCCAGACTATCTTATGTCCATTTTTTTTTAGGTTAGGCTACCTTTCTAGGTTAGTTACGCTGCACCTCCTTGGTAAAAAAGGTACTGAGGTGGTTGGGGAGTCGACACCGAGGTAGTCATTACCGCGCGAGCTAGGGCTCGCGGCGCCACCTCTGGCATCGACTCCCCAGCAAAAAAGTTTGCTCCCGATGGGTCTGAGTGCATTCTGGCGCAAATCCCAGTAGTTTGAATGAGTGGTGGAGACTCGTCCAAGAAGATCAAGAATTACGGTAGATAAGTAATTTTCATTTCCCTGCTCCTGTGGCAGAAGATCCTGGCATAATGGCAGGAGAACTGGACGTACAGTGGGGCAATGAGTATCAAGAGTTACCCCCTTCATTTGAAGCTTGAATAGTACTCTCTGGATTAGAGGAGAGGGAGGAAAGGCACACAGGAACCTCCCTTTCTATGAGAGGGACAACACATCTTGTCAAAAAACTCCAGACCCTTCAGTGAGCAAGCAGAAAAGTGGCAGTTTTGCATTGTGTGGGGACACAAAAAGGTCCAGCTCTGGATGACCCCATCTGTCGAACAGGTCTTCTGTGACTGAGGTCAGCAGCTCCCACTCATGCATCTTGTACTTTGACCAACTTAGTTTGTCTGCCATGATGTTTTGGGCCCCTGGAACATGCACTGCCGATAGTTCTAGACCGTGTTCCAGAGCCCAGTACCGAACCCTCATTGCCTCCCTGCACATGGGATAGAAATGAGTCCCTCCTTGCTTGTTTATGTAATGCATCACACTTATGTTGTCAGTCTGAATTAACAGAGGACACACATGGGGAGAGATGGGACTAGAAGGCTTGCAGGCTGTACAGAACGTTTCTCATTTCTAGGACGTTTTATGTGGAAGGTGCTCTCCACTTTTGTCCATGTTCTCTGTGTATGATGTCATCAAGGCACAGGTCAGAAAGCATAGGAAAACCAGGATCAGTTGTAAAATTCACAGGTGATTTATTAATAACAGTAAAATAATAAAACAAATATTGTTCAGGATAACTATTTACAATGGCAGTATAAACATAGAAAACAGTCCTTCTGAGTTTTTCTTAATTTCCAGTCTCAGTCTCTGTCTCTCTTTTGCAAAACATTACAGCTCCTTTTTATACATATGTGCAGGAGCTCATTAACAAAATAGCATGCGACTTACACAATGTTCTTGTAAGTTTCCAATGTTCTTGTCAGTTTCAGCAGGTGCAGCAAAAAGAACATTGTGATCCAGAACTGACCTCTTGTTTACATCTCCTGCAAAAGGCTCAAAAATTGCATCTCAGGTTAATGCCTTGGGTTCCAAATAGCTTTGCAATCATTTCAACAGTATAACTATATACAGTTTTAGCTTTGCAATCATTTCAACAGTATACCTGCATACAATTTTAAACAAAGGGATCCCAGTATCAATTACATTTCCACAAAAACATTCACATATGTTTTTATACCTGCAGATTTGCAAGGGGGGAGAAAAGAAAGAACAGCAAGTGAGGGTAGAGATATATATATATATAGAGAGAGAGAGGGGCAGAGAATTGCATGACCATCGGGGTGATCAAGTCCTAGGTCTCACGAGAAAATTTGGTTGTGCAACCACACAAAGAAGAAGAGAGAAAAAAAGAGAATAAAACAGATCCTTGCATTTATACTCTTTTTTTCATAACAACTGGGACAGGGCCGTATTCAACCCTGTCACATAACCCTCTCCTTAAGAGGGATTGTGTTTTTACAAAAATAGGTTTCCAAAACTTTCTAGTAATTCTCATCTAACATAAGCATATAACCTTTATAGTCCTGTGCATATGAAGTATCTTTTTTTTCCATAACAACAGTACAGCAAATAGTGAAGTTCAAGCTCACACATTTGCTTTTTCAGCCTTCAGAATTCTCAATTTCAGATCCATATCTAGACAGAAAATCAGCATTGATTTTCTCTTTCCCAAACTTGTGCATCACGTTAAATTTAAATGGCTGTAGTGCCAGGTGTCACACACTCAGCAGGTCAGGCCCTCTGCTCCCACAGTGCCAACCTCCAAGCACAATACTGTGAACAGGTAACAGACAGGGTAACCCTCCTGTCTGCTTGTGGCTCCGAATCACCGTTAGTCTCAAGTTCTGGGGGGATTCAAATTGTGAACCTTATGCTAGCATAACCAAATGTACAGGCTCAGATAATCTGCTCTTCGGAGGATGCCAGATATCTTTCACCTAAGGGCACCTAACCAGGTATCCAAAATGAACCCTTAAAACTCTATAAAAGACCTTATTTATATTCTTACCTTTTCCCGGTTTAGTAACATGATCAAGCTTATGAACAGTTTTTGTCAGTCTTAACCCTCTATACGTCACATGGAAAAAGAACTTTGAAGACACAGCCAGGCAGTCTTTCAAAATAATATTTTTACTAAAATGGATAGAAATATGTAAACTATAAACACAGAACAATATATCAAAGAGCATACAATCAGTTAAGAGAAAACAAGGAAAACTACAGACAAACTCCTACCAACATACAGTTAGCTCTTTTCTATCTAATGTATTACTTCTGTACAATGGTTAAGTTAGATCAGAGATCTTGTTTCTTAAGAGCCCAAAAAGAAATGTCACAAAGATCAGGCACAAGTCTTAGTTTTTAACTGCCTCTCTCTCTCTCTCCCCCTTTGTGTGTCATCTAGCTCCTCCTTGCTGAATATAAAATTATACAAAACAGGATGTCCTATCAGGAGGTATATTAAATACTGTGACTTCAGCAAAAAACTAATTTCCCAAATTATGACCGTCTTTAATCAAGCCCTTTATTTTGAACTGGAGTCTGGCTTCTTATTTTCCCAAGAAGATCAAATGTTTTATACAACTCTGCCATACCTCACTCAGGTGCAATATAGCTTTACAGGAATCAGCTTATCTGAAGTCATAAAATGAATATTTTAGTTTCCCAGCTTCAGAGGCAGGAGGTCATAAAAAAGCCATAAAATACAACTTCTCAAGGAAGTTAATTACATTACAGAGACCTCCTGGTTTAATATATCCTGTTATTCTCACTAAAACCTGGTGGGGGGGCACCCATAACACAGGATATCTCGTGTGAGGCACTCACATACCACATTCTATATTACAAATATCATAGAACAGTCATAACCAGCTGGCCAAGCATCACAATCCTCCCCACCTAGACTGAATTTGGGGGCTCTATCCCCTGCATGGGATGAGCTTCCCAAATCAGTTCACTCCTCATATACATGCGATAGGCCATCGGCGTTCTGATTGGTCACTCCAGCCCTATGTAAGATCATCATGTCATACCCTTGCAAGGCAAGACTCCATCTTAACAGTCTACCATTAGTTTTTCCCATTTGGGTCAGCCAAACCAGGGGGTTGTGGTCCGTTTGTACCTCAAAATGCTGCCCATAGAAGTATGGCTCTAACTTCTTTAGGGTCCACACTATGGCAAGACACTCTTTGTCAACAGTAGAGTATGCCTGCTCAACAGGAAGTAACTTTTTACTGAGGTACACTACAGGGTGATCTTCCCCTTGGTTGGATGTCTGACTCAGTACTGCCCCAATACCCACGTCTGAGGCATCAGTCTAGACTATAAAGGGTCTGCTATAGTCAGGACTTGTCAACACATGAGCACTGCACAGTGCCTCCTTCAGTCTGGTAAAGACTTTTTCACAGGCTGGTTCCCAGGTAATTTTCTTAGGCATCTTTTTCTTTACCAGGTCAGATAGGGGAGCAGTCAGGGCACTGTAATTAGATACAAATTTCCTATTGTACCCTGCTGTCCCGAGAAAACTCCTGACCTGCTTCTGCATTTCTGGTCTGGGTCATGCCTTGATCACCTCTATTTTTACTTGGTTAGGATGGAGCTGTCCCCAGCCTACAAAATGCCTGAGGTATGCCACTTTAGCCATGGCCACCTGGCACTTCTCAACTCTGACAGTGAGCCCAGCCCTCTGTATCCTGCCCAGCACTTCCCTAAGGTGGGACAGGTGTTCCTCCCAGCTGGCACTAAAGATGGCAATGTCATCCAGGTACGCTGCGGCGTACTTCTCAGCACCATTTAACACCTGGTTCACCAATCTCTGGAAAGTGGCTGAGGCGTTCTTCATTCCAAAAGGCATTACTTTAAATTCAAATAAGCCTACTGGAGTGATGAAGACCGACCTCTCCCTAGCTCTGTTGGTTAACTCTCCTTACCAATACTTCTTGGTCAGGTCAGTAGTCATAAGGTAGGTCGCCCCTCCCAACTTGTCCAGGAGTTCATCCGTCCAGAGCATCGGGTGGGCATCTGACCTCGTGACTGCATTCACTCCACGATAGTCCACACAGAAATGAGTAGAGCCATCTGGCTTGGGCACAAGGACTATGGATGAGGCCCAGGGGCTGTGGGATCCCTGGATTACCCCTAAATCCAGCATTTCCTCCACCTCCCTTCTAAAGTCCTTTTGGACAGCCTCTGACACCCGACATGCTGTCTGCCGTATGGGCATCTGTGTCCCTGTCTCTACATCGTGCGTCGCTAAGGGGGTTAGTCCAGACTTGGCGCTAAACAGTGGGGCAAAGTCTGCTAGAACCTCCCTTACTTCCTGGCTCTTGTCTGGGGCCAGCTGGGGAGACAATTTAACTGCCTCCACAGAGGACTCCTGCTTACTTTCTTCCAGCAAGTCCAGAAGGGGGTCTCCTTTGTCCGTCCCTTCCCCAGGGCTACATACTGCAAACACCATGTCAGCCCTATTAGCATATGGCTTCATCATGTTGACACAGTACATTCTTTCTGTCTGTCTTCTGTCAGGTAACTCTATGATATAGTTCACGTCATTTACCTTCCTAACTACTTTGTATGGTCCTGCCCACTCAGCCTGCAGCTTGTCTTTCCAGACCAGAATAAGGACCATGACTTCCTGACCCACTATGTACAAGCAAGCTCTGGCTCTGCAGTCGTACAACATTATTTGTTTCTGTTGGGCAGCTGTCAGGGTGATCTGGGCTGTCCCCATAAGCTCCTTCAGCCTTTCCCTAAACCTAAGGGTGTAATCCACTATGGGAGTTCCCTGGGTGGCGTGCTTGCCTTCCCAGTCCTCCCGGATCAAGTCTAGGGGCCCACGTACCCAGTGTCCATATAAGAGCTTGAAGGGGGAAAATTCTGTCGACTCTTGGGGTACCTCCCTGAAGGCAAACAACAGGTGGGGAAGGTATTTCTCCTAGTCCCTCCCATGCTGTTAAACAAATGCTTGGAGCATTGACCTCAGGGTACCATTAAATCTTTCCACAAGCCCATTGGCTTGTGGGTGATAAGGTGTCGTGCACCTCTGCACCACCCCACACTTCTCCCACAAACACTTCATCAGGTCTGACATGAAGGAACCCCCTCAATCGGTGATAACCTCCTGCAGAAACCTGACATGGGAGAAAATCCCAAGTAAGGCATCTGCCACTTCGTCTATCCTCGGTGAGGATAGGGCGACTACCTCTGGATACCGGGTGGCATAATCCACCACAGTCAAGATGAACCTCTTCCTGGAGGAGCTGGGGCTATTTAAAGGCCCCACAGTATCCATTCCCACCCTCTGGAATGGCTTCTCCACTATGGGCAATGGAATTAGGGCAGCTTGTGTTTTCTTACCTGCTTTCCCTATTTCTTGGCACCAGTGACAAAACCTATAATACTCCTTCACCTGCTGGGTGAAGCTGGGCCACTAGAAATTCTAGGCCAACCACTGTGTAGTGCGCATGATTTCCAGATGACCAGACAAGGGAATACCATGTGCAATCTTGAGCAACCGCTCATGATACCCCTGTGGAATGACAAGCTGCCTGCCTATCACCTCTCCCTCTATCTTCACCACCTGAGCATACATCAGTCCATTTTCCCAATAAACCTAATGTTTACTGTCATGTCCCTGTGCTCCGTCAGAGTCTGCCCAAGCCCTCAGCCTCTCTAGACTAGGGTCACTTTTCTGAGCAGCTGCAAACTCCATACACATTTCCAAGGCATGGGACAGGTCCCCTTCAGTCTCTAAACTAGGGTTCCAAGCACTAGTGTCAGGGCACTCAGGATCACTGTCATCCCTAACCCTCAGACAATGGGTCACCCCTCCTTCTTCGGAGTAACCCTCCATAGCTGTGTAGTTAACTGCTACTGGGGAAATTTCTACCCCCTTTTCATTAGTCTCTATATCAGGAGACACAGGCTGGGAAACCAGCCTCCCAGTGGGTTACACAATGGCTTCTGTGGGGTCCAGGGAACTACAATTTTCCCTTGCCGCTCGACTATGGGTAACTGCACACACCATCCCGCTTGAGATTGTTGCCAAGGATGACATCACCTGCTAAATGTTCGGCTACAGCCACCTGTTGCACAGTTCCCCCCTGCTTCACCCCAGTCTAGGAGAACACTAGCGAGGGGCAATGTTTTCTCCTCACCAGTAAAGTCTTGTACAGTTACAAATTCATATGGTATAAGCTGATCAGGCTCTACCAGATTCCCTTTTACCAATGTCAGGGATGCCCCGTGTCCCTTAACCATTGTGTCTGTACACCATTCACCGTGACTGGGTGCATGTGTTCTCTCATGTTCACAGGCATGCTTCCAGGGACACACAAACAACTCACTTCTTTCCTAGTCCCATTCTGCGTATTGCTCACCCTTATGGGATACTGTCTGGCAATATGCCCAGTTTCTTTACAGACCCAACATTCATTTCTTTTTTCAGAGAAATCTTTTCTTTGAAACCTGGGGCTAACTGGTTTCAGTGGAGGCAGTGAGGGTTTTAGCTGTCCCGAAGGTGCGCTTTTCCCTTTCTGCACTGCCACACTCACCCATTCGCTCTCCGAGCAGCTCTGGTCTTGCATAGCAGTCCAAGAGTTCAGAAGCCTCTTGCACTGTCTTGGGATCTCAGTCCTCCAGCCAGGTTTTCAGCTCTGATGGGCATACCCCAAAAAACTGTTCCAACAAAATAGCATTTTCAATTTTATCTACAGAGTTTGCTTCAATTCCTTCCCACCAATGTTTTAAAAAGTGATGTTGTTTCATGGCTAGCTCCTCGTAGCTCATATCAGGGTTTCTCCTGAGCTTACAGTATTTTGCTCTGTATGCTTCTGCAGTTAAATTAAACTTTTTTAAAAGTGCAGCTTTAAGTTTGCTATAATCATTACTGTCCTTATTATCCATTTGACCCAATGCATCCCGAGCTTTGCCAGTAAGTAGCGGGGATAGCTGGAAGCTCCAGGACCCTCTAGGAATTTTAGCCTGAATACAAACATTTTTCAAAGAAATTTAAAAAGGCATCCATATCCTCCTCCACTTTAAATTCAGCTATCAATTTGGAATTCAGTTTGTAACCTGGTCTTGTAGTTCCAGTTAAACCCAAGCCACTTACCTGCTCTGGTGCTGGTGGTTGGAGTTGTAACTTCTCCAGTTCATGTCGCCTCTGGTGCTCACACTCATGTTCAGCTTCTCGCTGTTCTCACTCCCTTTTCTGCTCTGCAGCTCGCTGGCACTCATGCAGTCAGCCTCCCGCTGTTCCCAGTCAGCCTCTCGCTGTTCTCGCTCCCTCTTCTCCTCTGCGGCTTGTTTCTCTCACTCAGCATCTCTCTGGAGCTCCAGCTCCATTCTGCACAACTCAATCTGCAGCCTGATTACTTCTGGCTCCAGAATGCTGGTGACCTTCCCCTGCTGCTGTGGCCCTTCTCTGGCACTGGCCCTGCTGTCATCCTTACTGGATCTGGACATTGCACTGGCTGCTGGCCCCTCCATGCTCAAGGTTTGGTCACTTACAGGCACAGTCAGTGACTCGATGCTTTGGGCATCTGCTGCCATCAGGGCATCCATGAGGTTCTGCTTGGTGGCTCTCCCCTCATACAGGACTCCTCTGTCCTGGCACAACTACCTAAAGTAGTCTACAGTGTGCCCGCTGTAGTTGGAAGCCATCTTCCTCCCTAACTATGGCTACTCTAACTTGCATTTTAGAAAAAAAATAAAACAGGTAGGAACTTGACTGTAAGCAAAATGATATGGTTCTGTTTCCTTTTTTAAAAAATAAATCACTGCCTTATTTTGCAAGTGAGCTGTACAGTATTAAGCTGACACACTGAACAGTTAAAGCTTGTGTTACCAAATTTATCCGCACCTCTACCAACCAATCTGTCACAAACTCACTTAGTAGGTCAGGTTCTCTGCTCCCACAGTGCCAACCTCTGAGCACAATATTGTGAACAGGTAACAGACAGGGTAACCCTCCTGTCTGCTTGTGGGTCCAAATCACCTTTACTCTCAAGTTCTGGGGGGATTCAAACTGTGACCCTTATGCTAACGTACCCAAATGTGCAGACTCAGATAATCTGCTCTTCAGGGGATGCCAGATATCTTTCACCTAAGGGCACCTAACCAGGTATCAAAAATGAACCCTTAAAACTCTATAAAAGACCTTAGGTATATTCTTACCTTTTCCCAGTTTAGTAACACGATCAAGCTTATGAACAGTTTTTGTCAGTCTTAACCCTTTATACATCACATGGAAAAAGAACTTTGAAGACACAGCCAGGCAGTCTTTCAAAATAATATTTTTACTAAAATGGATAAAAATATGTAAAATGTACACGCAGAACAATACATCAAAGAGCATACAATCACTTAAGAGAAAACAAGGAAAACTACAGACAAACTCCTACCAACATACAGTTAGATCTTTTCTATCTAATGTATTACCTCTGTACAGTGCTAAATTAGATCAGAGATCTTGTTTCTTAAGAGCCCAAAAAGAAGTGTCACAAAGATCAGGCACAAGTCTTAGTTTTTAACTGTCTCTGTCTCTTATCCCTTTTGTGTGTCATCTAGCTCCTCCTTGTTGACTATAAAAAATATACAAAATAGGATGTCCTATCAGGAGGTATATTAAATACTGTGACTTTAGCAAAAAAAACAAAATTTCCCAAATTATGACAGTCTTTAATCAAGCCCTTTCCTTTGAACTGGAGACTGGCTTCCTATTTTCCCAAGAACATCAAATGTTTTATACAACTCTGCCATATCTCACTAGGTGCAATATAGCTTTACAGGAATAAGCTTATCTGAAGTCATAAAATGTATATTTTAGTTTCCCAGCTTCAGAGGCAGGAGGTCATAAAAAAGCTATAAAATGCAACTTCTCAAGGAAGTTAATTACATTACAGAGACCTCCTGGTTTAATATATCCTGTTATTCTCACTAAAACCTGGTGGGGGGGCACCCATAGCACATGATGTCTCGTGAGATACTTCCATACCACATTCTGTATTACAAATATCATAGAACAATCAAAACCAGCTGGCCAAGCATCACACCAGGTACCACTGTGTGATTCTAGAATTGTTATCCTTCATTTGGTTAAGCGAACAGAGAGGATTGTGATCTGTGACAAGTACAAAGTCAGCTCCTAGTAAGTAAAATTTAAGGGATTCTATGGCCCACTTTGCTGCAAGACATTCCTTTTCAATGGTGGAGTACCTTTTCCGTCGTGCAACTTCCTAATTGTGTATAGAATAGGATGATCTTCCTGGACATAAGTCTCCACCACTCATTCACACTAGTGGGATCTGCGCCGGAGGCACTAGGACCCATCGGGAGCAAACTTTTTGCTGGAGGGTCGGCGCGAGAGATGGCGCTGCGAGGCATGGCGCCGCGAGCGGTGGCTCGCGCGGTAATGACTGTCTCAGCGACGACCCTCCAACCACCTCAGTTCCTTTTTTCCCGATGTCGAGTGCGCTTCAGTGACAACGTCGCTCGCCTGGCGGGAGTCAAACTTCAAACTAGCGCATAGTTTTCAGTTTATTTTTTTGTAATTTTATCTCGATAGTAGTATCGCTTAATTTTATTCTATTTCTGGTGGTATTTAAAAATTTAACTTAGTACAAAAGAAGTCTCGGCCTACTGGGAGAGTCGACCATGAGCAGGTCAGGTGGTGGGGAGACTTCGATTGTAAGCTGTTCAGTAAGTGGGCTGGGTCGGTCAGCCCCCTTCCCTCAGCAGAGGTTCCGACAGCAATCCAGTGCGATGCCGGGGGATGGGCGGTCCCCGCCGGCATAAAATAAGCGGTCGCATTACCGACGCATTCCGCGCGAGCTCTTCTTGGCCACAGGTCAAAAGAGAAGGCATCACTGGTGAGCCCGCCTGATACGTCTGCGCATCGACGGTCGGGTTATCGATACCCTAGTTGCGGTCTCCTCCTTGGGAGTCGCCAACTTCCGGTTTTCCGCCGTCTCCGACGGAGCCCACCGCCTATAGGTAGGGCTCCAGATGAAGCAGTTTCATCAGTGGGCGCTCTTATAGGCGATAGGCCCGGAGGTTGATTCTTCTGCCTGGCTCGGTTGCCCGGAGCCGCCGGGCTCAGCCAGGCGATCAGGCAGGGCGGTTGGACCTTCCTAGTCGCTGGCGCCTCGCCCGGTGCCAGCGACTCCCGCTATAGGTATTTCCCCCTCACGCTGCTGCGGCGCGAGGCCCACCGATGCCCTTATCTCCTGGTTGTTTCCCTTCTCTTGCTTTCCAGGTTCCAGGGTGTCCTCGAGCGCCTTCAGGGGAGTCCGCTCAGGCGCCGGCGCGTTTTCGGTGCTGCGGGGCCTTGCGGCGCCCGCGCTAGGTCTTCGGCGCCATCCGCGCGGGTAGCGGCGGAGTCTCGTCGGCGCCCGCCCGGCGCGCATGCCGCTGCGGTGGCCGCGTGCTTCTTGACGCCGATGCACCACTGACGCCGTTTTCAGCTCTTTCGCCTCCTCGGCGCTGGGGGCCGCCAGGAACTCTCCCTTTCTATCTGCTCTTTCTTCTTCTCCTGTTTTCCTCGCTTTCCTGTCCAAGCAGTCAGTCCTGGACTATCAGGAGATGATGTTGAGGCCTGACCCAGACCTTGGTTGGGTGATGAAATGAAAACAGGATCCTTCCCGCTACAGAGCCTGTGGTGAGGACCTATCCTTTAAGTCTCTGTTGAGGAACCTGAGATCCGCTCTTTCTCTCAGACTATGGACATCGATCCTGGGAAAATATTAAGACTCCAGTATCTTCGTAGCGGAGATCCCTCACAGTTTGACTCCTCCGATTCAACCCTCCTTCGAGGCAGCTGTCTCAAATGGTATGGAATAATCCTGCTCTTATTCCTTCAGTGGCTAAATCCATTGATAAGAAATATTCAGCTCCCAAGGATCGTCCCATTTTGGCATCCCAAGCCTTTGCGGATCCTATTGTAGTCCTGGCGAGAAAACAAGGTCGTTCTTCCTCAAGCTACTACAGCTCGACCTATTAACAAAGAGTCTCGTAAAAATTGATACATTAGGTAAGAGAGTCGCTGCCTCCACACTAAGTATGCATATTGCCAGCTATCAAGGCTATTTTTCTCAGTATGAGTATATCCTGTGGCACTCTATGAAACGAATGGTTGAAGCTCTTCCAGATTCCGACTCCAAGTCAGAGCTCCTTCTAACGTTGTCAGAGGTATTGGGTCCAATAACCAACATGTCAAGCTACCATGGATGTTTCGACACTGCTTCTCGATTCAGCAGTCAGGTGTTTGTACGACGCCATTCCTGGCTGCGTACTTCTGGCTTCACGAATGATGCTCAGCAGCAGGTAATGGCGCGTTCTTTGATGGCTCCTATCTTTTGGGCCTCAGGTGAGCAAGCCCTAGAGGCCACTCAGAAGACTAGGTCGGCCATTAAGTTAGCTGAACCCCGCCTACCCCCTCTAGAAGGGCATGTAGAGTAAACGTCAGTTTCATAGTCGCCAGTCCTTCGAGGCAGAGGCAGGGAAGCTTCCATAAAAGCCAACCTGCCCAACCTCAAAGAAGGCAGCAGAAAGCACAGGGCCTAAAGCCCCAGCGCTGACCTTTATGAATTGCCGGCCCCAGTTCCATCCACACTGCCCGAGATGGAACTTTCTCCTGTGGGAGGGTCGCTCTGATGTACTTCTACAATCAGTGGAAGTCCATAACCTCAGACAAATGGGTCCTTGGATAATTCGCGAGGTTATTCTCTCAATCTTTGGAAAGCCCCGAATTGCCCTCCCAAGCGACAACCCAGGTTGTCGACCTCTCAATCAGACCTCCTCACCGCCCATGATCCAGGGCCTTCTAAACAACAGGGCAATAGAACTGGTGCACCCGCATCAGCGAAACACAGGGTTCTACTCCCATTACTTTCTGGTTCCAAAGAAATCTGGGGGGATGCGCCCCATTCTAGACCTCAGAAAGTTAAACAAATTCCTCCCCAGGGAGAAATTCAAAATGATTTCCCTAGGTACCCTGTTACCTTTGCTGCATCAGAACGACTGGCTGGCCTCCCTGGATATGCAGGACGCTTACCAGCATATCCCCATCCACCCGACCCATTGCAAATTCTTGAGGTTTGTAGCTCTGGGTCAGCATTATCAGTTCAGAGTCCTGCCTTTTGGGCTATCCTCGGCGCCGCGAGTTTTTACAAAGTGTTGTGCAGTTCTCGCAGCGCATCTCAGGAAGCTCGGACTCCGAGTGTTTCCCTACCTAGACGATTGGCTCCTAGCGAGTCCTTCCAGCCAAGGGACTCTGGAAGCTGTTCAAACGGCCTCTCGCCTTCTTACGTCCATGGGAGTTCTGCTAAATCTGAAGAAGTCACAACTGCAGCCCTCCCAGAGGCTCCTTTTCATAGGGACTCTTCTGGACACCTCTTCCGCGAAGGCTTTCCTTCCAGAGGACGGAAGACTCGACATCCTTCAGATGGCCCGTTACATCGGGGAGAACCGATCGGTCACAGCTCTCTCAATGCAACGTATGTTGGGTCTCATGGCGTCCTCAGTGTTCACTGTACCCCTAGCTCGGTTACACATGAGGACCACCCAATGAATGCTCTCCGCTCAGTGGTCACTGACCTCTCATCCCCAGTCTTATCCCATCAAGGTGACGGAGCCCCTACGAAGGTCTCTCACCTGGTGGTCTCAAGAAAGCAATCTCTGGAAGGATTCCCTTTGCTCCTCTGGATCATCAGATCTCCATCACCACAGACGCATCGCTAATGGGATGGGAGCTCACTCTCTCTCTCCACACTCAAGGTGTATGGACTCAGCTCGAAACTCAGCTCCACATAAATGTCCTGGAGATGAGAGCGGTCCTCTATGCAATCCGAGCGTTGAAGGATGTTCTTTGTCACAAGAACATTCTCCTTCAAACGGACAACAAAGCTGTGATGTATTACATCAACAAGCAAGGCGGTGCTCACTCTTATCCCCTTTGCAGGGAAGCAATGAGAGTGTGGGAGTGGTGCTTGGAGCACAAGTCTCTAATTCAAGTGGTATATCTGCCGGGTGTACAAAACGACTTAGCAGATCACCTCAGCAGGACGGAGGCAGACCCTCACGAGTGGTCTCTCGACCCAGCCATAGCTCGGTCACTGTTCGAAGAGTGGGGGACTCCAGACCTGGACCTTTTTGCATCCCCACTCAACGCAAAACTGCCTCTCTTCTGCTCCAGAAATCCAGGGCCTGGCATTTTCTGTCAGGATGCGTTCAGGCTGTGGTGGACAAAACGCTTTCTTTATGCCTTTCCACCGCTTCCTTTAATTCAGAGTTCTCCTCAAGTTCGAGTCTCAGGGACCAAGATGATTCTCATTGCTCCCTCCTGGCCTCGAAGCAACTATGGTTTCCTCTACAACAGTATGTCGGTAGCCTCTCGAGACCACTTCCCTTGCAAATCAATCTTTTGACTCAGGGTTTGTTGGTCCACCCAACCTGAGGTCACTTCACCCTTCATGCTTGGCTCTGAAGAGGTAGAAGTGAACCAGTTTAACGCCTCTCGCAGAGTCTCAGACGTCCTTCTGGCTGCTCGAAGCCAGCTACCAAAACTTACGCCTCTAAGTGGAAACGCTTTTCTCTGTGTGCAAAGTCCCCTTGGAATCTTTCCTGTCCTCCAGACAAGGTTCTGGAGTACCTTTTGGACCTATCAAACTCAGGTCTCCAGTACTCCACGGTTAAAGTTCACCTTAGTGCCATTTGACATTCCATGAGCCAGTTTCTTCCTTGTCTCTGGCTCAGTTACCTATGGTGAAGAGATTTCTTAAGGAAATTCTGCATACAGACCCCCTGATTAGGCGTCGATGCAGCCTGGGACATTAACCTTGTGCTAGACATGCTCACCGAAGCCTTTCGAACCCCTAGCTACCTGTGAGCTAAAATTTCTTACCTGGAAGACAGTCTTCTAGTGGCCATTACCTCCAGCCCGGGGGTCTCTGAGATACATGCCCTGAGTTACGGACCCTCCAGTATACTGTGTTCCATAAGGACAAAGTAGTTCTTCAGTACTCATCCTAAATTTCTTCCCAAGGTTGGCTCAGATTCCATCTAAACCAACCTCTGGTGCTTCCATATTACTTAGCCAACTTCCAAAATGAAGGAGAACGGTCTCTTCATTCCTTGGATGTTAAGAGAGCCTTATGTTCTACTTAGATAGAACCAAGAATTTTCGTAAGACTCAGCAATTGTTTGTTTCCCTCAGCGAGACCCGGCTGGGTCAGCCTGTCGCTATCAGATGCATCTCATCATGGTTAGTGGCATGTTTTCGACATTGCTATTCCATGGCACAGGTTAAATTGGAAGGTAGAGTGTCCTCCTCTACTAGAGCGATCTCACGGCATCCTAGTGGAAATTGCAATGTTCCAATTGCAGATATCTGCAATGCCGCACCTGGAGACTCAGTGCATCGTTCATTACGCATTATGCACTGGATGTTCATGCCAGGCGTCATTCCGCCTCGGCAGAACTATCATAATGGACTTCTGTCCTAGACGTGTGAGCTCTGGCTCCCCTGCACGCCCTTTTGGGGGATTATCAACAGTGTACTCTCACTAGTGTGAATGAGTGGTGGAGACTTATGTCCAGGAAGATATGAAAATTACTGCACTCACCGTAATTCTTGATCTTCTTGGAGAGTCTCCACCACTCATTCCAACGCCCACCCTCCATCCCCCGAGCTCACAGCTGTGTTGGTCTTCACCCCTCAAATCTTTAGGCATGAAGACTTCTTTTGCTGACCCTTCTTACTCGGTCGTCCGGACTATCTTATGTCCGTTTTTAAGTTAGGTTTACTGTTTACGTTAGTTGCGCTGCCCTCCTTGGTAAAAAGGTACTGAAGCGGTTGGAGGGTCGTCGCCGAGATAGTCATTACGAAATGAGCCGCCGCCGGCGCCTGATGCCCCGTGGCGCCATCTCTCATACCACCCTCCAGCAAAAAGTTTGCTCCCGATGGGTCCTAGTGCCTCCGGTGCAGATCCCACTAGTGTGAATGAGTGGTGGAGACTCGTCCAAGAAGATCAAGAATTACGGTAGGTACGTAATTTTCATTTCTTTCCCATCTATATGCTGACTCACTGCACCTAGGCCTACCTCTGATGCATCAGTCTGTAACAGAAATTGTTTCTCAAAATCTGGGCTTCTTAAAATGGGCTGAACATAATGCAGCCTTAATGGCTCAAAAAGCTTCATCATACTCTGGGAACCATTTCACATTATTCAGGTAACATTGTTGTGTGAGTTCAGGAGGTGAGTTGTTAACTTAGCAAAGCTAGGAACAAATCTCCGGTAATAACCAGCCAGCCCTAAACATGACCTGACATGCTGCTTTGTTTTAGGGACAGGGCTGTTAGCTACAGCTTCTATCTTAGAAACACCTGGCTTCACTTCTCCATTTCCCAAAACATAGCCCAAATATCTGGTTTCCTGCTTGCCCAATGCACACTTGGTAGGATTAATTGTCAGACCTGCCTTTTTGATTGATTGGATAACTGCTCGTAGGTGTTCCAGGTGGCTTTTCCAGTCTGAACTGTACACCACAACATCATCCAGGTACGCAGCACAATAACCAGTTTAAGGGGATAAAATTACATCCATATACCACTGGAATGTAGCGGGTGCGCCATTTAAACCAAACGGCATGGTGGTGAACTGATGGAATCCTATAGGAGTGGCAAATGCAGTTTTGTCTCTGGATTCGTTAGCTAGGGGGATTTGCCAGTAACCCTTGGTAAGATCGAGGGTACTGATATACTTGGGACTTCCCAATCTGTCCACCAAATCATCGATTCTGGGCATAGGATAACTGTCAAATTCTGACACTTGATTAAGTTTCCTAAAATCAAGGCAGATTTTACACCCCCTTCTCTTTTGTTTACAATCACCACTGGTGATGAACAAGCACTTCTCGACTCTTCTATGATACCCAATTCTTTCTTTTTTTGTATTTCCTTAACCACATCAGCTCTTAAACGCTCTGGTAGTCTGTATGTTTTTTGTCTAAGAGGGTGAGTATTCCTTGTCACTATTATGTGCTCGATCCCTTTTGCTTGGCCTGGTACTCTGGTAAAAGTACTGTTAAATGTCTTTATCAGTTTCTGGTAAAACCAGCAAAACAGCTTTTGGTGTTTTTTCCAACCCATTTCTTGAGGAGGTTAGCATGGTATATCTTAGTAGGATTTTTCCTATCAGGGGTCTCACTCTCATAGTTAACTGTGCCAGTATGTCTAAGCACTTTATAAGACCCTTGCCACTTCATTAACAGTTTATTTTCTCTAGTGGGTAACAGTAGCAAGACTTTTTCACCTGGCTCAAACACGTTTTCTTTTACCCCATGGTCATAATACACCTTCTGCTGGTTTTGGGCCTCTTCCTGTTTACTATGTGCGATTACAACATATTTTGCAAGCTTCTTTCTCAGGGTACACATGTAAGATGTAATAGATTGTTTCTGATGGGGGTTATCTTCCCATATTTCTTTTATTACATCTAGTGGCCCTCTAGGTTGTCTACCATACATTTCAAATGGTGAAAAACCTGTTGATGCCTGTGGCACTTCTCTGTAAGCAAAATGCAGGTAAGGCAAGTATTGGTCCCAGTCTTTCCCTTCTCCTTTTACAAACCTTTTTAACATGCATTTTAGGGTTTGGTTAAAATGCTCAACAAGACCGTCTGTCTGAGATTGATAAGGGGAGGTTCTTATGGCAGTGATACCTAGTAGTCGGTACAGCTCCTTCAGTAGTGCAGCACCAAAATTACTATCCTGATCAGTAATAATCTCTTTTGGTATGCCCACCCTGCCAAAACTTTTTACAAGCTCTGCTGCAACTTTTGGGGCTGTGACAGTACACACTAGAACTGCCACTGGATATCGAGTAGCATAGTCACATACTACCAAAATGAATCGATTACCCTTTTTACTTTTGTCTAAGGGGCCAACCACATCCACTGCAATTCTCTCAAAAGGCACATCTATCAAGGGTAGGGGCACCAGAGGCAGCTTGTCTTTTTTAATCACTGGGGCTACTTTCTGACACTCAGCACAGGAACTGCAATAGGTAGCAACTTCTTCATGAATTCTAGGCCAGTAAAATCTGTACAGCAATCTGGCAAGGGTGCAATCCCTCCACGACTGACCAGCCATAGGGCTATCATGTGCTATCTGTAACAACTCAGATCTATACTTTTGTGGTGTAACCAATTGTTCTATCTGGTCCTGTGTCTGAAGTTTAATCCAAACTCGGTACAGTAGCCCATTACAGTTTTTAAACATGGGTTCACCCCGTTTTGGTTTCACCCCCAGCTGCTTACAATAACCCTGGAGAGAAACATTGTTAGCTTGTTCTGAAAGAAAATCACAATCAGTGATCAGTTTAGTTTCAGCATTTTCACATGTTAACCCCTTATGTCCATCAGTCTTTTGTTGTCACGGTTTCTTCAGGCGTCGTCTTTCTTTCCTGGACTTCCAGATCTTGGAACTGTGCTCCAATAAGTCCAAATCAAAATCAGCGAAAGGAAAAGAGTCCCCACCATCTGAGATTTTCTTTGCCTGAGCTCTTGTCACCACAGCTACTGAAACATCAGGATTTACTCCCTCTTTGATTAACTCAGTAAATCCTGGAAAGTCATTTCCAATAATCACAGGTACAGGTAACTTAGGTACTACCCCTCTTTCATTTGGTGTGAAACCAAATTAATAGTCAGATTCACTTGGTTGGTGGGATAGTATCGAGTGTCCCATGGATGCAGATGACACCAGCACCTGGTCCTTTTAGACATTGTTTTCCTAGCACTTCAATATGTACTAGGGTCTGTCTGCTTCCCAAATCTATAAGTCCCTTCACAGTCTTATCTCCCACCTTCACATCTGTTAACTCATTCACTGTTTCAGAGTTCCGGCACTTGTGTCCTGTATACTCGTAGCACTGCATCCTGGACCTTTCTAAGCAAAATCAAACCATAATCAGCATGCCACAAACAAATGAGAATACCTAATGAACCATAAGTGCTACACACTGGCCCAGATATTCAGACTGCGCCGGGCAGTGGCGCAAGTCTGGGCGCAGTGCAACTGGGCTGTGGCGGGGCCAGGACCAGGCAATATTCAATGGTGATGCACCATGGTGCAGCACCATTGAATATGGCAAGGTCGGCACACATTCTGCGCATGTCGCAGTGGCACTGTGCCAGCGCAAGCCACAGATGGGGAGCATGGGGGTGCACCAGTGCAAACGCAGTTGCGCTGGATGCATCACCCGCGATATTCAGCAGAGGGCATGCAAATGAGGCCATAATATATGCAAGGCGCAACTGGGGCCATTTGCATGTTATTATGGCCTCATTTGTATGCCTTGCACCGGGCAGTCTGGTGAAGTGCACCTGGCACCCTGCACAGAATGACCTGTGCACAGTGGGGGTCCCAGGGCATCCACACCCCCGTAGCCACAACTGCAGTAAAACCACAGTACAACAATGCTCTAGTAGTCTAGTGGACCCCCCTCCCTCCTGTGTCTCCGATCGGCAGTAAATAAAGATTTACTAAAGCCCTGGTAGTCTGGTGGTACCCCCTCCCTCCCGTGTCCCCGATCGGCAGTAAAAGAAGAATCAATAAAGTCCTGGTAATCTTTCTGGACATAAGTCTCCACCACTCATTCACACTATTGGGATCTGCGCCGGAGGCACTAGGACCCATCGGGAGCAAACTTTTTGCTGGAGGGTCGGCGCCAGAGATGGCACTGCGAAGGCGCCGCGAGCCCTAGCTCACGCGGTAATGACTATCTCAGCGTCGACCCTCCAACCGCCTCAGTTCCTTTCTTCCCGCCATCGAGTGCACTTCAGTGACGACGTCACTCGCCTGTCGAGAGTCAAACTTCAAACTAGCAGCATAGTTTTCAGTTTTTATTTTGTAGTATTACCTCGATACAGTATCGCTTAATTTTATTCTTATTTTTAAAATAAATTCAATAAAGAAGTCTCAGCCTACTTTGACGGAGTCGACCATGAGCAGGTCAGGTGACGGTAGGGAGACTTCGTATGAAAGCTGTTCTGTCAGTCAGGCTGGGTCCTGGTCCGCTGCCTTCTCCGGAGGGGGAGTCTGACAATGGTCAGTCCAATGCCCGGGGGATGGGCGGTCCCCCGAAGCATAAAAATAAACGGTCACACTTTGTAAACTGCTCGCCTCGAGCTCTTCTTCGCCCGCAGGTCTAAAAGAGAAGGCATCACGAGGTCGCCTTCTGATATGTTCAAGAGACGCCGGTTATCGGGCTAGTTGTCGGTCTCCTCCTTGAGTCGCCAACCTCTGCTTCTGGTGGCTGACAGCTTCGACATCGGAGCCCTACCCCGCCCGGAGGTAGGTCTTCAGATGAGCAGTTTCATCAGTGGGCCGCTCTTATGGAGCAATGGGCTTGGAGGTTGGTTTGGCTACCTGAATCGGTCACCCGTGGGCTTTCGGGCTCTTTGGGTGACCGGGTAGGGCGGTTGGACCTTCCTGGTCGTGCGGCACCTTCTTCGGTGCCGTCGACTCCGCGCTTAGGTGCTCCCCCCCTCACATGGCTACGGCACAGGGGGCCACACCGATGCCCTTATCTCCTGCTCTTCCTCCTTCTAAACCTGTTTTTTGGAGTCTGGGAGTGTTTTCGGCACCCTCGGCATCATGTGGCCTCTCGGTGCCGTCCTCGGCATCGATGCTGCACTCGGCGCCGTCCTCAGTGCCGTGTGGCTTCTCGGCACCATCCTTGGTGCCGTGCAGCTCTCGGCACCGTCCTGGCACCGTGCAGCTTCGGCACCATCCTCGGCGTGTAGCTTCGGCAGCGTGGCCTCACGGCTATTCTTGGTGCCTGCACCTCTCGGCGCCTGCAGCTCTCAGGACCTCTTTTCATTTGTTTCCTTCTTCCTCCTCTTCTGAATTTCCATTCCTTTCCTGTCCATGCAGTCCCTCCTGGACTGTCAGGAGATGACGTTGAGTCTGACCCAGACCTTGTTGGGTGATGAAGTGAGGCAGGCAGGGTCTCATACTGCTACAGAGCCTGTGGTCGAGGACCTATCCTTTAAGTCTCTGTTGAAAAATCTGAATTCCACACTTTCTCTCCAGACTACAGACATCGATCCTAGGAAATTGTTGAGACTCCAATATCTTCATGCCTCGGAGATCGCTACGGATTTGACTCCTCCGATTCAGCCTTCCTTCGAGACGCTGTCTCAAATGGTATGGAATAATCCTGCTCTTACCCCTTCGATGGCTAAATCCATTGATAGAAAATATTCAGCCCCCAAGGATCGTCCCATTTTGGCATCCCAAGCCTTTGCGGATCCTATTGTAGTCCTGGCAGAGAATGATAAGGTCGTTCTTCCTCAAACTACTACAGCTCGACCTATTAACAAAGAATCTCGTAAGATAGACACCTTAGGTAAGAGAGTCTTTCTGCTTCTACTCTAAGTATGCAGATTGCCAGTTACCAAGGCTATTTTCTCAGTATGAGTATATCCTGTGCATTCTATTAAACAAATGGTTGAAGCCTCTACTGAGTCGGATTCAAAGCCAGAGCTTCTTCAAACCATTACCAGAGGTATTGAATCTAACAACCAGCAGGTTAAAGCAGCTATGGATGCTTTTGACACTGCTTCCGGCTCAGCGGCTGCTGGCATTTGCACCCACCGTCATTCCTGGCTGCGACTTGGCTTTGCATAATGACCTAGCAGCAGGTGATGGCATTGCCCTTGATGGTGCATATCTTTTGGTCCTCAGGTGAGCAAGCTCTAGAAGCTACACAAAAGACTAGGTCAGCCATTGTTGGCTCAGCCCCCCTACCCCCTCTCAAGGGCATGCCAGTAAGCGACAGTTTCATAATCGCCAGTCCTTTCAAGGCAGAGGCAGAGGAAGTTTCCATAAGAACCAACCTCCCAACCTCAAAAGAAGGCGCACAGAAAGTGCAGGCCCAAAGCGCCCAGCGCTACCTTATGAATTGCCGCCTGTTCCATCTCAGCTGCCCGAGGTGGACTTTTCTCTCCGTGGAGGTCGTCTGATGCACTTCTACAACCAGTGAAAGTCCATAACCTCAGACAAATGGGTCCTTCAGATAATTCATGAGGCGATTCACTCAATCTTGTGGAGACCCCTCCGGATCGCCCCCAAACGCAGCCCAGGCTGTCAACCTTCAGTCAGACCTTCTCGATCCGAGATTCAGGGCCTTCTGAACAACAGGGCATAGAAGTGGTGCCACTGCACCAACGAAACACGGGGTTCTACTCCCATTACTTTCTGGTTCCAAAGAAGTCCGGGGGAATGCGCCCCATTCTAGATCTCAGAAAGCTAAACAAATTTCTCCCCAAGGAGAAATTCAAAATGATTTCTCTGGGAACCCTGTTACCTCTGCTCCATCAACACGACGGGTTAGCCTCCCTAGATATGCAGGACGCTTACCAGCACATTCCTATTCACCCGAGGCATCACAAATTCCTGAGGTTTGTGGCTCTGGGACAGCATTATCAGTTCAGAGTCCTGCCCTTTGGGCTATCCTCGGCGCCGCGAGTTTTTACAAAATGTTGTGCAGTTCTCGCAGCGCACCTCAGAAAGGTCGGAATTCAGGTGTTTCCGTATCTGGACGATTGGCTTCTAGCAAGCCCTTCCAGGCAAGGGACTCTGGACACCGTGGAGATGGACTTGCGCCTCCTTACGTCCATGGGAGTTCTGCTCAACCTCAAGAAATCACAACTGCAGCCCTCCCAGAGGCTCCTTTTTATAGGGACTCTTCTGGACACCTCCTGTGCGAAGGCTTTTCTTCCAGAAGACAGGAGGAACGATATCCTTCAGATGGCCCATCACATTGGGGAAAACAGCTCAGTCACAGCTCTCTCGATGCAACGGATGCTAGGCCTCATGGCATCCTCAGTGTTCACTGTACCCCTAGCACGTCTGCACATGAGAACCACCCAGTGGATGCTCAGTACTCAGTGGTCCCCAACCACTCACCCGTAGTCCTATCTCATCAAGGTGACAGAACCTTTAAGGAGGTCACTCACCTGGTGGTCTCAAGAGAGCAATCTCCTGGAGGGGTATCCCTTTGCCCCTCTGGACCATCAGATCTCCATTACCACAGACGCATCCCTAATGGGGTGGGGAGTTCACTCTCAGGCTCTCCACACTCAAGGTGCGTGGACTCAAGTCGAGTCCCAGCTCCACATAAACATCCTAGAAGTGAGAGCCGTCCTTTATGCGGTCCAAGCTTTGAAGGACATTCTGTGTCACAAGAACATTCTCCTTCAAACGGACAACAAAGCAGTGATGTATTACATCAACAAGAAGGGCGGTGCTCATTCTTACCCCTTATGCAGGGAAGCAATGAGGGTATGGGAATGGTGCTTGGAGCACGAGGCTCTAATTCAAGCGGTCTACCTGCCAGGTATTCAGAACGAACTGGCAGACCGTCTCAGCAGAACAGAGACAGACCCTCATGAGTGGTCTCTCGACTCAACCATAGTTCAGTCACTATTCGAAGAGTGGGGAACTCCAGACCTGGACCTTTTTGCATCCCCACTCAACGCAAAACTGCTCTCTTCTGCTCCAGAAATCCAGGGCCTGGCATTTTCTGTCAGGATGCGTTCAGGCTGCGGTGGACAAAACGCTTTCTTTACGCCTTTCCGCCTCTTCCTCTAATTCAGAGGGTACTCCTCAAGTTCGAATCCCAGGGGGACAAAATGATTCTCATTGCTCCCTTTTGGCCTCGGCAGCTGTGGTTTCCACTACTCAACAATATGTTGGCAGTTCCTCCGAGACCACTTCCCCTGCAGATGAACCTTTTGACTCAGGGACCGGTGGTCCATCCCAACCTGAGATTACTTCACCTTCATGCTTGGCTCCTGAAGAGGTCAAAGTAAACCAGTTCAATGTCTCTCGAAGAGTTTCAGATATTCTTCTGGCTGCACGGAAGCCAGCCACTTGGAAAACTTACACAGCCAAGTGGAAGTTGCCTGGTGTGCAAAGTCCTCTCTGAATCCTTTTCCTGTCCCACCAGATAAGGTTTTGGAGTACCTTTTGGACCTCTCAAATTCAGGTCTGCAGTACTCTACAGTCAAAGTTCATCTTAGTGCCATTTCAGCGTATCATGAGCCCTTTTTCCTTAACTCTGGCTCAGTTACCTATGGTTAAGAGATTTCTTAAGGGATTCTGCATACTAGAACTTCCTACAAGATGTCCAGTTGCAGCCTGGGACATTAATCTTGTGCTAGACATGCTCACTCGGAAACCTTCGAACCTCTGGCTACCTGTGAGCTAAAATTTCTCACCTGGAAGACTGCCTTCCTAGTGGCCATTACCTCAGCCTGTAGGGTCTCTGAGATACATGCCCTGGTCACAGACCCTCTGTATACTGTGTTCCATAAGGACAAAGTAGTCCTTGTGACTCATCCTAAATTTCTTCCTAAGGTTGTGTCAGAATTTCATCTAAACCAACCTTTGGTCCTTCCCTCTTATTTTGCAGACTTCCAAATGAAGGGAACGTCTTCTTCATTCTTGATGTTAAGAGGGCCTTACGCTTCATCTAGATAGAACCAAGGATTTTTGCAAAGCTCAGCAACTGTTCGCTTCCTTCAGTGAGACCCGACTGGGTCAACCTGTCGCTATCAGATGTATCTCATCATGGCTAGTGGCGTGCCTTCACCACTGCTATTCCATGGCGCAGGTTAAGTTGGAGGGTAGAGTGTACACTCACTCTACTAGGGCAGTCGCTGCATCCCTAGCGGAAATCCGCAACATGCCCATTGCAGACATCTGCAATGCGGCCACCTGGAGCTCAGTGCATACTTTCGTTAAACATTATGCACTGGATGTCCACGCCAGACGACATTCTTCCTTTGGCAGAGTCATCCTTAATGGGCTTCTGTCCTAGAAATGTGAGCTCTTGGTTTCTCCTGCCGCCCTCTTGGGGGATTATTAGCTCGGTACTCTCCCAATAGTGTGAATGAGTGGTGGAGACTTATGTCCAGGAAGATATGAAAATTATGTACCTACTGTAATTCTTGATCTTCTTGGACGAGTCTCCACCACTCATTCACATGCCCACCCTCCATCCCCCGAGCTCACCTTTTGCTGGTCTTCACTCCTCAAATCTTTAGGCCGTGAAGACTTTTTGTTGGACCCTTCTTACACGGGTCGCCCGGACTATCTTATGTCCGGATTTTAGGTTAGGCTACCCTTCTAGGTTAGTTATGCTGCACCTCCTTGGTAAAAAGGTACTGAGGTGGCTGGAGGGTCGACGCCGAGATAATCGCTACCGCGCCAAGCAGGAGGCTTGCGGGCGCTGCCTCGCGGGCGCCATCTCTGGCGCCACCCTCCAGCAAAGTTTGCTCCTAATGGGTCCTAGTGCCCAGGCGCAGATCCCAATAGTGTGAATGAGTGGTGGAGACTCGTCCAAGAAGATCAAGAATTACGGTAGGTACCGCACTTTTCATGTTAGTGGCACACTTATCGTCCATTTACATGGTAGGCTCAGTACACAATTTCTGGTGATCCAGTAGCCTCCACCCTCCACTCCCACAGAACCCCATGCCGACCCGCCCCTCGTCATCGGTGGGGGCTGCAACCCGCCTGCATATTGTCCGGTCACCATCGATGACAGGTACAGTATGGACTATAAGCCCATTGGTCCACAGTGGACTCAATGGTTGCAGGAATGCTTACTAGACAGACACAAATATGTGAATGGCTTCATTCACATATATGGACTGTCTAGTACAGCATGCCCCATAAGCCCATATTGTACCTGTCAGTCAAGCGGCCGGGCAGGTTGCAGCCGCCCACTGATGACGGGGGAGCAGGGTGGGCATGGGGTTCTGTGTAGGTTGGAGGGTTGGGGGTGCCACTGGCTCACCAGGGAAGTGTATTATGGAGCCCTACCACGATCGTGGCAATGGGAGGGAGGGGGTACCACTCGATTATCAGGGCTTTATTGATTCTTCCTTTACCGTCGATCAGGGACACGGAAAGGAGGGGGGTACCACTAGACTACCAGGGTTATGTGGGTACTTCATGACGGTGTTCTGGGTGGGTGGGTGGCCACCCATGGCTGGCGATGGCTGTGTTGCACTCTGCAATACAGCAGCCCACCTGTGGGTGGCCGGGAGATGTTCCACTGTTTCACAGGCTCAGCTTTGAGCCCCCCTATGTGGCACAATGCAGGGGTGCACTGGCATATGTGCCGCACATCCCGGGCTGAATATCGGAATGTGCCACATACGGATGGGCACGCTCCCTGCATCTGCGCCGCATACCATTACATTGCGCCACGGCGCATCGGGATTTGCGCTGCACCAGGCAGCCTTCTCAATATCCCGATGGGGCCCAACCCCTTTGAATATCCCGGCCACAAAGGATAAGTGGCAAAGTGGTTCAGCACAAAATTACCTTTCCAATAGTGCTATGCAATTAATTATAAGCAATTTCTTTTTTTTTTCTATACTAGTTGAAATAGCAATCAAAGTTTTTTGGTTTTTTTTTTTTGCAATAAAAAAGGCAACGTAAACTATTTTTGGTAGGAAAATATTAACATACTACCAAATTAAGCATCCATACATTAGATGTAGGTACAAAAGTAATTTTGTACTAAAAAGCAATTTTTCTAATATAAAACATGTATTTTTTCCCATTTTATTCCTAGTGCTTAGGTGAGGCTTGAGGCACAAATGTCAGCCATACACACCATATCATAAGCAAATTTAAATAACTTCTACAGTATACGTGATGCACACAAAATATTAATGGCAAAGTTGTTCAGCATAAAATTACCTTTCCAACAGTGCTATGCAGTCAGTTTTAATCAATATGGTTCACAAGTAATACAGAGAAATAGTGCTGATAACCTGAGAAGTGTCCAGGGCAAACAGGAAGTCTTTGTCTAGCGACTGAAGTCGTTCTGGGAGACAATGGGGATGATTCACTAAAATACCACCAACAGCTTAATCTGGTTCAAAAGTCAGTTGGCATTCATCTGTATCCCCCTCCCCTGGGTCGTGCCTGAAAATAGGCAGAATTTGTCTAGTGCACTTACCCAGTCAACAAAAAACAAATAAATAAATAAATCTGGCTGCCACCTACAGGCGTTTACCAGAGTTAATGACTTTCCCCAATTTGCTAAGGACAAATCTACTCCAGCATCACTCTTCTTACTACAGCAATTTCTTGCAATATGACTTGGCTTATTACAGTTATAGCAAATAAAGTCTTTGGGTACAGATTTGTTACCCACCAGAGTTTTTATCAGACTTGGAATTTAAATGGGAAAAAAGAATGTCTTACCAGTGCTTGGCATTTACCTCAATGCAGTGGCATCTGTCTGGCCATTTGGTAGTCTTCAGCCAAAGAAACAGCCTGTTTGCCACTTTCGGGTCTGTGCTCTTTTACCCATAGCTGTATGTCTGTGGGTAGGATGTTGAACTGCTCAACTGCAAGTGTGTCGATGATCTGTGAGAGTGGTTTGCCCTCTGGTTGGAGCCATTTCATAAGGAGTTCTCTGAGTCAGGTGAAGTCTTCTCAAGGATTGTCGACTGAGTTATACTTCAGAGATGGAAATCTCTGCCTGTAGGTCTCTCCTGAGATATCATATCTTTTCAGGATTTCACTTTTCACCTGGTCATAGTTTTCTGATTGTGCAGTGTCCATATTGCCGTAAGCAAGTTGGGCTTTCCCCTGTCAGGGAAGGTACCAGTCTGATTGCCCATGGCTGCTTTGGCCACTGGTAAGCTAAGGCAGCCCTTTCAAAAGTTGTCAGGTATCCTTCAATATCATCAGAGGGATACAACTTTGTAAGTTTAATGTATTTCAAGTTGCCTGTGTCTTGCTGCTTGTCTGGATCTGTGCCAGATCCTCTGCCTTTGATAGCTTGCAAGGCATCCAGCCACCGCTACTCCTGTCACTGCATTTCTTCTCTGCTGCTCGAGTTGTTGCATTTCTTCTTTTCTCTGTTTCTCCATATCTTTTTGTTGTCTAGCCCACCATTTGAAAAAGGCAGTCAGGCTTTCAGTTTCTGTCACTGCCTGTTCTTTTTCTATAACTGGTGCTAGCTATACAGTCTCAGCTTGGACTTCTGTCTCTGCTAGTTTGGCTGTCATTCTTCTGGTAATCACTCCTGGACTTGCTTCTGCAGAATCCATACCTTTCTTCTATGCTTCCCTGGTACCAGGTCTAGTACCCCACGCACAAAACTCCTGGCTTAGAGTATGCACAGCATAAATCCCACTTAGGCTGACACCATCTGTTGTCGAGGGACAGGTTAGAAAAGCTACGGGAAAACCAGGATCAGTTGTAAATCAACAAGTGATTTATTAATAACAGTAAAATGAAAAAAAAATTGTTCAGAATATTTACAATGGCAGTAGAAACATAGAAAACAGTGTCTTTCTGAGTTTTTCTTCTCAATTTCCAGTCGCAGTCGCTCTCTTTCTTTTGCAAAACATTGCAGCTCCTTCTTATACATCTGTGCAGGAGCTCATAAAGAAAATAGCATGTTTCTTACACAGTGTTCTTGTAAGTTTCCAGTGTTCTTGTCAGTTTCAGCAGGTGCAGCAAAAAGAACATTGTGACCCAGAACTGACCTCTTGTTTACATCTTCTGCAAAAGGCTTAAAAATTGCATCTCATGTTAACCCCTTGAGTTCCAAATAGCTTTGCAATCATTTCAACAGTGTAACTATATACAGTTTTAGCTTTGCAATCATTTCAACAGTATAACTATATACAATTTTAAACAAAGGAATTCCAGTATTAATTACATTTCCACAAAGACATTCACATATATTTTTATACCTGCAGATATGCAAGGGGGGGAGAAAAGACAGAACAGCAAGTGAGGGTAGAGAGATAGCGAGTGGCAGAGAATTGCAAGACCATCAAGTCCTAGGTATCATGAGAAAATTTGGTTGCGCGACCAGACAGAGAAGAGAAGAGACAGAAAAGGAGAGAATAAAACAGATCCTTGCATTTAAACTCTTTCTCCATAACAACTGGGACAGGGCCGTATCCAACTCTGTCACAGTGCCCCCGAGACCATTCCTGAGGCATCTGTGGTAAGAATCTAACAAGGAGAGGGAATCAGGAAAGGAATCTCCTTCAGCAAGTGGGTGGGCTCCATCCACCACTGTAGTGCTTTTCTGATGGGAGGTTATTAGAACCTTTTGTTCTAGGTCATCTGTGCATTGGTCCCACTGGAGTCTTAGTGTCCAGTGCGGGATTCTCATGTGCAGCCTTGCTAGTGGCACTGTGGTAATGGCTGCTGCCATCAGGCCTAGAAGCCTCAGAAATGTCCCTGCTGTGACATACCTGTTGTTGCAGACCACTTGGGCCTGTGCCATCAGATGCTTGGCCCTGTCCTGTGGCAGGAAGGCTAGGCCTAGGGCTGTGTCTAGGACTGCCCCTATGTACTGTAGACATGAGCAAGGGGTCAGGACTGACTTTGGTATGTTGACAGTAATCCCTGGAGCATGAAACAGGTGTCTGATATGTTCTAGGGCATGTGAAAGCTGCTCCTTGGAGTGGGCTTTGAGAAGCCAGTCATCCAGATATGGGAAGACATACAGATCATCACTGCAGAGGGCTGCTGTTACCACTGCTAAACATTTGGTAAATACTCGTGGTGCAGATGACAAACCAAAGGACAATACTCTAAACTGGTACTGTTCTCCCTGAAACAGGAATCTTAGATATTTCCTGTGCGATTTGCAAATCTTGATGTGCAGGTAAGCATCCTGCATCTGTATAGAGCAAATCCAGTCCCCGGCTTGCAGCAGTGGGAGCAGGCCTAGCAGTGTGACCATTCTGAACTTCTTGTATTCTATATAAATTTGGGCAGACACTGAACAGGAAGGGGTGCAGAACACCAGCCGGAGGGAAGTGATTTTTTTTTGTTATTTTTGGGCACTGTGTGGCCACTGATGGATAAAGTGAAAAGGTGAAAAAAAATGTAGTTTGCTGGGGTTTGAGGGGAGCTGGGAGGAGGGAGGAAGGGAGCCAATACAGGGAGGCTGAGGGTGGGCCTTTTGAGGAGGCCTGCACCACGTGATTGGGAGAGCAAGTAAGGAGCCCCCAGTCTACATATAAGTCCCAAGGTACCTAGCAACCCCGGAGTGTGAGTGCCATGAAGCAGGAGTGTGGCGTCTGAATAGGCGGCATTTGTAGGGTGTTCACAGAAAGGACTGCAGGCCACGTTGGGCAGGGGATAGAAAGAGGCAGGGGTGTAGATAATTTCAAGGGAAGGGCTGGTTTGATAGTAGCAGTGGGGTGTTCAGAGAAGGAATAATATTTGAAAGGGTGAACAGGGAAGATGGAATGTCCTAGGGATTGGGGCAGTAAGCAGGCATGGGGAGAAGCGTGGGGATGGAGGGGGTATGCAAGCAGCAAAGCAGGAGGGGAGGCAGGATGGCTGGCAAGTTGCAATGGTTGTGAGGCAGCCATCTTCTTAGGAGTTGCATGGAGGGCAGGAGGGTGTATGGTGTGTAGGCAGATGGGGCAGCTAGAGAGAAGCTTGGATGGCTGAGAAGGGAGCTAAGTAGAAGGGGTGGGGTGGGGGGACACCAGGTACCAGGGGTCCTGAGGAGGGCTTCCTCAGATATCACATCCAGCCAACAAAGGGATAAACAGAGGGGGAGGACAAATGGCACAGCCACTCAGGAGCAGCTGAGAACAGGGGACGATGAATGGAGGGTGGTCAAGCATCGGGGGAAGACGGGAACAGAGGCAGAGAAGGAATGGAAGTCACTGGGAGGGGTGGCAGGGATAGCTTGGAAAATAGGGAGTGAGTATAGGAACAGGTTCTTAGTGTTGATTAGCCTGGTGGAGCAGGAGATGGGGATGGAAGTCACAGGGAAGGTAGGGGAGGAGGGTGGCAGGAAGGGCAAGGGAGCCAGCAGTGAGAAGGGAGGTGAGATCAGTAGTCCAGACAGAAGCAGAGGCAGGGGGGACTGAAGGTAGGTGGTGGAGCAGCAGATACGGGGGGGTGGGGCAGGTAGAGAATGGACAGGGAGATGCAGCAGCCAGCTCAGCAAGGAAAGTACGGGGAGAGTAAGGAAGGGGAAAAGCATGGATCAGGTGGGACATGAGGAACCAGTGGCAAGGGGTGTGTTACAGTAGAGGAAGTGGTAGTAGTTACAGGAAGGGGGGAGGAAGAGCAGATTGGGAATGGTAAGGCAATGATGGCAGAAGGGGAGGTGGACATAGCCGCCATCACTGAGACATGGGCCACCCAATACTAACATTGGGACCTAGTTATCTTAGGATTCAAGCTGTACCACTGAGACAGAGAAAAAGGGAAAGGGGGTGGCTATCTATGTTAGGGAAAGGATAATGTGTAACAGGGAGGAGGAGGAAGGCAGGGTGGAAGCCTTATGGGTGCAACGCCAGAGCTCAAAGGGTAAGAAAGTTAGATTGGGGGTTGTATATAGGCCTTCGACTCAAAAGGAAGAGGAGGAGATTGATAGAGAGCTGGGGGAGCAGATAAGGAGGCTTAGTGGCAAAGGTAACACTGTGGTAGTTGGGGACTTCAACCTGCCTGGGGTAGATTGGAATATCCTGGCTACCTCATGTGCCAGGAAGACACAGAAGGTAACAGAACCAACTAGGGAGGGAACATTCTGGACCTAGTGCTGACGGACTGTGAACAAGTCCAAGACGTTGGGGTGGTGGACCCCCCCCGGCAGGAAGCGACCACTGCACAGTGTGGTTCTCCCTCAATCTAGGAAAGGAGGTAGCCACAACAAAGATTAAGGTCCTGGACTTCCAAAGAGCAGACATTGGCAGGCTGGGAAGTATACTGGAAGGGCACCTAGTTAACATCCACCCACACATGGATGCCGAGCAAAAATAGGCAATCATTAAGCTGGGATTGCCGAAGGCCTCTAGCACATGTGTAAAGAAAGAGCCAGGGTAAAAAAAACAGGATCAAGAAGCCGAGCTGGATGAACAGGGAGATTGAGGAGAGGGTGAGGGAAAAGTGGGCTGCCTTTAGGAACTATAAAAGATCCAACCGTGAAGAGGACAGGGAGGAATACACGAGGAAATCTAGAGAGGTTAGTAGAATAGCAAGGGCAGCCAAGGCGTCGAGAGAACTGAGGCTAGCACAGGGGATCAGAGAAAAGGAAAAGGATTTCTTCATGTATATAGGGGAGAGGAGAAAGAGTAAGAATCAGATTGTTAGGATCAAGAAGGCAGAAGGATGGGCAGAAAAGGGGGAAGCGTAGCCAGGGGTGGTCAACAAATACTTCAGTTTTTACCAGGGAAAGGAAATGGCCCATGCCTAAGGGGAAGGGTGGGGTGGGTGTAGGGGGGAAGGATGTTACAGATGGGGAGATACCAGTGGACAGGGTGATGGAGGGCCTTATGTCCCTGAGGGTGGATAAGGCACCATGGCTGGACAGAGAACACCCTAGAGTCCTGAGAGAGTTGGCAGAAGTCCTGGTGGGTCCACTGGTGGACTTATTCAACACCTCTCTGAGTACTGGGTGCATGCTCAAGGACTGGAGGATGGTGCTTGTGGTGCCCCTCCATAAGAGTGGCCCAGGGACAAACCAGGGAACTACAGGCCAGTGAGCCTTACCACCATTGTAAGAAAGCTAATGGAGACTATCCTCAAGGAGAGGCTGGTGAAATTTCTGGAGAAGAATGGTCTCCAGGATGGCAGGCAGCATGTGTTTGTCTCAGACAGATCCTGTCAGACAAACCTGGTTGACTTTTTTGATTGGGTGATGTAGGCACTGGATAAAGGCCATGCGGTGGATGTCCTTTAGTTGGACTTCAGCAAGGCCTTTGACTCAGTGCCTCATGGAAGGCTGACCAGCAAGTTGGGCAACCTGGAAGCAGGGAGGAAACTGTTTAGATGGGTTAAGAGCTGGTTACAGAATAGGCAACAGAGGGTAGTCATGGGGGTGAGCTATCGGAGCCCAGAGATGTAACTAGTGGGATCCCACAGGGCTCGGTGCTAGGACTGGTGCTGTTAAACATTTACATTGCCAACATATCGGATGGGGTAAAAAGTAAGATCAGCCTCTTCGCAAATGACACAAAGATCAGTGCAGAAGTGGATGGGGGGAAGGCGTAAGGTACTCCAAGAAGATTTAGCAAGACTTGAGAGGTGGTCGAGCACATGGCAACTGGGGTTCAATGCCAAAAAGTGTAAAGTCATGCACTTGGGCGCCAGAAATCCTAGGAATACTTACTGGTTGAGGGGAGTGCAGTTATCCATGTCAACAGAGGAGAAGGATCTGGGAGTACTAGTAACAGGGGAAATGAACTACTCAGCCTAGAGCAGGAGGGCAATGGCAAAGGCCAATAGAATGCTGGGGTGCACCGCAAAGGAATCACCTCTAGGAGAGGGGAAGTCATCCTGCCCCTGTACAGGTCCCTGGTGAGGCTTCATTTGGAGTACTGCATGCAGTACTGGTGCCTCTACTTGAAAAAGGACATCAAACTATTGGAGGGGGTACAGCGTAGGGCAACGAAGATGATCCTTGGACTGGGGGATAAACCATATGAGGAGAAACTGAGGGAGCTCAATATGTATTCACTGGAGGATAGAAGGGAGAGAGGGGATATGATTGAAACTTTAAAGTACCTAAAGGGGATGAAAAGAGTTAACACAAGAGTTAAGAGGTAATGCATCTGGGAAACAAAAACCCAGGGGAAGAGTACATAATTAGAGGGTGAGTTAATAACAACAACAAAAAGTGAAAGAGACCTAGGAGTAATTATATCAGATGATCTAAAGGTGGGCAAGCAATGTGAGAAGGCAGTAAGGAGGGCTGGGGGGATACTGTGATGCATAGGGAGAGGCATCAACAGTAGAAAACAGGAAGTTGTTATCCCTCTCTACAGACAGTTAGTGAGACCCCATCTGAGTACTGGGCAATTCTGGAGACCCCATCTCCACAAAGACAGAGACAGAGTGGAGGCTGTTCAGAGGAGGGCAATCCAAATGGTGCAAGGTCTGCACCAGAAGACATACGAGGAGAGACTAAAGCAGCTTAATATGTATACCCTTGAGGAAAGGAGGGAGGGGGACATGATGAAACTTTCAAGTATCTCAAGGGAATTAACAAGGTACAAGAGGATAGTATCTTTCAGAAGAAGAGATGTGCAAGAACAAGGGGCACAATTTGAAGATAGAGGGGACGGCTCAGAGGTAATGATAGAAAGTATTTTTTCACAGAGAGAGTTGTGGATGCATGGAACAGCCTTCCTGAGGAGGTTGTGGAGTCAGGAACAGTGGAAGAATTCAAGAATGCATGGGACAAGCATAAGGCAATTCTAGTGGGGGGGGGCAGGAGGAAGTAAGCTGTTGATTAACTAGAATCTGCAGCTTATCCATCAGGGCAGATTGGGTGGGCCAAGCGGTCCTTATCTGCCATCAAATTCTATGTTTCTATGTAACACACAAGGTATGTTTAGATTAAAAGGTGGGAGAGAAACCAGGGGACACACACTGAAATTGGAAGAAGGAAAATTCAGAAGGGAAATGAGGAGGCACTATTTCATGGAAAGGGTGGATACAGGGTGGAATGCACTGCCAGAGGAGGTAGTAACATTGAGGTCGGTGAGCAGCTTTAAAAGGGGGTGGGATAGGATCAAAGGGAGGGTTCAAACTGTGGGTGGACTGAGGGGGTGAGAGAGAAGTAGGAAGAAACACAGCGGAAGGGGAAAAGGGGGGGCAGCTGCAATTTAAATGGCTGAAGTGCTGCACACTGGAGCAGACTAGATAGACTATAAGGTCTATATCTGCTGGCAAATTCATATGTTTGTATAAAAAGTTCAGATCTCTGAGATCTAGAATGGGTCTCAGGTCTCTCGTCCATTTGGGGACAAGGAAGTACCAAGAATAGAACCCCATGTTCCTTTATTCCAAGGGGACAGGTTCTATCACCTTTTTTTGAAGCACGGTATGAAGCGCCTCCAGAAGCAAAGGAATGTGTTCTTGAGGGTAATGGGAAGGCACCAGTGGATGGTCTGGAGGTAGTTCCAGAAGTTCCAGAGCATGACCTTGTGCTATTATCTGCAAGACCCAGGCATCTGAGGTTGCCTTTATCTACTGGTCCAGGCGGAGGGAAAGGTGACCCCTGACGACCACCCCTGGAGGCACAGGTGGTGGGGGGTGTAGGAAGGAGTCAGGCAGAGTCGGTTTCTGCGGCCGCTGCCGCAGTGCCACCCCTAGGGGTTCTTGAGTGGGCACCTGGGGTGGAGCCTGGTGGGAGTGAGGTTGTTGCTGCTCTACTCTTGCTCTCGTGTCTGGTTGCAGATCTATGTCTGGTAATGTCTGGACAAAAGGGCAACCGCTGCCTAGGCCTAGGCTGGGTACAATACATAGAATGTATGGATTTCAGGGTTCTACCTGAGGCCTGTAGATTGTGAAGAATGTCCTGTATATCTGCTCCAAACAACTTGTATTCCCTGAATGGTGCATTGAGAATGGATTGCTGAACATCATTAGCAAATCCAGCCACTCTTAGCCAGGAGTGCCTTCTGAGGCAAATAGCAGAGATGTCATAGGTGGACTGTAGAAGTTTAGCTATGTTGGCACCTGCAAACAAGGCATTCAATATCTCGTTTGGCATTGCCCTCTGGAAGGGCCTGGGCGACTGCTTTGGCCTTCCTCCAAAGAGCGTTCTGGTATTTTACCATGTGCACTTAGTTATTAGCTATCTGTAGCCCTAGAGATGCTGAGGTAAAAGTCCTTTTACCCATGACATCAAGTTTGCTGGACTCCTGATCAGGATGGAGAGAACTAGGGTGCTTTGGAACCTTAGCTCTATCATGGGCTGCATTGATGATCACTGAATCCACCACTGGTTGGCCTGCAAAGAAGAGCATGGCTGAGGGGGGCTGGTACAGCTTATCTGCCATCCTTGGTATGGCAGGTATTATATTAAGTCTGTGCCAGTCAGCTAAGGTAGCATCCTCTAGGGCTGGTATGAGGGGAGGAATGACTATTGGTGAGATTTCAGGTAATTCTAAGAAGTCCACTAGGTTCTTCTTAGTAATATCCTGCTCCTCTGCATCAATCCACATTGCAGACTGAAGTTCCTGCATCACTGTAATGAAGGAAGGGTCTTTAGGGTGAGACCTGGGATTATAGACCACTGAGTCTTCACGCCCAGTAGAGACTGTGGAACTAGTTCTGTCATATTGCTCCATAAAGTCCTCTCCCTCTTCCTCCTCCATATCCATAATTAGTTCTGGATTATATTCCTGGTTCTCACTTACGTGGTCTGGAGGACACAGTGGTGGAGCTGAAGAAGCCGTCAATGGCCTAGAAGGTATCTGGTGCATCGACCTGGCAGGCGTGACTGTGGGGGTTTGCTGTGTGGACCCCATCAGCAAAGAGCTTGTCAATGGAGGAGGTAGCAGGCATTTAAGGATGTCCGTAAAGGACACTAGAACCACCTGAAGATTGGTACCCATATTTGTGTTGATGGGAACACCAGCAGATTTCAACGGGGTAGGCAAGGTCCCCAGTGTTGACTGTGACACACCATCCATGCTAGGGCTGGAGGCTCTAGAGGTCAACCCAGCTGTGTTGACGGTCTGGGCGATGGGCTGCGTCACCACCGGAATGGTCGATGGGCCAGAGGGGGTCATATCTCAAAGAATGGGCGACCAGGAGTGTACAGAGGAGGTCCTTGCCTATTCTTTTGACCTATCCCTGTGTTTGTGATGGTGAGACCTAGATGTCTTCTCCTGGGATTTGGATCCCTTTGATCCTTAGGGAGTTGGCCGGTGATGCAGCAGGGGTTTCTTGGTGGAGCTCCTTCTCCATTCAGGCTTAGCACTGTTTCAGCATGTGCTTTTCTGAAGCGCCCTTTTGCGTCACTGGGTGGCCGCGTGAAAGTCCTTGCAAATCAGGCATGACTTCACGTCGTGGTCCGGACCAAGACAGCACATGCAGACGTGCGAGTCTTTTGAATACATTTTGTTGCTGCACTCACAGTATCTAAAAAGCTTCAATGGCAACAGCTCTGGAGACAACATACACGCCACCAAAAATCACTTCTAAAATGTGAATATTTGTACTAAGAAAAAACAAAAATAACCATATTAGCAACAGCATTTTCAAGGCAGGTCCGACGAGAATGGTCGACGGCAGGAAAAAAAACTGAGGGAAGGGGCCACTGACGTTTATATAGGAAGACCTGAGGTAAGACGTCATTGTCGGCAGCCCCTAGTGGACTGCTTGCAAAAAGATTCTGTGTGATCCTGGTGTCTGACGGCTATAGTTCCATAGGTGTGGCCTGATGAAAGAGATATCCTCAAAGAAGATTACTATATACTGTTACTAATGGTGTGTGTGCAAACACTTACCTGTAACCCGCCAATTTCTTCCCTGCATTGTCACAGGCCATATCCCTGAGGTGTGCTAGGAGCAAGGTGTGGTAGCACCTCTTGCTCCCTCAATGACAGGTCATTCCACCTGTATTTTACCTTTCTAGTCATATATCACACACCAGACAGCTGCTGCAATTTTGTGGTGATCACCCACCCCTTTGTCCCATGTCTTGGGGGTGTGCCTTCTGCTGCCTGGTGGCAACAGTATCCTGGCCAACTGCTCTACCTGACTGATCAGGGGAGCACTCTCCTCATCGGTGAAATTGGGCAACCTGGTCCAGGAGGTCATACTGCAAGTATTTTAACTTTAATGGTTTACAGACACTGTAGCATTGTTATGCAGCTTTGGTGCTCTGCATCGAACTGTTTTATATATGTTCTGATCTAGATTGCGCCAGGAACATTGTGGCACTGCTGAGTTTGTCACATGCATTCTCACACATCAGCCTTGTTTTTGATGCACTTTGCAACATTTTCATTGAGAGCTGCAACTTGTGTCATATCCTACATGATTTTCTAATGCAACTTGCGGCATTTTCTGCCACTGCCATCAGTATGCAAAGCTTCACCGTCTCACATTTTCTGGTGCCATATGCACCACACTGCATGCCAGCTGACACAGCATGTGTGTTCCACAACCTGTGCCACCCTGTGGCCCCCAATTACTATCCACCAACTGTGTCTCCCCCACCCCAGGTGGCACCACACTGCTGCCACAGCCCTCTGGGGTGGTGGCTTTTGCCATCCCCCATGGTCCACGTCATAGTTGTCTGAGCCCAAGCCCCTGACCTGGGCTGCACACCTATGTCGCACCTCCTCAAGGAACTCTGTTACTGACAACATCGTGGAAAGCCATGTGACAACACCACAGGCCGCAATGTAGGGCACGTTACCTCTGCCATATGTGGACCTCGTCTGTGCCATGCCAATCTGCTTGCGAGGGGGCAGCTTGCATGCCCATGTGCCCACATCATGGCAGCCACTACATGTGTTGGGGGGGATGACAGCAGGTATATGTGGGACATTGTACTCCATTCTCTATGGTGGGGTGGATGGTTAGGGACTATGTCCTGCTGAGGCACTGGGCCAGCTGACCTTGCATTACTGCAGACACAATATGCCTTCACCCTGGCACTTATACTATGGCTCCCCACAGGCATGCACCAGGCAGTGGTTATGCAATGTGTAGGCCTCCCTCATACCCTCTCCCCTGCAGGCCCACCACCAGCTGTGTCATGCGGCATGTGGAACCTATGCATCTGCCACCCTGACTCTGATTTCCACCTCCAGCTGTCACGACGCTGCTTCGTGGGTGTCTGGGTCCTGTGATCTTCGTTCCTTCTCATGCAGACAGGGCTGCTGCCATGCAGTACCTGCTATGCGTGTTGTTCTCTCTTTGTTGGTTGCCTCACTGCATGCACGGTAGTGCAGCCAGCGCTGACATACAGGCAACATGCACAATACATGTTACAGTGAGCTCCGCCAGGTCCACTACCATGACGCTGTAGCTGGGGTCACTATGTCCTGAGTTGTTCCTGGCCATGTGCCTTGCATGTCTGTGGTTGCGCCATCTTCTGCATTGGACGGTGAGAGGCCAGAAGCTGCTGTGTGGGCATTGCTGTTCTTCCCCTCCTGGCATGGGGCTGTTTCTCTGCAGGTTAACATTCAGCAAGCTGAACCCTTCTGGTCTGCTGCTGGCCTGCATCTGCACCCTCTGTGGGTTCTCCACCACATATGGGTGTGCTGCCCAGTGGTGGTGTTGTCTATGCAGCTAAAGTGACTGGCAACCAACTGGGCTCTAGCAAGATGTCCAGCTACTGTGGTATGTGTCTTTGTAGTTGCCTGGATGGGTCTGGCTTCCATGGTCTCATTGTCTCCACCCTCCTTATCTACACCCTGCTTGACGTCCACCTCTGACATTGTGATCCTGTGTGATAGTTCAGTGTTATGCAGTAAGCAGCATGCCATAAATATCTTGCATGCCATTTCTGGGGTGTACTGTAGGGCATCCCCCTCCCCGATCTATCAAAGCACCAGAATATTATCTTCCAGAGCCCCACAGTTCTCTCAGTGATGGACTGTATGGAGGTGTGTGCCTATTGTATTGTATCTCAGCATCAGTCTCCAGCTGTCTCAGAAATGTTATCAGCCATGGCTGTTGTGTGTGTATCCACTGTCACCTGTGGAAACAGAAAGCATATGTGACCTGCACTGGTAGCTGATTGGTAACAAGTTAGCCTGCCCACATGGTGGAGTGACCCACCAATGCTATCACCTTTGCCACCGCAGCCACCCCTAACCCATCTACTGCTCCACCCTCAGTCCACCGCATTTTGTACATGCTATTCTGTGGCCATTTCCCTCTGACAATGATCTCCTGGCATATAGCTTCCAGGTGCCATATAGGTCACTGTAACCTGCACAGTGTGGCCCCACAGGCTACGGCCACACATCTCACATGTGGCACAGAGTAAGTGCCCATACGCATGTTGGGCTGTGTATGTCCCCACCATACCCACCCCTGCAGGGCCATATTGTGCAGGGGTGTAATGTATGCACCTACCTATGAGCCATCCATCACATGTCTCCCCATTCAAATGCCTCGCACAGGTCACAATGCCTGAAGATGTATGCATCACGGCAGGATCCAGGATGCATCCAAGATACGACACTGGTTGTTACATACAACCTGCATATTCATTGAGAGGTACCCCTTCCTGTTTACAAAGGTCTCCTTCTCAGTTGCTGGTGCATTTATTGCAACATGCATGCAGTCTATTGCACCCAGTACATGAGGGAAACGTGCTATGCTGTGGAAGCCCTGCTTCACAGCTTGCGGCTGCTGTGCATCTAGTGGGATGCAGATATATCTGTGTGTCCTGTGGAGCAGTGCCTCCAGGAATTGAGGCATTTTGAAACAGACAACTTTGAAATGCCCACAGTATCTCCTGTTGGGGTCTGGAAACTGCCACTGGCTAGGAAGTGCAGGGCAGCATTGATCTTCACATCAACTGGTATGGCATGGGCTGTCTTGTATTCAGCTCTGCAGGTCATTTCTCAGCTCCTGGCAGAGTTCTATGATGGTAACTTTGTTCAGCCTATAGTGTGCTGTGCACTGTTCTTTAGTCAGATCCTGGTAGGATGTTCTCCTGTGGTACAACCTTACAGCATATCTCCAGTGGGTTGTATGCTGTCGTTGTTGTGTGGCCTGCCTTTGTGTCCTGGTAGCCTGTTGCCAGGCATGTCTCCACCTCCATGGCATGGCCAACCTGATGCCCAGTATGGTCACAGCCCCTGGCATTTTGTACTGTCAAGGTCCCAATGAACCTGCACTCCAATTGAAGAGCTTGTAGCCAATAAAGCACCCTCGCACAAAGTTCAGTTTTAAAGCTTTAATAAACTATTTTGCCAGTGAGAGTGTGACATACAAAATCCACTGCCACTTGCCCTAGTGCTTCAGGTCCAAACAACCCTTCATCAGGGGGCGTCAGTGGCAGTGGATTTTGTATGTCACACTCTCACTGGCATTACAGATTATTAAAGCTTTAAAACTAAATTTTGTGTGAGGATGCTTTGTTGGCTACAAGCTCTTCGATTGGAGTGCAGGCTCATTGGGACTTTGTGGTAATTAAGGCTTGCTGCCTTTGCCTGCACCCTTCCAAACCTGGGCTACTCGCAGTACATCCCCCATTTTGGATCATTTTGTACCATCACTGCTCTGTGGCTTGTGCTGCGACACTGCCCCCTCAGTAGTGACTCAGCTGGGGCTGCCTTTTGTGGGCCTCTTTATATACTCTAGTGTCAGACCACCTCTGGCTGGTCTAACAGGTCCCTCCTATCTTTGGCATACTGTTTACAGGTTCCACCTTTGAAAATCAAAAAAGGGGATGGTGCATCACTTTTTTGAAGCAAGGCACCTTGCATCACATGCACTGTTTTTTTTTTACGTAAGGCACTTTGGCACATGGGGTGACTGTTATGATGTATGCTGCGTACGAAAATTGGAACTGATGCAACATGCTCCTTGCATTTTTTTTTTTTTTTTTTTTTTATACAGGCACCTTGCATCAGTCTCTAGCATTTGAAAATCAAGCCCATTATCTCCTTGTTATTTTGTTGAAAACTAATCATTTATGAAGAAAAAAATACTTACAATTGGTTTGGGTATACATGTCTTCCATGATTTGCATTTCCTTCACCAACTCCAACCACTCACCCCTAGTTGGGCAAACAGAAGATAACCAATGTCTGGTTATGGATTTAGGGTTGCCATTAACAGTATATGGTGTAGATATTTATTGTGAGGGGAGCGAGCCCAATAAGATAAAGAGGCCCAAAATCAGGGAGTCACATGATGTGCCTGGGCTGAACGGTCAGATCTCAATCAGCTCTGTAGTTCTTGGTCTTTAAACATTACTTTTTGCCTTATTACCAGCCTGCTTCTCCCTATTTACCACTATAAACTTTCTTTTTTAAATCCAGTCACCTAGACAAGTGTAACAGCAGCTGAAACAGCAGTAATCAGTAATCAACACCATGGAATCCTCAGCAGTTCCCCCACTGTCTCTCTGGCCGCAACCTCTGAAGCGGCACCTACCATGTGATTCCTCACCAGACATTGATGCTGAACCAGACAAACCTGACAAGCTATTTTGGGAACTTAGCATAAAAAATGACCCTTACTAAAGTGGTTGATGACTTCCTCCACTTCAAGCCTGGACTAGAAAGCTTCAATCACCAACTCAGAGATTCTGAGGCATGCATTAGCTCTCTTGAAGATGCCCACACTCGGGAAGACTGTGACCTTCAGGACCTAAAGAGAAAGCTCACCAAACGTGGAAGACCAAATGGAAGACCAGGAGAGACTCAATCACAGAAACAATCTAGAACTGGTCAGCATCCCTGAGCAAGCTGAAGGAGTTGACATGATGACATTTGTTCAGTACTTTCTCCAAGCTGTGGCAGGCTCCCCTCCTCATGGACCTCTGTACTTTGTTGAGCATGTCCATTGTTCGCTTAGACCCCAGGCACTCCCGAATGGCAAGACTTGAGCAATTATTCTCAGATGCCTTAACTAGAATATCTTCATCCAGCAGAAAGTCCAGAATAAACAAATCCTATCTGGAAAGGGCATTGTTTCCATATTTTTGGCGATGTTACCTCCCATCTAAGGGACAAGCAACTGGTTTATAAAGCTATTAAATCAGAGCTTCACAAAGCCGGCATCAAGTTTAGAATGCTCCACCCAGTTCAACTAATAATCTCAATGGCAGCAGATACTTATGAGTACTACCCAGTTCAGCGAGACCACCAAGAGCTCCCCAAGCATCTACCATGTTTTCCCTCCTGGCACCTGCAAAGAGGCTCCTACTGGCCACTATGCTCCTTGAGTCTACATATGGCCAGGCTTAGCAATAGCTTGCCAGGAGCTGGTGTTTGCCTTCATTGTACTATGTGGTTACCAATAAACTCATATTTTTTACTACTTCTCAGGACGATAACATGGATCCCTAACCAGGACCAAGGCTAATGTGAGCTGATTGCTTGGGCTTCAGTGCTTTGTGGTCTTCCACTGCATTGGACTACTAGGGATCCCTATGCTTTCTGTTACTATGCCACTCTCATTTTTCCACTCCTTGAGATGTGGCTTATGGTTTTCCAACATAACCCCTGCACCTTTACATTGAGCACCATCCTCCATTATGGCAGAGTCTGATTTCATGCCATTAACTGGCCCTTCTGTTTCACTTCCTACTCCCACCAAAGTTCACCTTCTAACCTACTCCCCAGACTGTTTCTTTCATGCTCTTAGTTCCTTAGGAGCACTAAATTGATTAGGACATCAGTGATGTCACTTTCTGTGATGGCCCTCCTCTCAGACAGTGATTTGGTGTTTCTCCACAGTACAGCAAGCACAATCATCTGACCAGAGTCTGCATGTTGATGTGGGACAACAGAAGTGGCCCTCTCAGGTGCTGGGTGATCTGATGACATCTCATCCTCCCTCAACTGGGTATTAGAATTCTAACACCACTTTCCATCAGTTCTTCACTAGCAACGTAGATGGGACCGCTAATGCCAGGTTTCTCTTCTTTATCCCTTTGCTTTAGTTATATTCTATGCTCCGTTGTCAGTCTCTCACACTTGCTTGCCATGCACATTTTTAGCAGCCCAATCCAACGTATCGGTTCTGGTTGTTTGACGTTTTTTATACTGATCACCATGGACTCTCCTTGCTTTTCCTAAAAACGCTGGGCATATTGCCCCAGATTACTTCATTAATTTGTCTTATTTTTTCACTTTGAAACACAGAAACACTCAGAGACTTTACACTAATGACTTGCTAACTTATATGTTTGGCAGGAGAGCAGCTAGATGCTCTATTGTTTTGATTTTCATATGTTGCACTGAAAATAGCTACCAAAGGGGGGCGCTACTGAGCAGCTTATGAGGAAGCAGCATAACTCTGGAGCTCCCAAGACTTTTCTTAATAACTCTCTTAAAAGTTGCAGTTTGCAGGTAGAAAGCACAAAAGTTGGTGTATAATTTGTCTAAGATAGGCAGCATGGGTAAAAATCGGGGAGCAACTGCCTCCTCCACCGATTTCTTTATCCCCAAGAAGAAGCAACAACAGCGAGAGGAGCATCCCACATCTGTGGATGGAGCCTTGGGGCCTGTTGAACAGCCTCCTGACGGAGCATCTCTCCTGTCCATACAGACAACCTTGAACCAGCTTGTTAAAACGGTCCAGGACATCGACAAAAAATTGGACACCTTGACTCCCAGAGTGACGGCTCTTGAGACTAGAATGGACCATTGCAAACAGTCTGTTCGGGGGGCTGAGGCTTCGGTTCTCAAGGCCTGTGATGCTACAGCTAAACTAACTGAAGAAAACTCAATGTTGCAGCAGCATTTGGAATCGGGTGGAGAACCAAGCATGGGAACAAAACTTGACGGTGGGGTTGTCTGAGGCAGAGGAGGAGGGGGAGGATTGCCTAAGCTTTGTATGTGCTTTTCTTCCTGATATTTTGGGGCTCTCTGAGGATGATCCCTCCGCATCAATTGAGAAGGCATACCGTATCACCCCACGGTGAGTTGTGTCGGATCCAGTGGACCCCCCCCGGACTTTAATGATTGTTTTCACCAGCATTCATGATCGGGATTGTGCCCTGGCATTGGCAAGGAGATGCAGGAATCTCAGATATGGTGAGGACACTGTGTTTTTTGTTTCCGGACCTGTCCTACAGCACTAGACAGCGGCGCAAGGTGTTCAACGGGATCTGAAGCCGGCTCCGGTTACTAAAGGTCCAGCATCAACTACTGCTTCCTATGAAGCTCTGCTTGTCAGGGGCAATAATACCAATTGAATGATCCAAAGGATGCTGAGAAAATACTTTGTTGCATAGAGCAAGAGAAGGCTGGGTCAGCGGAGGGGGACAATTCGTCTGATGTGGTGAAGATCATTAAACTGTAAGTTAAATGCTTGAGTTTTTTGTGCCAACTGGGTGTTGGATTGCAATAATGTGAGGGGCACTGACCTGTTTTGTGTTAATTCTGTATGCATATCATTTTTAACGTTCTACTGTTTCCTGGGGAGGTGTATAGAGCAGGTCTTGGGCCTCATTTTCTTTTTGCTGTGCCCAATGTCCATTACCCGTTTGCCCTGCTGTTAGTATTTAGGACTCTCTCGGACTGCAGTACTTGAACGGGGGCACTACCATGAACTATGCTGGTCAGTTATGTGTTAGTCCTGCTAGTGACTGACTGTCCCCTCCATTATTTGTATATTACTTTGCTGCTGCAATGTTTTAGCTTTTTCCTATCCTGCTCCGTCTTTCTTTCATGGGAGACCTGGAAATGCTGTATATTACTTAGTGGAGTGCTGAGTTGGGGAAAACCTTTCTGATCGTTTTATTACAATGGTCCCTGATCTTTAAAGTGATACATTTAACTATCTATGTTAGTTTCCCCTTTGTTCTTCCTCAGCTGCATGCAATGGGATTTTTTGCTGTTGAACTGTGGGTCCCCCCCCCCTTTGTTGTAACTCAAGGGAGGTGTCATAAAAGGATCCTTTGTAAGGGTATATTTTGCTTATGGATTATAGTGTCATTCTCCTGTGTATCTCATATTTTGAGAGTTTTTGCTTACATAATTTATAAATAAATAATAATATAAAACAAAAAAAATAGCTATCAGACTCCTTAAGTTGCTCTTTTACCGTGACCAGTTTCTTGATCTCCTTTTCATCTCCGTCATCATATGAGATGCGTCTCATGGCAGGTCTGATACAGTGGCCTTAGTCTAGTCCCCACTCAGATATCTGCCCCACCGTTCCCCTATGTGTTCCTTAGTCCTAAACCTCTAGGCTTGGGTAGTGGCAGTCTCACCTCTACCCTAGAGCTATCTTCCCCTCTCTCCCGATACAGTTACTGTTAGCCCTCGGCTGGTACATGTGTCAGTTTGGCCAGGCACATGGATGCTGTAGAGAAGGAATAGAGTCTGGTGCACCACCATGGTCCTACTGGTGAATTTCAGCATCCCACCATTTTTGGGGGTGCTTTCCCTCTACCCTCTCTAGCCATTATGGATTGGAGAAAACAGTGGTACCTTACACAACCTCCTAACTTGACAATTTACTAATACTTTATATTGCTCCAACTGTTTGCATTGCTTCTTCTTAGGTTGTTTTGGTCCCTGTTTCTATTACTGGTTCCGGTCTGCCTGTTGCAGCTGTTATATGTTTTTGACTGGTTAAATAGGTACCTAGAGCATGCTTATCTGACAGGGATTCTACTCATTTTCTTTCATATGGAAGGGTATATGTTTTACAGTATATCATAACCATTCTCCTAAGACAACTGAGGCTTTTTGCATTGGTTCCTATTACTCTTGTGGCTTTAACAAACTTCAGATGTGTCACTTGGAATATTTAAAGGAGGCCACTCCAAAGAAAAAAGGATGCGGGTTCTAAAGAACCTTAAAATTTTAGATGCAGGCCTACTATGCTCAAAACACACATACACCAGCTCAAGCTGTTTCACAGACTCTGGGTTGGGACTGTCTATGGGGCTGGCAATAGTAACTGTAGGAAAGAGGTCATTACTTTAATCAAAACAGCTGTACCCTTCCAGCTTCTCCAAGAATACGCTGACTTGATGGCTGATACATAATCCATCTAACCATGGTGGGGTTAAAGGAAATGCTGCTAGGCTGTATCTATGGTCCCAACATTGACACACCAGACTTTTTTACCAGACTTCTTAATATAATTTCCATCCACAACTCTCTAGCTAAAATATTTCTGGGGGACTGGACTGGAACCTTACACTGAACACCACCCTAGATAGAGCAGGCAAAGTCTGACAAGGTCTTTCCTCGGCCCAATGGGCTCTTAGGGCTCTATTGGATAATAGTGGCATGACTGACATTTGACAGGTTTTACACCCCCTAGAGAGAGGATACACATTCCGGTCTCCCACCTGCGGCACACTGCCCAGGACAGACTACACCCTAATCAGTTCCTCCTTTATACTGAAGGTATTAGCATGTGAAATTCAGAGCCTGCTAATATCTGATCATGTTCCAGTCTTTCTCTCCAGTTGGTAAGTAATACTGATGTTGATATACACAGTGGAACGTGAACAGCCATCTCCTTAAAGATGATTGGTGCCTCTTTAACTTAAACAGCAGACATTAGATTTCTTTACATTAAACAAAACGGAGGCATTAAATACTGATACTATCTGGGATGCATATAAATGCACTATAAGAAGGGAATTAATATGGATAGCCACTACAGGAAAAAGCAAGAGAGAGAGAGAGAGACAAGCCCAGAAAACTCCCCACCTCCACTTGTACAATGGAGAAAAACCTTAAGCCTAATTCTCTAGATCACAATTGGATAAAACTGGGGTAGGAGAGAGAAAAATATTTAGAACTTAACAGACAGCAAGAGGAACATGCTCTCTTTAGAGCAAAATTAAATCATACAGAGAATGGGGAAAAAGTGGGCTGATTACTAGTTATACATCTTAAGCAGCAGGAGAATGCATGACTTATTTATTTAGTTTTTGTTTACCGGGTAGGTGCACTAGCCAAAACAGACTATTTTCAGGCATGACCAGGAGAGTACAGAGACATAGTAAACAAATACAGAAACAGTTGCAAGCAGATACAATTCCAGGGTAGCAGTCATTGTACAGAAAGTGCAAAACATTAGTGATAACAAAGGTGCAGTAATAGAGGTAGTCAGTAATACAAATGCAATTTGCTCTTCATGTAGTGCCTGAATAAAGCAGGTGATGTACAGAGAATAAAACAGCAAGGAGAAGAGCACAATTAATTAAACAATACAGAAAGCAAGATGGTTGCCAAGCAATTGAACACTGTAGAATTTAAGATAGGAATAATGAGCATAGGTAGGTAGGAAGAATATCAGGATGGAGACAGGTAGAGATATTTAAGCCAGACAGAGTAGAAGAAGGATAAAGAACAGGAGGAAGGTAAGAGTAGAGGCGGCAAGAGCAGACAAACAAGAGAGAGGTTGAGAGTGGATAAAAGAAAATACAAGAGAGACACAAGTGTGGCAAGTAGAGAGAGAAGTAAAGAGGAGAAGTAGAGGTCCTAAGGAACAAATAAGTACAGATCAGAAACACAGAAGTACAAATGAGAAGTCAGGTAGGACAGCAAGCACAGATGTCGTAACTAAGGAGTAGGCAAGGGCGCATGCTAAATCAGGTGAGGTCAAAACAAGTACAAGAGTCAGTACTCAATTGATAACCCCTAAGTTCACTCTTGAATTGTTTATGGGTCTCGGTCTGCCTGAGCTCCAGGGGAAGAGTATTCCAAAATTTAGGTGCCATACGCCTCAAAGCACTAGTGCCTTTAGAGGTATGACATCTAAGGACTTTTAGGAGCAACTTGTCAACTCACCGAAGCCCATGAGCTGAGGTTATAGGAGTGAGTAGCACATCCAGAGATTTTGGTACCTTTAGCCTAAGAACAGAATCAATCAGGGAGCCCAGGTAGTAATGCCTAGATGCAGAAGGGGAGAGCAACCCAAGGTCAGCATATAGATGGCAACGGTGCTTTAATAGCGTGGCAGAGGATGCATATCGGCATATGTTATTGTAAGTAACATCCCACTTTAGAAGGGAAGTTTTCTGAGCAGCCACAAGGATAGGAGCACAGTAGGTAAGGGAAGGAAGTAGGATTCCCTTGGCAATGGCAAGTTTAGCACATGGCATTAGCATGTAGCTTGTCTTGTAAGCAGCCCCCAGCTTATTATTTACTGCTGTGCAGGTGGACTGGACATGTAGGTTAAAATTCAGGGACTGGTCCAGCATAATCCCAAGATAATTGAAAGATGACACAGATTCAAGTACGGTTCCTCCTAGGTAATGTACAGTAAGGGATGAAGGACCAGTTCTGAGCCTAGCAGCCAAGCCTAGAAACATGACCTTCATTTTCTTGGCATTTAGAACCAATTTATGGTCGTGGAGCCAACTTTTAATGTTCTTGAAATCAGAGGAGAGGGCAGAATTTAGGTTATTTTTGTATCTCTGGTATATATGACAAGATCATCAGCATATAAGAGGGATGAGCAGTTTACCAGGGCACCAGGAACATTATTAATAAATAATGAGAAGAGAAGCGGTCCCAGGATAGAGCCTTGGGGTACCCCAACCTTTATTGATGCACAGTCAGATATAAAAGAGTGAAATTTCACCATTTGAGATCTACCAGACAGGTAGCTGTTAAACCAGTCTACAGCTGGAGAGGAGAAACCCATATTAAGCAGCCCAGCCAGGAGTAAGGGGTGGTCAACCAGATCAAATGCCTTGGTTAGGTCGATAAAGACGGCACTGGCAAGGTACCCCTCGTCCATATTTGCAAGTACATCAGAGGTGAGTTTTAGCAAGGCTGTAGAGGTGCTATGGTTCTTTCTGAAACCATGTTGGGCATTGAAAGCACCTTAAATTTTGTGAGGAATTCAATTGTTTGGCCACAGCTTTTTCAAGCAGTTTGGACAGGACCGATAGAATAGAAATTGGACAGTAATTGTTTTATATCCTTCTTGTCCCCTTTCTTGTAGACTGGGGTTATGCGAGCTATTTTCCAGATGTCAGGTGCTGTGTGGCATGACAGGGACAGTGTGTAAATTTTTGCTAAAGGAGAGGCAATATATGGAGCAGCAAACTTAAGAAGGCGTGGCTCAAGGAGGTCTGACCCTACAGTGGTATTGTCAGATATGGATTTAAGAAGTTTGAGGACCTCCAGTGATGTTACAGCCTTAAAATAGAAAGGTGGGGTATGTGGAGATATAGACGGAGGTGTATTGGGGTACGGTGTCTTGCCTGGGGCCCAGGGCTGAGTGTGACTTGCCTGGGGTTTAAAGGAGGAGGTGTACATGGTCAGATCAGAGAACATCACATTAAAAGTATTCGCTATCGTGACAGGGTCATTACAATGAGACCCATTTAGTATCATATCTGGTGGCGTGCTGTGTTCGGATGCACCGAGAAAAGATTTGATATGCACCCAGAATTTTGTAGAGTCACATGCTAGCCGGTAAGCAGGTCCTTGCAGTATTTACTTTTCGCAATTCTGATTTTTTTTCTTGCAGAGGTTTCTGTGAGCCCTATAGGTGTTAAAATCAGACCTCGACCCAGACTGTTTGAAGCACCTCCAGTAGTTGTCCTTTTTATGTAGATCACATAGCAGGTCCTTATGTAGCTACCTGGTATGTTTACCTCTGACTCTCCTGGTGACCTTGGGAGCATGTCGATTTTGAACAAACAAGAATTTGTTGAGGAAGATTTGCAATGCCTCACCAACACAGTTTGTGTGGTAGATCTCTGACCAGTCAACAAGGGATATATCCTGAAGAAAAGCATTTACATCCAGGTTTGCAAAGTTTGTGAACGTCACATAGTGAGGTGGGGGAGATGGAGGGGCACTTGAGGTCCATAAACAGAAAATAGGAGCATGGTCAGTTATAGTGTCAGCTAAGATCCCAGAAGAATGCACATGCTCAACGTGGTTTTTGAGTATCCAGTCCAACAGGGTACCTGTAACCATCAGATTTGTTGTCCTGGTCGGTTCAGTTATCTGATGTAGGCTATGGTTATTTGCCACTGATGCCAGGGAGCTATGATTAGGCCCCAGCCAATTTAGGTTAACGTCACCCAAGATTATAACCTTGTTATTTTTTATATCTGCTAGGGTCCTGTCGAGTAGGTCCTGAAGTTCAGCCACACCCTCAGAAGGGGGATTGTAGACACAGACGATGTGGAGTTTTTTGCTCCTAATGCAGCAGTGGCATGGATGTGTTCACATGAGGTGGACATGGCTGGGTGATGGCCAGTTTTTATGGAGAGGTGGTCTTTGTAATAGATGGCAACACCACCATCACATTTTGCCACCACCCTATCTCTGTGGATCAGGGAGTAGTTGGCTATAGCGCAGAGAGAGTCAGGTACTTTAGGTTTCAGCCACATTTCCGTAAAACAGAGAATGTCTGGATTATATTCCTTCATCCAAGCCTCTAGCTCATCCATGTGACATACTAGGCTTCTGATATTCATGTGCGCAATAAGGATACCTTTACTAGATAGTCCAGATACGCCGACTGCCGTGAAGTGAGCAGGGGGTATAGGATTAGATTCAATTTCACCAGATAGAAGGAGCAGTAAAAAGGTGAGGAAGCAGAGCCTAACTGGGTGGAAAACCAAAATATAAATGACTGTATACTTCAATTTTACAAGGGCAGCAAGTACTTTGTAAGGAAAATCTTTGGAGTACAGGATAAAATGCCAATAGAGCATTGGCCATGGCTTGGCAATAAGTAGGTCTGAGAAGCGAAAGTTCATTTGGTCACCAATGCTCCCTTGGTAGTCACAGGGGAAGGAAAGAGAGGAGACATTCAAGCAGAGTAGAATGAGAAGGCCAATGGCTCCTCCAACCAGCCAGTAGCAAGTCACAACGCCTGATTCAGGGCATAAAAGAGTGGAGAAACTCGGGAATTTGAGACTCAGCCCAACACAAGACAGGTGTGAGTTTATACAGTGGTAGAGAAACTGGGAAAGAACAGGGTAGTATGATAGTAAGGTTCAAGTAGGACAGAGACAAGAGCAACACCCGAAGACAAATACGCAGGACCAAAATACAAATGTGCTGTTTCAGATTGTGCAGGATAGTGAAAGTATGGGAAGTTTATTCGTCAGCCCCCTAGCAGCATCGCATGATAAGGAGCCAATGGAGATTCGGGCTGTTAGTCATATGATGAAGAGAAACACTATATAAGTAAAGGCCCACCCAGGGTGGGTAAGGTGGGGTGGGTGGGGATGAAATAGACATTTCGCCTTTCCAGACACGCTGCTACAGTAGGCAGCCAGGCGCGTGATCCTGAGCGCTGGGGAGAAGTCCCTTGGCGGCGTGGGCGTCCTGGCTCCTGCAATAAGGGAGACCCTCGGAGGAGCAGTGGCAGACGGTGAAGTCCTGGGCAAGTTAACTCGGTGGGTCTGAAGCCCCTGAGGGCTTGGATGGGACCTAGAGGGCAAAGGAAGGGAGAGAATGTAAGTATCAGCAGGCAGTGGGAGGCAGCAGAAGAGAAACAAAAGAACTGGGCATCTAGAGTAAACAGAGGTGTAGTAGTTAGGTGAGTTATTTGGGAGGGCAGGGAGAGGGCAGGACAGAGAGAGACAGAGAAAATGTAAGCAGGGCAGGAGAAGAGAGAGAGAGAGAGAGAGAGAGAGACAGAGAAAAATATAAACAATAGAGGACAAGGACTTAGTACTGTAACTTAACCAGACTTAAACTGTAAGCATTTCATAGACAAAGCTTTCCACGGTGAAATTTTTCAACAAAAGACCTGTAATCACTTTAACACAGTGGAGCAGAGTGAAGGAAATACTCCGCTTGAGGTGGAGCGGACTCAGCAAATAAGTGAAAGCAGAAGCTTGTAAAATTTAAGTTCACTTCGCAGGGCAATGCAGAAACAAAGTGGACTTCAAATTTAAAAAAGGCATGCTTTTCAGTTTTCAACCATGCTCCAAGAGCTGGGCAGGCACCAAGACAGTACAAAAATCACTTTGAAATAGTCCAGATAAGGTCCAAGGCTCTTTGCAGCAACCAGAATGCTGAGCGCCCCCTCCCAAGAAGTGCCAGGGAGCTAATGGGCTCAAACACGTACCTTTACGGCTTTTATGCCTTTCCTGACCCGCTGCTACAGTAGGCAGCAACCCACTCCATAAATGGTTCCCATATCTTAAAACAGCAATGCAATGAATTTGGGCCTAAAACTTGACCCCACCCTTTTTTCACTGCAAAATATTCCAGGCATCTTCCAATTTTTATTTGGTGGTACAATTTTCTAATTCCACCAAAATGTGACTATTTTTATACAGTAACTGTTCTGATCTAGTTTTTTCTCAACAAAAATAGATGGGCACCACATTTTGCATAGAAATAGCATTGTAGACCTGGCAAGGGTTAGGGCTGAGAAAATAAAAAATACTCATGGTGTGCAGCATAGGAGGTACCTAGGCAAGTATATTTGACAGGTATGCTGATATTTTAATTAACTGTGGCTGAAACTAGCTTCTTTTTTGGGGGGGGCATTTTTCATCGCAGTGCTACTTTAACAGCTGATTTAAGGCTGTCTTTGAGCACCACCCTGCAGAAGAGGCACAGTCTCCAATCCTTCACACCTTAATTCAAGATTATCTTACTAGAGCTCACCTTCCTAAACTGGACTCTCAGATAGCTGGCAAACTGAAGGCTCTTATCACCAACACAGAAGTGAAAACAGCAATTTCGTCTCTCACTGATGAAAACAGAGGAAAAATAGCACTCAGTGAAAAATAGAGGGGGTATTCACCTACAGGATCCAGACCAGAATCCAGAAAAACATAAACTGAGACATTTTGTAGAGCCCACAAAATTTAAGGGAGCAACAGGGTGGTTTGATAATTAAACTGTAACTGACCATAAGTCCAACATTCTGAATCTTGCTTGAAATTCTTGACTTTTTATTGCATAAAAATCTTTTGCAAAAATAAGAATACAACAAGCATTTGTCAATGCCGAATGTTTGCTTGCTGGCATTGGCAGTGGTAGTGTAGAAGTTACAGAGCTGCGTAATAGGAATGGCAGTGAAGTATTGAACTGAAGCCAACCCCACCACCACCCTGCAGAGAGTGACAGGCATTGGGGTGTGCCTTTGGGTAGTCAGGCATAACGGCCACGCCATTTCAGTACACCCCACCCTGCAGACACTAGCAAGTGTCACCGTGTTCCTTGGGGTCTTTGGCCCTTATGCTCACCCCATTCCATTAGGAAATACAGTGAGATGGGTGCGATATAGGAGAATGGGGTGAACTTTGGGGCCGAAGAGTCCAAGGCATACCTCAATGCCTCTCACTGGCTGCAGGGTGTGGAATGGTATGAGCATTACAGGCAAGAATCCCAAGTCACACCCCTGATGCCTGTCATTCTCTACAGGGTTGGGCGTTATGGTTGGAAACCTAATACCTCAGGCATTCATTGGTATTTTCACTCCAAATGTTCAACATGGTTTTTTTGTGACCCCACCTCATGAACAGGGGGAATATCAGTTTGTTAGCGGAAAGCTGCTTATGCACAGCGACTACGGCATTTAGCATCACAGGTGCAAAAACATTCCAAACAGGATGTAAAAAATGACAGCTGTACTGTTCATGGGGAGGTGTAAAAAATGGCAATGTTGCATATCTGCAGTAAAAATATTTAAAAAAATGGTGAAGTCACGAGCGTACATAGAAACTGTGCAACGACACCGCATTTATAATTAGGTTGGGATTTTTTTACAGCAGATTGTCAATTCAGGCATTTGGTGCCTCTGATCATGAACAGTGTCACTGTGATTTTCTTTATCTGTCCCGAACAATGATTTCCCACAGCGACCACGCATCTCTGCGCTGAAAGTGTGAAAACACTTCGGCCATGTTGTGAAAAATGACAGCTGTACTGTAAATAAGGAAGTGTGGAAAAATGCCACTGGTGAAAATCTGGACTTAAAATATTACAAAGTCATGAACTTACGAGGGTGCGTGGAAACTGCGCAATGCTCACTTGTAACACAGTCACCTTATGGACTTTTGTCACCAAATTTTCAACATAGCCATTTTAAGACCTCTGCTCATGAACAGTGTAACTGTGATTTTCTTAATCTGTCCCAAACATTGCTTTCACACACCAACTGCATTGGGCGGCATATGAAAAATGGCAGCTGTACTGTTCATAAGGAAGTGTAATAAAATGGCAATGTTGAAAATCTGGAGTGAAAATATTGAATTTGCAAACTAATGAGCATGCATAGGAACTGCGCAACGCACGCTCGTAAAACTGTCATTTTTAGGAATTTATTCACCAAATTTTCAACATAGCCATTTTAAGACCTCTGCTCATGAACAGTGTCACTGTGATTTTCTTAATGTGTCCTATACATTGATTTCAACATTGACTGTGCCATTGTGCGCATATGGGGGAAACACATTTTGGGCAAGATGTGAAAATGACAGCTGTACTGCTCATAAGAAGGTGTGGTAAAATGGCAATGTTGAAAATCTGGAGTGAAAATATTGAAAATTCGGTGAACTTACGAGCAAGGAACTGTACAACGCACGCCAGAAACAGCGTCATTTTGGAATTTTTTCACCAAATTTTCAACATAGCCATTTTAAGACCTCTGCTCATGAACAGTGTCACTCTGATTTTCTTAATTTGTTCCGTACATTGATTTCACACACCGACTGCGCCATTGTGCGCTACATGGGCGGAAACACGTTTTGGGTGAGATGTGAAAAATGACAGCTGTACTACTCATAAGAAGGTGTGGTAAAATGGCAATGTTGAAAATCTGGAGTGAAAATATTGAAAATTCGCGAACTTACGGCGTCGCATTAGGAACTGCATGATACGCGCTCTATAAAAGTCATTTAGGAATTTTTCCACCAAATTTTCAAAATAGGCTTCTTGAGAGCCCACCTTATGAAAACTGGCAGTGTCATCTACATCGGTCCCGAAGGTGATTTTATGAGTGATCATGCAAATCACCTCGGGCCTGAATAACGCCATGACAGTAACAGCATTCATGAGAAGGTCCCAAAATCCCCATGTTGAAAATTTGGTGCAAAATTCCAAAATGACAGATATGCAACAAAGTTGAAAACCCCATCTATCCCATTATACAGCTTACCGGCATTTCCTCAGTTCACGGTCGGCTTTGAAGAGTGCAGACATGTTCCCGGTCCACCGAAGATCGTCGTGCCGGAGTCCGGAGGTAAGTATGGGGTGAGGGGGGTGGGGAGGCAGGGTGCGCATAGGGTGGGTGCAGGTTGTGGGAGGGGGGCCAGGGAGACTACGGGGACCGCTTTTTCTTTACAAGTTTTCTTTTATTTCAATGACGACGCGGGGCGTTTGCCATGCTGAGGTGGGCTCCCAGCGTGGCAGAAGGATGGCTGGGGGTGTGTGGAGCCGACGGGGATGGGCACCCCCGTCGGCCATGGCATTTGTTGCCACGCTGGGGTGGGCTCCCAGCGTGGCACCCTGTACTGGGGGGGGAGACAGTGAAGCCGACTGGGATTGGGCACCCCCATCGGCTATACTGATAGAGTTGCCACACTGGGATGGGCACCCAGCGTGGCATTTGGAAGGCTTTGGGAGGGGCGAGCACAGAGTGTGCGTGGGAGGGGAGCACGCAGTATGCGTGCATATGTGTATATGTGTGTGTGTGTGTGTGTGTGTATAGGGGGAGCTGCGCATGAGCAGGCGATATCTTATCGCTGCTCACTGAAGCGTGGCTCCCCCTTCTAACTGTATGCCACTGCATTTTGGAGCTTGTCATAGACAGCTCCAGCATGCATTGGCGGACAGGGGCCGCGCCTGCCAACACACTGACTGAATTGGAAGAGGGGGTGACACACCTCCGAAAACTCGGATGATGGCACTATGTTTCTTGCACATGCATGCAAGCAAACATAAAAATCAAACCTACCCCAGACCACCATAACCAGCCACCAAACAGCTTCCCCAGGGGCGTGGTTAACAGCATTAAATATTGTAATACCCATTTACCAATCAATACGTAATTAAAATAATCATGTTATTCACGTAATGGGAAAAGCTAGATACTTTGCAATTATACTCGTAATGATTTAATTTTGCTTTGGATGGTTGCAATTAATACATTTCTACTGAAATTCATCAGGGCATTCTGTCACATCATTAAGGTTCTGGGGACTGGAAAAAGTACTAAAACCAGAAGAAAAAAAAACGGGTGAGGATTGGGTTGATTAGCTGCTTAAAAAAGAGGTTTTCTGGATCTACACCCTGGACACTGTTGACCCAGTTTTTGGACTCAATGAAGACAGTGACTGGTCCTTATTTTGGCGAAACTGTCAACTTTTACTCAGGGAAAACAACAGAGGAAAACAGCTCTGGATTTCAATGTATAGAACATTGATTGTACGAAAACAATATAGGACCACTTATGTTTAGGAAAGCTTATCTCTTTATTTGAAAATAGGTTTGTGAAAATATGAAATAAATAGCGAGCACTCTAAGAGAAAGGACCCCTCGGTTGTTGGTAGGCACTCCTTCTGCCCACTACACACTCTGCCGACTTCCCCTTGAATCCATATAACTTCAGTAACAAAGTTTAACAATAAGCACCCACAGTAAATGTTTAGTTAAGACACAGGTCACATAGAAACAATTTAAATGTTACATTTTTGTATTTTCAGAAAAGAAAAATGTGTTAGTGTCTTTAGCCACAGGTGTGTGTGTGGGGGGGTGCAATCCCCTGCAGGAGAGCAGCACCAGCCAGGAGGGGATCCGCTGCACACCTCCTACCTTTTAGGCTACTTCAGCTGGCTCTTTGACTGTGAAACACAGTCCTAGCAGCTCCGCTGTCTACCAAAGGCAGTGGCGACATCACAATGACGTTGGCAATCCCTCCACCACAATCGGTATTTAAACCATGCAAGTGCGAGTGTTGGCAGCTCTCAGACTCCTAGAGAGTTGCCTAATGGATCGCACCCAATCCCCACCGCAGAGGTAAGCAAACTTTTCCAGGGAGCAAAGAGTATTTATAACATTAACAGACATCTATCTTAAAATAAACCACAACTGAAATATACTTATTTTTATTCAATTAAGTTATGTAAATCAATAATAAAATTTGTTGAGAAGTCACGAGAATGAATGAAGAAAAGAATAATACAAAAAATGAAACATGAGGTCATTGATGTTTGAGTACGAGACAGACAAGTTTTAAAACTAAAATCATAGAACAGTTTAGCTTATGAGGAATGTTCTCTACCACAGGACACTACAGAAGGATATCCAATAAATAAACTACATGAAGGAGTACAATTAACTAGGGGAGATTATATCTACACATGAATCATAGAAAAACAGTACTATAAAAAAAAGTATATTTTGCCTCACTTCAAAGTTTAAGATTGGGCTAAATAAGAGTTTAAATTAATAAGAAATTAATAAGAAAAGATGGGCCAGTGATGAAGTATATTTGTTATTACAGGACAATTTTAAGGGATGTTCGCTTAATAAACTACTTGAAAAAGAACTGATTAATAGGTGACATTGTGTTTATTTCTGGATTACAGAATGACATATTAAGAAGTTGTTTATTATGTACGACAAACAATTATGGCATATTTTTTAGCCTGTGTTTTGAATTCTTTCAGATTGAATAAAGGAATATAGTACTGTATTAAATTGAGACCTTTTAGAAAATACTGAAGTTATATTTGAAAACACTTAGAAGAGTTATATATTTTATACAAAAACAGAGCAAAGTACAGTTACGTAAGAACTTACCGTCACAGTAGATCTTCGAGAAGAGCTCTTGCAGCAGGCTACACAATTAGGTCTATGCCACCAGGCACTAGGACCCCACAGAAAAATTCTAGCCAGCAGTACCCAGCGGAGACCACCCCAACATTGGCCCTCCCCCGACGTTTGCCAATGGTATAAAGGGGGTGGTCCCTAGCTCCACCTCAGTTCTCCCACTGGAGACCCAGCAGATGGATGAAAAGGAGACCTGAGTAGCTTCCAAGAGTTCCCAACAAGGAGAAGACAGGACCAGAGGGAAGGAGGGAGGGAAAGCAATGCCTGCTGCAAGAGCTCTTCTCGAAGATCTACTGTTACAGTAAGTTCTTATGGAACTGTACTATCGTTCTTCGAGTTGGAGCTCTTGCAGCAGGCTACACAATTAGGACTGATTCCCAAGCTGTGCCAAAAGGTAATTTGCAGTAGGGAGGGAGGGAAACTATCAGAACCTCATGAAAGGAGGCCTTGAAGAATGGCTAGGCCAAATCCTGCTTTCCTCCTGGAAGCAATGTCCGAACTGTAGTACTTCACAAAGGTGTGCACCGAGTTCCAAGCTGCTGCAGCGCAAATGTCAGCTGCTGAGATATTTCGTAATCCCCGCAAAAGAGACAGCCATCCCCCTGGTGAAGTGTCCCTTCACCGATCCTGGTAAGGGTTTCTTGAACTTTTGGTAATGCAATTAACCAACCATTTGAATAAGGTTTGCTTAAGCACTAAGCCATGAGGGGGTGTGGGTTATCGGGGGATTTACCATGGCTGGAGTGGGTAAATCCTTGCCAGCTGTGGTAAATCCTCCAATAACCCACATCCTCTGAGTGGCTTACTGCAATTATACCAAGGTTAATTTTTTTTACTGTAAAGAAATACAAATATTAAAGAGGTTTCTTTTTTTACTGTATTTATTGCTATGCTGCAGATGTGGTAGATGATTGATGAGCTTTTCATTATCTGTTGGTTATCAGAGGATTTACAACAGTGGTAAACTGCCAGCCTGATGATTTAATTGGCTGTTCACTTATGTCCATGGTATAATTAGTAACTGATGCTCCCAGGGATCTGGGAGCAAAGGCAACAAACAACTTACCGGTTCTGTGGACCGGTGCGGTCTACACAACACCTGAGCACCCTGTGAACATCTAGAGTACTACGAAGTGCCTCCCCTCTATTTGAATACTCAGGGTAGTAAACAGGAAGGTTGATGTCCTGGTTCCGGATAAGTTCCGACACCATCTTTGGAAGAAACTTAGGATTCTGAGAGACACCCTGTCTGAAAAACTAAATAAGACTCCTTACACATGAGGGATTGGAGCCTGGCAATCCTCCAAGCAGAAGTAACTGCAACTAAAACTAATGTTTTCCATGAAAGAAAGAGTAGCTTGCAGTCTGCGGCAGGTTCAAAGGGAAGCAACGTGAGTTTCTCTAGAATGAACAAAAGGTCCTATGGGGGAACAGGGTCCCTAATGGGAGGTTTAATGTGTAGTATCCCTCGTAAAAAGGTAAGGCACAAATCCAGTTGTGCAATAGCCCTTCTTTCCACTGGTGCGTGATAAGCTAACATGACAGAGAGGTGCACCTTAATGGAGAAATATCGGAGTCCTGTGTCAGAAAGAGACAGCAGATATTCTGGGCTGGAGTTCACCAAACAGGAAAATGGGTCCAGTGAATGAGCTGATGCCCATAAGCAAAAACGCTTTCACTTCATTAGAGGGATTGAGGGCAATAAAAGTGGACAAGGCACCAGGACCAGATCGTATCCACCCCAGGGTGCTGGCAGAACCTCTGGCAGATCTGTTCAGAACCTCCCTGGATATGGGATGTGTGCCTCAGCACTGGAGAATGGCCCATGTGGTGCCAATACACAAGAGCGGCCCAAGGGACAAACCGGGCAATTACTGGCCAGTCAGTCTCACTTCCATAGTGGGCAAGCTTATGGAGATGATACTGAAGGAGAGGCTGGTGTCATTTCTAGAGGTGAATCCCCTCCAGGATGTGAGGCAGCATGGGTTTGTATTAGGGAAGTCCTGTTAAACTAACCTAATATAATATTATGACTAGGTAACAAGACAGCTGGATAGGGGCCATGCGGTGGATGTCCTCTACTTGGATTTCAGCAAGGCCTTCGATTCAGTACCTCATGGGTGGCTTGGGGGAAGCTAACTGGTGTGGGAGTGGGGGCGAAGATGGCAAACTGGATTACAAACTGGCTGCATGGGAGGCTACAGTGGGTGGTGGTGGTGGTAATTCTCAATACCTAGACCAGTGACAAGGGGGTGCCGCAGGGCTCGGTGCTGGGCCCGGTGCTGTTTGGGCTCTTCATCTCCGACATCATGCATGGAGTGGTGGGCAGGGTAAGTCTGTTCGCAGACAATACCAAATTGGGTGCAGTAGTAGATGAGGAGGAGGGATGGAAGCAACTGGAGGAGGGACCTAACCAAATTGAAGGAGTGGTCAGAGAGGTGGCAGCTGGGGTTCAATGTGAAGAAGTGTAAGGTTATGCACTTTGGGGCAAAGAACCCAATGAGAGAATACTAGTTGGGAAGGACTGAAGCTGGGGATCACTGAGGAGCAGAAGGACCTAGGGGTGATGGTAACAGGCAGCATGAAAATTCTTCCCAATGCTAGGAAAGTGGCAACAAAGGTGAACAAGATGTTGGGGTGTATAGCGAGGGTGTTCTCATCCAGGCAGAGGGAGGTGATCTTGCCCTCTACAGGTCACTGGTCAAGCCGCACTTGGAGTACTGTGTGCAGTTCTGGATGCTATACTTGAGGCGGGATATCAAGCTGCTGGAGGGAGTGCAGCGGAAGGCAACGAGGATGATACAGGGAATGGAGGGGAGAGACTATAAGAACAGACTGGGGGAACTGAATATGTACATCCTGGAGGAGAGGAGGGATGGGGGGAAATGATCAAACTTTCAAGTATCTGAAGGGAATCAACAAGGATGGAGTCGGTGGGGTTTTTAAACTGAGGAAGAGAAGGGACACTAGAGGCCTTGGGCTAAGAATAGAGGGGGGAGGATTTAGGAGGGAGATGAGGAGGCATTACTTCACACAGCGAGTGGTGTCAAAGTGGAATGTCCTGCCAGAGAGGGTGATATCATGCAAAACTGTGGGTAACTTTAAAATAGCATGGGACAGAGAACAGGGGACAGTACGGGTGGGTGAGGCGGAGAATGGCCGAGGGCAGACAAAAGGGGATGGGGTGGGGCAGCTGCAACTTAGTGGAGCCAGTTGCACACTCGAGCATACGTTGATAGACCAGGAGGTCTGTTTCTGCTGGCACATTCGTATGTTTGTATGTTCGTATGTTCATGGCGTACGTAGGCGTGTGTGGAAGGCTTACAAGCCTCTACCAGGACCTCAGCGACTCTTGTAGAGACCCCATAGCAGGAAACTCCTAGGTCTATAGGAGCCATGCATGTAGATGCAGGGATTTGAGGTCCGGGTGGACAAGAGTGCCCTGTTCCTGGGAGAGCAATTGCGAGGACAGGGGAAGGGGGATCGGGGGTTCCACTGCTAGCTGCTGGAGCAAGGGGAACCAAATCTGGTGCGGCCAGAGCTGGGCGATCAGAATCATCTCTGCCCCCTCCTCCTGGAGCTTGAGCAGCACCCACTGGAGCAGAAGAAAGGGAGGAAAAGCATATAGGAACCTCCCTGTCCAACAAAGAAACAAAGCGTCTCATCAGAAAACACCAGGCCCTGGATCTAGCGAGCAGAAAATGGGCTGTTTGGCTTTGTACGGGGACGCAAAGAGGTCCAGTTGTGAATGACCCCAACTTTTGAAGAGGTCGTCCGTCACTTGCTGAAGCAGTTTCCATTTGTGGTTTTTGGACCAGGATCTGCTGAGTCCATCGGCTAAGACGTTTTGGACTCCTGAAACATGGACCATGGTTAAGCAGAGTCCAGGGAACAAAGCCAGTCCCCTTGATGCAGCACGGGGATCAGGTCTGGTAATGTCACCATCCTGAATCTCTTATATTCTATGAAGTGGTTCAGGAGGCTGAGGTCCAAGATGGGGCGTAGGTCCCCCATCTTCTTGGTTCCCAAGAAGAAGTGGGAGTAAAATCATGTCCCCTCTCTGAGACAGAGGTATGGGCTCTATGGCTCTCTTGGACAACAAAGCTTGAATCTCATCCGAGATGAGAGTTGCATGGTATTGGGAGCACCGAGAAAGAACTGGAGGTTTGTCGGGAGGAATCTCGATAAATTCCAGGCCGTGTCCCTTCTTGGTGATGTCCAGAACCCATGCATCGGAGGTGATGCTGGTCCTCCCTTTTAGGTAAAGGGAGAACCGACCCTCTACTGCCTCCCCTATGGACTCCACTTGGGGGGGAGGAGGATGGGCAAAGAGTCAGGCATGGGTCCCTGGAGTGGGCAGGGAGACCTGGGAGGATTTGGCACCTCGAGATCCTGTGGCTCCAGAGGACTGAGAGGAAGCCTTTCATTTGAAAGGACCTCTGGGCTGCTGTCCCTTAGACTGTTGGGAGTTGGGATACCAAAAAGGCCTTTTCTTGGCAGAAAAGGCTCAGACCTGTATATTTGGCGGACTGACTGGATAGCCGTACCAGAGTCCTGTAGGTCTGTGATAATTTACTGTGTGTCTTCCCTGAAGAGGACAGACCCATTGAAGGGTGCATCCAGGATAACATCCTAGAGGCCCTGCCAGAACCCCGACAGCCTCAACCAAAAGTGGCATCTGAGACAGACTCCTGTCACTGTGGCATGAGCGGCCATGTTGACTGAGTCGTAGGAAGCCCATAAAATGTGCTTGCCCACGTCAAGTCCTGACTGTAGAACATCTAGGAGTTCTGTTTTGTAGGGGGAATCCGGCTGTCCTTGGGTGAGCTCCATAGCCTTTTTCCACAGAGATTTTTGGCATTGCATCATATGGGCTAAAAAAATGTAAAGACCGTATAGGATGCATGTGGCTGAAGAAAAAACTTTCCTCCCAAAAGTATCCAATTTCTTGGATTCTTTGTGGGGTGGTTGCAAACTCATATGTTTGGGCTGTTTGGTTTGCCCATGTGCTGCTGTGGCTCCCCTCAGAACGGTTCACTCTTGGGAAATTTGTAGAGCCGATCTGCTTTCTTCGGTACAGCCGTGGCCTTAGGTGGGTGCTTCCATGCCACTTTAGTCATGTCTTGGAAAGGTGGGACTAGAGGAGGGACTACCACAGGTTTGCAGTCGCTCATACCCAGAAAGTTAGCAAGCCTGGCCTTCTGGGTCTAACTCTTTAGTATCCCACTGACTGAAACTGAATATGGCGCATCAGGTCCATAAAAGTTGGGTCATCTGGGAGGACCTTGGTGAGTCCCTATGATCCTCTGGAGGAGGAAGGAAAGACCCCTCGTCCAACGAGTCCAAGGATGAAGATGGAGATCTCCCTCCTGAGTAATCCGAGGAGGTGTATCTGGAAACCGTCCATCTGGGTCTATGCCTGGACTTAAGATGACTAGGAGGAGAAATTGAGGAGAAAGACCTTCTGCGACCTCTTCAGTTGGGTACTTCCTCATCTAAACCCTCCTTAGGGGGTGAGGCGCTCCTTGGGTTGGGTGGCCACCCTATGGGAGATGGCATTGGTGGAGGCACTGGGGCCAGAGCCAACGGTGGTGCTACTGGTGCGGGAGGCCTTTCCTTGGGGAGAAGATCCCCTTTAACTGTATTCCACCATGCAGTAAACAGCATCCCTACCTCAGCTAGAGAGACTAAAGTGGTCTGTGGACACTCTAGTTCCTTGGGAACGTTCACCAGGTCCAGTGTCAGGTCCAACGGAGTACTGGGCCCTTGCATTTTGCCCGGCGCCTGAGGATCCCCTGTTGTCAGATCCCCTGATGGACGGTTAGAGGGTGTTAGGCCAGTCATCAGGTCTGGTGTGTCCAAGACCTCCAATGACCGCCTCTCTGGTGTCTGGGTTGGGGACACCAGCTTAGCTGGTGCCCAATCCTCTGGCAAACGAGGTGAGGGCGTAGGCGAAGCCGGCGTATGACCCCCTTGTGCCAGGGTCTCCTCTGACTGCTTAGTTGGTGGTTTGGGCGAGGCGTCACCTGAGAGGATTCAGAGGATGAAGCAGCATCAGAGTCTAACGTTTGGTGTCCGATGACCACTTCTTGGGGGAGCTGTCTCTGAAAAGGCGAGAGTGCTCCTGAGGGCCATGCCTGTCATCAGGTCCTAAGGACATGCCTGACGGCAGTGACATCGCAGCTAGATGAATGGCAGATTTCTTGCCAGTGGAGGTCTCAGCTGTGCCCCTGGCCTTGGTCCCTGCAACCAGTTGGAAGAGCCAAAGGCTCAGGGAAGGACTCTAAGGTCCATGCCCCAAAGGACCCCCACCCGAAATCTGGATAAGGGCAGGGCCTTCATCAATGGCAGCCCCAAGGAAGAGAGGACTGCTGGGGGGGCTAAGTCCACTCTCCTGTGGGAGTGTGAACTCAAAGACTTACCCTTCCGGTGAGGAGACCGGGAACGGGGCTTGGACCTACATTTCTCCTTCTCCCTATGGTGGTGCTTTCTGTTCGTCCTCTGGTCCTTGAGGGAAGATGGGGACTTGTGGGTGGAAGAAGAAGAAGATGAGGAGCCTGCTGTTTATTGCTGGAGAGCGGCTTGTTGTTGCTGCATGAGGTAGGCCTTCAAGGTCTTCACGCGATGAATCTGGGTGCATCAATTGAATTTTTGGCAGTGCGGGCAGGCGTCCACATCGTGGGTGGGCCCAAGGCAGAAGAGGCAAGCCAAATGGCTGTCCTTGGCTGGGATTTCTTTACCACAGGTGCACTTAGACTTCCGCCGCTTGGCTGTAGTTGAAAGAGAAGACATAAAATGGTAATCGATGAAAAGGAAATGGTAATTGGGTACCCGAAGCGCAGAACAAAATGGCGGTCTACAGTAGCAGTGAGACATCCGTGGAGTCGATGTGCACGGGTTGACAGTGGGAAAAGAACTGAGGTGGGGCTGGGGACCACCCCCTTTATTCCACTGGCGGATGTCGAGGGGTGAGCCGACATAGCGGGTGGTCCCCGCTGGGTGCTGCTGGTTAGAATTTTTCCGTGGGGTCCTAGTGTCTGGTGGCATAGTCCTAATTGTGTAGCCTGCTGCAAGAGCTCCAACTTGAAGAAAGATCAATGTTTATTTGCATACAGTTGAAAATAATTTATGGTAAGGCCACTCTGCTCACCTTAGGGGAAGGATTATATTTACAATGAATACTATGAAATCAATTATGATTCAGAGAAACTGTTTTAGACTGAATACTATCGGGTACCTTACTGGGATTTTGTTATAAGTGTTTGCACTGTGAAGGTTTATGACATGAATGGTGATGATTTAAAGGAACATACCATAATTACTGTGTTTGAATTTATTACCAGCACAACACTATGGGCCTGAGGAAGTGGCTGGGCCACGAAACGTTGCCCTTCATTATGTGTGGACAAATCTTCGAATAAAAGTTAAGATATTCTGAATATATTGGAGTTCATTCCTCATCATTTTGTATTTATTTTGAAAGCTAGATACTTAGCAATTATACTCTTAAAGATTTCATTTGGCTTTAGATGGTTGCAATTAATACATTTATATTGAAATACATTCTATTAAGAAGCCCACAACTTAGAGGTAAATTAATCTGTTCACAATAATTCATCATAAGCATTTTGAGAACTTAAATTCTACTGTACTTATAATAGAATGAAGTGAATATGTTCAATAAATACAGCATACTCAATCTCAGTACCAAAACATTAAATCTCAGTATGAAAACTTAACTGCAGTGTAACATTCAAAAGTGCTATTATAAATAATTTAATTGCTAATATTTAAATCACCTCAAATGTGACAAACTATAATAATCATTCTGTGCATAACACCAATAGCAGCAAAAGTCAATTCTGTTAAGCAAAAATGCATGACGGGGGTGTGTTGTTGTGCGATTTACACACACCTCTGGTGTGGTGTAGCACGAGGCCACAGGCCAAGTGTCGTAAACCACCAGAGGCGTGTGTAAATCTCACAATAACACCCCCCAGAGTGCATTATTGCTACTGTATTATAAAATAAATCAAGAAAAAAATGCAGTATTTATTGCTAATAAATCAATATTTTCTGCATCCTTAATGGGTTTTAGTATTTTGTTCATCCGCCGAGGAAAAAAGTCTGAGTACCATACAGAGACCTTACTGAAAAACAACACACACAAGAGAATGTATATGTGGGTAGGACTTTTAATGCTGTATATACTTACAGTTTCATAACATTTGTTTAGTTAACAGCAAAAGACACATTTGATTGTTTAGGAAAAAAATGTAACATTTGGGGAAATAATGGAAATAGTGCTAAAATGACTAACAATGAAGTTACGAAATATCTTGTTGATTTCACTGTCAGTTCATTTTTACAATTAGTTATTTATGACCTGGAAGTTTATGTTACCATGGACTGTGAACTTACTGAGGTATGGCATTAACGGTTGTTCGGTTTTTGTATTGGCACTAGCTTTGTCATATCTTGTGTTGTCCTGGTCTGATGTGACTGTATAGGTGGCTAATGTTGAGGCTTCCTTCTTTCTGCTGTTACTGGTTGAGTAGGGTCAATTCCAGATAGAACCGTGCTCCATATGCGCCTCTCCTCTATGTCTGGTCTCCAGTAGCTTCGGAGCGAGGATTCCACTTTGTGCCCTGTGACAGAAATTATTTCTTTAGATTCAAGGCCCGCCTTCGCTAATAGTGTAACTGCAGTTGCTCATAGGCAGTGGTTGGAATACTTTGGTAGTCCTGCTTGTGTGCAGATTCGAGGTAGCATATTTTGCAAATAATTCACCCCCATTGGTTCATGTGAATACCAAGTTTGCTGCTTTTCTAGTATTTCCTGTGTAAGCTTTTTAGGGTGACAGAATAGGGATGTACAGTCTGGGGGTGGTTTTCAGGGTATTTTATGAAACTAGTTAACAGGGCAGAGAGGGTTTCCAGGTATTTCAAACATTTACCCACGTAGATCATTCTTTTGGGGATCATTCATGGTAGGGTGGTTTTTAGTGTGTTCACTGAAACTTTTTGTTATATATCTGACCTCATTTTCATTTGTTTTGACTTCAAATGAATGTGGTGTTAGTGTTCGGACTCCTTCATTGCCATGGTGGGCTAAATGTAGCAGGAGATGGAACCATACTTTATTAACAAGTCCTGAGGCCGTGTTTGGATTCAATGCAGGAGACCTGTGCAAGGTTTCCAGATCATTGCTGGAGACAGGTGGATGATATGAGGTTTTGTCCTTCCCTTGTCTTCTCATTGTTTTAATTCATCCTTTGAATACATTATTTGCTGTGGAAAAAGCTGTATCTTGCATCAAGATAATGGAGCAGCTTGGCAGCGGGTCATTAAGAAAACAATTCAGCCCTGCACATAGACTTACAAAGGCGTTAAGTCCATATGGCTTTCCGTGGCTGTTCTGAACAGTGCCGTAAAACTGTCTTAGAGTGTCATTCAGTGTTGTCACTGGTGTGTTGTGGAAATCAATGTTTATTTTTTTCCTTTTGCCCATCCTGTGAAGACAGTAACTGCCCATTTTGCTTGTTTCATTGTGGTCTTCTCATTTCTGTTCAGTTCTAATGCATTGAGGTCACTTTCTAATACATCTGAATGGCGGGTGACAGTGCTCTCTGTATTAGTGTTTGCAGGCACAGGAGGAGGTTGTATAGTGTTTTCATTCATTGGAGATGCATTTACTGAGGGAATGATCTGCATGAAGAAAAGAAATATAACTAAGTCAATTACATTCTCTTGTTGTGCACATCAACATACATAGAGGATAATGTATGGTCTTTGGTTAATAACCACACTTTAAACACTTCGAGAGGTTGCCAGGACATCATTGTAAATCTTGAGAGCGCAGCTCGAGACCATACCAGAGACCATACATTATATTTTATACTTTACTGAATTACTTTACAGAACATTGATTGTTGTGAGCATTACATTCTAATAATGTACGGTAAGTGCCTATTAACCACCATAATCAGCAGTTACACAGCTTTGTTATGCACTGTTTAGAATGTTAAAAGTTGTTAACCACACTTCAGAACTTCCAAACAATGGTAAAACAAAAAAAAATGCACCAGAGTTCCATAATTCTCACACATAGAATGCACACAGTGTTTTTTGACCATACACTATAAAAGATGATGGCTGGTGATCAGGTGACAACCACGTTAAAATCACCTCTCGTGGTTGCTAGGGCTACAGTAAACCTCTCGAGCTGTGCTCTCGAGGTTTACCATGTTGCCCTACCAACCACTTGAGGTGATTACAGTGTGGTTATCACTTGATCCCCAGCCATTATCCTCTATTTATACAATGGCAAGAAAAAATTCTGTTCTCTGATTGGTCAGTGTGTACCTGGGACAGTGATGTTATTAAGCTATAACATCAGTGTATTAAGTCCAGGCACACACATATGACCATATAACAGGAATCTTGCTACCATTCCTAAAGTTACCAGTGCTCTGAACCCACAGTAAAGCCGTGACAGCTTTAGCGCCCCCCCCCCATTTCCTTTCTGTGGCTGACATTCACACCGAGTACCACAGTTCAGCTCCAGAGTTTTCTTCATAAAATGAATAGATTTCTTGCCAGCATTTTGTCCCCGAACCGAGTGGTGTGAGTAAACCGCGCTGACCATAACCTGCAATCACGTGCGTCACTGAAGCTGCTCATTTTGGTAAGAAAATGCTGGCAAAAAATACCTTTTGTTTGTTTTCTAACTCCTAATCAGCCTCTCAGTTCTCTAGCTGCCCCAACATTGTTTCACTAGTGAAGCTGTCACAGCTTCACAAATTCCTGCTGTGCCCTCGGTCTTCATCCCGACCACAAAAGAATGGAAATGGTGACAACTACTGTAAGTGCGCGGCATTTAAACCACCATCCTGGGGGCGCTGTGGAGCCCGAGCAATATGGATGCAGGATTCTGAAGCTCCTCGAAGCCTCAAGATAAGTTAATTTTCGGGAGCATTAAATGGTACAAACCTTCTTAACTGTACATAGACAAATATCGGAACTACTGCAGACCCTAGATGGGGAACCCAAAGAAAGATAAATCCAGTGGGGAGAGCACTAGAAGTAAAGCTATCTCTGGCTCTCCAGCAACGCGATCAACGCATGGCCGACCTCCACTGGATCCTAGCATGGAAAGCGAGAAAGAGATGCTGCAGACGCTAGGCCAGAAAATGAATAAAATGTTAGCGTCCATGGCAGGTCTCTTGGAGCATTTTGATGCCCTTACTAACAGTTACCCTCCTGGAAGCTGATATGGGGGGTGATCAAGACGGAGGCGAGTGAAGCAAAAAAGCAGTCGGAAGCTGCAATGGGCACTGCTGCAAATTTATTAAAAGAAAATACCCATCTTTGGGCTTGACTTGAAAACCTTGAGAACCAGGCCCGGGCCTCTAACCTGAGGATAATTGGCATCCAGGAACGCACTGAGGGAGATCACCTTAGTCTTTTTTTAAAAGACTGGCTAGGTCAACAACTAGGTCATCCCCTGCTAGAAAAAATGTGGGTGATTCAAAAAGCATACAGAGTTGCCTTTCGGGGCAGACCTAGCAACACGGAATCACCAAGGACGATTGTGGTGGTCCTAGATAGTATGGGGACCCGAGACCTAATTTTACCCCTCGCCAAGCAAAAACGCACCCTACTCCATGATGGGGAAAGAATATCTCTTTATCCCGACTTAAGTTTTGCAACTCGGCAGAAAAAGAAATGATTTGATGGGACTAGGGCAATGCTTCGCAAAGCAAATATCCCACACAACATGCTTTTTCCAGCACGACGTAGACTGACACATAATGGGAAGATGTTTATTTTCTCATACCCATCCGACACTCTTAAGTGGGCCCAAAAGTCTGCAAAGTCGAACAGAAGAAGACGGGAATCTTCCAGGTCTGACTCTAAGGACAAAGATGACACGGACTCTTAAAAGGACATTTGTCAAGTAGATCTCAGATCTGTTAGTTTGAAATTGCTGAAAACGTAAAGTTAGCCTCTCTTTCCAGCCAGACATATAAATAAAGAGGTGTTTTACTGATTCTTTATTCACTGTGTGGGGCTGGCATGAGGCAACAAAAGTTTGTTGAGGGGGGAGTTTCCTTCTACCTACCTGTTTTCTAAGGTTAAGGAATTTTTTAGCACTGAATGTTTGAGTGGGCATAATGCCTAGAACTGTACTTTTCTTGGGGTTAATGCTCTTGTTGGGGCTTCATATAACTCCTATCATAAAGTACCATTTTGGTACACTTTTTTTTATGTTTTATGCATGCTGCTTTATTCGTTTCTTTTACAGGGACGGAAAATACGAATCTCAATGATTAAATAACCCAACTATTTTGTTAAGCATGCCGCTCATGGCATGGGCTCATGACACACAGCCCGTATCATGTTATTCTTCGTTCTAACTGTTGGACTATATAGTCTACTGCTTTACCCCCAGGATCTAGCTTATAGATGTAAGACGGATTTATTAAGTGCTTGTATTAAGAGGGGTGGCACCCCCCCCCAAAGGATGTTAATTGTATCCTAATGTATTACATCAGGAACAGTTACTGTATGTTTATTGAGATATACAATAAATATAAAGTATACAAAAAAGAAACCACCATCCTCCATTTATAGATCGGCAACTGTGACTTTTCTTACCGTGTTCCACTTGCATAGCAGCCAGTTTTCCTTTCTCCACAGACAGCGACCACGTTCAAAAGAGCCCCAATGTAACCCATGGTAAAATAAAACAAAAAAAAGTAACGAAAGAAAGTCGTGATGTCAAACGGGTTTTCAGCCTCCCTCACATCACATCACCTCAGTGAGAAGTGCTTCAGGACTATGCAAGGAGCATCAGTCAAGCAACAGCACCACCTAGTGATGCAAAAAATAGGGATTTCTTTTTTGAAATCTATACCTACCCACAGAAAAATCAAATAAAAATACATAAAAAACATACTTTTTTCTTTTATGTTACCAGACGAGCCACTGCATAATAGCAATAAAGTACTCCAGGGATGTGTGTTATTAAAGGAATAATGCCTGACAGGGTGGGTGTTATGCTGGAATAACATCCCACCCTGGGTGGTTGAGCCCAAGGCCATCGGCCGAGGGCATCCAACACCCGAGAAGGGATGTTATCCCAGCATAACACCCACCCTGGATGGAATTATTCCTATTATACAATGGCTGTTTCTTTATAATAAAAAAATAATTTTAAAGAATGTTTTTGTTAGTGTGTAAAAATATTTTTGTTTCTTAAGAGAAAGAGCTCAGCCTCCATATCCTACAAACAATCAGCAGGGATGTTATGCCAGGATAACATCCCTGCTGTGACAGCCAACTGACCAATTAGAAACCAAGATTCTTTCTTGCCATTGCATAATGTGTAATAACGTCACTCCTGGGGTGGTGGAAGCACTCGGCTTTACCTCGTGCTTTAACCCACCCCAGGGGTGACATTATTACACAATAACACACACCCTGTTGTGCCTTATTGCTTAATTATACCATTGATATGACATACTCAAGAAGGGTTAAGAACAAAGTTATGTTATAATGATAGTATAACAAGATTGTAATCTGATTGATTTCAGTTAATGATAAGGGCTTCCCATACATTATAATACAATAATAAAATAAGTTTCATAATTAGTCACCAACGCATGACAGGCTGTGTTTTGATGTTGAATTTACATATGCCTTGGGCTGTTTACAACACTTTACCTGTGACTTCTTAACACAACATGCCCTAGGTGTGTGTAAATCTCCCAACTCAAAACCTGTCTTGCATTGTACAAGCAGTAATACATTCCAGGTAGTGTGTTGTGAGATGTATACACGCTACGAATTATATCACCCGATGTGTGTCAAAATCTCACAAGAACAGATCCCCTGATGTGCATTTCTGATTTGTTTTGTTACTGCTCATCTGATGAGTTACTCAGACCACAACAAAACAAAAAAAAAGAAAAAAAAGAAGATTTTATAATTAAACACATATCCACCACATATGGTGTAATGAGAAGATTACACTCACATTAATTGGTTTGTGACATTTGGCTTGTCTCATCGTGCTACAACACACCATAGCCATGTGTAAATCTTGCAACAACACACGCCTTGTTTTGATTTATGTGAGCAACAATGCACGGGGTGGGGGGTGGTGTTGTGAGATGTACATGTTACTTGGGCTCAATGGATATCCTGAGGAGTGTGTTAATGTCACTACTAAACATATTTGACATGCATTTTTTCTTTAAGAGTACAAGACTGGGTGTGTATTGTAAGATGTACACACATCTATGATGTTGTGTGCCACAGTGTAATAGGTCGAGTACTGTGAACCACTCGCGACGTGAGTACATTTCACACTAACATACCACCACCTGCCTTGCAATATCCAAGCAGGGTGTGTGCTATGAGATTTACACGTGCCCTGGGTTGTTTACAGTACTCGGACTGTTGAGGGCTGTAGGCTGAGTTATGTAAATCAACTGAGAAATGTGTAAATCTCACAATGACAAACACCTCTGTGACGCATTATTTCTTAGATGTTGCAAAATGGGGCGTGTTGTTGACAGATTTACACATTGGGTGCTTCACGACACTAAACTTACTTCCCCGTACTGCACAACACCATACAGTAGGTGTGAGTGAATTGCACACAAACATTCTTGCCTAAGAAGTATTAGTTTTTTTCTGTAAAACAAATTAAGCTGTGATACCAGAGGGTTAACCTACCACTTTACTAGTGCTAATACAAGCCATGGTGAAGATTCATGCATCTGTCTGCCGTCATCTATACATTTAACATTACTGCATCTTTTCCAGCACAATATCACTCTGAAACAATGATCATTGTAATAACAAAACAAAAATGACAGTGTCCTTAACAAATTACAGCATGGTAACCTACTATATTAATTGATTTCCTGATACAATAATGCACGATATTGCGTGTGTTGTTGTGAGATGTTCACATGTATCAGGATGTACATGACACTAGAGGAATGTATAAATCTCACAACACAATCACTACCGTGCATTACTGCTTACATGTACAATACCTGGAAGGGGTGGGGTACTGTGATTGTATCAATGGGTAGTCAGTATACAGATATTGCTACCACAGGATATTGTGTATGCTAACCTGAGGTGGAGGCCGCTATATGTTTATTGGTTGGCTTTGCTGAGTCAATGTGTTGCTGTTTGCTGTACTTGTTACACTGTTTTGACTCTGCAGTGTTGCATCAGTATGGGAAGTGTCTGGCAGTGACAACTGCTCATTTGGTGTAGGTCTTGCGATAGGCATGTGTATAGAAAAATACATAGAAAAAATGTATGTAAGATTACTTTTATTAGTAAACAGGGCAGCCTGCATAGTTTTGTTAGATTTATACACATCTTGGGTGTTTTACGGCACTCGCCTGATGCATTGTACCACACAATACCATAGCTGTGTGTAGGTATCACAACACACACCCTGTCATGCATTTTTTACTCACATAATACAAGACAGGGCGTGTGTTGTTGTGAGATTCATAAATGCCTATGGTGGGGTGAGGTATGGGGCAATAGGTTGAATGATGTAAAACGCCAGAGGTGTTTGCAAATCTGACAACAACACGCACCATGACATGCATTATACAAGTGACAATGCATGACAGGGGTGTGCTGTTGCTAGATTTACACACAGTCTGTGTTGTTGACAGCACTCAACATTCTGCCTCGTGAAGCACACTATAATAATAATAATAATAATACTAATAATAAACAACTTTATTTTTAAGCGCCTTTCGAAATATCAAGGCACTGTACAAAGATTAAAACATAATTTCATAACCAACAAATACAATAATAGATTAAAATAACAGATCCATACAACTATGCAGCACTGAAAGGCCTGACACCACAGAAAGGTTTTAAATGCCTGTTTAAATCCCCCCCACAGTCGTGCATTCCCAGAGCTGATGGGGTAGAGAATTCCAGAGGGTAGGGGCCACAAACATAAATGCACGGGCCCCAAAAGATTTCAAAGTCACCCTCGGAATCTCCAGCAACCCCTTGTCAGCCCAATGGAGCTGTCACACAGGGCAGTAGGGAACAAGAAGCTCTTTCAGGAAGTCAGGGCCAAGTCCATGTAGGGCTTTATAAGTCAGTAAACCAACTTTAAAGGTGATCCGCCACTGAACTGGCAGCCAGTGCAGCCCATGCAACACCAGAGTAATATGCGAAGAATGGGAAGTCCCCATCAGCAATCGTGCTGTAGTATTCTACACTAGCTGCAGGCGGCAGATATCAACCCCAGGAAGCCCTAAGTATAAGGAGCTGCAGTAGTCAAGGCGCGAGGTCACAAAGGCGTGGACCAACGTAGGCAGATCCCCAGACGGAACACGGTGCTTGATCCTGGCGATGTTCTTGAGATGATAAAAGGCAGACTTGATGAATGCTGATACCTGAGATCATAGGGTCAGCCCATCATCAAACACCACCCACAGGTCTCACACCCGTTCAGAGGTAAGAATTTGGGAGCACCTCAGATAAAGTCCAGAGGGCTGACAGCCCTCAACCCCTCTATCCGGTGACCTGGATCCACAACTATTACCTCAGTCTTTCCTGCGTTCAACTTTAGTTAGCTCAAATTCATCCAATCCTGGATTTCAGCGAGGCAGTTGTTAAATACCGAAAGCACTATCCTGGTCAGGTGCAAAAGACAAGCAGAGCTGGGTATCATCAGCATAGCAGTGAAACCTCAGCCCATACCATCTTACAATGTCTCTGAGGGGCAGCATATACACTGCAAACAACATGGGGGACAGCACCAAGCCCTGAGAAACCCCGCATGACAGAGAGCGAGTCTGAAGAAAAAATTCCCGAGAGCTCTCTGCATTCTGACAGTGAGGAAAGATGTAAACCACCTGAGGACCGTACATGTCAGGCCACAGATGAACCTCAGGTGCTCAAGCAGCACCCCATGGTCCACAGTGTTGAAGGCTAAAGAGAGATCAAGGAGCACCAGAATGGAACGGTTTCTCCGATCTCTCGCCATCAGGAGATAACTGAGCACCCGAACCAGTACAGTCTCGGTACTATGCCTCTTTCAAAAACCGGAATGGAGAGGTTCATAGATATTATGGATGGTCAAGTGGTTCTCCAGCTGTATTGCCACTACTTTCTCAATAACCTTCCCTATAAAGGGAAGGTTCAAGATTGGTCTGTAGCTGGCTAGAGCATCCGGGTCCAAAGAAGCTTTCTTCAGGAGTGGCGTTACCACTGCCTCCTTCAGGGAGCTTGGAAACTCACTCGAGTCCAAGGAGCACCGGACTATCTGAGCCAGGACCGGGCCGATAATATCACAACAACCCATAATCAGGGAAGTTGGGCCCGGATCCAAACTACAGCATGTAGGGTGCATACCCTGGACAATCCACATGACATCCACGAACTCCGGCAGGTCAAAGGTACTCCAGGAAGCATGAGGTGTAGTGACTGAGCATCGACCAACAGCATCCCCCACAGAGCGAGTCAGGAGGATCTCCAACCTGATGTCTGCTACCTTATTTGCAAAGAATTGAGCAAGCTCATCACACTCCATTTCCGAAAAAGCTCTTTGAAGCTGCAGACAGGCTGGGTTGCACAACCTGTCCACAGTTCGGAAGAGTTGAGCTGGTCAATTCTGAGTGGTAGCAATCTCCCCGGACAGGAATTCTGCCTTCTTACAGGAGACTGCTGATTGGTAGGCCTGATAGTGCTCTACCAATCTAAGGAAATCTAAGGCCTCCAGGGTGTATTTCCGCCAGCACTGTTCTAACATTCGTCCTAGTCGCTGCAACTCCCTCACTGCCCATTGTGTACATCTCATAACAATATACACCATGTTGTGCATTGTCTAAGTAATAATACATGACGGGGTGTGTTGTTACGAGATTTGCACATGCCTCAGGTGCTTTACTTCTCTCAGTCTGCTGCCCTGCACATCACCACAACATGCCCATTTATAAACCTCACCGCAACACACACCCTGACTTGTATTATTGCTTAGATAATGCATTACAGGGTGTGTGTTGCAGTGGAATTTATGAATGGCTATGGTGTCATGCTAAAATATGCAGAATGTTGAGTGCCGTACACAACACGTGGCATGTGTGAATCTGACAACAACACATCCCCTGGCGTGCATTATTACTTAGACCAGGGTTTCTCAAATGGTGAGGCCAGCCTCCCTGGGGAGGCTCCAACCTGTTCAAGGGGAGGCTCAAGCATGTCTGAAAAAGTACTTTATTTACAATTTTGAGTTTAAGATATTTCGTGTGAAGAGATGAGGCAAAAAGTAGATGAATGTATGTATTTATTTACACCTCAGTGGCCAGGAAAGTACACTGAGCCAAGGCTCATTTCAGGTGTCCCTGGAGAAGAGTAGGGAGTGCATTGAATTCAAAAGGTATTGCAGAACAGTCAAGTAACACAAAATAGTGCAAGCAAACTGAAACAGTGAACAACTAATGAGAGCTAATAATTAATCAATTAGGCTAGTAGCCGAACAGCCCAAATACAAGGACTCAGCAGTAAGGTTCTAGCAGCAAGAGCAGGAGGTAGCAAAATGATTCCTTAGGAGTTGCTTATGAGCAGGGTAGGAAGGTTATTCTAGCTAGAGGGGAAACAGATGGAGAATGCAGTCTGACCCATCAAGGTACTGCAACAAGCGGTAACAGTGGTTCGAGAATCAAACAGCAGAGTAAGTAGGCTGACCGAGGGGGTGTTACAATAAGCTGAACAAAATGAGAGCAAACTGTTTGAAGGAGTTTCACTTTATTTCCAATGTACTGTGCAAGATATGCAATTTTTCAATGGGGAGGCCTGAGACTATTTCAATATTTGGGGGAGGCTCAAGATCTTTTCCATGGCTTGGGGGAGGCTCACTATCACAAGGTCTGAGAACTTATGACTTAGACGATTCAAGGCAGGGTGTGTGTTGCTGGATTTACACACGCCTATGATGCTGAGTGCACACCCTGTCATTAAATAATGCAGTAAAGGGCTTGGGTGGTGTTCTGAGATTCTGTGCCACATGTGATACTGTGGCAGCAGGAACCCATTCATATGGTGCAGTTTGTTAAGGATACTGTTCACTTTATTTATTACACCAATTGTTTGAGAGTGATAGTATGGTGGGGAAAATATGGAGTAGATTAAATGTATAGATGATGCCAGTGAGATGCATAAATCTTCACTGTCTGTGTGATTTGTTAACAGAATTATGTGGGAAGCTCGATGTGATGGTTACCTTTATGTAGAACTGTAGCAGGTGGGGGGGGGCATGTCTGAGATCACAGCTTCATTTTTTTTTTTAACACACAGACTGTGACAATTTAAGCAGCTGACTGCAAGCATCTATACATTTAAAAAAATACACTGTCAGCTTATGGGGGGATTTATTTCAGTAGTTTTATTACTGTTCTGTTACCATTTTTATACAGAATTTGGAGTAAATATATATATTTGTAGGATTTAGTCTCCAGAATATGATAAGGTGGCTCTGGAATCAAAATGAGTATGGGAAAGTACTGAAATCTGCCTTTGAAGTCTGAAACCGTTTCCTAGAGCATGCACTGCTGCACTGTGCAACTGCGCATGCTCTGTTACGGCTTCAGCTTTCAAACCCGAATTTACTACTTTCTCATGACTGTTTTGACAACATGTTCACTGCATCATACTCAAGAAAATAAATGTTGCTAATGCATTTGTTTACTATATGTTGCATGTGTGGATGACTGTCAGAAACGTTGAACAGGGAAAGCTTATGGCACAGCACTTTTGCTGACAGTGGAGAAAATAATTTGTAGCCAGATAGTCTCAGAATTTTACATTTTTTCAAAATAGAATCATAACCCTTTTAAAATACTGAGCACGAGTAGAATTCCTTGTACACAATAGAAAAAACGCAGACATAAAAAAAACATGTAGTCTGCACTGTACTATTTTAACCCTGCAACATCTCTGCCGTGCATAATGGCACCATCAAACTACGAGCAGTCCTACTAAAAAAGAAAATGACATTGCTAATTGCAGGCTGCGTTTTTTAGAGGGTGGGGAACAACTTTATTTCTACAAACTAATAAACAAGATAACAAATTTAAGGATGACAGTGTCGCCGTGATTCTCTTCCGTACACAGTCACGCCCACACTTACAGCTAAAGCAAAGCTTTTGCTTACAGAGGGAGGAGCTGGCCTTACCTCGGGTGGAGCCTGCATATTTATTGGCGGCGTTCCCCCAATATGGCCAGCTGCTGTTGAGTTAGCGTCTGTGGGAGGGCTACTCGCTGCGTTGCCAGTTACGTTGCCCCTCAGGCGAAGTGGATACGATGAAGCAGGAAGAAGCACTTCAAATACCTCTCCTGCACTATTCGTTAGCTGTGCGGCTTCAGAGTTATTTACTGTTGCCGCGTCAGCAACTACTGTGGCCCGGTCAGTTGCGGCTGGCTGTGCATGGTCATTGCGGGCCTTGATAGCGGTCGACGACATAAATTCTTTATCTGGGGTACCGATTTCAGCTGTGAGGATAAACTTGTCCAGGGAACCAACGATTAACTGGAAACAGGTATCTTCCATTTTACAAAACACATTTTGCTCAGTTTACTAAAACACTGATGCTGTGGAATGGGTTTTTGTATTGTTGAACTGCTACAGTTGTCAGTTCACTGAAAGCAAATGGCAGTTTCTGACTGTGTGAATGTTCAAATGCCCTGAGGAGACACTGCGTGGATGTTATGGGGCAGACAGTAGTCAGCTGGTACTTTAGCCATGTGTATGTTGTGTGATTTACACAAGGCTAAAAAAAACAGTCTGACCAATCGGCTTATGCAATTTTTTATGCCCATTTTATAATCAGGAGTTCATGAAGCTTGTGTTCTTATTTGCACTGAGGCCTCTGCTGTATTATGTGCTGATGACGTGTGATCTTCACAGAAATAGCAACAGATGATGCCAGAGACAAATGTTCTAAGGAGACGAAATAAGGAATAATGTGACAAATGTAACCAATAGGGAATTGTTTAAAAGCAATACAGCATATATAAACACATACAATGTATCAAGATAAAAAACAGGTGCAGCATGAATTAAATTATATTTTACAGACAGCACTTAAGATCTAAAATATCATTAAGTGCATGTGGTTTTAAAGATCCTAAACACAAAATCCAATCAGATTCTCTTTGGGAATTGTCAGACCACTTTGACCCCCTTCTTTTATATTTTCCAATGCATTCAATGCTCATACATTTTAAACCACTGAGGTCACTATTGTGTACATCTCGAAAGTGCAATGCTACTGGGCTGGTCTCGGTGGCATTTGTTATATTGCATAAATGTTCTTGATTTTTTTTTTTTTTAACATTACGAGTTGTTCTCCCAACATACAAAAAAAATCACATGGACATACTAAACAGTATATAACATTGTTCATATCACATGTAATGCAATTAGCTACAGGAAATCTCTTCGAGGTAACTGGATGTGTAAAACAACTACCCTCCACTGCATATTTGCAAATATTGCAACGCTTACATTTCCTGAAACCCTGGTGGTGGTGGGGGGGGGGTGCAACCAGGATCTGCTGCCAATATCTTTTTTTTTTTACACACAGAATGCATTTTGTACCAGAACATCACCCAGGTTTTCTGCCCTTCTAAAGGTCCCACGCGGGTTTGTTACCAATACTTTTAGCCAACTTCCTATCATTAAGAAGGATCAGCCAGTATTTTTGAATTATACTTCACACTTCACCTGCTAGAAAATTAAATTCCAAGCTGAAAGTCACAGATTCAGTTGCATTCGTAGGCTGTATCTTTTGCTGTAGCAACTCAGATCGATCCATCTAAAGTGCCTTATTTTGAGCTTCCCTTAATAAATCCAACTTATAACCTCTATCCTATCATTTCATTAGATTAACTCACAAAATCCGCACAGGTACTACAATTTCTTCTTAATCTACTCATTTGATTTATGGTATCAATGTTTTCAGATTAACTGGATGACACTCTCAGAGTGGAGGTATGAATTGCAAACCTTTTGTTTCCTAAAACTGTTTCTCATAACTGCCTGTCCTGCTCGATCCTCCAGGACAACATCTAAAAATGCAATTGAACTCCTGTCTGTATTGTAAATTACTTTTAAGCCAAGTGGATTCATGTTTAACCAATCAATGAATAACGGAATGTGACTGCTTTCACCCCCCCATATGCAGATGACATCATTTATGGAACAATATCACACGATGACATCCTCTGTGAAGAGGAAAGCATCTAAATAGATGCTTGCCTGTTCCCAATGCCCCAAAGTCAAGTTGGCATACAAAGGTGTCATACTTTAAGGAGGCAGTATAGCGCAGTGCTTTAAGATTCTGAGTTGCAAAGCTGGAGACCTGGGTTTGAATCCCACAGCCCCCACTTGCATACTGTGTGATCCTGAGCAAGTCACTTAACTTCTTTGTGTTCCCAAGTTGCACCTGTAAACAAGCTTCCAGCTTAGTGTCTCTCTCCTGGTAAAAAATAAATAAATAAAAATACTCGTGCCCACTGCAGTACCCAAACCTACAAAAAAATACTCTCTATTAAATGTCACTATAAAAAATACTTTCAATTAGAAATCTAGTAAGACTAGGTGTCGTACTGTGTTCAAGAAAATATTCACATGCGTTCATTCCATCATAATGACTAATAGATGAGTGAAGTTATTCAATGTCTATTGTAATCCAAGAGAATTTGTCCTGCCACACAAAGTCTTGTAATTTATTAAAGAGATCCACCAAGTTAAATGATTTGAGATGTGCACCGGATATATTGGTGTCTTACCCCTGCCAAATGTTGCTGTAGATATTTCCAAAAATATTCCAGCACTTTAGCAGTAGTAATGCTCGTAACTTTTCCCCTACCAGGTCCTGAAGACTTCCCGGTTTGCAGAGCCACCCCTGCGCTCAGCAAAGTTATAACGTGATCCTAGGGCGAGTGTGGGGATGCGCTCCATTATAGTCTATGGGGGACATAGTTTGATCATTTTTACGTATTGTAATGGTCATTTGGTGATGAATCGAGGGCAATGGTCGACTGACAAGGGCACCCCATCTCTTGTCTAGTTATGATGTTTATCTATGGGATTAGTTTACAAAGGCATCTCAATTACTGTTGCTGACTGGCTACCCTGTCATGCTTCTTTGATGTCTGCCACTGTATCATTTTTGAAGGTTGTAATTGTTATTACTCCTGGTCAGGCTATCTTTTGACAAAATTGTTTTTTACTATTGTTTTGTCTCTATTTGCATTGAAATTTGATTTTTTTTATAAATTTAGTTGGAAAAAAAAAAGGCCCAAAATCAGATTTTCAGCACAGGGATGCCTTGCTCCAGGATGGTTGAACAGATTTGTGCCACCAGTGATCAGAATGGATGCAGCAGAAGGCATGCCCATAAGGTATGGTAATGGTTCCCTTTCCTCCACCCACCCCCAACATCTGTCTGAACTTGTAGGAGCCAAGTGCTCAGTTATACTCTGTACCTGGAAATCCTTTTCTAGCAACATTCACTCCACTGGGCTGAATACATAGTCATCTGGACAGCCTACAAAATTAGAGATTGGATTTGAGGGGGTATAGGGTGCTCTGACTCTGTTTCCCTTTGATGCCAGATGGTGAGTGATTCCTATCTGCAACATCTGATACAGATGAAAGATCTGGTGCAAATCTTTATCCCAGGTTCTCAGCCATTATGAACTTTTCCAAAGATGTTGGGTCCCTGGACCATTCCCCTGCCACCTCTGCGGTCTGCATGGGGCTGCGTAACTGCAGGAATCTATAGACGTCTCCCTGGTCTAGGTGGTATTTATATTAAATATATTCAAATGTAGGTGTACACCCTTGATCCAGAATGTCCTCATATGTTTGCAAACCCTGCAACCCCCAGTGTCTGAACCCAGCACCAAGTAACCCAGGCAAAAAAATCTTGGTTGCCCACAATGGGAATGAATGAGCCGACATCTTGCATTACCTACTTTAGTCCTGTAGGCAACCCACATCTGAAGGGTGTTTGTCATCCAGGAGTCAACAGACTTGAATAGATCTTCGAACTTAAGTAGTTCAAGGGAGGGCAGTGGACGTGGCCTATATAAACTTCAACAAGGCCTTCGCCTCTGTGACACACAAGAACTGAGCAGCCTTGGGGTGGGATCCAAAGTGGTGAACTGGATTAGAAACTGGTCAAAGGACAGGAGACAGATAAGATGGTGGTAAACCACACTCACTCAAATGATGGAGGAGTGACCAACAGGGTGCCACAGGTCTCAGTACTGGGGACGGTCCTATTCGATGTGTTCACAAGTAATACTGCTGAGGAACGGGAAGGAAAGGTATGCCTTTCTGCAGATACAATCTGAGATAGGCTGGATGCTCAGGAGGTGGTAGGGAGCATGTGCAGGGATCTGGGGAAACTCAGGGAGTGGTCTAAAGCATGGCAGTTGGGGTTCAGTTCCAAAAAGTGCAAAATCATACACCTAAGGCACTGGAATGCAAGTGCAGAGTATAGAATTGGGGAAGGGGACTGTGTTACCTGCAAGAACTTCTGTGCCCCTATTGCCTGCTCCGCTCTGCCAATGAGGGATTGCTAGAGGTTCCCTGGGTCCATTTGAAGACATCAGGTGCTAGGGCATTTGTGTTTATGGCCCCAACCCTGTGGAACTCTCTACCTCACCAGATAACGGAGTGCTTGACTGTGGAGAGCTTTAAATCTGCACTAAAAACATATCTGTATGATCTTGCCTTTCTGGAGTATGGTTGAACTTTGATGATTAATACTGATGTTTTAGATATACGTTATTAACTACTATTTATGGTGTTTTTAACTGCTGAATTTTATTCTATTGTGTGTACAAGTGCTTGGATACTCATTGACTTGTGATTTTTATACATAAGTTTGAGTTGAGTTGAAGTTGAGGTATTGATAGTCACTAGACAGAAAAGGGGACCTTGGGGTTATCATATCTGACAGTCTCAAAGTGGCAGGTCAGTGTGACAAAGCAGTGGATAGGGCTAGTGAGGTGCTGAGGTGCATAGAAAGGGGTATGTCCAGCAGGAGGAGGAAGGTGGTGCCACTGTATTGCTCACTAGTGAGACCTGACCTGAAGTACTGTGTCCAGTTCTGGAGGCTGCACGTCAGAAAGGACGTAGACAGGGAACAAGCAGTCCAAAGGAGGGAAACTATAATGGTGCTGGGGCTGCACGAGAAGCCCTTCAAGGAAAGATTGATGGATCTCAACATGTACGCACTCAAAGAGAGGAAAAAAAGTGGGGACATGATGGAGACCTCCAAGTACCTCACAGGGGTGAACAGGGTGTAGGAGCAGAGTCCCTTTCAAATGAGAAGAAGCACTAGGACCAGGGTCATATGATGAAGCTGGGGGGGGAGTTTAAAAGAGATGTGAGGAACTATTTCTTCATTGAAAGGGTGGTAGACACCTGGAACAGACTGCCAGCAGAAGTGGTGGAGATGAAAACAGTGGAGGGCTTCAAGCATACATGAGATAGATACAGGGGTGTATTCGAAAACAGGCAGGGAGGAGCAAGGATAGCTAGAGACCAGTTAGGGTCTGAGAAGACAGATTAGGCAGGGAACATCTGGGTACACTTGTTGGGTCAAGCAGTCCTTTTCTGCCAACTAATTCGATGCTTGTATATAGTTCTATGAAGGCCCAAAAGGGCAGCAGTGGGGTATTTGTTAAACTGAATGACAAGTTGAACTTGTTCCCCCTCTTTCCAGCCTACATTACTTTTCTTTGTAAGGATCATGAGGATAGGGATGGTCAGGGCTGCCAGATAATGATTTCTCATGTTGGTGAGGGCTAGATCCCCATCTACCTTTTTAGCCTGCAGCAATGTTCTCCTCCTTGGATGTTTTCTCTCCCAGGTATATTGAGAGATGGCATGGTCCAGCTTCTTCCAGAATCTGTTCTGGATGCCAGTAGGAAGTATTCTAAATATGTACAAAAACCAAGCCAGGTTGTTCATTCGACAGATTCGATGAGCTCCAAGAAATACAGGAAGTACTTGCCTTTGATCCAGAACCATCTGGACCTCACTTAAAGAGTTTGTAGTTCTGGTCATACAATCTGAACATATGTTTGGCAACATTAAGGCCAAAGTACTGAATCCTATTCAGTGCCCACCTAAAGGGGAACCGAGTTGCCCCTGCAAATTATTATCCCAGCTAAATAATAGCACCTCCCTGAAATCAAACAAAGTACTGAGGTGTTGCAGGAGACACAAGGAGGGTGGCAGAAAGGTCTGTGAAGAGCTGAGAAACGGGTTATCATCTGCCTAAAGTGTGACCTTATGTTCTGTTGGGCCACTTCAGGCGCCATCTCTTTTTCCTTTTTTTATTCATATAGCTGTTTGCTCCTCCGTTGCCACCTATGCCTTCCATCAGGCCCCCTTCAGCTCCCAACCCAGTTGGCCACCCCCCCACCTTCTTACCGGTGAGGATCCACAAGAAGCAGGGTCCAAGAGCTTCAGGGGCCGTCACACATGGCCATGGAGTGACATGGGCTTTTCTGTGTTTTCTCCCATGCCCACCCGCAGCTGTGGCTTACACGGTGGGCACATGCACGTAGAGGTGTGCATGCACTCCTGGAACCACAGTCTCCCTCCCAACGTAACATCAGTCCCCCAGACCCCTGCTCTGACATCCAGCCTCCAAGTATCAGCTGAGAGAGAGAGAGGAAACTCACTTCCTCAATCTGGGAAACGAGAACAGCCAAGCGGCTGCTACTATCATCACCCAGCCATCCCCCTCCAACCCCTGAAGACCCAAGCTCACTCCTGAACTGGGTTGCCGGCGTGACACGAGTTGTGTCTCCAGCACCTCAACCCTCAGTGCCACCGGGCAGGCTTCAGGCTCCATCTCTAAAGCAAAAACAAGTGGGACTATGGGGCAACCCTGCTGACTGCCTCTACAGAGATTAAATTGAGGGGATGTGGTACCATTGACAGCTCTAGCCACCAACCCCTTATACAATGCCATCAAATTTTGAACAAATTGTTCTCTAAGGCTGAATCTCTGCAGCACTGTAGCCAAGTACTGCCAGTGCAGCCTATCAAAGATTTTTTTGGCGTCAACTGTGAGCACCAGGGAGGTAGATTTAACATTTGCTGTGTTGGAGATTACATTTAATGGCCTGTGCACATTGCTGTACAAACTCTGGTTAGGGATAAATCCCATCTGGTTGTAATGCATTAGCTTCCCGATGACTATCTGCAGTTGATTATCCATGACCTTCACGTAGATCTATACTGATCAAGGATATCTGGCTGTACAAGGTTCTTTCCTGGTTTGGGAATTAACATAATTAGGGCAGAGTGCCATTTCCTGGGAAAGGTGTGTAACTCCAGATAGTAATTAGCCCTCAGTTAATATGACCCAAGCCCCCTCACCCAGGTAAGAGACCCACAAAAAAGAACATATGTCTTTGCTCTCTCAGGTCTCTGGGACACAAACTCAAAATTCCCACACATCGCAGAAAAGGAGAATGTAATAACAGAAACCGTTAACATAACCGCAACAGTCAAAAGCTCTGCCAAAGACAGTGGGGCTGTATGGCCAGACAAACATGCAGTGAGTGTTCCATGCACCACACAGAGGATTGTGTATGATTGCTCATACACAACAAGGGTAATTTTCACTTGAGAGGTTTACATGGTAACTGGAGACCTCGAGAGCACAGCTTGAGAGGTCTCATTACCATGGAAACCTCGAGAGTTGAAACCCTTGTTGTGTATGAGCGATCATACAGTCTTTATAGTGTATGGTCCCTCATACTAAAACTGCACTTACTTTTTTCACTTTGTGTGCAGTTTTCTTCATCTGTCTGGTTTCACCACTGTGGCAGTTCCTGGCACATCACGGTCTCCCGATCGCGCATGCACACCCAGCTTCCACCCATGCGCACCCACCTTCTAGGTGTTATGGTGCACTAGCTACGCAGCTAGTGCAGCACAACAGCTAAGATACCGTAGCTAGTGCAGCATAACAACGCTGTTGGAAGCATGGATTTTCATGCTCAACAGCGTTCAACCATACACTATAGGCGGTTTATCTCAGGTCCACATGAGTGAGGTGGGGGTGAGGAGAAAGGGCCAGAGGGCAGGGAGAGGTTGCCAGGGTAGCCCCATTATCAAGGAGGTGGCACAGTAAACAAATTAAATAAAACAAGGGCTTCCAGACTAGGGTAACAACTGGGGCAGCAGAAGTCAGGTTTATAGTCCAGTTCACAAGCTTACATGGGGAAAGCAATCTTATTAAGGTATGCTGAGGTGAAGCAGTACAGATCAGGAAGAATCCCCTACCTCAACAGGAAACATAAAACCAGAGTAACTGGAAACCTGTACACCTCTGTCCCTAAGTATTATAAGGGTAAATTATCTCAGCCTGATGCGCAGAGAAAACCTTCAGCCCCTGTCTGTAGACTATTCATAAAACCCCAGCCACCAAAACCCCAGCATCTTGATGCCGGTAAGCCCCCCTCCCCAGGAAAATACTCACAGCAGCCAGCAGGGGGAATCACATACTGGTCTCCGGAAAAAGTCAGGGTGTAGGTTCTCTGAGGAAGGCTTGCAGGAGCAATTTAATATTAGTTACACCACCCTAATTTTCTTGTGTTTTGCTGCTGACTTTGCCTTTGTCCACATGGTCTGTCTGAGGTTTTCTGTTGTGTTCTCCAGCCAAGGTGCAAGATGTGGCAGAAGTACCACAATGTCTCTACCCTGTAGATCTTTCATGGCTTTATTCAGGGAGGAGTAGTGCTTAGGATCATCAAGAAACCCGACCGTCAGCTCTGTATGGTAGGGGAGTCTGGAACTTGAGCTTGCTTGTCTTGGAGGCCCATAAAATTGGGAAGTTTGCTTTCCTCTGAGACAGTAAAGTGGGAGAATAATCCTTGTCAAAGAAACATCTTGTTTTCATTTTCCACAAGCTTAGAAAGGGATTCCGTTTTTGTGTGTAGCTCAGAAACTTAAGTACAATTCAATGGGGTGCTGCATCTAGCCTGAGGGTTTTGTCGCGAATGCCCAGTGAGTCCACTCTATATTCAGTGTAAGTTCCAGGTCTAGTTAGAGAGTATTTTTCAAAAATTACCAAGAAAAATTATCATGATGTGCATTGGAGAGGTGAGCACAGTAAAAATGAGCTGTTTTCTGGCCCTCAGTGCTGTCAAGCCCTGACTCTGGTTTCACTCTTATACGGTGGCCCTGCCATAGCATGTCATGTTGGGGGGGGGGGGCCCTGGTGGGAAGACCTCTTAGGGCTGTTGTCTTGAACTTGCTCTCCTTCTCCGCTCTTAAGCTAAAATAATTCGGCTCTGGCAGAGTTTCTAGCAGGTTGGCACCACCACTTCAGCCTTGAGGCCTACTGTTTGATGTTTTTGTTTCAACTTGTGGATCCAGGGTCCTTCCCTTTGGCTCTGTTTTTCCAGGCTACAATGATATACTCACTGTTAGGCAAACAGCTAGACATAGACAGTGACGGGTTAGTACATGTGGCTCCCCATATATTTCAGACTCTCCTCCTGCCACCCACCCCCCTGCCCCCGCAGGCCTCCTGCCTCCACCTCCCTGTGTCTACTTTGGAAATGGAGACATGTTTTTGTTTCCTCCTGAGGCTGTGTAAACCTTGCATCATCCACTTTTTTTTTTTTTTTCCCCTCATTTATTGACCCCATCTTGTCTGAGCTAAGTTTACCATTGAACAGCAGTGACCATAGGACAAACTGAAACTGTTGACTGTACATTACTTTCCTGTTAGCTACTGCTACAACTATTGAAGACTTTATGCATAGGGGGCCCGGATACTATTATCGGGTTTTCTCCCATGTGGAGCCTGTCACCTGGCTCTACCAAGGGGCCCAACGGTTACCCTGGAAGAACTAGAGCTTCATGGAGCTCTGCTGGCTTTGTTTTTCCTTTTTCTAGTATAATGTCTTTTTTGGGAGATACCTGTCCGGTGCCATTTAGTCAGATTCTCCTTTTTACGTTTCTTCTTGTTAATGTATGCTCCCCACTGGAGCTCTGCAGCTATTTTTGTTTTATGTTTTATATATTTTTCACTAGCCAGACTGTAAAGGAATGCCTGCAGAGGGGGCAGATACCCTGGTATACCCTTCAAGTATGTCTCATTCGCCAGTTACAATATGCAATACAGTTGTTGTTTTTTTTATTACAATGCATGAGTACTGTAAGTAAGTTTATGTCCTTAAACGTCAATGGGTTACACAGCCCCATATACAGATCTCGAATTACTCCATTGTGAGCAAGCAGAATTAGTTGTTCTCCAAGACACCCATGCCCACAGAGAGAACATCTCAAGTTTGAAAAAATATGGCTTTTCATGCTGGACTCTGCCTCTCATTCCTTGAGACAACATCAGGGGGTCCTGATTTTGGCCCACACAGGCCTCCCAATACAAAATGACCAAACAATACAAGATACTGAGGCCCGATGTGTTCTAGCTGGCTGTCTTTATGGGAGTCCTATCACACTTGAAACTTTACATTTACCCCCAGGGTCCCCTAAATGTGTGGTCCAAACCTTTTTTAATAAACTTCTCTCCTTGTCACCAAGGCAGCTACTTTTGGCTGGTGATTGTAATACCACAGTACATCCTGAACTGGACTCCTTAAACCACCATCCGTACTATAATTCCCATGTAGTATACCTGTCATTCACCTGGCTTCCACACCTCTGAATGGTTAGATTGTTTTTATACAGTTATAGTGAACCCCTCTATAAGGAATTTCTTTTATACTGAACACCTGGGATGGCGGACTCTAACATAATTAAGAATATTAACACCTTGCTATAGTGAACAAACTGGCTGGCTCCAGAGGTGCTCCTTAAAAAAGGGATCACTCTGTTTTGGCTGAGCAATAGATATAGTTCACTTAGTGCGGCATAGTCTAATTCACTTCTCTGACCATGCGCCACTTATTGCGGAGTGCCATCTTGGAAAGACCATGAAATGTTCCCCCTGAAGAGTCAATGTGGCCTATCTCTGTGATGACATTTTTCTCTGGCAAATGGACTCTGGGTCCCACAAATCAATCAAGAAAATTCTGTCCACCCATTGGACGCTGTTATGCCATGGGACACGATAAAAGTTTTATGAAGAGGGAACTGATTATGTGTGCCTCCAGCTAGCGTTACATGTGAGAGGCTAAGTTACAGTGCTTAAAGGAGACTCCACATATGCTCCAGATGTTTTGTATGCAGGGAGCGTGATCTGTTTGTTTATTATTATTTCGGAAGACACTTTTGAGCCAAGGCTCTTTTACAAAGGTTCCATGTCGGGGAAACAATACAGAACATAGTGAGGACAATAACAAGTACTAGTAGTTTCAAGCAGCCATAGGCTTTGTCGGAAAATTAAAGCTTTCATATGGAATTACTGTAACATGTGCAATGATTCACAGTATGTATGTTAAGTTACAGTAATTTGTGTATATTATTTAAGAACATATGTACAACAAAAAAAGTGTTGTAATGTGGTTCACTAGAATAAATTAGAAACTGCTAGGAGAGATGGCAGATACATGTAGAAGAAGATATGGGGAGAGAATGTAGATAATAGTGTTGCCTCCCAGATCTCACTGATCAAGACTGAAATCCAGCAGATATAAGATTTACAGGTAGAACAGCATTATTTTATTTATGTCACAAATATTATGAAGGAGGGGCCTGAGGAGTCTGCACTCTAGCAAGATGCCTTGGAGTCCAGAGAGCATAGGCACATATTGCATACCTTAGGGACTCCCTTTCCAACACCTTGGTATATGAGCATTGAGATATCCAAAATATTCTGCAGGGCTTTTATCAAGAGCTTTAGTCTGTTGGTCCCCCTCCTCACTCGGCCTGATATCTAAATTTCTGTTTACTCTGCCCCTTCCTACCCTGGCACAGGACCAGGAATCCCCCTAACTTTGCCTTGTCTAAATGGAGAAGGCAGAGGAGGCCCTTCACAGTTCCAAAACTGTCAAATGCCCAGGCCCCATGGGTATCCAGTGGAGCTCTGTAAAAAGTTCCATGAGTTACTCCTCCCACCACTCCTACAGACATACCAGTCAATACAGAAAGGTGACCCCCCATGGAGGCATGCCATATTTTCTGCAATACCAAAACCTGGGCAAGATCTAACTAGGCCCTCCTCTTACAGACCTACGTCGTGGCCAAAAATATTGGCGCCCTTGCAGTTTTTTCTAATAATGCACCATTCCTTTCAGAAAATTGTTGAAATTAAGAAATATTTTGGTATCCACATATGTATTTCTTTGGTTTGCAGTGGAATAAAACTCAAAAAGCAGAAAAATTTACTAAGTCTTAGCTTATTCCACACAGAAATCCTTAAATAGCCTGAACAAAATTATTGGCACCGTTTAGAAGTAGTTAGACATAATTAAGATTTCAAGCAGGTGATTCTCCTTCACTTTGGAATTGAACTCACCTGTGGTGAGTTGCAGGTGCCTGCAATATAAAAATCACTCATTCAACCAGTTTGAATAGAGAAAAGGACTCATTCTCCTGTTTTGTGTCACTCTGTGTACCGCGATGACCATGGAGAAAAGAAAGAAAGCCAGAGAATTGTCTGAGGAGGTCAAACAGAAGATTGTAGCAGCATGGACAATCTTAAGGCTACAAATCAATCTCCAGAGACCTTGATGTTCCTGTTTCCACCGTACGTAATGTTATCAGGAAGTTTAAGGCCCATGGCACTGTAGCCAACCTCCCTGGACGTGGCCGCAAGAGAAAACCTGATCGAAGATTGCAGTGCAGGATTGTTCGAATGGTGGAGAAAGCACCTCGATCAACTGCCAAACAGATTCAAGCTGACCTTCAGACACAAGGTACGACAGTTTCAACTCGCACCATCTGTCGCCAACTCAATGAAAGGGGGTTATATGGCAGGAGGCCCAGAAGGACCCCACTGCTGAGAGAGAGACATAAGAAAGCCCGACTGGAGTTTGCCAAAACACACCTGAACAAGCCAAAATCCTTCTGGGAGAATGTCCTGTGGACAGATGAGACCAAATTAGAGCTTTTTGGTAAAGCACATCATCTCAATGTTTACAGAAAACAAAATGAAGCCTTCAAAGAAAAGAACATCTTCCCTACAGTCAAACATGGAGGAGGTTCAGTGATGTTTTGGGGTTGCTATGCTGCCTCTGGCACTGGGTGCCTTGAACGTGTGCATGGCATCATGAAATCTGGAGATTACCAGGCCATTTTGGAGCGCAATGTTGAACCCAGTGTCAGAAAGCTGGGTCTCCGTCGAAGATCATGGGTCTTCCAGCAGGACAATGACCCCAAACACACTTCAAAAAGCACCCAGGAATGGTTCAAGACAAGACGCTGGACTGTTCTGAAGTGGCCAGCAATGAGTCCAGATCTAAATCCCATTGAAAACCTGTGGAGAGATCTGAAAACAACAGTTGGAAGAAGGCACCCTTCAAATCTGGGAGAACTGGAGCAGTTTGCACAAGAAGAGTGGGCCAAACTGCCAGTAGAGAGATGCGGGAAGCTCATCCCTGGCTATATGAAGCGGTTGATTGCAGTTATTTTGACCAAAGGCTGTGCTACCAAATATTAAGTCTAGGGTGTCAATAATTTTGTCAATGCCATTTCTTTTCATTTTCTGATTTAAAAGGATATACAGTATTCTGAATCAAAAACAAAGGTTCTGTAATATTAACAGAGAAATAAAGAATTGTGGAGACCAAATACTGTTGTTAATTTCAACTTATGTTTAGAGGAAATTGTGAGTTATTTGAAAAAAGTGCAAGGGCGCCAATATTTTTGGCCACTACTGTACGTCAAACTGTGATTACAAGATCTGTACGGCAGTATGGGCAGCATGGTTGGATGTCCTTCTTCAATTGTTGCAGGATGGGGATCAGGTGAGATCTGTCAGGCATTGTCAGGTGCATGACAATATATGCCACACAATGCTACTGTTGGAATATGGTACAACCAGGTCGATCCCCCAGTTGTCGCCAGCCTCGATGCAGAAAAGGCATTCCACAGGGTCTCTTGGCCTTTTCTTTGGAACACCCTCCCGAGGTTTTTTTTTCCAGCTGAATGGGTAGAAATGTTACAGCACTCTACCACTCTCCCCCCCCAGGTGAAAGTACAAGTGAATGGTGACTTGTCAGACCCTATAACTCTGGAATGGGGTACAAACTAGGGCTTCCCTCACTCTCCACTATTCATTTTATGTCTTGAACCATTGGCAATACTAATCCTCCAGGAGTGGGCAGATGAGGGACTACTGGTGGAGGGAAGGGAATATAAATTGGCCCTTTTTCTGACAATATTTTATTAATGCTGACATCACCAGAGACATCCCTACCTAAATTATGTGAACTCCTAGCACTGTACAAAACTCTTGCTAGATTCTGTTTAAATGCTACTAAAATGGTAATCCTTACTTTTAATTTCTCTCCATCTCAGATGTCACAGAACACATTTTCATTGCATTGGACATGGAATGCTACAAAATACATGGGTGTCTACCTGACTAAGGATTTAAATCATCTTAAACTATTACATTATGAGCCTCCAACCACAATCATCTAACAGAATCTATATGGGTGGTCCCAGATCTCTTTTGGTTTCCATAATCGAACAGAAACTGTACACCAGAATATTCTCCCTAGGGTGCTTTATTACTTGCAGACCTTGCCCCTTTTCCCAGATAAAATATACTTACAATCTTGGGATAAATATAAATCCCACTTTACTGGAGGGGGGGAGTTGACAGAGAGTCAAGTTCTCAGTTCTTCAACTGCCCACGGACCAAGGAAGGGGGGGAGGGTCTGCCTAACCTGTTATTACTATGCCATGACAGTAGTTCTACACATTATCACCTATGGAGTACCCAGAACTACATCCCCCACTGGAAAGCTGTACAGATTAATGTAAACAATTTATATATATCACTCTATACTACCCCTCAAGGCTACTACCCCCTTTCTAGATTTTTCCAATACACGGCAACAATATTCAAAATCTGGCATCAAGTACTTAAGATCCCAGCCATTAAAGCAGTATGGCTATGGCTCCTGGTCCTCCCATATATTCTAGACTGTCCTTGAGTAGGATGGATTCTGCCTTATCCAGATCGGGCTGCTTTAGCCTCATGTTTATCCATCAGTGGTTGGAAAAAATGGAGTACTTCCTTTTGAGAGTTTATGGCAAATGCATTTCTTCCCCAAGTGTAACAAGGGATAAAGAAGTGTGTCCCTATATTTCAGCCTAACCTCATTTTGGTCTAAAACATAATGTGTCTGTGTAACAAATGTTGACTTGTATAATTGAATCATATAAAACTTATAAAGCCACAAGGCAAACTAAGCCACAAGTTGCAATATTAAAGTGCCATTTGATATTTGTGCTGACCATGTGATTAATAGCAAACAGTTGTCTTATGTGTCTGCAAGACAGAAACACAGGATAGTGTCCAAATTACCCTTCTGACTATCTCTAGTGTTTGTTCTTATCAGGACAGGCCAAAATGCTTGTATGCACATTCCTAAGTCCAAACCTATTTCTTCCTCCTAGACTTTGGTAACTGGTAGTGACAGCTGTTACTAGCCATATATAATAATAGAATGTACACTATCTATACTTGTGCTGACCAAGGATGAGCTCATACATATACCAAAGGAGTATTGCCTTATAAGTTGATGTTTGTGCTTGTATTGAACCAATCATAGAAAACCATAGGAAATGATGATGCTGTCTTCCACTATATAAGCAAGCCAGCACACACTGTTATTTTGAAGAATGAAGAATGTACCACTTGTAATCTCTCGCTGTGATTATTGTTATAATCATTAAATTCTTCCGCCTTCAGTTTCGTCTCCTTTCTAAGTATCTGTAATTGATAATTTACTAACTGTAATTTTTTTCCCCACAACGCTACAATTGGTGCCTTAAAGACTCAGATCGCTGGTGCTGCATGTGAGGAGTTCGCCTAACTGTGGGTCGGTTAGTCTGCGAGCCCCAATAAGAAGGTGACGATGCTCAGAGACGTGGTGCTGCTGGCTTAAAGCGAGAGACGAAGGTACACACAGACAGTCACAGCCACTTGACAATCAGGTGATGTATGCTTTGTATGCTTCTCAGATTGTTTAAATATAAAGTAATGCTTAACTCTGTAGGAACTCATGGGGCAGAGTAGGTAAGTGAAGGTGCTGGGACTTGCAAGTTGGACCTCACAAGGGAGCCGTAAGACATAGCTAGACAGACCAGGGCACCAGTGCATGGGTGAGCCCGGCTGTAAAGGCTAGGCAGGCAAGAAAAAGATAAGAAGAATGAGTATGGAAACAATAATAGGCCATTTTCTAGGAAAACACCTAAAGGGGGAAGCATACGAACCAGTGCCTGATGATCAACAGGCACAAGTGTATTTTACTCAGCAGGTGTCCCTTAGTAATGAGGGGGTAAAAAATGAAAAGGAAATCTTTGCAAATGTATTGCAAGGGCTGTGGCAGTATAATCAGACAATTGTGTGTCGCCAAAATAAAGAAGTGGCTCAGTTGAGGGATGCAAAGGATCAAAATGCTAAACAACTAGAAGAATTAACATCAAAGTATAAAGATAGTATCCCACTAGATAAACATCAAGAGTCAGAGCAACAGTGTATTAATTTTAGGGAACAGTTAATAAAAGCACAAGGGGATTTGTGTCTGTTAGACAGAAATAATGCCCTCCTACAGATTAAGTTAGACCAACAGTCACAAGAGCATGCTAGTGAGACTAGGCGCCTGTACACTGAACTCCAGGATGCTGCGAGCAAGATCCAGGAGTTACAGGAAAAACAAGATGAGTTAGATGAGCTCCTTACTGGAAAAAGGGGGGTGGGACAGTAACCATTCAAATGGCACCTGTAAGCACACGGGGAATGACCGCAGCTGGGGTAGCCATGTCAGCTGCAACCTGACATCAACAAGAGCAGTATCTACTAATGTTAGACTCCAAATGGCTAAAACATAGATTAAAAAGGGAATACAGCCGGTAACAGGATGGGGCTACCTATAGAAGAGGGAGATGTAGTGATGGTGCGAAATTGGGAACAGAAAAATCCTTGGAAGGATGCTAACTGGTTAGGACCGTACCAAGTGTGCAAATGGTTAGGTGAGAATACGGTATATGTGGTTAAAGTAAGTGGCAAGAAAGGGGCTGGAGGAAGGAAACAAGAATTCTGGGTACATGTTGACTGGTGTAAAAATGTGTCAAACAAAGCTGGTTAAAAAATTAAAATACTACACTTGATGTTTATAGCCATGAAGACACAAGGCATCATTATCATCGGCTTCATGGCAGCCATAAGACTTTCTGCACATTAATGTGGAACAGACTAATGTCACGTGTGAGTATGAACAGTCCATTACTTTGTTAATCAGTTTGAACTGGGACCCTGTTAATACAAACACCTACACGACGTGGGCATGGAAAGCCACCTGGACTAAAAATAACAGTACGTTTATATCTACAAATTGGTGTGTGGACATACTTAACAGCTGGTCCAGCTGTGCGTTGGAGCTCAAGACTGGATCACAGCAAAGTTACATGGACTGGAAACAGAAAAATGGATCTCTTGTTATAAACAGAGCCTCACCAAAGGACAATGGTGTTTATGTGTTAACTCTGTCCTACTGCCTTTGGGGTGATAATAGTGTTTGTAACTATGCTGGTGTAAACAACTCATTACATTTTGCAGTCTCAGATGCCATATACTTAACTGTAACACCAACCGAATGCCCAAATGTGACAACAGGGCCAGAGAGTGGACTTACATCAACACCTATTGATCAAATGCTTGTAAATAATGTACAGTACAGTGCATATAAATCTAGATTTCTCTGGTTGGAATATAAATGTTAACAGTAGTTGTGCAGACACTGGTGTGTCAAAGTTTTATGCCACTATGTTGATTGACATGTTAAGTGCCATCATTTGGAGCTGTGATACCTCTCCTGTCTCTTAGCGTGCAGTCACCTTTAAATCAAAAAGATACTCATTTGATACAAATCCAAAATACTGCCCATAAGGCACAAGCAGTTGTAAATGAATTGCTCAGTGAGAGTGATATTGAGCACTTGATTTATAGCTATGCAGGGGGGGACTCTTAGGAGTACTGTCTTTTAAAACTTTACTTGTGTTGCAAGTGGTCTTAGTGTTCTTGGTAATTATAGGCCTGTGTCGCTTAAGACTTACTATTCGTAAAGTACGTAGTGAGATGTACATGCTCCGAGGAGCTGCATTGTTGCACAAATAATAATTAGGCAATATAGGGCCAAGGGGGGGGCTTGTAACAAGGGATAAAGAAGTGTGTCCCTATATTTCAGCCTAACCTCATTTTGGTCTAAAACATAATGTGTCTGTGTAACAAATGTTGACCTATATAATTGAATCATATAAAACTTGTAAAGCCACAAGACAAACTAAGCCACAAGTTGCAATATTAAAGTGCCTTTTGATATTTGTGCTGACCATGTGATTAATAGCAAACAGTTGTCTTGTGTGTCTGCAAGACAGAAACACAGGATAGTGTTCAAATTACCCTTCTGACTATGTCTAGTGTTTGTTCTTATCAGGACAGGCCAAAATGCTTGTATGCACATTCCTAAGTCCAAACCTATTTCTTCCTCCTAGACTTTGGTAACTGGTAGTGACAGCTGTTACTAGCCATATATAATAAAAGAATGTACACTGTCTATACTTGTGCTGACCAAGGATGAGCTCATACATATACCAAAGGAGTATTGCCTTTTAAGTTGATGTTTGTGCTTGTTTTGAACCAATCATAGAAAACCATAGGAAATGATGATGCTGTCTTCCACTATATAAGCAAGCCAGCACACACTGTTATTTTGAAGAATGAAGAATGTACCACTTGTAATCTCTCGCTGTGATTATTGTTATAATCATTAAATTCTTCCACCTTCAGTCTCGTCTCCGTCCGTCTCCTTTCTAAGTATCTGTAATTGATAATTTACTAACTGTAATTTTTTTTCCCACAACGCTACACCATGGGAGACCATAGTATCAGTGGCTCAGCAGGTAGCACACTCGCCTCTGAGGCCGGGAGATCAGATGGCTGTTGGTTCTATCCCCACGCCAGGCACTTGGGTTAATATCCCAATACTGATACTGTAGTGCACCATGAGGGGGGTGCTACACTCCTGAGGTGCCGTCTTTCAGATGAGATGTTAAACCGAGGTCCCATCTGCCTGTTCTGGTGATAGTTCAGGTAGATGTTAAAGATCCCATGGCACTTCTCGAAAAGAGTAGGGAATTTCCTGGTGCCCTGGCCAAAGGTTCAAGATCAGCTGGCATTCATCTGTATTCCTCTCCCCCAGGTCATGCCTAAAAATAGGCAGGATTTGACTAGTGCACTTACCCGGTCAACAAAAACTAACTAAATAAAAAACAGATACCTACAACTCCATTCTTTTCTCACTCAAACCTATGGGTTACTTGCCAAGGTTTTAATGGGGTCACAAAAAGGGGAGGTCTGGCAGCATCTTATTGTGAATCTATATGGGGGGGTTGACAGATGTATCCCAAAGCTCTACAGTTCATATCCTTTACAAATGGAACTTAGAATTAGATACTGATCACTCCTAGGGGCTTTGGTTGAAATATGCATTGCCAGCATACAAGATAAGTTCAGCTCCATACGTCCAGGAATGTTCCTGGAAATGCAAAGTGCAGTTTTCAAGACCCCAGCAATACAGGAAACATTCTTAGGCCCTGAACGAGGGCAATGCTGGCGAGGCTATTGGACCACCCATGTGGACTATACACATGTTCTGAGGCTGCCCGCTATCCACCAAATACTGGCATGATATCACACAGGCCATACAACATAAATTTACCTTCTCCAATTTTGTTACACTCACTCTGGCATTGCTTTCCATTCCACCCACAGAACACAAACTGAGCGGCAAGACTCTGAAATTAATACTTTTATTGATTACCATAGCAAGAACAGTACTTACAAGGTTATTAAGTACAACAGAACCTATAAAACAGATGTGGTATACTTAAACTCATTATATATACAAACCTGAATGTCAAACTGCTATCTATAGGAACACACAGGAGACCTTTGATACTCTGCAGAGCAGGTTGATACTATATTACATGGAGATAGATTCTATATTTGTACTTGTGAGTCCCTCTGTCTCTTTATTATTGTTAATCACAGCATAGACAAGAATGTTATGTTGTATTCTCCCTGTACACACTCCTCTGTTGCTGCATGATACCTAGTGGAAATTCTGGCTCATTTCTCTTTTCTTTATTCTCGCTCTGTATGATCTTATATAGAAACATTTATAAAAATATTTACAAAAAAAAAAAGGAAGGCCAAGGCCATCATGCCCCAATCTTCCTCCAAGACTCCGTACAACTTCATGTTGTCTCTGCTGATCGATTCTCTAGGTCCTCACATTTGTCAGTGAAGTGCTGGTACTCTTCCATAACATGGAGGACCACCCACTCCAGCCTGTCCATGTGGGCATCCATCTCCACACTGTGGCCTCCAGTTCTTTAACTTGCCGTTCAATGTGGTCATACTGTCCTATAACTTGTGTATGATACAGATCTTAAAACGAACATTCTGAACTTCTGCCAGAATAGCCGAGTTGGTGGGTTGAGGAGGCAAAGTAGGAGTGGCAACGCCGTCTTGTCCGACTTTGCTTTATCCCAGGAGCTGGCTTGGGCAGTATGGATGAATCCATGGCACTGTCCTTTGTTTTTCATGGTGCCTCCCATCAGCACCAGCAGCTCCAAGGCTCATGCAGGTTGGATTTAATGTAAAAGAAGTTGTATTTTAGTATATTTTTGGGAAGTCGGGAGCACAGCCAAATAGTCAGTCCTCCATACCCAATGGTGACATCAATGGAAGTCCCTATACCCCTTTTCTGTCCCTTCAGGCTACCTTACCTAACCCCTCAGCTTATTTTCCCCATCTCTTTGTTTTCTCTCTTGTGAACAGAACTGAGGTAGGCGAGAGACCGGCAACTGTTATTGGTAAGTCTGGGGCACCACACAGTCTCACGCAGGCACCTTGGCCTGTAGCCGTTTCCGGTCCCCTGGCCAAAAAGATTTTTTCTCAAGGGGTCCTAGCACAGCCGGCCCTATGACACATAAGTGGTACTCCATGAAAAAGATGTTCTGGAAGAACACCAGTTATGGTAGATATGTAACTTTTATTTCTGTCACTGGTCTCAGAGTGTCACAGTGTCAGATCAGCTCCACATTCGTTCCTAGGACTGTCTATCAATGGATGCTGTCCTCAGGACTATAACTTGATGTCCTATTGGGTAAGGAAAAGGAAAACAATCCTCCTAGAATCCTCCTGGTGTGCATTTCAGGCTCCCTGATTTGTAACTGGCTGGTGGTGAGGTTAGGCATCATAGAGATAGTGGCTCCCACTGCAGCAGAGGATCACTGGCTCCAGAAGTTTAGTCATTTAGGGTTCCTGCCCTTAGCTCTTTCATCTGGCCACCAAGAGCTGTTTTGCGCCACAGCACCGGTGTTCCGGTAGGTCAGGACATGCAGTGGGGGGAATCCTGCTCCTCAGTATGCACTGAGCGTGTTCTCCCTGTATGTGGCCACCCCTTTGTAGCTTATGTAGCCCCTTTGATGTTCAGCAGGGAATTTCACTGATGCCGTGCACACTGAGCATCAGAAGAAATCATTAGCACTTCCCTCTCGCATGCTTTTCTCTGGACCTCTTGATGCGTTGTTGGGGTCCCTGGGGCTGAATAATATGGGGGAATTTGTTAGCAACAGCCGCAATTTGCAGCACAGCCTGGGCACACGTGGTACTAAAGTAATCAGCCAACTGCTCTCATCCAATCCACATCATGTGCAGTGTTCAGGGGTCATACGTAGCAGAAGGGGTCAGAACAATTTGTCCGGACTCCACAGAACCACAGGTAAGCCACACACTCTGGGGTGAGGCTGTACCTTAAGAAAGGTGTTACAGCTTGTCCTTGTGACATGGTTTGAACTGTATCTGGACAGCAGCCCTGCCTCTCCAAAATCTCTCACAGATCTGACTCAAGTCAGCACATCCCATACTTCTTCTCTCAAGAATGTCCTGCTCCCACTGGCTCAGCAAAGTCCTGGCAGACCTGAAGGTCTCAATCATGATTGTCCATTGGACCACAAAAGGGTGCTTGAATGAATCAGTCCTCCAGCATTCCACAGGCCTCTGCAGCTTACTTTCTGTTCACTTCCCCAGACTAGCTAGAAACTAGGGTCAGAGGTCTTCAAAACAGTGGCTGACATGCATTCCAGGGACACCGGCCCTAAAGGTCCTTTTAAGTGGACTCCTTTCCTTGCACAAATTTCCAGTACTGCCCCTCCGATTCAGGTAATGCATGGTGTGGGGATGATTCCAGCTGTGGCAGGGTGCCAGTCAGTCTGTCTGCATCAGTCAGCAGTTGACTTTCGCTGAAGTGTGTTGGAGTTGCACTGAAGAACGATGCACGAGGAATGTGCAGGAATGCACAGTTTTGGAGTGTGGCAGTGAAACGAATTTTCAAAATGTGAGGGGTATGCACAATTTTGGATTGTGGCGGTGATGCCAAATGTTCACAAATGTGGCAGGGATGCACGATTGCAACCTGGTGGCATTAAAAGGTTTATTTCTCCCACGTTACATAAAACTGCAGTTGTAGTAAACATCTGAGAAAGGAAAGCTGACACTGGGTGGGTAGAAGCCATACATTTCCATAATATGACGATCCAATGAACGTAATGTGACACAGGGTGGAATGCAGCAGCAAACTTGGCTTTAGAATACCAAATTTGTGTGCAATTTTTAGAATACTACAGGGATAATAAGTTCAAAATGCCACCAAGCAATGGGGTCAAGTGACCGCTTCATGGCATAGAGACGTGTCTTCTACGAGCTCCGACCCTGGTCCAACTATAAAGTTAATTTTGACAGTCTCTTGCTGGGAAAAAAGAATTCTGAAGGAGCTACAAGACGAGGGAGCAATGGATGAGTATATAGTTAATGGTGGAGCGAAATCGCAAAGATCAGGAGCGAAGGGCAATAAGAAGCAGTTGGCGATGCCCGCGAATAACAATGCAGGGCCTATCTCGTTGTCGGCAGTGGAGATGTCAGCTATAGGTAGAGAACTGCGGGGACAATTAACGGAGGTTCTAACTCCACAATTAGATCGAGTTGAAGAGAAGATCGATCGCCGCTTAGAAAAGCTGGATGAACAAATTGCCCAACAACAAGAGAGAATTGATGAGGCTGAGCAGCGCATCTCGAATACGGAGGACCTCGTGGCGCCACTCCCAGGGCGTATAGAAAAGTTGGAGAAGGAGATCGCTGACCTGAGGGAGGCCCTGGATTACCAGGAAAATTATCATCGTAGGTCGAACCTGCGATTAAAGGGCCTTCCCGAGGGTCGGGAAGGAGCCAGTATACTGGAGTTTTGTGCCAGCACTCTACCAGCCCTTATGGGCCTGAAGCCTAAGGGAGGAAAGTACAAATTGGAACGGGCCCACTGAGCTGTACTCCCGCGACCACCACCAGGCCAGCCACCACGTCAAATTGTATTCCGATTTCACAACTTTCAGGATCGACAGGAAATGGGGAAAAAGTTTCGGGAAATGAGAGAGCTACAATATGAAGGGTGCAAGCTGTATATAGCACAAGATCATTCACCCAGAATAGGAGGAAAGAAGAGAGTTCAATGGAGTAATTGCGCAGTGTCAACAAATGAAATTAGAATGGTACATGGTCTTTCCAGCGACACTACGAATAAAACATGAACGGGCATTTTACAGCTTCTGGGAAGCCGAAAAGGCTGCAACCTTTGTCTCGGAGCTTAAGAAGAAAGCCGGATGAAAGAAGTGAGAGGCAGACAGGAGGAACATAAAGGGGGACGGAAAGAGTGTACATCTGGATGGTTGCTGATTACTACGAAGTTGAGATATGTGGGATGTGAAATAATCATTGATTGTTGGACTTTTAGTAATGAGACTGTCTCCTGCTATGACCTGTTTGAACTTGAACTTTCTTTTCTTTGGAGTGCTTATGAAAAGGGAACTCAGCACCGGAGAGCAAGATGGGAATATCCATGGGAGAGTATGCCGAAAATTGAGCAACGGACGAAAAAGCACACCGAACTGTGAGTAGCGGCTCACGGGGACCCAGGCGTTGGATCTGAGTCGCTGAGTCTCCGGTAGTGCTGCAGCGGGAAAGAGGAGAAAGGAAGGGCGACAAATTGGCTGATTGAACAGAATAAAAAAGGGGATACCCTTACGATGATATAGTATGCTAATAACAACATGTTTTTGGATCACTGGGATGAATAGCCACAGGCTAGGGATAGAAATGAAAATTGCTTGTTGAGGAGTTCTGGGGCTTATGGGGGGGGGGGCTTTGCCTCTGCTGCACACCCTGTAACATTAATATTGGAAAGAAGGGGACTTAAAACTGAAGCAGGAATTAGGAGGATATAAGAGTTCATGTCTACTTGGATTGTTGGGGGGGTGCGGCGGAGGGGGGTCACATACCAGAAAAGGGGGCAGGGCTCCGCATGAGTCGGTTTGCTGACACTTTCCACATGATATAAAGGGTGCAGAGGAAGGGGGTCCGCAGCAGGTGGGGAGAGGTTTTCCTTTTCTACTGAAATTGATGTTTGCTTGTTAATACAGGCTGCATCCATACTCCTGGATATTAGATGGGAAGGGAGGGATGCGCTGCGGTAAGCTCGATGTGGAAGAAGGGTAAACTATAAATTGCAAACTAAAAGAATAAAAGAGGAATGAATGGGCTCTGAAAGAAGAATGAATGGGCTCTGAACTGTTGAGAACTGGGTAGTAAGGCATGGAAAAGGCTAGGGGTGTTATACAGAAGTGTGATAGTGAGGCAAGCGGGCAAGCTTCTTCTGAGGAGACGAGTGATGTATAGGAGACAGCTGGAGCAAAATAAAGTAAGTTAAAGTTGGACTGGGGGAGGGGGGGACAGAAGATTGGATAGCCAATCCAAGCCCGAATTTACTAAAGGACATGAATGGGAAGAGGCGCACTAATTCGTTTTTAAGAATGTTGTGCGCTAGGGAAGGGGATGAGGGAGAGAGAATAACTGTAAATAAGTTATTTGTTTGTGTTATTGTTTTGTTGAGTAATAAATGTACTAGTTGTTACTACTGCCAAGGTCGCACAGCCTATATGTTAACAGGAAGGAGAGGAGGAAAGAGAAGGGAAGAATGGGGTAAAGAGAAGAGAGGCCCAGAGGAATATTATGAAAAGAAACACAAATAGCCGGAATGACCAGGGATAGGGTAAATATTGTATCCTGGAATATCCGGGGGATTTCCACTCCGATTAAAAGGGCTTCAGTTCTGACTGCGTTAAAAAGAGTAGGAACGCAGGTGGCGCTGCTTTAAGAGACTCATCTAATGCAGACAGAACATCAAAAATTGGTGAGGGGCTGGGTGAGAACTTGCTATGCTGCATCTTATACATCCCATAAAAGAGGAGTGGCGGTTCTGTTACATAAGGGACTGCCATTCCAGGCTACCAGAATAGTGAAAGACGGGAAGGAAGGGAGATTCATCTTTGTGGAGGGTATGCTGCAGGAAGAGCCAGTTACTTTTGGAAGTGTTTCTGCACCAGCTGTGTTTGAACCACTATTCTATCAAAGGATCTTGAATCTGTTAATTAGTGAACAATTTAAAGGCTTAGTGATGGGAGGAGATTTCAACTGCACCCTTAGATCGGAACTTAGACCACTCTGAGGGTAAGGGAAGAGGGGGACACTGCATGCGTAGGTGGTGTGAAGGACTTAGTGAACTAGATATAGTAGACGCGTGGAGAATGGCGCATCCCTGGGACAAGGACTATACTTTCTACTCCCCACCGCACAAAACATGGTCGCGGATAGACCATCTGTATGCCACAGGGGCTTGGTACACTAGATTAATAGATATTAAGCATGGCCCTATATATGTCTCAGATCACGCAATGGTAGTGGCACGGATGGAGATGACTCCCCAGAAACTGAAAACCAATAACTGGCGTTTCCCATTGTATCTCCTGGGTTCCCAGGATTTTCAGGAATACATGGAGGCTCAGTGGGAACTGTACGTTTCGACGAATCTGCCATCAGCTCCTTCTGTGCAGGGATTTTGGGATGCTGGGAAGGCATTTATGAGAGGGGCTATTACAGGATATGTCATCAGATGTAGAAAGGAAAGGCGCCAGAAAGAGTTAAGGAATAAAGTTAGGGAATTGGAATGTCAGATGGCAAGGAAAGGGGGAAGGGAGGTCTCTCAACAATTGGCGAATAGCAGGGAAGCATTGAATAAGTCTTTAATGAGTGAGGTTCGCACACAAATGCTTCTTTGGAAACATAAATTTTATGAGTGGGGCAATAAGCCGGGTCCCTTACTGGTTAACCTGATTAAGGGTAGGGGAGGGAATAAGAGGATTAGAGAGGTAAAGGACAGACAAGGGACACTACACAGAGATACACAAGGTATCTTGAATAGCTTTGCAGAGTTCTATAGCGAGCTTTATAAAGCGGATGAGGGGAAGGAGAGGGAAAAGAGTCAATTCCTACATCGGATTGCAATCCAAGGGTTACCGAAGGATGGAGGGAGAAGATGGATAGGGAAATTTCCAGAGAGGAGATTGCTAGGGCAATTACATGTTTAAAAGCCGGGAAAGCATGTGGACTGGATGGCCTACCTTCGGAATACTATAAGGTGATGAGGGGGGGAGTAACAGAACATTTGTGGAACCTCTTTAAGGAGATCAGAGGAGGGGGACCCCTGCCTCGTTCTATGGGGGAGGCGGCTATATGTATTATTCCGAAGCCTGGTAGGGATCAAAGGGATTGTGCTGCTTACAGACCCATATCTCTCCTTAATGCTGATGCAAAGATATATGCAAAAATATTAGCTACTAGACTAGAAGAACTGATCCCGGAACTGGTACTAGGACACCAAACGGGATTTACCCGGGGCAGATACTCATACTATAACGTAAGGAAGGTCTTAAATGTGATCCGGATTGCAAACAGAACAAAAAATGCCACGGCGATTATTTCCTTAGACGCCGAAAAGGCTTTTGACCTTATAGAATGGGACTACTTATTTGAGGTGTTGGTGAGATATGGGTTTGGGAAGGATTTTATAGGGATGGTAAGGGCCCTGTATACCTCCCTGCGGGTGGCGATTTTAGCAAATGGGGGACTATCTGAATGGATACTGCTGGGCAGAGGACTGAGGCAGGGGTGCCCTTTGTCCCCCCTTCTGTTCGCTATGGCAATAGAGCCGTTGGCCATTGCAATAAGACAAAACCCTGAGATTAAGGGAGTAGTTGGAAGACAGGGTGGACAGCACAAGTTATCTCTATACGCGGATATGATATTGTATCTTCGAGACCCGGATGACTTGATACCGGCCTTACTAGAGGTAATAGCTGAATTTGTGGACTTTTCTGGATATAAGATTAACATTGAAAAATCTGAAATTATGATAGTTGGGAAAGCGGTGATACAGGAAAAGGGAAGGGAATGGGGTTTAAGGTGGGTGCCCACTTCATTTAAATATTTGGGAGTAGTGGTTGGGCGAAGATGGGAAGATCTGTACAAATTAAATTACACTCCCATGATCAAAGGCATACTTGAGGAACTAAGGAGATGGCAGGCCCTGCCTTTGTCCTGGCTTGGGCGTATTAATCTGATTAAAATGAACATCCTGCCACGTATACTATATCTATTACAGATGCTACCAATAGGTCTTAATAATACGGACATCAAAACTCTGGAAAGAGGCTTCACAGAATTCTTGTGGAGAGGAAAAAGGGCGAGAATAGCTTTGAAAAGGCTAAAAATGACAACAGAAGGCGGAAGTTTGAACTTCCCAGATTTGAAACATTACTATTTAGCAGCGCAGATGAGAATTATTAAAGACTGGCTTAGCGAACCAAACACAGTGAGTTGGCTAGAATTAGAAGAGGATGAGATGAGGGGCCAGTTGGCCGCTTACCTATCAGAAAAGGGCAAAAAAGGATACATATCCATGAGATATGCCAACCCTATGGTATGGACAGTAATAGAGAATTGGACCAAAATAAAGATACTTCTCGGATGTAAAGAGGGGGAGACATTACTGTTACCTATAGCAGAGAACCCCTTCTTTGGACCGGGTCTGGAAGACAAGGATTTTAGGGAGTGGGAGATGAAAGGAGTGAGATGTTTAAGGGATATATATAGCAGAGGTAGAATGATGCCCTTCCAGGAGATCCAGGGAGTCTGGGACTACCGCCGGCACATCTCTTTAGATTCTTTCAAATGAGGGACTGGGCCAAAACGGTGGAGAAAAAAAGGACGGAGAACCCAGGTATGGAGCAATTAGAGGGACTAATTGGAGTGGCAAGAAAGGATCCAACGGGGATCTTAAGGAAAGGAGTGCAACTATTAAGATCAAGTATGAAGGACCTGACTAGCACGTTGAGGCAGAATTGGGAAAGAGATCTAGAGATAGTTATATCCATGGATAACTGGGGATTAATAGTGTAATCACATGTAGGGCTATTGTCATGTAATAAATATTAGGAGAGCATGTATAAATTTATTCATAGGCTCTATTGCTCGCCAGTGGTGAGCCATAAGTTGAACCCTGAAATATCTGAAATGTGGGAGGTGCAGAGAGGAGAAAGGAACATACTTTCACTGTTTTTGGGAATGCCGTATCCTGAAGGCATACTGGCAGGAGAGTGGGAAACAGATAGGCGCCATGGCGGTGGGGGGGGGATTGGCCATGACACTTCTCAGTTTGCTCTTTGGGGTGGAAGATGAGAGGGAGGAAGACTGGGTACCACATCCAAGATGGGTCAGAATACTCCTGTCACAGGCTAGGCAGATGATCCTTAATACCTGGGTCTCTGGGGACCCCCCCACAATAGCACAATGGTGGACATCATCCATAAGAGCTCTGGGGTTGGAACAGAGGTCATTTCAGATGCGAAACAGATTGGAGGAATTTGAGAATGAGTGGGCCCACTTTATTGCAACGCTCAATGCTGAAGAGCTTATGATACTGGATGTAGGATGAAATAGTAGGGATGTAAATGGGTGCGGAGGGAAGAGGGAAAGAAGAAACTGATGGAAGAAGAAAGGGAGATGAACATTGGAAAAGAAAAGGAGGAGGGTTGGGCGACCTTGGCAGAACTGTATATAGGTTTACAGATATAATAATAAACTTCTGTAGAAATAGGCTGTATAAACATTATTATATTGCAGCAGGAGGAAATCTTGTTCTGAATTATGTTTTTTTTTTTATGAAAAATGAGATAGTAGTAGATGAGAGAAGATGTCATGGGAAAATGGAGGAACCATTTGATGTATGGAATGTGAAGTCTCTCTTAAAATGATGGACTGTTATAATGTAAATAAGCTGGAAAACTCAATAAAAAGACTGAAACAAAAAAAAATGTCACCAAGCTGCAATTGTGGAATGCAGCAATGCCACTATCTCAGAAAGAAGCTGAGACACACAATTTTGGAATGTGGCAGGGGCACCGACATTCATGATGGCGTCCGACTCATTGGTGTCTCAGGGTGTTTGCAGGGCATCATCAAGCAGAACAACAGGTCGCAGGCAACACAGGCTGGTAGCCATTTTGCCACTTTGAGATTGTGAGATCAGAGTTTTTAGTACCTGTATGAACCACCCAGAACACATGGTTACTCACTGACTCGATTTACTTCTGTATAAAAGCCATCTCTAGTTTTTTACCAACTGCTTTGAACATAAGAAAAGAAAATACTAGTTAGTACAAACGCGATCTGTTTCGTGGATTCCACTTCCACAGTGATATCTACAACAAACTTCCTTATATTGCTATTAACTGTATGTAAACATAACATGAGGTGGGGATCTGGCACATGATAAACCTTCCAGATGACTGATATCCTCTCACCTAGCATGATGGTTACATTCACCTACGCTAGCCTGGCCCTTAGCATAGGCTATGGTCACAGCAGTCAGTGACAGTCTGGATAGGGCAGAGTCTCGTGAGACCTTGTCAAATATGTGGTGGAATGTGTGGCCACATCTTCACAGCATGGCACGCACACTCTACAATAGAAGGAAAAAAAAGTATAACAGTGCATCTGCTAACTTCCATTCATACCAATACATCATAAGCCAACAAATACCTTGGACACTCTTGTCTATGCCCCGATGATAATTCAAAATATATAAAAATTAATTACAGTGAATACACCTGTTTATTGTTCAAAAAGGACAGGGATATAAGAAAGGGTAACAGTCAATTAACAATACTTATTACTGGCATGTAATTTTTTAACCCAAAAGTTCAAACCTGTTGTGAGTTTTTTAAGTAAAGTGGAATAATACGTTGGGCAACAAAATGCTGCCTAGTGAAGACAATATACAAAATACCAAGATAGGGTACACAGTCATGATAAATGTTACAGATCCATCACGTGTCCTGACCAGCTAAGTCCTTTTGAGACAGAATACATGGCTGTCTTCTTTCATTTTCTTTTGTTTCTTTTTTTTCATTTACTTCTTCCAAGTTAAACATTTAAATATTTATTTTAACTGAGATTTCCTTTTTGTTCTCATGTCTGGGTCTATTTTGATTTTTGGTTTGGGGGTTGGGGTGAGAAGGACACAGGAATTGAGAAGGGAGAGAAGAAAGAAGTGAGGCATGCAGTGCAAGAGGAAGAACGGAGCGGTACTGTATAGCTGCACCCCATGCGGTCTCCCTGCTTGCCTGCTTCCCTATTTCTCTGGATCCTCCCTTCTCTTTTGGTATCCTGGCTTGCTTCTTTGGTATCCTGGCTTGCTTCTTTCTCTGGGGGAGTGTGTATCTAGGTGTTGGGGAACCTGTTTGGCTGTGTCTGGGCTTGTGCTTTTGGTTTAAGGGGACTGGTGATTATGTTGCAGACTGCATTCTAGAGACAGATCAAACCATCATTCAGAGTGCTTTTTTGGTTGTGCTGTGGTGTCCGTTCTGGATAAATACAGAACTTGGGCATGGTGGTGTATAGTTTGGAGATGATTCTAATAAATATACATAACCATAAATGAATAGAGCAGAAATAGAGTTTAAAACATTATGAACTTATAAAATCAAACAGCACTTCCTCCAGCTGATGACATCACTGGGCTTCACACAGGTTGTTTTCTTAGCTACCCATAATCATGGTCATTCTTTGGATCGTGTTTTCCTCCTGGGGATTGAGGCCTCCAATTTGGGGGTGGAACCTGTCGGTTGGTCCGATCATTACACCGTGAGGTTCAATTGTTGCACCCCCCTTTGTAGGTCTGCCCCTGTGGAGATGGTCAGTTACTGCCCTTTACGGGATGTGAGCCCTGAAGACCTGGCAGCGGTGATCTCTCGGAGTTCCCTGATGCCAGCTCAGGTCCAGAGCCGTTGGTTCTGGCCTATAATAAGGCCATCTCCTCAGCCCGCGACCTGATTGCTCCTGTCCGGGTTCGTACTCTCCCACTTCGGCCCTTGGGCAACTTGGTTTGATGGGTCCTTGAGGGAGTTGCAGCATTTAGGACGAAGGTTAGAACATCGTTGGCGGAAATCCACCAAAGAGGTTGACCATCTTAGTTTAGTGGAGCATTATCAGTCCTACCAATCAGTGATCTCGGATAAGAAGGCAGAGTTCCTATCCAGGGAGATTGCTGTCACTCAGAACTCACCAGTTCAACTCTTCCGAAATGTGGACAGGTTGTGCAACCCAGCCTGTCTGCAGCTCTGTCAAGCTTTTCATAAATGCAGTGTGATGAGCTTGCTCGATTCTTTGCGAATAAGGTGGCTGACATCAGGTCGGAAATCCTCTTGACTTGTTCTATGGGAGACGCTATTGGTCGGTGCTCAGTCACTACACCTCGTACTTCTTGGAGTTCCTTTGACCTGCCGGAGTTCAGGGGTATTATGCAGATTGTCCAGGGGATGCACCCTAAATGCTGTGGTTTAGATCCTGGCCCAACTTCCCCGATTTTGGGTTGTTGCGATATCATTGGCCCGGTTCCGACTCAGATTGTCCAGTGATCCTAGGAATCAGACGAGTTTCCAAGCTCCCTGAAGGAGGTGGTGGTGACATCCCTTCTGAAGAAAGCTTTGTTGGACCCGGACACTCTAGCTAACTACAGACCTATCTCAAACCTTCCCTTTCTAGGGAAGGTTATTGAGAAAGTAGTGGCAACTCAACTGGAGAACCATTTGACCATCCATAATGTCTACGAACTTCTTCAGTCTGGTTTCCGAAAGAGGCATAGCACTGAGACTGCTCTGGTTTGGGTGATCAATGATCTCCTGATGGCGAGAGATCGGAGAAACCGTTCCATTCTGGTACTCCTTGATCTCTCCTCAGCTTTTGACACTGTAGACCATGGGGTGCTACTTGAGCACCTGAGGTCCATCTGTGGCCTGACAAGTACAGTCCTCAGGTGGTTTACATCTTTCCTAATGGGCAGAACACAGAGAGTTGTGTCGGAGATTTTTTCTTCTCACTCATTACCTCTGTCCTGTGGGGTCCCTCAGGGCTTGGTGTTGTTCCCAGTGTATATGCTACCCCTCAGAGACTTTGTAAGACGGTATGTACTAAGATTTCACTGCTATGCTGATGATACCCAACTCTACCTGTCTTTTGCCCCTGACCAGGTTAGTGCTCTCTCAGTATTTAATAACTGCCTCGCTGAAATCCAGGACTGGATGAATTCGAGCTGGCTAAAGTTGAACACGGGAAAGACCGAGGTTATGGTTGTGGACCCAGGTCGCAGGATAGAGGGGATGAGGACTGATAAGCCCTCTGAATTATTTCTTGGGGGCTCTCAGATCCTTACCTCAGAACGGGTGCTCGAACTGGGAGTGGTACTTGATAGGCTGACCCTTCGCTATTAGGTGTCAGCAGTCATCAGGTCTGCCTTTTACCATCTTAGAAACATTGCCAGGGTCAAACACCTGGTTCCGTCCAGCGATCTGCCTGTGTTGATCCATGCCTTTGTGACCCTGCGCCTTGACTATTGCAACTCCCTTTACTTAGGGCTTCCTGGCCCAGATATTCAAACTGCGCCCAAAAAGTGTGCAATAGCAGGAGCAAGCGCAAGTCCATTGCGCCCATGTGCAAGAGGCGCGATATTCAAAAATGGAGCAGGCCAAACTGCGCCTACAGCCGACGACTGAATATCGCACCACCTGCGCCATAGCGCAACTAGGGAGGGGAAGCTGAGCAGATCTGATGCGCCATAGCACAACAAGGGATGTGCAGCTGAGCAGTCCAGAGGCGCCATAGCACAACCAGGAATGCCACCCAGCAGCAGAGCAATGCAACTGCACAACCAGGGAGGTAGGGGCCCACCACCCATGCCACAGATGGGCACAGGAACACACAGCAGAACAGACATCATCCCCCCACACCCCATGCACTGCACAACTGGGGGAGGGCTGGAATAACCACAAGCCCATGGAGACAAGCAAACAACCCACAGCCGGGCCATGGTGCCCCATCACCCCCCCCCGGCAAGCTGTGACTGGCACACAAGGAGGGCTGACCACCCCGTGCCACACCATCCCCCCAATGCAGAGCACACCCTGCACCGTGACCCCCAGACACCCCCCCAGGAGCAGCGACCACCACTGCAGGAAACCCCATGCATGCCACCACCCCCACTGTGGCACTGCAACCCTGTGCACCACAGAACCATGCAAGGCAGCCCCACCATGAGCACCCATCAGTGGGTGGCAGCACACAGCAATGCAACAACGGCATACACAGTGCAACCACGCACAGTCCCCTCGAGGTACTGCTGAGAGAACAACCATGTGTCGGCACATGAGGTACCCCACACGGGACAGGGCTTGCCCCAGACACCGCCACCAGTGGTACAGCACCCAGCATAGTATTCCAATGACACACCCCGACCCACCACTGGCCACAACAGCCAGCACAGACACTCACAGTGGTGCGTGGAAGCATGCACCACACCGGATGCCACACAGTGCATGGACAGACACCCACCCATACCCAAGGGCACAACAACACAGAGATGCAGTGGTGGGGCAACCAAGCCCCCAGCGTGGGCCCATGTAAACTGTGTACACACAACCCGCAGTCCTCCATGGCACTGGAGTGCCAGCCACCCTGCGCAGGCACTGTGGACCCGTACACCACCATCATTTGCCCGGAGCACAAGTCACAGACAGTGGTGCACATCCCCTGCAACACACACAAGGCACAGCATGGAGGTGGGACAACAACTATGGAGGCCACAGTGACAGGAGGCAACCCAGCATTGTGACGGGTACAGTGGCTGCCCTGCAGGGACTGCCACCACTGACATGCCAGCGGACCGTGGAGGTCACAGACATGCATGTGTGTCAGCTGTACAGGCCATGGATGGGCTGATAAGGGCGCCATGGACACAGAGCATGCACCATGGACCACTGCACACAGTCATCCAGTGCACAGGGCACAACACACACACCACAGACACTGACTGATAGCTACCCCCATGCCATAGTGACCTCCACACGGACACACACACATACCCATGACCGCACCACCCCTGACGCCATGCACACCACTGCAGCTGAGCACCTATAGCTCACTGCAAATCAGAGACCACCACAGTATTCATATCAAAATAACTGTATTGAACAAACATAGAAAAGTTAACTATTTACAAGACTATTTACAAAATATATACAAGGTGGGGGAGGGCCACAAACAAGGTGGGGGTGGATAAGGGGCAGGGGTGGACAAATGGATGGGAAAGGAGGGGTGTGAGGGTGGGTCTAGGGGGTAGGGGATTACAGGGCTGAGGACTTCTAAGCGGGAGCGCCTGCCCACTCTGACTCTGTCTTGGTCGTGCCTCCAGAGATTCCCGTGTCGTCAATCCTGTGGAGGATGTCCAGCGACGCCTTGCCACCTGGAGTATCTCCCGCAGTGCCTCCCTTATCTCTCGGAGATGGCGTGTACCTAGGACAAGGGAGCACAGTCAATAGGTGTGAATGCACAGCCCCATACAGCCCGCCCACTGTGCATGGCATACGGCCATGGGACATACCTCTGTGATGGTGTGTGACCACCCACAGTGATCACGTCCACATGACCTGCCCACCCAGGTGCATACAGCCAAGTGGGACGCTGCACACACCCACCGGCCAAGTCACGCACAGCACCACCGTGGACGTTTAGTGACATGGCTATGTGGTGCAAAGGCAGTGGCACAACCATGCACCTGGTGCACGCATGGACCACCATCGACGCACTCCCAGACATGCACAGCCACTGGACAGTGCTGACTGTAACAAGTCGCGTGCATGGCAGTGGTGTCAATGGATGGTGGCCATGCCCTGCTGCCCACCCTGTTACACAGCATGCAACAGTAATCATGGAGGTATGGCACTCACCATCATCGGGCCGGTCCAATGGGCGGTGAGGGACCTCGCCCCACCTGGCTTCCCTCTGCTCCTCCTGCCACCGAAGATTGAGGGCATGGCGGCGTTCCTCCGGGCCTGTGGTGCAAACATGGAGAGAGGAACATCAGTACAATCCCGTAGCAAAGTCCCCCTGCCCCCAGGTGTGTGCTCTCCCACACAGCCAGACCCACCCACCCCACACCCTGATAACACCACCACAGCCAACCCCGGATGGTCCCTCCCCATGTGCTGGACACATACAACAGTGTTACCCATATGGAAGATAAAGTGTGTTGATGTAACACCTACCTGGCCGCATGACACCGTGCCTCCTTGGCTGTGCCCGCAGGCGTGCTATCAGCTCCGGCTTCTTCCGCCGCAGGTCCCCATACTTGTGGCGGCATTGCTCAGCGCTCCTCCCCATCCTGTGGCCTCCTCAGCGCATGATGGCCACCTCCTCACACCTGGGTCCTGGACCTGTCCAGGGTGCCTCCTGAACAGTGGCCCATGGTGTGGCTCCTAATAGCCACACTAGGTTGGCCAGCTCTGTGCCACGACCACTAGGCTGCCCTCCTCGTGCCATGCTCTCTGCTCAGACTTGGCAATATGGCTCACGGCGTGGCTCCCCGTGCAGATGCTGCACTGATACAAGCGCTGCCATTCCCTATTGCGCTGTCACCGAACAGCCGCTAGGGTGCACCCATGCCTGACGCATGGGCGCCTAGGGGGCAAGGTCAGGCACAGGGTCCAAGGGTCTCTGGCGCCGCGGACATGCACAGCACCACTGGAACCCAATGCATGTGGCGTTGGCTGCCTGTGTGCTACCGCCATTAGCGGCCTACTGCACAGTTGGCCCGATGCGCCTATGATGGTCCAGTGCCACAGCGCCATGTAGTGACCATCGCTATAGCGCCACTGGCACAATAGTGGCGTGCCTGCATTGCCCACCTACCCAGCATGCAACCGTCGCCCAGCGCGGCAGACGGCTGCGTCAGCAACTCGGGCATGTGCAGTGAGCTGTGTACTACGCATGTCACAGAACTGCGCCACTGGCTCAGCACGTTCAACACAATTGCGCAAAGCACAAAAGGGCGATATTCAGCCGTCATATGCAAATCATCAAATCAGCTATTCAATGGCGCAGCACTGCAATTTGCATCCACTTAAAGTTGCGCCTCGCCTCATTTGCATGGGTTGCGCTATAAAAGTGCGACATTGGGCTGCAGTGGCCATAGTCGGTTACTGCAGTCTATTGGTGAGTTGCATGCTGTTTGGGAGTGTGGACTGTGGATTTCGGGACATGCATGGGACTGCACAGTCACAGGTAACAACTGCTATTCTTATAGGTCAAATAATGACCGAGCAAGTTGTGGGAGGAGAACACAGTGGTGGGAGGAGGAGGAGGCCTAACTTTTTTCAAGGCGGGGCCGGAAACCCTGTTTGAGGCCTACCTGGATTAGGAGCCGCTTCTCAGCGGACGGCAGGGAACACCTCAAGCCTGTGCTGCTGCATGGGAGGAGGTGGCACATGCTGTGAACCTGCATGGCAGCCACCAGCGCTCCGTGCAGGAGTGTAAGAAAAAGATGGGCACGGACAGGAAGAGGATAAAGGAGAAGGTGGCTGCCATCAGGGCAGCATGTGCTGCAACAGGTGGGGGACAGCCGGAGGTGGTACAGCTGACCCCACAGGAGGAGGGGCTTGCTGGAAGCATGCAGCGTAGTGCCATTGAGGGTGTTCTGGGTGGTGGCTTCCGATGGGTGGTGGCCCATCACTGCATGGTAAGTTATGGTCTGTCTATGGGGGGCAGGAGTAAGTCACATGCAGTAACGCTGACTTTACTTTCCTTACAGATCCTGAGCATCTGCATGGGTCAGCGGTGGTGGGCCTGTCCAACAGGACAGTCAGCTGGAAGATGGAGGAGGCCTGTCCACCTCCACAGGTACGTGGATCACTGCGACAGTGGGGACGCCTGGCTGTCCACAGTGATAGTATGTTATAACAGGCAGAGCAAGCCCTGCCTGTGTAACCAGTGTGCCGGGCGTCACGGATGCCAGCATGCTGTAGACTGGGGCCGTGCAGAGTCTGTCACTGGCGATGATGTCGCTAATGTCATGGGCAGTGACACGGTGCTGTGAGGATGGCCACACAGCAGGACACATCAGCGGCCATGGCTGTGGGTGGTGCTGCCGTGGAGGCTCAAGGTCATCACAGTCCTGCTCAGCCCAGCACCAGTGGGGGCAGCACTGTGTTGTTCCAGCCAGTGGGACCATTGGCGTTGCTGAGCCCTGGGGAGCGGCAGCCAGAGGGCACCAGCAGTCAGCCAATGGGCTTTGGGGGTACAGGGTCTGGCAGCCGCCTGCCTGTGCACCGCCTGTGGACATGCTTCAGACCTGGTCCTGGTGTCAGCACCCACCTCAGGGTGCTGAGCATCAGGGCTGTGCACACCCTGAGGACAGGATGTCAAGGAGGCAGATGACCTCTTGGACGCAGCACATCCGCCTACTGCAAGCATCAGTCCAGCAGCAGATGCGTCTTATTCACGTTAGTGGACACCGCGGTGGCTCTGGAGCGGGCAGAGGAGCCGCTGCTCAGGGACACCGCCTGATCCTAGGATGGACCTGCTGTGGTGGAGATGACCGCTGCCATTGACAGGCATGCACAGACATTCACTGCTGTCATGGCCAAAATGGGCACACAGTCAGGTGCCCATGCGCCTGAGCACCACGAGTGCACTGTCCACCCTCCGCTCCGGCGTCTTGGCGACTCTCCCTGTCGACACCGGGTTCAGCTTGTGGCATCCCAGCACTCCTGCAGGCATGTTCGGTGTGCTGCAGACCTCAGCACCCAGCATGGTCACGCTCATAGTGGAACCCCGGGGGACCAGCGTTGCACCCCATGAGGCCAGTGGTCAGCCTGTCAGTGCTGGGCAGTCTCGGCGGGCCGCTCACTTCATCCGTGGGCGGCCGGGCACTGTGCTGCGTGGACTGACCTGTCTCCAGCGTGGCTACTGTCTGGTGCTGCCCTATGTGCATTGTCGTTTCAGCGAGCAGTGCACGGGTGGGTACCTGCCCTGCACAGGCACACAGTCCACCTACACCTCCTGGCTGCTGTCCTCAGTTACGTTGCATGATGATACACCATTGTGCTGTACACCAATGTGCAATGGTGCTTCACTGATTCACACACTACATGGACAGGCAGTGGCATGGTGGCCTGTGACATGTGTGTGGCTAGGTTGGCTGCTCTGTCTGTGCCTCCTGCCTCTGGTGCAAGTTTGTGCGTTATGTGTGTGTCGCAGTGTGTCTGTCCGCTGCGGCATGTTGGTCCTCACCCATCCCTTGTTGTGTGTGCTTCTGTGCCCCTGCTACTTCTTTGATGGCATGCACCCCTGGTGTGTGTCCATGCGTGTTTGCGGGGTTGTACTCAGCCACTGTTGGCTGCACTTGTTCTTTCTTGACTTACCTGGTTGGCTGAAGTGCTCCTCCGTGATGGTGTCCGGTGCAGCTGTGCCAGCCGGATCAGTCGGTCCCGCCAAAGGGGGCTGCCCATCATCATCACGGTCCTCCTCGTCTATCGCCAATCTCCCTTCACCTGCTTGGGTATCCCATTCGTTGGCCATGTTGTGCGGGATGCACAGGCCAGGAATAGCCGCAGGCTTTTGAGGGTTTACTGGCGCACTGGGGAGGTGACCGGGCCGCGAGCTGCCTTCAGCATCAGAACACCCGCCTCGATGACATTATGTGTGGTGGCGTGTGCCTCATTGTACAGTTGCTTGCGATGGGGTCACGGCCACCGGTGGGTGTGAGCAGCCAGGGACGGAGTGGTATCCACTGTCACCTGTGTGTGGGGTGGAGGTTGATTTGGTGATCAGCATCGCCCTGCCCGGGCCATGTAGGCCACTACCCATGTCACCTCTGGCCATGCCCAGGCCCTATGATTGTCCATGTGTTTGCATACTCACCCACTAGGTGGCCAGTGGGGATGTCCCCACTGGAATCTGTGGCACAGTGCCGACTGGTGCCAGATGAAGGCATCGTGTGCTCCCCAGGGTCGTGGCACAGACATTGATTAGCTCACCCCTGGCATCGCACACCACCTGGCAGTTGATGCTGGCATAGCCTTGCATTTATGTATGCGGCCCCTCGGGCCAGGTGGTGTCTTGGATGTCCACATGGGTGCAGTCTATTGCCCCTAGCATGCCAGGCATGCGCTATGCCCTGTGGAACTCCTGTATGTTTGTTGTGTATTCGCGGTGTGCTGGGGAAATGGATGTTCTCCGCGAGCATGTGGAGTAGATGCGCTGAGGAATTGGGTGAGGTGGCATGGCGTGGCCGACTGGGTTACGCCTGTGGTGTCCCAGTTGGTCTCTGGAAGGTACCTGTAGGCGAAAGCACATGCAAGCTGTTACTTTAGTCTCCACTGACAGGGCATGGCTCCGTCGTGTGGGTGCCTGCATCACATCACTGCACAGCTCACAGAGCCGCGCAGGGTTGCCCTATTCAGCGGTACCGGCCCTCAATCTCAGTATCACTGTACAGCTCGGAGCTGGTGCAGGCTCGGTACTGTCTGTGGGGGCATACACGCTGAGGCACTTCCAGCCATGCCCCTGCTGCCTGCCTTCTCACCCCTCATAACGGCCTCCATCTGGAAGGTGGCACTGGCCATGTCCTGGCTTGTGTTCACCCCGAGGCTGTTACTGTATTCCCGCTGTCCTCACTGCTATTCTGCCCTGCGGGAACACCTGCCTGTGGTGGCCTCTGTGCTGTGTGGCTTTTCCCCTTCTGCACTGGCTGGCTCCCCACACCTTCCCGTGCCTCTGTGTTCAGGGTGCCCTTTCCCTAGCCTGCCTGTGTGTCCCTCCTGCCCTGTCTGTGTGGCTAGAGTTCTGCCTCATGTGCCTTCCCTATAGCGTTCTTGCCTCTCCCTTGCTCCTTTTATTTTGGCTCCATTTCCACTGTAGGCGCAACTACGCTTGCTCCCCTACTGCACATGCGCAAGTTGCTGAATATCGCCTCGCCATTTATGCATGGTTCCTCCCCTTCAGTTGTGCATGCCTTCATTATCATTGCGCTGTTGCTCAGCATGATTTGGCATCGCCTCCTGCTGAATATCGCAGAATGGCGCAATTTTAGTTCTGGCAGGCGAAACTTATTGCTATGGCTCGACTCTTTTGAATATCTGGGCCCCTGTTTTTTTTTTTTTCCTAGTTTTCCATTAGCAGGTTATACAGACCTGCCACTAGAGGGATTCTTGGTCTTTCATTAAAAAAGAAAAATAAAGTATACCCTCTGAAAGACACAGTCCCTGGCTGCCTGGCCTTCCTAGTTGTATCCTCACTTCCCACTGATTCAGCTACTGCTCTTCCACCCCCTTCTCATAGCCCTGCCAGCCTGTCTTAACCCCCTCCCTCCACCTACCCCGAATCCTACCTTAATCATGCGCCTCCACCGTTCTCTACCCCCTATTCTATTTCTTCTTGCCTGTCTTTCTCCCCTACTGCATGCCCCAAAAGCCTGCTGTCCCTCCTTCCCCCACAGCTTCCACATTCCTACATCCTTCCTCCACTTAGGAATGCTGCACACTGGTCACTGCCCCTTGCCCAGGGTCCATCCTACCGCCATGAAACAGTCCTACACCCACACTGGTCCTAGCCCTCCACTCTGGTCCCCCTGTCTGTGCTTACCCTCACCCACTATCATCGATGCGGCGTTTCGAGATTGCTAGCGGTCGAAAGCATTCCTTAAAGAAATATGCAGACTCCTTGAGGCTAGTCCTCCTCCTCCTCCTAATGCTGTCAGGCAACGTGCACCCAAACCCTGGCCCATTCTGCTCTAAAGCCATTAATCTGAGCAAGCCTTCGGGTGCCCTCTCATTCATATGAATCAACATCTGCAGCCTCTTTCCTAAAATGGATGCCCTACAGGCCTTCACCAGCCAGCACAGCCCTGACATCCTGGCAGTTGTCGAAACCTGGCTCACGCCATCAGTACCGGACCATGCAATCAGCCTTTCTGGCTACAACGTCTTTAAGCTGGATCGCTTCTCCAAAAGAGGCGGTGGCTGCGCTCTCTACCTAAAAGGCTCCATACAGGGGCACCACATCATTACCTCACTCCAACCTATAACTGCTCAGATACTGCCACTGAGAATCCTCCTCGGAGCCCAAAACAAAACCCTCACTGTTGCCACCATCAACATCCCTCCCAAAGAACAGGGAACTGGTCTAACAGCTGTTCTTGACTTTGTAAAAGTCACTCCCACCGGACACCGAATCCATCCTCCTAGGCGACTTCAACATCAACTGGCCTGCGGCCGATGCTGGTGCACACAGGGATACTGTTGCTGTGGCGAACCTCACACAAATGGTTGACTCACCAACCAGGAAAAATTACAGGACCGGCACCAGCACACTCTTGGACTGGATCCTTACCAGTCACCCATCGTGGATATCTAACACTAATGTCCTTCCTGACTCTCTCATCGACCACTCCCCTGTTAGCTGCACCTGGTCAAACAAATTCATCAAACAACCACCAAAAACTGTCACCAACAGGGTTCTACCCAGTGGTCACCTTCCTCGACTCAAATCCCACCTCCTCCATCAAGACTGGTCCTCTATCTTCAATGCAACCAACGTAAACACTGCCCTTGACCACTTCATAAACATCTTCACTGTGGCCTGTGACACGTATGCTCCTATTAAGAAATGCAAAGTCAAATCACTCAGTAACCCTTGGCTCACAGGTGACCTCCTCAGGATGCTAAAAACAAGAGACCACCTATGGGAGCTGGCCAGAAACTCTGGAAGGCAAAACGACATCCAAAACTACAAACATGCCCACAATGACTGCACCAAAACCATCTGGCAAATGAAGTCCGCCTACTATAAGCATGCCCTCACAAACTCCTGGGGCAATGGTCGGGAATTCTGGAAGAACACAGAGGAACTCACCGGGAATCCACCCAAAACCCCCCCATCAATACTCAACATCAACGGAACCACAACCCTCAACCCAAAAACCATTGCGGATACCTTTAACAAAGCCTCTACTGACCTCAGCACTGTCCTACCCCAGGACTACTTCAAAGATGGTGAAGCCCCTCTGTCTGTAATGAACACTACTCCCACCAGCTCCCCCCGCTTCTGCTTCAAAGCAGTCAAGGCTCACCAAGTACACAAATATGTAACCAAAGCCCTTGGTAAATCAAGATTCAGTAATGACTCCCTCAATCTCAAAATCCTGTCTCTCACACTTGATGAAGTGCTTAGTCCTCTGACCAGAATTTTCAACCTCTCCCTCAGCCTTATCCAGTTCCCGGACAGATGAAAATCTGCCACTGTCACCCCAATCCATAAAAGTGGTGACAAAACTGCTCACGATAACTACAGACCTATCTCCCTACTACCCCCACTCTCCAAGGAACTAGAATGCATTGTCTCGGACCAGCTTACAGAATACCTGGATACGTACAACATCCTGTACAAGCAACAACACAGGTTCCGCAAAGGTCACAGCACCTCCACAGCCCTACCTGAATTCACCAGCTCAATCCACAACACACTTGACTCCGGTGAACTACTAGGCTCAATCTACATTTACTTAACTAAAGCCTTTGACACCGTCAATCACCGCCTCCTGCTTGTCCAGCTTCAGAACACTAGGCTGTCAACCGACTCCCATTGGCTGGTTTAAGAGCTACTTTGAAGAACGGTCCAAAACAGTAAGAATTGCTGTTACACTCTCGGACCCTAGACCAGTCTGCTCAGGAGTCCCCGAGGGCTCCATTCTGGGACCCCTCCTCTTCAGCCTATTCTTAAACTCATTACCGGACAGCTGCCCAGAACTAATAATTCTCTACGCCAACGATGCTGTGATCCTCACCTCGGACCCTGATCCAATCCAATTACAAAATAAACTTCAGCAGGCCTTCTCCTCCATTGAATCCTGGTTTCTAAATCATAAACTGCTTCTCAATCAGAAAAAAAAACAAGTCTATGGTCTTCTGCAGCCCCACAACAAAAACAAACAAACAACTACGCCTCTCCATTGAAACCAAACAAGGAGCCATCCTACAGCAAACACAATCGTTCAAGTACCTCGGCATCACCCTTGATCCCCACCTCTCATACGCTGTCCATATCAGCAATGTTGCAAAGTCTGCCAATGCGAGGTTAGGCATATTATTCCGGGCACAGGAAACACCTAACCCCAGAAGCACTGGCAGTGACCGTCCCAAAGCTCCATCGTCAGCATCATAGACTATGGTCTTATCATATATGGGTCTGCAACTACCTCTGCTCTCAAACGTATCGCAACCTCCCTGAATAAGGCCTGTTGTCTCATCACTGGCTCACATCGCCGTACCCACACATGTGACCTTTATTCCCAATCTGGATGGCTTCAGCTGGACAAATGCATAAAATATCAAACCTGCATCACGGCCAAGAAAATTATAATGGGTCTGGCCCCACCTGGTGTCTGTGCCCTCCTTAAGCCTAGACATAGGAATGTCACTACAAGAAGATCCAATTCCCATCTACTGCATATCCCACAATGTCGCACGACCCAAGGACAAAGATCATTCGCCTATCGGGCATCCAACTGGCTCAACTCTCTTGGCAGTGACATAGTGACTGCTCCAACACTCAGCCTCTTCAAGTCCAAGCTGCGCCTCTCACTGCTTGTATCCTGCGATTGCCCATCTTAACATTTCCACCGTTCCAGCTGCAAATGCCCCAGCACCCAGCACTTACAATCAGTCTTTGCACCCCTAGCACCTTACCTGTCATATTCCCTCGACAAGGCTCCCTGGCTGCACTGTCTCCCACCCTCGCCCACCTCCCCGTATCTCCACTCCTGCCCCCGCCCAACCACCTCCCGTACCCCCCTACCCCCTGCACCTCCTTCCCTCGATCTCCTACCCTCACTTCCCCACCACCCACCCCTCTTCCCTTGTCTTGCTCATAGCTCAAGTCTTTGTACTTCTTATTACATGTCTGTAAGTAAATGACTACATGTTTGTAACTAAAAATGACGACTGTTGGATACACCGACGTGGAACCTTTGTAAAAGAGCCTCAGCTCAAAGGTATTGTAATCCTAGATTGAAATAAATAAATAAATATCCGCCGCTTGCAGCTAGTGCAGAACGCTGCTGCTCGATTGTTGACCAGGGTGTCAAGGAGGTCGCATATTACTCCTGTGCTGCACGGTCTGCCGATTCAGTGGCGGATCACCTTTAAGGTAGGTTTATTGACCTACAAAGCCATGCACGGACTTGGTCCCGACTACTTGAAAGAGCTTCTGATCCCCTACACCCCTGTGTGACAGCTCTGCTCGGCTGACATGGGGTTGCTGCAGATTCTGAGGGTAATTTTGAAATCTTCTGGGGCCCGTGCATTTATGTTCACGGCCCCCACCCTCTGGAATTCTCTGCCCTGCCAGCTTTGGGAATGCACGACCGTGGGGGGTTTTAAATAGGCACTTAAAACTTTTTTGTGGAGCCAGGCCTACCAGTGAACTGTTACCATCTGTAATTGTTGTTTTATATATCAATGTAATAGTTTTTATGGAATCATGTTTTATTATTGCAAAGCGTCTTGGTACTTGAAAGGAGCTTAAAAATAAAGCTTATTATTATTATTAAGTATACTTAATAAGAGACACCGGGGTTCTCTTTCCTAACTAAATGAAATTAATCTCAACCTCATGTTAAAACAGAGGCATTTAAAATTCTGGAAATCTTGTATATCCAATTAGCACATTACTGAATTTAAAAGGAAGAAACAACAGCTGGAACAGGGCTTCTCAGTTACACACTGCTGCTATTATTGAATTGATGACTAAGTAATCCCACTCAAGAATTAAAAACATGAATATCTTTACCTTCTTGAATCTGACTGTATCAGCATGAGCTGATGTGCTTTTGCACAAGGTAATTAATTAATAAAATATAGAATAATGCATGAGGAAGTGTGTGTAATGAGGATTTTATGCACACCCAAGGTGTTTGATGCCTCATTAACCCCAAGAGCAAAGCTCCAGGGGTTTATCAAGGCATCACACATTGAGGGCGTGCATAAAATCTGAGTTGACACACACACTTCCCCATGTTTTATTTTTTATAATAACTGGTTCCTTTGATTTATTTGTCAGACAGGCACTTGTTGAACAGCCTAACGTCGGTCTCATTTTTTTCTTATAGAGTGTCTGTTTTCTTGCTGCTCTATGAATTTTTCTCTCTCTAGGTCACTAGCTTGCTCAAATGGTGATGAATGTGCAATTTTTAGGTGGGTAGACAAGACATTAATAGACCACTGGTTATTTCTTGTTTCTGCAAGAAAAGTGTCTTTCTTCAGCCACATGTAGGTTAGATTCCTGCTTGGCAGTTTCAATGAGATTAGTGCAATCAAGTTGACAGTGCAAGCTGACAGTGCTAGGACCAGTAGCGCTAGCATGAGAGTGATTTTAGAATTTTTACAAAACGTGCTTAATCAAACGCCATTATACACGGGTGATTATACACGGTTGCGTATAAAAGTACAGTTACGTAAGCACTTACCCTAACAGTAAATCTTCGAGAGGAGCTCTTGCAGCAGGCTATGACCATAAGGACTAAGCCGCCAGGTGCCAGGATCCCACAGAAAACTTCTAGCTAGCAGTCTTCAGCAGGGACCGCCCTTTGATGTCAGTCCACCCCTAAAATCACCCAATGGTATAAAAGGGGTGGTCTCCAGCCCCACCTCAGTTCTCCCGCTGGAGACCCGGCCCTTACAAGGGAAGGAGAACTGAGGAGGTTCAAAAGTAAACAAAGAGGCAAGGCAGAACGAATACCAGAGGAAGGATGGGGTGAAATCAGCACCTACTGCAAGAGCCCCTCTTGGAAATCTACTGTTACAGTAAGTTCTTACGTAATGGTACCATCTTACTTTTCGTTGGAGCTCATGCAGCAGGCTATAACCATAAGAACCGATTCCCAAGCAGTCAAGGAGAAGAGACTAACAGGCATGGGTGGAGGCTAAAGGTAGACAAAGACCTTCAAGACAGCAAGCCTTGAAGAAGAACAAGGCCAAAACCAGTCCTACGCCTGGAAGCAACGTCCAAACTGTAGTGTTTGACGAAAGTGTGAATAGAACTCCAGGTAGCAGCTGCACAAATATCTGCTGCGGACACATTCTTCAAGGAGGTGAACAAAGTAACAACACCCCTGGTAGAGTGGCCTTTGACCGGGCCTGGCAAAGGCTTGTCATACTTACGATAACAGTAAACGATGCAGTTAACCAACCACTTAGACAATGTCTATTTAGTGACTGCATCCCCTAGAGATCTTGGGGCAAAGGAAACAAACAACTGATCAGTCTTTCTGAAAGGACCTGTATGGTCAAGGTAATAATGAAGCATCCAGCGGACATCCAGAGTATGAAGTAAAGCCTCCCCTCTGTTAGAATACTCTGGGTAGTAGACAGGTAGATGGATGTCCTGATTCAGAGTAAACTCAGACACCACCTTAGGCAGAAACTTAGGATTCATCCTCAAGGACAGTCTGTCCTTGTGAAAAACTAAATAAGGCTCTTTACACATCAGAGCCTGGAGCTCAGAAATTCTCCAAGCAGAAGTAACAGCATCTAAAAATAACGCCTTCCATGACAGAAAGCATAGCTCGCAGTCTGTGGCTGGTTCAAAGGGAGGCAAGTAAGTTTTTCTAACATAAACAAGAGATCCTACGGAGGGACCGGGTTCCTAATGGGAGGTTTCAGATGTAGGATGCCCCACAAAAAAAGTGCGGAACAGATCCAATTAGGCAAGGGTCTTGCACTCTATAGGTGCATGGTATGCAGAGATGGCAGAAAGGTGCACCTTGATAGAGGAGTAACTCAGACCAGTATTGGATAGAGAGAGGAGATACTCTAAAATAGAGTTCATTGGACAGGTGAAGGGGTCGAGGCGGTGGGCAGAGGCCCAGGGGTAGAACCTCTTCCACTTCATAGCATAGATGGACCTAATGGAGTTTTTTTTTGGTGACCACTAGGACATCAGCTACTCTAGGGGAAACCCCAAATCTGGCAACTGCTAAGTCTTCAGGAGCCATGCATACAGGTGCAGTGACTTGAGGACTAGAGTGCCCTAGTCTTGGGAGAGCAAGTGCGAGCTCAGAGGCAGAGGAACTGGAGGCTCCACTGCTAACTGCTGGAGCAGAGGGAACCAAATCTGATGAGGCCAGTAGGGAGCTTTGAGGATCATCTCCACTTCCTACATCTGCAGCTTGAGAAGGACCCTCTGGAGTACAGGGAAGGGAGGGAAGTCATATAGGAACATCCCTGTCCAACAAGGGACAACGCATCTCACCAGAAAACACCAGGCCCTGAATCTAGCAAGCAGAAACTGGGCAGTTTGGCACTGAGTGGGGATGCAAAAAGAGAAATGCAATTAAATATGCAATGGCAGTCAACTGTAGCAGGAGGTGTCCGTGGAGTTGATGTGAACAGGTCGACGGTGGGAAAAGAACTAAGGTGGGGCTGGGGACCACCCCTTTTATACTACTGGCCGATGTCGGGGGGCAGGCCGATGTCAGGGGGCGATCCCTGCTGAAGACTGCTAGCTAGAAGTTTTCCATGGCGTTCTGGTGCCTGGCGGCTTAGTCCTTATGGTTATAGCCTGCTCCAAGAGCTCCAACTCAAAGTAAGATCTCCATTACACACGGATGATTATACATGGCCACGTATAACAGAGTTTGACAGCATCTACCCATGGTTGATAATCATCATTAACCAGTTATTATACCAGTTTTACAGTTCTACCTCATACTATTTAAAGGATTCTCCTGGCACAGAGCATTAAGAACATCTCAGCATCTGCTGATACATCATCTTAGCATTTGTTGAATCTGCACTCAGGAAGTGGAAAAGTTTACTTATTTTGGTTGGAGCATTTCTGAGTTGCTTGTGCTCTAACAGAAGAAGACATTTATTTAAATTATTTATCAGACCAACTGCACTGAGTGCTTATAGAAAAATAAACCTTAAGCTTTTAGAAGCTTAAAATAATTTCTGGAAAGGACTGTGTTTGGTGCTACAGGAGAAGCTTGATGAGCCCCTCTTATATGGTCAGCTGAGCTGTTACGGTTTTACCTGCAATTCTGATCCTCATTCAGCATATAAAAGTAAATTAATAATTTTATCTTAAAATATAAATCAAGTTAGTTGAAGCCTATGGCCATTTGGGAAATGTGTATCTGAGGAGCCTGAATTATAGCCATTGCTAAAATACATTTTGAGTTTTCTTTTATATACAGTAAAAAGCAAAACTTTTCATTTTGTTTTTATTTTTCTTAAAAAGCTTGTATTTTTTTTAACAGAGTGAATTTATATACTTATGTACTGAAAATACTCAGTATTTTAATTTTTATTTTAGTGAAACTTGTGCTTGAATGTGACATAATCCTTCGAGCTGTTTGAGGAACTCCAAGCAGGTAGCATCCAAGGGTAGCAAGGTCTGGGAGTTGTGCTCCTGGAAACTGGAGAAATAAAAGGTGAAAATCCCTACAGATTCCTATTATACAGAGTGACATCAATCAAGTTTGGAGGGATTAACCCACGATATAGCATGGGTTTACTGATCATTAATCCACACCGGGAGGTTGTGAGCCATGAGGCAGCAGGTCAAATGACTTCAACCACCCAGGCATGGATTAATGCTCAGTAAACCCATGCTCTGAAGTGGGTTAATCCACTTATAAAATGGGCAACTTTATTTTAGAGGTTTAGTTTTTTTTTTTAAATATTTCAAATACTTAAAAAAAACACTGTTTACATGTATTTGTAATAAAATAGTTCTTCCGCCTAATTGGGTTTGTCCTTCTGAGGATGCCACAGTTGTAGTCCTCCACTAGGTGGATTTGTCCTAATGAAGATGCCATAGTTTTTTTTTTTTTTACATGTTTCTTTGGTGGAGTAATCTGAAAATGTCACTTTACATTGCTGTCACTCAGGATTTTGTAGTGCAGCAAGGCAACTGTGGGTTTACAGGGGATTAATCCATGGTCAAGTGACCTGTTTTGACAAATCAGAATACAGGATTTTCAGCATCCATTTTACAATGAGCCTTGGCAGCTTGTTCCCATTTGGGACACAGTGATTCTTATATAGGACTTTTTTGAAGTCAATACAGTATTTCAGCAGTGCTAAGACCAGAATTATACCTTATTTTAAATTGTTTCCCTTATTTATTATGTCTAATGAGTAAGACTTGAACTTCCATAGTACAGAATGAGAACTAGAAGTTCTAAGAAAAATGATACATATACTGTATCTGTCTTTCTGACCAAGAAGAAAATATGGAGAGGGAATGGGGAGTACCTATAATTAAGGAGGAGGCTAAAACCAAAAAGAGATCCCAAAATCAGCCTCTATGGAAACAAAGAACATGGTATCAAACAAATTCATTAAAAATGTAAAATTGTGAGCTGGCCCGGTATCGCTGAGGGTTGAGGCACTGGACGCCACATCTCGTGCCACGCCGGCGACTCGTGTTCGAGAACAGGGGCATGGGCCGCCGGGGGTCGGCAGGGGAGAAGAAGGACTGAGTGTCCGATGGACTGCTCTCCTTCTCCAGGGAGGGGAGCTTTCAGTGTTGGTGCCTGTTCGCCCCCCTGGCAGAGGCTGGGGACAGGGCACTGTGCTGCAGTTCAGGAGGAGTTGGGGACAGACGCTTGGAGGGGAGCGCACATGGATGCATGTGTCCTCCCCTCTGTTGGCATCACTGCATGTCCCACGGCTCCAGGGAGAAAATTTGGAGGAAAAATGGTGGCCGTGGTGCAATGGTGAAGGGCACCTCACAGGCACCACTCCCGGCTAGCCACGGCACTGACCTACTGAAATTTGGTCTTCGGTTGGGGAACCCCCACCACCCCCACCGGAGGGTAAGCCCTGGAGTTGGGTCAGTGCCAGCTGGTGGACATCGGGGGATGGGGCTGGGGGTGCCCTCTAGAGATATGCCGGCCAAGGAGGAAAAAAAAAAAGTAAAATTGAGCCAGTCCGATGGTACTGAGGGTTGAGGCACTAGACGCCACACCTCGTGCCACCCCGGTGACCTATGTTTGGGAATGGACTCAGGACATTGGGGGTCAGCTGGGGGGGGATTCAGCATCTGGAGGACTGCTCTCCCCTCCTGGGGTGGGTAGTGGAGTTCGTATCGCTCAGCAGTGACCCATTATGGAGATTGGGAGCCCTGCAAAGAGTGGTGCAGTAACAGGGGGTGGAGTGGTGGCAGACATCAGCATGTTGGTGTGTAGATGTCATTACATGTCCATACTCTAGGGGGAACCAGTAAAAGAAAAAACCCAGAGGACTCGTGGAGGCGGAGACCCAAGGGGCTAAAAACCCACATCCTGATGCCGGGCCATCCTTCCACCAGCTCTCCCGAGCCCCCTTGACCCAGCCCAGGACCATTCCTCTAATTACAGAAAGGTCATCAGGTAGGTGAGGTGGACCCTCCCTTGGGGGGTGAAACCAGGGGGCTGAATGGTTCTGGGGGTCTGGGGAGGGGGTGCTCAGCAACTGTACTCTCGGAGGAAGGTGGTTTCAGACTAGGAGTAGACGCCACAGCTGCATGGGTACTCCAAAGAGATGCCCCAATCCCTTGGTGCCAGAAATAGAATCTACAAAAAAAATAAATAAGATTGGCAGACCTGGTGGTGCTGAGGGTTGAGGCGCTGGACGCCACACCTTGCCAGACCAGTGACCCGAGTTCAGGAGTGAGCTCGGGCCACCAGGGGTCAGCCAGGGGGGCAAGGAGTCAGATCACGCAGCCACAAGGCAACTCTCCTCTCCAGGGAGGGAAGTAGGGTTTCCCTGGCTCTTGGCTGCCACCCAGTGGAGGCTATGTGGCAGTGCCAAGCCAGGGAGGAACCCGGCACTAGGCTGGGAGGGAGAAAGGGGCAGCTACTGGAGCCAAGGAGCCCATGCGCGCCTCGACACACATGCACGACTGCGATCTGGGGTTCCGGATAACTGGGAGAAAATCAAAAATACAGTGGCTCCCCTGTTGCCAAGTAAGGTGTAAGGGGTAATAGGGGGGCAAAAAACTTTCTGGAAAAAAAAAGTAAAAGGAGAATAAAGGATAGTTTACAGTGTATTACCGGTCAGTATTACCATCATAGAAACATAGACTTTAACGGCAGATAAGGACCGCTTGGCCCACCTAGCCTGCCCATTTCCCTACCTACAGGATAAGCTGCAGATCCTGTTTAACCAACAGCCTATTTCTTCGTACCCCCCACAAAAATTGCCTTATGTCTGTCCCAGGCATTCTTGAATTCTCCCAGTTTTAGACCCCACAACCTCCTCAGGAAGGCTGTTCCATGCATCCATCACCCACTCTGTGAAAAAATACTTCCTCACATTGCCCCTGAGCCATTCCCCCTCTATCTTCAAACTGTGTCCTCTTGTTCTTGAGCATCTCTTTTTCTGAAAGATGCCACCCTCTTGGACTTTGTTGATTCCACTGAGGTACTTAAAAGTTTTTATCATGTCCCCCCTCTCCCTCCTTTCCTCAAGGGTATACATATTAAGCTCCTTTAGTCTCTCCTGTATGGCTTCTCTTGCAGACCCTGCACCATTTTAGTTGCCCTCCTCTGGACTGCCTCCATCCTGCCTATGTCCTTGCGGAAAAGGGGTCTCCAGAACTGGATGCAGTACTCCAGATGGGGTCTCATCAACTGTCTATACAGAGGGATAACAACTTCCTGTTTTCTGCTGGTGATGCCTCTCCCTATACATCCCAGTATTCCCCCAGCCCTCCCTACTGCCTTCTCACATTGCTTGCTAACATTAAGGTCAACTGATATGATTACCCCCAAGGTCTCTTTCCATTTTTTTTGTCGTCACTACCCCCACACTGTGTAATCTTCCCCTGGGTTTTTGTTTCCCAGGTACATTATTTTGCACTTCTTTGCATTGAATCCAAGCTGCCATACTTCAGACCATTCCTCCAACCTTGCCAAGTCCCTTCTCATCCTTTCCACACCTCCTTGTGTATCAACCTTGTTGCGATCTTTGTGTCATCTGCAAATAGGCATACTTTTCCTTCCAGTCCTCTGCAATGTCACTTATAAAGACATTAAAAGGACTGGACCCAGTACTGAACCCTGTAGTACCCGCTAGTAACCCCTCTTTCTTCACAGTGGACTCCATTTACAATTACCTTCTGTGTCCTGTTGTCCAGCCAATGTTTTACCAGACCACCACCCTGGGACCCACTCCCTGGCTGGTTAATTTGACTATTAATCTTTTGTATGGGACTGTGTCAAATGCCTTGCTAAAGTCTAGGTAGGCCATGTCCACAGTCCCTCCCTGGTCTACTACTTTGGTCACCCAGTCAAAGAAATCAGTTAGATTCGTCTGACATGACCTTCCCGCTATGAACCCATGTTGCTTTGGATCCTATGCCCCACTGGCCTCCAGGTGCTCAACAATTCTTGCCTTCAGAAGTGATTCCATCACTTTCCCTACCACAGAGGTCAAACTGACAGGTCTGTAGTTTCCTGCCTCTCTCTTGCTCCCACTTTTGTGAAGGGGAATCAATTCCGCCTTCATCCAGTCCTCAGGTACCACACTATCCTCCCATGATTTGTTAAAAAAGGGTAGTCAGTGGTGTCACTAGTTCTCTCCTTAATTCTTTTAGAATTCTGGGGTGACTTCCATCAGGCCCCATTGCTTTGTCCACCTTCAGTTTTAGGAGTTCTTTCAGAACCCTTTCTTCTGTGAAAGGACTGGGATCGACCCCCTACCCAGAGTGCTTCTGTTAATTGGATTAGGCACCTCCCCTTCCTCCTCTTTAGTGAATACTAAGCAGAAGTATTCATTTAATATCACAAAAACTTAAAAAAGTAGAGCACACACACCTCTAATAACAAGGGCACAGGTCTATTAAAAAACTTTATTCAGGAGTATCACAAAAAGCCATATCACCTGACGCGTTTCGGATGTCTGTTACATCCTTTCTCAAAGGTAAAACCCCTCATGTGAATATTCCCTTAAATACTCCAACCAATAAACTAACTCTGACATCACTGATTTAATCACCATCTTGTTAAAACAATTACAAACTGATGGACATATATAAATATACATTGATTTTGATATTACAACGATGTTGTCTGAATATATAAATCCAAACTTATCCTAAAAACATAAGAAATGAATCAAGGCTTGTGCTAATCGTGCATCAAAAAGAAGTGAAGCAAGAAAGAAAAATAAGGAAGGGGGGGGGGAGGAAGGAATGGGGGCCAGTTAGGTTTTACAACAGACAGGGAGTTAATACAAGACTAGCATATCTCATTTCAAAAAATATTCTCTATTTTAACCATTTTCCAGTAAACAACTTTGTTCACTCTCTATTAATGGGCACTGCAAAATATATTCATAAGACGGGTGTCACCAAAATTCACTAATTTTACTGCTTTTTGTAACCCTGGAAACGACACCTTGTTAACTACGGTTTAGAGGGAAGGGGGGAGGGAAGAACAGCTTGCGCATAGCATTTAAAAATATTCTGTTCATGACATAATGTATTAATAAAATATAAAATATAAATCTAAATAGTCATAGTTACTACATGTCTTAATTGATTACTGTAATTATGACAGCCGAATTATATTAATCATTCATATCGCAATTATATTTTCAGACAACGTAGTTGTAATATCAAAATCAATGTATATTTATATATGTCCATCAGTTTGTAATTGTTTTAACAAGATGTTGATTAAATCAGTGATGTCAGAGTTAGTTAATTGGTTGGAGTATTTAAGGGAATATTCACATGAGGGGTTTTACCTTTGAGAAAGGATGTAACAGACATCCGAAACGTGTCAGGTGATATGGCTTTTTGTGATACTTCTGAATAAAGTTTTTTAATAGACCTGTGCCCTTGTTATTAGAGGTGTGTGTGCTCTACTTTTTAAAGTTTTTGTGATTTTCATATCAGTATACAGGCACCACGTCCTAGTGCTCACTCCGTTTTTGTTTTTTGTTTGAAATAATTGTAGGAATTTTGAGCACCGGTTGCAGTAGGAGAAATAATTTTCTCTAAGTGTAAAACCTCACCCTAGGAGCACATAGTGGTCTTGTGGTTGTTTTTACAATGTCGTTGGAAAATACACCCAATTTAATTTTTTCAGAAGATCCAGGACCTATGGGGTATATGAAAGATCTAATGGAGACTGCAATGATAAATAACCCTTTTTTACTGGAAAATAGCCATAATGCCAATCACACGCCTGGTGGACATTCCCTTTTGCTAGCCTTCCGTGAACTAGAGAAAGTTACTTTGCAATGGAGAAAAACGTTTTGGAACACAGTTAATATGGAGGCTTATACAGCAGTACAGTGTATTCCAAGAGGACTAAGGTTAGTGAAAAATCCAGCCTGTGGAACTGAAAATGAAGAATTCATGAAGGCTTGGGAAGAGATTTTAACAGAAGTAAGTTTTAAATTGGTGACATTGATTATTAAATATAGTAAAGAAAGAGAAGAGAAATTGAAAGAGGAAATAAAAAAGAAAGAGAGGTTTTACAATATAAGAATGATGCAAATTTTGAAGGCTTGAACAATAAATTGAAAGACGCTATCAATAAACTGGATAATGAACTGAACATGGCTAAACAGATCAAATTCATTAGAGACAGAAATGATTATGCTAATGAGAGTGTCTTCAATTGGAAAAATAATCCACGTGGTATTTTAAAAAATAAAAGACGTGTCCTTTGACTTCAGTAGTGCGAGTGAATCTGAAATAGAAGAAGAAATTAATCAGCACCATTTTCAACAAGAGAGGCAGGAGCCGGCACCTCCATATACACCACGAAGAAGCCCGAGATTTCAAGCTGGAAGAGAAGAGAGTATGGCGAGCAAACAGCAAGACATGGAGAACGCAGAGAGGAAGGAGGGCGAGGAGGACGCCGAGGACGACATTTCACACGGAGCAAGTACAACAGGAACAGGCGATGGTGAAGGAGACAGAAAAACAGGTAATCAACCTTTCAGATTATGCACTGACAGAGATAGGGAGGAGAGTTTTGGATAAAGGTTTGGGGTTTGTACCCACAACATCTGCAAGTAAGTTCCATACAATGGTGGATCTAAATATTGCATGTAGGAACTTGAATCTAAAATCTTTCTTTTCTACCAAATATACACTAATGGAGAATGTGGCCAATAAGGACAGTAATGAAATTTTTAGACCGATATCAACATTTAATCCGCCACTTTGCCCAGCTGTTAAGGTGTTTAAACAATTGGTAGAAAATGATTTGGAACAACTGTTTAATGATCCCCCAGTATATGGCTATAACAATCTAAGTAAAGAAGAACGAGCAGAATACAAACTTTACAAAATAATACCTTGATAGAAATCAAGAAAGCTGATAAAGGTGGATGTGTGGTAATCTTGAACAAAAAGGACTATATACGAGAAGCTGAAAGACAACTTAAAGACAGTAACTTTTACAAGAAATTAAGCCATGATCCCACCTCTGAATTCAAAAGTAGCTTTGATGAGTTCATAAAAGAAGCTGCACAAAAGGGGGAAATTACTCAGAAAGAGTTACAGTTCTTAATAACTGAAATGCCTGTGAGGGCTACATTTTATTTGTTACTTAAAATACACAAGACCTTGTTAAACCCACCAGGCAGACCAACTGTCAGCGGTATAGGCTCATTAACTGAAAGCCTATCACAGTTTGTGGATTTTCATTTAAACCCATTTGTTGTCTCCTTACCATCGTACCTAAAAGACACATCTGATGTATTACGATTTGTACAAGATATGAACTTACGTGATGATGACTATTTAATGACAATGGATGTTGAAGCATTATATTCAAACATCCCACATGAAGGCGCCCTTGACGCAGCTGCAAGCTTCCTTAATCAGAGACATCAAACAGAAACGCCCAATACAGCCTTTATTTTGAAGTTGTTGGAATATGTGTTAAAGGACAATGTCTTTTTATTTAACAAAGAGATGTTTTTACAAGTAAAAGGGACTGCAATGGGGGCCACATGTGCTCCCACAATAGCTAATCTATATATGGGAGTTTGGGAGAATGACATGGTGTTAAATCCAGTTAATAATAGATACAGGGATAAAATTAGCACATGGAAACGATACATTGATGATTTATTTTTTTATTTGGAGGGATACTTTAGAAGAACTTGCAGAGTTTGTAACCTTCTTGGAAAGTACTAATCCTAATTTGAGATTCACCTATACTGCCTCCCAAGAGAGTATCTGTTTTTTAGATTTGAGAATTTACAAAAAAGGTGATTTGGGACTAAAAACTGAAATTTATAGGAAATCAATACATGGCAACACTTTATTACGAGCAGAAAGCTGCCATCCTAGGCATACAGTAGATAACATTCCAAAAGGACAGTTTTTGAGGACCCGTCGTAACTGTAGCGAAGTGGAGGGATTCGAAGAAGGAGCAGAAGAACTAACTAGACGGTTAAGAACTAGAGGTTATAGTGAGAAGTGTATAAGAACAAGTAGAGAATATGCCGAAAGAATAGACAGAGTAGAACTGTTAAAAGGAAATAAAATAACATTGCAGGAGAAACAAGAAGAACGGTTTAATTTTGTGACAACTTTTTCGATACAAGCTAGAGAAATAGAGAAAAATTATTCAAAGTCATTGGAATATTTTATCTAGTGATGCAGGTTTAAGGGAGACAGCTAATATGCCACCGAGAATGGCATATAGAAGAGCCAGCACTTTAGGTGACAGACTTGTGCACAGCCATTTCGTTGATGTGACCACAGAGGTTGTTACGTGGTTGAATAAAGATGTAGTAGGTTGTTACCCCTGCAAAAATTGCAAAGTCTGCCCGGTGATTGAAAAATGTAAAGAATTTACTTGCAGTAATACAGAACAGATTTTTAATATTAGACAGCTAATTACCTGCAATACAGAGGGCCTAATATATATGGCAGTCTGTAGCTGCAATAGCTTTTACATTGGAAAAACGAAACGTAATTTTAAAGTTCGAGTTAGGGAATATTTAAAAGCCATTGAGAAAAAAGATGTAACGTATGCTACAGCTGCTCATGTAGCTATGGCTAAGAAGGACAAAACACATGAGTTTCATTTGTGGGTATAGATAAAGTACATCGCAAACCACGAGGGGGGGATTTTGATGACCTTTTATTAAAACGGGAAGCATTCTGGATTATTAATTTGAATGCCACTAAAAATAAAGGATTAAATACCGGATTTGAACTAAAACCCTTCCTTAAACAAAAAAGAACAAGGAAATGATAAAAGTAAAGAAAGCTTGTATTAAACAGGGAATGATGGATGACAGACTTAAAGTGTGATTATGACCAGGTTGTAACAGCGATGTCTTTGCAACTTATGAAACTGAGTGGGGAATTTTTGATGATTGATTTGAAATGTGGCTATAACTAGGTTGCAATATGACTGTCGCAGTGATGTTTAAGTAATTTATGAAATAAAATTGTAGGTCTCAGTAGTTTAACATATGGTTTTGTAAATACCTGTATATTCAGAATGCTTGGCTGTAATTGGTATTTTTACATATAAAACCTCATTCTTCCTCCCCCCCCCGCTTTGAGTTTCTGTTACTGAACATCTTTAATTGCGATATGAATGATTAATAGAATTCGGCTGTCATAATTACAGTAATCAATTAAGACATGTAGTAACTATGACTATTTAGATTTATATTTTATATTTTATTAATACATTATGTCATGAACAGAATATTTTAAAATGCTATGTGCGAGCTGTTCTTCCCTCCCCCCTTCCCTCTAAACCGTAGTTAACAAGGTGTTGTTTCCAGGGTTACAAAAAGCAGTAAAATTAGTGAATTTTGGTGACACCGTCTTATGAATATATTTTGTAGTGCCCATTAATAGAGAGTGAACAAAGTCGTTTACTGGAAAATGGTTAAAATAGAGAATATTTTTGAAATGAGATATGCTAGTCTTGTATTAACTCCCTGTCTTTTGTAAAACCTAACTGGCCCCCATTCCTTCCTTCCTTCCCCCCCTTTCCTTATTTTTCTTTCTTGCTTCACTTCTTTTTGATGAACGATTAGCACAAGCCTTGATTCATTTCTTATGTTTTTAGGATAAGTTTGGATTTATATATTCAGACAACATAGTTGTAATATCAAAATCAATGTATATTTATGTATGTCCATCAGTTTGTAATTGTTTTAACAAGATGGTGATTAAATCAGTGATGTCAGAGTTAGTTAATTGGTTGGAGTATTTAAGGGAATATTCACATGAGGGGTTTTACCTTTGAGAAAGGATGTAACAGACATCTGAAACGCGTCAGGTGATACGGCTTTTTGTGATACTTCTGAATAAAGTTTTTTAATAGACCTGTGCCCTTGTTATTAGAGGTGTGTGAGCTCTACTTTTTAAAGTTTTTGTGATTTTCATATCAGTATAGAGGCACCACGTCCTAGTGCTCACTCCATTTTGTTTTTTTGTTTTTTATTCATTTAATATCCCTGCTTTTTCACTGTCCCTCTCTGCCCACCCACCGTCCATTTTATTCAGCCTCACTATCCCTCCCTTTGTCTTTCTACGCTCCCTGATATACCTATAAAAGGTTTTATCCGCTTCTAAACAGAGTTGGCTATCTTTTCCTCAGTTTTGGCCTTTGCTATTCTGACTACCCTCCCTGCTTCCTTCTGCCTTATCTGGTACAGTTCTCTGTCCTGCTCCTTCTGTGTTTCCTTATACTTCCTAAATGCTATCTTTTTCTCCATAACCTTTACCGCCACCTCTTTTGAGAACCATAGTGGCTTTTTCTTTTGGTTTGATTTGTTTATTTGCTTCACACAAAGGCTTGTTGCCTCTGTGATGGCAGTTTTGATGTTTCCCCATTGTTGCTCCACCCCTTCTTCTAGCCTATTTGTTAGTGCTTTTCTAAGGCACTCTCCCATCTTGCCAAAGTCAGCCCTCCTGAAGTCCAGAATCCTCACTTTTGTATGGCTTGACTCTGTATCTGAGTTTATCGTGAACCACACCATCGAGAGGTTCAGGACATGTAAGAACCTCGAAAGGTTCCTACACGTCCTGAACCTCGAGATGGTATTCTGACTGGAAACAGACTGTAAACTATCGATTATTTTTTTTTATATATGGATCCAAGCTTTAGGTTTTTTGGTATTTTTGTAGTGGGCAGTAGGATTATGTAATTCCTGGCCGACCCCTGCACTTTGCTGCACTGCCTCGCTCCGTGTGTTTCTTGCCCACCCACTCACATGCATGGCACAGTTAAAAATAAATTTTTGTGGTCGTATCATTTCTTCTTGGGCGGGGGGTCGCAGGATCAGCCAGATAGCTCCCTTTTATAAAACAAAAAAATGGGAACTGCCGTGGACACTGTGCACTCTCGCTAAGCGACAGATGACCGCATATTTTGGAAACCGTTTTAGCCGCCCACAGGCAGACAGCAGCCAATGATTAGACATATTGTGAGCGTGAATGGATGATTGACCTTTGGGAGGTTTCCTGATGTGGGGAGTAGTGGGTTTGCGCTGTTGAGCTTGTCTAGTAATACTATTGTTCAGGTCCCGAATGATAGTATTACGGGACATGAACGATAGTATTATCATTCTCGAAGTGTGGCATTATCACTTTGGGAGTGATAGTATTATCAAAAAATTTTTGTACGCTTTAGTGTGGCATTAAATTCATTACCCATATATTAAACTGGAATAAATTACTTGATGAGGTTACTCAACCTTGAATACAAGAATGTATTAACAGGGTGACATCTACTCCTGCACCTATGGAATCAACAGTAACTCCCCCTTTAGGCTCTCAAATACCAGATACTCTTCTGACTATTCAAGATATAAGAAATAGTGCAGATAATGTTTATCTAGAATCTGTAATTGCTGATTTAAGGGGTGAAGAGCCCACTCTTAAAGTATGCAATGAGAAAAGCATCCCTGGGGAAAAACAGTTATCTGAAGCAGAGGGAGATATGCCTTTTCCGATGCATACCAGTCCAATAGTTCCAATTCAAGGCTTCAAAAAATCAGTAGTAGAGACTCCCTTAAATTTAGCTGAAGCTATCTCAGACTTCAGCCAAACAATAAACGGATTAAGAGAATTGGTTAAAGGGAAATTGTTTAACACCTGGCCTAATGATATCTCATATATATCAAGAGCTAGTGGTAATGCAGAACAATCATGATTATCTTGTTCTCCAAATTTAGGTGATGTCTCATTTCAGGGGTTTCCTGGGAACCTTTTCCTGATGAAGTAAATTCACCCAATCCGGTGGGACAGAAAAAAGGGAAAACATCAGTTAATTGAATAAAAATAAGCTCATATCAACAACATTATCTCAGGAACTCTTGAATTTTATTGAACAACTATATAATGCAAATGTGGTTATATTGGAAAACCTGTGGGTTTTAAAAGAATTGTCAGCTTACGAGTAAATGTCATAGAAAATCAATTTATGATAAAAAAGCTAACAGAGGATTACTTCCATGCTAATTATGATATAGATGCCAATGGTTCATATGCTTCAAAAAAAAGTGAAAAGGAGAAGGTGAATAAGTGTGTTCAGGTTATTTTGCCTCTACCTTTTGTAAAAGGAATTCCCTCAGTTCCTGAAACTGAAGGCAATAAGCCACAGAGAAATAAGAAACACACTGAAAAAACTGCCAAAAGTAGACAAGCAGGCAAAGCAAATAAAAACCAACATCAAAGAAAAAACGAAACATAAAAGAGAAGGATAAAACAAAAGGAAATAATCCTCAAGATAGCTTGATCATAGTACCCCCACAGGATCCACAGGTTAGCTGAGGAGCCCCTGAACATAATGGGCCAGATATTCAAAACTGTGCTCCGGGGCTAAAATAGCACTGCCCAGCAGGCAAACATAGCCTGGAGCAAAAAGCAAGCTATATTCAAAAGGAATAGCCTGGAGCAAAACCTGCTGAATATAGCAAACAAAGGAAGTCGGGCAAACAGGGCCAGGAGTGCAGGGCAATGATAGCCCAGGAATAAGATTTATTTATTTGCTTTTGTTAACCGGGTAAGTCACACTAGACAGCCAAGTGCCTATTTTCAGGTGAGACCTGGGAGGGTTACAAGTTAGATCACAGAGGAACAGTGTGGAAGTCGAGTTTACATACAAAGAGATATCAGGCAATAACAAAGATTGACATCCAGAAAAATGACAAGCTTAACAGGGCTAGAGTAGGTACCTAACAGCAATAGAAACGATTAAGCATAATATAGGTATAGTGCACAAAAATTATATTACAGGTTCAGTCAATGCAAACAGAAGTAGCGTAACTGCAAGGAGGGTGACAAATCAGGAGAAAGGAGAGGGTAGGACTGGTTCAAGGTGACATTTAACAGTTACTTGACCAGTTGCCAGGAGGATAAGTGCAGTTGTCCCTGTGGGCACAGAGACCACCCAGCATACCTGGGCTGGTGTACTACGAGGTACATGGACAAGTGGAGGATCCCTTCAAGTAGTTCCAAAGGGAGGTTTAAAGCCCAGATGGGAGGGGAGGACCGAGTAGGGTCAGGGAGCGATTTCCAAGGTTTTGGGGCATAGGTGGTGAGAGCCCGGTCCCCCACAAGGGTGCGGGTTCTAGGAACCGAGCGGTCAAGTGTTGCTCTCGATCTAAGGTGGTAGGAGGAGGTGTCAGAGGTGGTGGGAAGGGTGAGGGCAGCAGGTGTAGCCAATCTGATGATGCTGTCAATGAAGTTCCCAACCACAAAGGTGCGGTGCTTCTCGGGAGGGAGCCATTCTAGGCGTGTGTGTAGAGGTCACAGCGGTGGGTTGGGGGGACCGAAAGAGCAAAGCGGCAGATGTTATTGTACACCATGTCCCATTTTGAAAGGCTGGATTTAGGCATAGGGCCAAAGGTTACTAACCTGTAGCAGAGAGAAGGGAGGAGGACCCCCCTGGCTAGGGCCACACGGGCGGCCGGGGTTAAGCAGTTTTTGGCTCTATAGGCAAGACCAAGCTTGCCATTCATGGCCTTGCAGACATTTCGGATATGTAGGGAGAGATCCAGCTGCGGATCCAGAGTGATGCCCAGGTATTTGACAGCGTCCACCGTCTGCAGGGGAGTGCCATCAGCCCCATAGATTTGTAGCGGAGTAGGGCAGGATTTTGTTTTGCTCAGGGAGCCAAAGAGCATGGCTTGGGTTTTCTTGAGGTTGGTGGTAAGCCTATGTTCCACCAGCCAGGATTGGATCTGATTGAAGTCTGAATTAAGTTGGGAATTAATGGTGGCAATATCTCGGGTGCTAGCCAAGATGACCAGGTCATCCGCATAAAGGGTGGTATGCCCATGGATTGGGATGGACAGCAGTTCATTGATAAAAAGGGAGAAGAGAGAGTAGGGCCGAGGACCGACCCTTGGGGGACCCGGCACTGGATATCTGTAGGGTGGGAGAGGGTCCAATTAAAGTTGGTGTACTGCTTCCTACCCGAGAGGTAGTTGAGGAACCAGGCGTGGGCAGGGGGTGAGAAACCAAGGGAAAGAAGAATGGAGCTGAGGAGAGAGTGGTCAACCCTGTCCAAGGCTTTGAAGAGGTCCACGAATATAGCACTGGTGAGGTTGCCCTGGTTGGTTGCGGTTCTGATCAGCAAGGGGACTACAGCGAGGGCGGTAGCCGTGCCATGCCCCTTCCTAAACCCATGCTGAGCTGGAGAGAGGAGGTTGTGTTCCTGTATATACTCTGTTAGCCGAGAGGCCACAACTTTATCCAGAATCTTGGAGATGGCAGACAGAATGGCGATGGGTCGATAGTTCAGTGGAGCTTTGGGGTTACCTTGCTTAAGAACTGGGGTAACCTTGGCCACTTTCCAGACTTCTGGGATAACTCCGGTGGTTAGGGAGGAATTTAAGTTTTGCGTTATTGGCCTGGCTAGGAGATGGGTCCCTAGCTTCAGCAGTTTCGGTTCTAGGCTATCATGCCCTGCCCCACTATGAGGGGAGAGGCAGGAAAGGAGAATCTAGGTCTCAGTTACTGATACGAGATGTAGGTAGAAGGGAGGGCAGGACTTGGGACCAGGAGAAGGGGTGCTAGGGGACTTGGGGGTGGTGGACAGGGAGGGAGGGGCAGACAGTTCAGAGAACATTGTGTTAAAGGTATTTGAGATTGTATGAGGGTTATTACAACTGACCCCATCAATGAGCAGGTCCGTGACTTGCACTCTGGTGGAGACCCCAACTGCACTTCTTATGTTCTGCCAGAAACACCTCGGATTGCTGGCAGAGGAGAGCAGGGCTGATCGGCATGCCTCACTTTTTGCTGTGCAGATGGCTTTTTTGCAGGAGTTTTCTGAGGCGTCTATAAGCAAGCAGGTCATTATTAGTGAGGCCTTGTAGGTCACCCAGCATTTATCCCTGAGTTTCATCAGGGAGAATAGGCCCCCATGAAGCCATTGGGTAGCGGCGCCCCTTACCCTCCTTCTAGTGAGGGGGGCATGCTTGTTCTGCACAGGGATTAACTTAGATAGGAATACATCCAGGGCTTGGACTGGGTCCTTTATGGCAGTGACCCCTGACCAGTCAAATTAGTCTGAGGTCGGCAACGAAGTCAAGTAGGGAAAATTTTGAGTAGTCCCTCATCTGGATCACTTTACTGGGAACTTTAATCTGAGAGATGCCCCATGTGCAGTAGGTTGGGGAGTGGTCAGAGATGGCATCTGGTAGAATGCCTGAGGATGTGATCCTGTCGGATCTGTTGGTAAGGATCCAGTTAATTAGTGACCCTTTATCCCCCCGGGGGGAGGGCCTTGTAGACTTGGAGATAATTTGGCTAAGGGAAGGCCCAAGAGCAGCGGCTCGTATAATTTACAATTGGAGTAATTTACAATTGGAGTCCAACCAGTTAAGGTTGAAATCGCCTATGATAAGGACTTCACTGGGACCCACTTTCTCACTAATGCTGTGCAGTAGCGAGGAGAGTCCTGGCAGACCACCCTTGGGGGGGTTGTAGGAACAGATCAGGTGAATTTTCTTTGTAAGACCCAGCAGGAGAAGGGCATGCAGGAATTCACTAATGGGGTGTCGGTCGGTGAGTGATCAGTGGTAGTCACATTGAGGTGCACTTTATAGTAGAGTAGCACTCCGCCGCCTCGTTTGTTCCCCATCCAATCACGTCTGATGTGGCTGTACCCCAGAAAGGTGCACATTGCATCAGGAATGTGAGGTTTTAGCCATGCTTCCGAGATACCCATGATATCTGGTCTGTAGTGGGCAACCCAGGCAGTAAGCTCTGCAAGGTTGTGTAAGAGGCTCCGGACATTTAGGTGGACAATTTTAGCCCCTTGAAGGAGAACCATCTGGGGGGACTTGAGGGAGGCAGGGACAACCTGGCTAGGACTGGTAGCAGCACCCACGGTGGGCCCGGGGGGGTGGAGGGAACAGCCATGGTGAACAGGTTGTTTACAGAAACTGTCAGAGCCAAGATGGGAACAGTACAGGGCCAGGATAATGAGAGGATACCTGGAGGAGAGACAGCGTCTAGGGTGGCATGACCACCCCCTGGTGGCAAAACAAGGGGCAGTAAGGGGTGGTGGCAGAAGCAGTGGATATGAATCTGCAGAGTTGCTAGCCAGAAGCAGTGAGAGTAAACTAGCAGGACTTCAGGCCAAAAAGAATTTGCAGGAGCTGGGCTGTAAGGGTGGCCACTAGTGGCAGGATAATATAACCTGCAAATGGAAAACTGGGCTGATGAGATGATTTCAGCTCATGTGACCACAGCCACCATGTGACCACAGCCAGCCTATATAAGCGAGAGCCGACCAAGGGTGGTGGTGGGGGCAGTGGGGAATCCTGCAGCGACGGGAAATGCAGAGCACCACCTTTTACCGATAAGGCAAACTGGAATCCAAGGCAAGCTGGAATTTGTCTGTGCAGGTCGTTTTTAGCAAGTCCTTTGTTTAAATTAAAAAAAGGCGCCAATAGATAGCACTGAATATAGCAACAGGGAAGTGCACATTGCCACTGCAGCCCATTAGACACTGAAGAAAGCTAGTGTTGCAGGTGGAGAGCATTGTGTGCGATTGCACAAAGATGTCTCACATCCACTGCAAACAACAATGTAAGCCACACACTGCAGAACTGTGCAGTACAGCTCATTCATTCCTCAGTCGGTGGCTGACCATGGTCGTGTAAGGAGGGCTGAGCCGGTCGCCGACTCGATTCGTGGCTGATGGGTGGGCTGTGCGAGGGCGGCACTGCTGGGGGGGGGGGCCGCTAGACTACCAAGGATATATGTGATATTACGGGGATCAGGGTCGGGAAACGTACTGGGGGGGCATCACTAAACTACCAGGGTATTTTTTAAATTCTCCGGGGAATGGGAAACGTGCTGGAGGGTGGTGGGGGGGAACCACTAGACTACCAGGGTAATGATGTGTTGCTATGGGGAACGGGGGCCAGGATAGGCGCTGCCTTAAGAGCAGCTTTTCTTCGGCAGTAACTAGCGCCGCGCTACAGGTCGCGCTAATGCCTGTAGCGTGGTGCTCTGCTTTTGAATATGCCAGTGCGCTGGCATTCAGAGCCCCTCCCCTCTGTCCTACCCCCGCTTTCATTTTGGTTTAGTGTCAGCGCTAACACCTAGTGCCGGCGCTAATGGTGCATTTCAATATTGCAGTCGGGCGCAAGGTTGGCGCTAGTCCAGCGCAACGGCTTTGCGCCAGGCGCTGAGCTCTGAATATCTGGCCCATTGAATCTTACCACGATTTTCACCTTACAAGTATTAACAAAAATGGTACCAATCCTGAGGCAGAGCCACCTTCATTAATGCAGCAAGCTGATAAAGGACAAATCACCTCCATGATGTAGAAAGAATTAAATATTCAAAATAAAGGTACCAATATCAATTAAACTTGAGAAAGGATGAAGAGCCAATAGACAAATTGGTAGTAATAGAGCCCACTCACCCAATGTAAATCAAACAACATTTTATTTCTTTTTTCAGAAAAGTAAATTGCTCAAGGATACCATGTCTATGTTATTCCCTCAAACATTTCAGACCCTATTTCTCCATCAGTGAGAAACACTGTATAAATCAAAATTAAAATATTAAGAGCCAGATATTCAAAACTTTGCCCTGTGGCTAAATTAGCACTGTCTGGTGTGCTAAATTAGCCCGGACCCAATAGCCCACTACATTCAAAAGGGATAGCCCCGGTGCTAACCCTACTGAATATAGCATGCTAAGGAAGCCAGGCAATCTGGGCTGAGAGTGCAGTGCAAACATAGCCCAGGAATAAGATAGCTCTGAATATAGCAACCAGGAAGTGCACACCACAACAGCAGCCAAGTGCACAGTGACGTGAAGGTAGGTAGAGGTGAACTATGTGGCCAATGTGTGTGCCAGCACATGCGTGGACTCAGTACAGCTGCAAGCAGCAGTGCAGGTGAAATAACATTGTGCACAACTGTACAACATTTCCGAAACATCTGCGCGGCGCTAACACGTTTGCGCAGGTTTAGCACGGAGCTAAGCCATTTACCCGGTGCAAACAGGTTTGCCCGGGGTAAACTTTGCTATAATCAAAAGTGGCATGTAAATGAGCCTACTTATGTAGTTTCTGGGCAAACATCCAGATTAGCATCTCATTATGATCTGATTTGCATGCAGTTTTCCCAGCATTACTGCAGGGTCCCACAGCTCCACCTGTAGGTCTGCCTGGAAGTACAGGGGCTGGCCGGGTCTTCCACAGCTCCTCCTGTAGGTCAGTCTGGGAGTGTATGATGGTAGCTGCAGGCTACATTTGTACAATACAGCATAGAATATTGTGCCCCAGGGGACTACACAGCACAGGCACAGATGGTGGTGCTACATGCAACCGTCAAACTGTAGTTCATGCTACAGTGCCCAGCAGACACTACAGTAGCAAGGGAGCCAGTAGTGTGAGGGACACAGTAATGCCTATGGTGTGTAGGGCAGTGATGACCACTGCACTGTACTGAGTGACAGGCCCAACTTGCAGGAGTTTACTGACAGTGGACATTACTGTTCTGCTGTTGTGCTACCCGCAGATGCTGCACCACTGGCATGGGATGCTCACAGTGACATATACACGGTGGCTATGTGTGCTGTGGCATCTGTACAGATGTGCGGTATGTGGCTGGAGGGGCACATACGATCAGACAGGCACACTGGTGTTGGTGTAGTCCCAACACTGGCCCATGTGCACAGCATGGCTTGTCTCAGCCTTGTGGCTGCACCCAGTCTGTGATGCAGCCTGGCCACTTGTACACCCTCCATGCCCACAGTGCTGCATGTGTGTGCTGGCATCTGTTGATGTCCACCGAAGGGTGATCTGCAGGTGTGTGCTGTATGGCTGCACTGCCATGGTGTCCACTGGGAGCCGGGTCACCACTTACTGCCTGGCATGGCTGGGACAAGTGGCAGATGATGGCATCATTGTGATGCCATCAGTGGGTAGCATGTTTCCTCTATGTATGGCTTTTTCTATGTGTCATACTTATTGGTTAGGGTTGCGCAAAGCCGCGCAAACACTGTGCAAAGCCACAATGTCGCACAAAGCTGGTTTGCCCAGGGTTAAGACTACCTTTTCCTGGGTGGTAATTTGCACTGCGCAAAGTGTTGTGCTAAGTCACGCAAAACCACTTTGCGTGACGCTATTCGCTGAATATTGCATTGCGCTGACACGCCCCCTTAGTTTGCCCCTTGCATACATTATGATTTTGCCCAGCGCTAATGTAGTTTGCATGCGTTATCTGTCCTTTTGGATATAGCAGACCTGCGCTAACCCGGCGCTAAACCTGTGCAAATGGTTTATGCCCAGTGCAAAGTTTTGAATATCTGGCCCTAAGTATCTTACATTTTTTATAACTACAAAAAAAAAACAGAGCGTATACACTGGGGCATAGGTTATCCCAGAGGATATTGGCCGGGGCCAGATATTATCCTCCAGGATAACCCATGCCCCAGTGCATTTCCTCTGGGGTTCTTTTGTAGTTCTCTTCTCTCTCCCTCTACTTTGGGCTGTCCATGACCCAAACAAATAAAATCCCCTATAGGCTGGCTCCTTCTCCCTGGGCTGAGATACAGATATGGCATACCAAGGAGTCCAAATGAGGATGAAACACGTGTCTGTCTGCTGTTCTCAGCCTTTGCTGATTGTATTGTGCAGCCTTCTGGCACCATGCAATTTTGCTTAAAGTTGAGCCAGTCCAAATTAATTCATGGGCATTTACATATGCTTCTCATGATGCTTTACATTATTGGGGTATGTGCAATTTGAATTTTCATTATATTTTTATGTTATAATCACATATTTTATGCAAAAAACAAGATCATATTCCTCACCATACACCTGTCCAGTTCATTCTCTTTTTCTAGTAACAGTTACTCAGATAGATTACTTAGTCTGCAAAAATAAGTCCTGAATCAATGCCGCTATCTAAAGATTGTACCAAAAATTAATAAACATATTTTTCATCTCCATATTAGCAGAAAAGCAAGTTTCTAGCGTCTAAGACAAGGGACATAACAACCCTTACTTACATTTTTTTTATAAATTCTCAGTCTCAGATTAAAAGAATAAAGAAACATGAATCAATGCAAACTCGTGTTCTCTTACAATGCTATACATCCCTATTTAAATCAGTTTTTTTATGCCATATCAATCATACTACCTAAATCTGCAAAGAAAAAATAACAATGGTCATATCGTATAAAAATCCATAAAGAAAACTCATAATAGCCCATAGGTTATATAGAATCAAAATTAAATATACCAACATTAACCGGTTTCTTCACATCAGGTACTTCAATTCACTGAATTCTCAGTGTCTGTATCAACAGAACCTCTTGCGTTCAAACAATCTTTTAAATAAATCCACTATCACCACTTCACATGCTTTTTCTTTTTCCAGCTCATTGTGAGTCATTATACATCATGTACATACCTTAAAGTTATAAAACTGTCCCAAAGCGCTGAAAACATGGAAAATAAATGCGTCCTGTTTTTGCATAGTGTTTCTGCTAAACTTCCAGTATTGTTACAACTTCTAATCATTCTATATCTCTTTTTCATTCCGTTAGTACTACTTCCAAAACTGCATATCAAGGTTGTAAAAAACATTGTCCCATGCACTTCACAGTAACTCAAAGAAATATACCCGTCCCTTTTAAAGTATTTGCTTCTTGTTATGTTCTGTTTTAAAAAAACAAAAAAGTATTGATTCTCAGAACTCTTGTATTTCTCGCCAGCACAAAGCCATTCATTAATCTTTGCAGCATCTGAAGCATTGTTTTTAGTGGAAGAAAAACTTACTTTTTGTAGTTTAAACGTTTTCTCTGTAGGGACACGCTCCTCACCTCTGCTCTCTCTCTGAAACATGGAGGTGTTCTGGAGCATCCTACACACTTGTTAAATCGGGTGTTCCCTCATGGAGAATTGGGCACATGGATAGACGTGTCAGATCACACTACCTGTCCACTCATACCCTATATGCCCAACCCATGTGTAGCAGCAGCACCTAGCAACAGACAATCAAGTTGTAATGCTGGACGTCTCCACAGGGGTAGTGTAGTGTAGTAAAAGTATCGGACAATTCTTTCACTAGTGTTTAAACATTTTTCCTTCTGTTTTTGGGGTAAATTCCAATCCTCGTAGGAGAGCACTTTTGTTAGCTTTTATAATTAGTCTAAAACAGGAAATTCTAATGTAATCTCTCCGCTCCAACAGGAGGTTACAGGGGTCATGGGCATCCCAGTAGGAAAAATGGGACCAGGGATCATTCTTTTTCTTCTATTACATATCTAAATATCAAAAACATTCCAATGTGAAAAACATTTATTTTTTGGGATATGGTTCTGTCCGATCCCTATACTCAGCTATATATTTTTTTCTGCACCTTCAGCACATAGACATGAATTACATCACATCCAAAAGAAGGGGAGAACCACCATGAAATATTCTCCCTTTAAAACAGTTTGTATTCATTACTAGCTACTATCCCATAGGGATTAATAAACTAAATTATTGGTTGCCAATCAATTGAATCATTTTGGCCTTGTTTAATTTTACCCGAAACGTCTGCTGACTTGACTAGGTTCGATATATATGCTGCTACCCTCCACCTTTTTGTCCCTTTCTGTCCAAGTGATATAGTGTGTAACCAGCTATGTCTCTTCCCCATGTGTCTTGGGGGGTCCACCAAGTTTCAGTTAGACCCACCACATCCAGTTCATTTCACATTATAGCTTTAAGTTCACCTTTCTTATCTCTTATACTTCTTATGTTTGCTCGCAAGTCTTCCAGGTAGCCTTTACTATTTGTCTTGTTCTGCCCATTTTTGGGCTTGGCCTGCTTACGTTGAATGGATTTATAGTTATGGGAAGACTGATTCTCTGTTTTCCTCACTTCCCCCTCCTAGTTAGTTTAAATGTAGTTCTACTTCATTTGTAATTTGTGTGGCGATGGTTGATGTTCCAAGGGGGCTAAGATGTAGACCATCCTTTGCGTACAGTTTTTTGTTTTGAAAAAAGGAGTCCCAAGTATGTAAAACAACGTATTTTTTCTGCTGCACATTTGTTTATTAATCGGGCGTTTATCCTTTGGATGGCATGGTTGTTTTCTGCATCAATGTTTAATTTAGGGAGCAATCCAGAAATTACTGGGGTTTGACCAGGCTGTTTAACGATATCTGTGCATTCAATTAGTTCCTTTACCACATTTTTTTCTCATGATCCCTCCCTACATTATTTATCCCATGAATTACCACAATTTGACTATTTTTTCTGTGTTTAATCATTTCGGAAGTCTTTCTTTGATGTCCTGCACCTTTGCCCCTGGTAAACAATTTAAAACTGTATTTGCTTTGTCATGTCTACATATGATGGAGTCTGTTTTCCTCAGTATTGAGTCCCTGATAACCAGTACATTTTTGTGTTCTTTTTCCATGATAGCGGGTAGGGAACTGGACTGGGTAGTATCCCTTTTGGCCAGAAGCAGAGAGTGCTTACTCTTCCTCTGTGCCAAAGGGAGTGTATCTATTGTGAAGAGCAATTTCATTACTTCCTAATGCCCGCCTTCTTTTATTTTTGGGAAATTATCTTTATAATCATTCAAGTCCCATCAGAATTTCCTCAACTTAGTTGCCCTTAGTTCTTCTTCAAATTCATTAAGATGCGCAGTCATTTTGTCTAATTAAATCTTAAATTCATCAATATTGTATTGTTTCTTTACTTCTGCTTCATTATAGTGTATCTCAGGCTCCATGCGGGCTAGTTCTTTACTGATTCTACTATCAGCAGCATGAAATCTCTAGAGCACCTATTCCTGACCCCATCCCATTTTGTATCTAATTCTTGATCATTGTATCCCAAATTAGCTTCTACAAATATCCTTAAGTCCCTAGGGATTTTCTGTTTTAAATATTGGGCCATGGTTAGAGCATGCCACTCTAGTTTTACCGGTTTCTGTTTCAGATATTTATATTGATTCATAACAGATCTAACCGGCATGAAGCCTCCAAATTCTCTTATTTGTTTTAAAATTGTGTAAGATTCTCTGTTCCTCAGCATCAGTAAAATGGCTGTGATCTATTGTTCATAATTTTGTCTAATTCATCAGAGTTAATCATATTTGTTAGTGGTCTATTGTCCGAGGAGATGGAGAAAACGTATAGTTCCTTGATGGTATAAACCAATAAGTTCTTGTTTTCTAGTATTTCAAAAAGTCCTGGCCAAAGTTCTATGGTGTGGTATACGTCTTGCAAAATTCTTCAAAAAATCCTTAACATCCGCTTTCTTGACCCCCTGAATGAAGCATCCGCCCGATGCCCATAGAATATAATAGTGTGGTATCCACTTCAGCCAACCTCAGTAAACAAAAAATATAACTTTAAGGGAATAGCTCTCTACCAATCATGGCACACAGATTCAATAGACAAATTGGTAGTAATAGAGCCCACTCACCCAATGTAATCAAAAGCCATTTTATTTCTTTTTTTTTTCAGAGAGGTAACTTGCTCAAGGATACAGTGTCTGTGTTATCCCTCAAACGTTTCAGATCCTAGTCCTTCATCAGTGAGAAACACTGTATAAATCAAAATTAAAATATTAAGTATCTTATATTTTTTGTTATAATCACATATTTTATACAATGAGGTTTACCCCTAAAAGGCAGGCCAGGTGGTACCATGGCCTCAGCAGAAATGAGAAGGGGGACGGTGAAGCAGCTCAGGAGGAAGAGTGTCAAGGGGAGGGCCTAAGCAGTGTCATATGACAATATACTTTAGACTCAAAGGATTGGTTGGAGGAGGGGCTAGTTGGGGTCCTAACTTGGGGTCCTGAAGGAGTTTATAAGGGCAAGTCACCCAGAGCTAGCCCTTTTACTTGCTGACAATTAATTAGTGAGACTGATTCAGCACATCTTTGGCAAAAGGATACAGGTAAGTACATGGGTGGCCTAGGCCTGGGTGGCCCAGTGTATTTTTTCTTCAGTGTTTGATACAGGAAGGTATAAGCTGCAAGCATTGATATTGTTCGACTCCCTAGCCTATACTAGGAAAGATGGGTAGGTGGGTACATTTTGTAATGTATCAATGACTGCTCCAAATGTGAGGTGGCAAGTTAAATATGCACCCAAAGGGGTCTCAGGCAAGAGCTTTTACCCACCAGGAGATGGAGTGATCAACGTAGATTAGAAGTATTACCATGTTTTATTACATGTGTCCTTCCCCAGACTTCCACAAGCATGTAGGGGATGCCCTACAGTGGAAATATGGGAGAGGTACTACAATGATACGCTTGATCAGTATCATGCTAGACACAGGGCCTGGTCTTTTATCCTTGAGAGCGATTCTAAACGTAGGAAAACAAGGGATGTATGGGGTTGGTTAGGATCTGGACTGGGAATAGCTAACTGAGTAGATTCCATGGTTTTAAAGGGATACATCCGTTCTTTAGAAATCACTCAAGAATCTGGCTACTGGACCCTTGTCAAAGACTGTGAATTTAGCAGCAGATAATGAACGCCTTGATTGGCTGGCTTTTGCTGAAACTTTAATTTTAAAAGTGTGGCTAAGATGGTGCATATGTTAAATACCACCATACCTAAACAAACTAATGAAACATACAGTATGTAGAATTAGCATGTTCACAGTTGGCAACAGAAGCACATAATTATTTGTAGAATTAAATTAACAGAATAGACACCAACAGGTTACCATTAGGAATCAATAAATATAATATCACAAATCTGATAGGATGACCAAATGTGGTCTTACCTCCTTTGAACATGATTAAAGTTTGGAACTCACCTAACCAATACTCAAATATTATCAAGCATGTTTTGCCAGTATTGTTAATTATTCCTGTATGTTATGAACCTCCAAAGGTATCATGGCAGGTTAGTAATCTAGGTGTATTAGTACATGATCAAATTATAAGAATACAGATACCTAGGGACACTGTTTTAAAACCTAATCAGTATAATGTTTTGCCCAAACAGTGTGTGCAAGAATATGAAACCCTTGTATGCGGGGAATAAATCATGACTACCTTGTGGGCTCCCAAATAATACTCCTTTACCCTAACCTCCGCCAATAAATATCAGCAAGCCATGCAGTGGAACAAATCATGGTGTGTACTAGCTGGACAGCCCTGGAACGTGTGGAGATGTAGTGATAAAACCTGGACTGTAGCTAACTGGACGTTACATGAACGGCCAGCCTACAACAGGAAAAATGTTACCCACATCGACAGTTCCATGCAGCAAGCGTTGGACTTGCCCAGTGATTTGGTAACACCTCTGCATATCACTTGGTCTAAACTAACTAAAATCCAGGTAGATGCCTTGCTGCATCGGCAACAAACCGAAGATTTGGTGCTGCAGCAAAAGATCTCTGCAGTAGATGTGAAAACTCACGCGTCACATATACCTGTTATATCATGGTGAGATTGGAGATCTGCTGTGCTTGGCACTAGCCCTACCTTGATAGTTGTCTGTGCCAGTATTGTTCTACAGTGTATCAAGTGTATACTGTTTTTTCTGCTATACTGCAAAGTAAGAGGAATGATCAACAAGATACAGTTACTGCAGTGGCAATGTTTATTCTGAGCCTCTAAAAGAGTCTCAAGGGGGGACTGTAGTGAAATATAATGTATAATTTTTATGAAGAAGGAGGACATGTGAGGAAAAACAGTAAGAAATTGCATAAGATGCTTTTACCAATAAACTCATGTCCTTGAACTATCTCAAAGCATGTCTGGGCAAGCATTAACCACATAGCTATGCTAGTGGGATTGTAAGATATCTCAAAGCATGTAAAGGCAAGTCTTAACCGCACAGCTGTAAGAAGTTGTTGTATGTTGCTAAGGTATAAGTGAAACTTATTATTTTGCCTAGTTTCTGTTGACTTACTAGCAAATGTATAAAAGCAATTGTGAAAGGCATAATCTTTGAATATATTCCATGAGCATGCAAGCAGATTGTAACCGTGAATAAAATACCAAATAAGTAAGGAGAGCAAAGGTCTCAAGTGATTTTTGTTGCTTTACTCTGTAAGAGGATTTAAAGAGGCATACCCATGGGATTTGGTCAAATTATGTGAAAATAGCACTGGGTATTGAAGTTACAGACCCAGTTATGTTTCCATACATAGGGACTGTATTAAGGCTGGGGTAATGATACATCACAATCTCACAACGTTTCCAGTGAGATTGCGGTGGTTCCAGGCTGCCATACTTAAAAATGGGGCCACCTGGGTTTTTTCAAGATTTTACGAATGACGAGGTAAATAAATATTTATTATGCGGACTGCTGGGGGGACCTGAGCAGAGAAGCCCTGATCTGTGCAGCAGTCAGGGCTTCTCCATTGCCAGTAGTTCTCCTTTAAAAGTGTTAGTGTCCTGCTTTGCAGAGATCATGGGAAAGACAATTACACAGTCCTAACCTGTGCCCTAGTGCAGTTAAATTTGCAGTGATCTGGAAAAAGACAATAAGTGTTGTGTCCTGCTTTGCAGACATGGGAAACTAAAGACACTAACCACACGGTCCTAAGTGTTGTGCCCTGCAGCTTTAACTTTGCATGATGGGAGATATTTAAAAGTGTTGTGCCCTGCAGTTTGTAGAGAATGTGAAAGACATTTACCACAGTCAAGTGTTGTGCCCTGCAGTATGCAGTGATGGGAAAGACGTTAAGTGTTTATGCTCGGCTTTGCAGAGATGGGAAAGACATTACCACAGTCCTAAATGGTACGCTTTGCAGTATTCTGATGGGAAAAGACATGAAGTGTTGTGCCCTGCTTTGCAGAGATGAGAAACAAAGACAATAACTAAACCATAAACAAATGTTGTGCCCTGCAGTTTGCAGTAATGCTGGGAAACAGACATTTATAAGTGGCATGCCCTGCTTTGCAGAGATGGGAAAGACAATAACGAAATCATAAATGTGTTGTGCCCTGCAAGTTGCAGTGATGGGAAAAGACATTTAAAAGTGCTGTGCCCTGCTTTATAGAGACAGGATACAACATTTTACCACTAAACAACTATTGTGCCCTGCAGTGCAGTGATGCTGGGAAAAAGACATTTAATTGTGCCCTGCTTTCACAGTGATGGGTGGAAAAAGACAAGTGACAATATTTTACAAACTTTAAGTGTTGTACCCTGCTTTTTCAGAGATTTTTACTTGAACTAAATTTGTGTGTGTGTGTGTGCCCGGCTTTAACTGCAGTGATCCATGCTAGGGAAAAAAAGAATAAGTAACTGTGCCCTGCTTTATTGCAGTGATACTGTCGACATTGTGGCAGCCCACAAGGTGAAAAAAGTAATGTGCCCTGCTATGCAGTAACTGACCTCTGCCCTGCACACAAACATGGGAGAGATGCCCAGCTAGACATGGCAGGGTTGGGGATTTAACAATGTCTGAGTGCCAGCCTGGGGGGGGGGCTGGGGTTCACAAGCAAATCTGCTGCCACTTTTTTTCTTTTTTCTCAGTAACAGTAAAGTCACTGAAATGTGTTAAGTAGTGCACACCCAGACACCCTCGGTTTGCTAACTTCAAACTTTTTATTAATTGCAGTCTGCAACATGGCTGGAGTAAAATTAGCAATAGCAGAGAGATGGCACCAAAAATATGATCCAGAAAAAAGATGGCTAGAGATAAGCAATGATAGAGACTCTGCAGTGCGTGTTAGTTGCAAATTGTGCTGTGAGTACAGAGATGAGCTACATGGGTTGAGGAACTTCAGTGAGGCATTAATTGCAGGGTTAACAGACTCCCAGCTAAAAGTTGACACTGTCTGGAAACATCTTCAGACAGAGCAGCACAAGAAAGCTGTTAACATTTCGAAATTTAGTAAAACAAGGTCACCACTTGATATATATTGCCATATCACAATTGGTAAGTTTAAAATAGTGAGGGGAGTTAAGGGGTTTGGACCCAGAGCTAAAACAATTTTTATTTATTTGCAGGGGGAGCTTTCAGTAATGCAGAGGAACAGCATAGAACAATTCTAGGCAGGCTGATGGAGATCCTGTATATGATGGCCAAAGAGGACATCCCTATTAAAAGGTTTGAAACAGCAGCAGAACAAGAGAAGCGCCATGGAGTTAATTTGGGCAATGAATACATTAGGGAGGAAAAGGGAAACATTGTTTAACCAGGAAAGGCACACTAAGCCAGAGCTCATTTCCAGGTGCGGCCAGTGAGCACTAGGAAGTTAAGTGACTTGCTCAGGTTCACACAGTATGCAAGTGAGGGCTGATGAAATTCAAATCCAGGTCTCCAGGTCTGCAGCTCAATGCTCTTAACCACTGCAATGTACTGCCTGCTTAATACTGTTAGTGGGAAAGCACTCGCAATGTGTATTGGCAAGAACCTAGAAGAAAACCTGCTGGCAACTGTCAAAAATGAAAATTATTTTTTAGTGCTTATGGATGCTAGTACTGACAGTGGTGTAACTGAAAAGGAACTGGTTCAAGTAATTTATGTGCATCCTATCAATGGCCATGTGGAAACTACATTTTTATGATTGAAAGCAGCATCAGATGGCACAACTGAGGGACTAAAAAATCTGCTCTTAGACATTCTTACAGAGTGGCCTTAATATAAAAAATGGTTGGGTTTGGGACTGATGGGTCAGCTGTCAACATGGGTGTAAGGTGGGGTCTTGTTGCACTTTTAAGGGAAGACATACAGTGGTTAGTTGCTGTTCATTGTTTCTCACACAGAATAGAACTGGCCATAAAAGAGGGTTTGGATAACACCTATTTCCATGAAGTTTCAAACTTTCTGACCAAACTGTTTTATCTCTATCAGAAAAGTCCTAAGCGACTCAAAGAGTTACGGTCCCTTGCCCAGGCCATGGAGATGTCAGCTGAAAAGCCCAAGAAGGCCCATGGCACACACTGGGTGCAGCATAAACTTCTTGCCACCCAGGCTGTTACCAAATCATTCCTCGTAATTTGTGCCCATTTAGAATTTACGGTCGTAGACCCAACTCATGACCAGGACAAAGTCAAGGAAGTGTTGCAAATTATGACTAAATTCCAAATGGTAGCACGCCTTTTGTATTTTGAACAGTTGCTTCAGCCACTTGCCAGGTGCTCACCAACACTTCAAAAAAAAGCAGTTGAAATGGTAGAGCACCTTCATAGGTTCATAGGTTTGGTACAAGTTCAGAGAGCCAGGGCCCTTTAATGAACTCGCCAGCACATTAGTGGTGGAACAAAAATTTTTTTGGATCCCATGTATTTATCCGATCTGTTTTTAACTTTATCCAAGGTGCCACTACGTACTATATTTCTTGGTAAGGTATTCCATTTGGCCCATAATGCTAATTTATCAATACTCGTTTGGGACACTTAGCTCTGCTGAAACTTTTGAGAAACACTCTTGACTATGCTAAGCAGAGTGGTCCCATAGGTGGCAGTGTCACTTGCAAGGGTGTGAAATTAACACATTTTAGTGGCCAAGCTGTTAAAACTTTATCTTGAGCAGACATGATAGACAGAGAGGTTTCCTTCTGCTGGCTATTTTGTTACGGTCGTATGTTCTTAAATACATTACAAACATTGAGAACTGCTGTGAACAAAGGTTCTATTTGACTGATGAAAGTAGTATCTATAAGCATGCAAAACTGTTAGATACCAGACTTTGGCCAACAGACAGAAATTAACTGGAGCTGTATGGTAACAGTAACATTACTGCAGTAGTCGACCATTTCTCAGCACTTTTGCAGCCTGGCTATGACAGCACTTTGCTGATTGCAGAATGGCAAGAGTTTATTGCTCAAACCAATTTCATCAATCTGTCTGCCTCTGCTATCTGGTCAAAGCTGGCATGTGACTTCCAAAATGCTTGTACAAATCTGTTGAAGCTTGTCAATGTGTTGAGTGTATTTCCTGTATCTAATGCAATAGCAGAAAGGTGTTTTTCAACTACGAACAAGGTAAAAACTGACTGGAGAGCATCTCTGGCAGAGGACACTGTAGAAACATTGATTCCCAAGACTGGGTATGCTAGATTTGATATGCCTAAAGTAGCTAAAGCATACCAGTTGCTCATGTTGTCTATTTGAATTTCCTAATGATTTGGTCTGACACCCAGGAACTATCGGAACATTAATTAGAGGAGGGAAGGTAATCCGAATCTGGCTTTTTTGAATGACCCTGACCTTCTAAGGACAATGAACTCTAACCTCCCTGCTATTAAGCTTTTTCAAATAACTGAAATCCTTGTGTACTAAGACCAGATGGACTTCAGTAAGTATCTTTTAATTAATTTCCTACTCTTATTACTTTGCTCACAATCGATTGTAAGTATAAATTGTAATAAAGATGATATTAACAAAAAAAAAAAAAAGCAGGGCCCTCCTCCAAGTTCAAGATCAAGATCAAGTTTATTGCAGGAAATATAACTCCATTGAGCAAGCACATTCACAAGGAGGTCCTGGAACATATTTACATTCAAGAATAACAGGAATACAGTAAATGCACATGACAGAATTACAAGTGTTGATAAGGTACATATGTGACAAGTGTACAGGTAATACTCTATATCTCATAAAGTAGGTCATCACACTCTTACAAAGAGTGCTATTTATGTCCATTTGGACCTTTAGACTAACAGGAGGCTTAAACAATCATAGGAACAAGAAATTTTAGTGACTACAAACATCTTTTATTTTTTCAGTAGCTAGCTTTTTAAAGAGACTAACAGAGACTACTTTGGGTAGTTTCAGAGACGACTGTAGCCGGTTCCAGAAACAGGCGGGGCAATGGAGATGGTGCACTTGCCAAAGGAGGTGCGAGTCTTGGGGACATCCAGGAGGATAAGGTCCGATTTCCTGAGTAAGTACTGTGGCAGGTGTGGATGAGGGATGTTAGATAGCTCGGAAGCTTGTTAAGGAGAAGCTTTAGGGTCCAGGTACCAGCGCGGAGAATACGTCTAGTGGTAAGGAAGTCCAACCTACAGCTGAGTACAGGTCACAGTGGTGCGTCCGGGATGGGGAGTTCGTAATAAAGCGCAGAGCATGATGATAGAGAGTGTCCAGTTTATTTAGATTCAACGTTGCAGATGAGTTATAGATTATGTCTTCGTAGTCTAGTAATGGGAGGAACGTGGCTTGGACAAGTGTAGTTCTGATCTCAGCTGGGAAGAGTGACCTGTTACGGGAGAGGAAGCCTAGACTTATTGTTAGTCTTCTAGCTAAGTCATCAAGGTGATCAGTGAAGGCGAGCTTACTGCCTAACCAAAATCCAAGGTATATGAATTTAGGGGTGACTTCCAGAGGCTCGCCTAGGGAGGCAACTATAAAGTCTTTTGGCAGGGTGGCGAGTACAGAGGGAGATATCCTAGGGGAAAAGATCATAACTTTGGTTTTCTTAGCGTTTAGGAGAAGTTTGGCATTAATGAGATTGGATTCAAGCTGAGCAAAGTCAGCTTGGAGGACATCCCTAACCTCAGGTAGTGATGTGTCGGATATATAGAGAAATGTATCATCAGCGAAGAAGTGAAGTTTTGAATTGGATATGTGGCAGTCAAGGTCGTTAATGTATAGGGAGAAGAGGATGGGACCTAAGATGGAGACTTCCGGGACACTCCTGGTGATTGGTGGGGGAGGAGAACAGGCCACCTGCTTTGATTTTTTGCATCCTTCCTGACAGTTAACTACTAAACCACTGGATGGTCAGTGGGGTGGCACCTATTTTAGCAAGGCTGTTTTTGATTAGGTTGTGGTCTATGGTATCAAAAGCTTTGCTAAGATCTAAGAAGATAGCTCCCGTGATCTTCTTAGAGTCCATAGTGGAGAGCCAGTCATTGGTTACTTTAGCCAATGCAGTGACGGTACTGTGGTTAGAGCGGAAGCCAGATTGGGCTGGGTTCAAGAGCGAATAGGTTTCCATGTGGTGTTTTAGTTGTGTGTAAATCAACTTTTCAAAGACTTCAGCTGAATTCAACCCAGAAAAGGTTGTAGACATATTTTTTAGTGCAAAGCCAAGACGTCCTGGTGATCTGGCAGCTGATGGTGAACCACCCCCAGCTGGTCCCCCAAAAAAAAAAACAGGCCAGAATTACTGGCTACATGCCTGGTGGAGAAGAGTAGCACAAATTTGGACAGGCAGCAACCCAAGAAAATCAACCCAGTCCTTGTCGGTTACAGTGCCAGGTTTATGCTGGGCTTTTTATTTTAAATTTATTTCAATGATTTGTCACGGTCACGAATACTGTCACAGTCTGCTTTGGCAGACACCACTACACTTACTCTTGGCTCTCAAAATGTGCTGCTGCACTGCTGTTTTTCACAGATGGCTAAATAAAACAGATTAGTCTGAAACTATGTGTGCAATGTGTATTTTATCAATATACAGCAAGATAAGTAGATTTTATAGGGTTTAGAGCAAAACTATTGATTTTTAATTGTTAATCAACTTTGGCCAATTACTAATCATTTTTCACTTTGATATGTGAAGGCTGCTAATCAAGTCTCCGACGCTAATTTCATCACTAAAAGAGGTTGCAGATCTTTTGCAATGACTGGATACTAGGAAGAGTGCAAGAGCAGATCTGCTTGACCCCTTCTTCCTTAAGATTGGTTATCAAGTCTTGGCTGTGCTAATTACCCACCTTTTTAATCTATCTCTCTCTCTCTCTCTCTCTCAGGGCGTCCTTCCCTCTGTTTGGAAAACTGCACATGTTATTCCCCTTTTTAAATCCAGAGACCCCGGCGATCTAAACAATTATAGATCTATTTCTTTACTCCCTATGCTGTCTAAATTGTTAGAAAAAATTGTGAGCTCACAACAAAATTACTTGGAATTATATAATCTCCTTAACCCTTTGCAGTCTGGCTTCAGACCATGGCATAGCACCATTTCGGCACTTGCTAACGTTACGAACGACTGGCAATGTGAACTTGATGCCAAAAACTTTGTTTGTGTAGTATTCTTAGACCTTAGGAAAGTGTTCGATACTGTCGACCATGACCTGCTTCTCCTTTCCCTCAGGAACATTGGACTGGACCACCTTTCCTTGAGATGGTTCTCTAATTATCTAGTAGATCAGTTCCAGCAGGTCAAAGCGGAAGGGCAACTCTCTCCACTTAAACCCCTCCTGAGAGGTGTACCACAGGGTTCGATACTAGGCCCTTTGCTTTTTGCAATATATATTAACAGTATAGATGCCTGCATCAAAAATGCCAATATTACATCTTTTCGCAGATGGCACGGTTCTTTACACCAGTAGACCTACCCTCGAGGCTGCTTGCAGTCACCTTCAACAGGATTTCAATCTTCTGCAACATCAGCTTCTTAACCAAAAGCTACTTCTAAATGCCAAAAAAACTAAGGCAATGTTCTTCTCCCCCCTTGCACCTTCAATATATCCATCTTTACTTGGAACACTGCCTCCGATCACCACCCTTCCTGGCGAACCTCTGGAGTAGGTATCCAAGTTTAAGTACCTGGAGGTATGAATTGACCACAGACTCTCTTTTCTCGACCACATCGAAGAACTGTCAAAAAAGCTTAGACAGAGGTTGGGCCTGTTTCACAGGATTAAGCATCTTCTTACAAGAGATACCAAGAAAAGACTGGTCCAAACTACCTTTCTCGCCCTCCTGGATTACGCAGACTTTCTGTACAGCCAGGGCCCAGCTGCTGCGCTCTTGAAACTGGACACACTCTATCATAGAGCCCTAAAGCTTACCACCAATCTTCCATACAATACACACCACTGCTCTCTATACAATGCCGTGGGACGGACATCTCTCACTTACAGAAGACAGAGAAACGCCTCCCTCTGGACCTTCAGAGCTATCGCCAAGAAGCTGCCTCAATATATCTTGGATTGTTTACCCCTAAGCGTGATAGGTACGTATACGCTGAGAAGTGCCTCCTATATCTACCTGGTTGTGCCAAAGGTCAAATCATGCTTTGGTAGGGCTTCCATGAGCCATATGTTATTCGTGTGCTGGAACACACTGCAAAAAACCTTGAAACTGGCTCACAGCATTAGCATATCAGCATTTAAAACTCTCTATGCTCGCTTATATAAGGAAACCTGCAATCGTTCCTCCTGATCTCCCCATCAGTGACTTGCTGGTCACCTGTCTGATGAAATATTACATTTACTACCCTGTCTCATTGACCCCTTCCCCTCCTTCTTTAACCGTTTCATAGCATTCCTTTTTTTGCTTTTCCTTGTGTAGGTTTCAGTTGTCTTAAAAGTAGCATTACCTCTTGTTCACATGCCCTCTACTTCCCTGACCATGGGGCATTCACCTTACCTACTGCCTCTCCTCACTTCCTTTATCTACAGCCTGTCCTTACTCATTGCCCTGGTATCACAATTTGCTGCTATGATACTTACGGTTTTCCCTGCCTACCCTCCCCCCCTTTAACCTTCACAACTCCCTTCCTTTTCTTATCAGCTTCCTAACTTCCCTTGTTGCCCGCTCTCACTGATGTTTGTTCTTCTGCCTTCACCACACCATAGTGTCCAATCTTGACTGTAAACTGTATTTATCTGCTCATGTGTGTATATAGTACTCATGCACTACATAGAAACATAGAAACATAGAAGTTGACGGCAGATAAGGACCGCAAGGCCCATCCAGTCTGCCCATTTCTTTTTCTACCTTATAAATGTGCCATCGGCCTTTGCTCTGTCAGTGACCTATCTATTCATAGTCATTTGTATTGCTCCCTTATGCCTATCCCATGCCTGTTTGAAGCCCTGCACTGTATTCATAGCCACCACTTCTTGTGGTAAGCTATTCCATGCATCTACCACCCTTTCTGAAAAGAATTTCCTCACATTCCCCTTAATCGGCCTCCCTCTAATCTCATGCTGTGTCCTCTTGTCCTGCTATTTTCTTATATTTAAACATGTTAGACTCTTTCACCTTGTTTATGCCCTTAAGAGTGTTTAAATGTCTCGATCATATCACCTCTCCCTCCTTTGCTCAAGGGTATACATATTGAGCTCCGTTAATCTGTCCTCATATGTCTTCTGATGCAGTCCCTGCACCATTTTTTTGCCCTTCTCTGGACTGCCTCAATTTGGTTAATGTCCTTGTGAAGGTGTGGCCTCCAATACTGCACACAGTACCCAGATGGGGCCTAACCAATGTCTTGTACAGAGGAATTATTACCCTCACGTCACTTCAGATACCCTACTATACACCCTAACACCCCCAGCCTTACCTACTGCTTTAGAGGTCTGTTGATGATTTCAGGTCATCAGTGATGATGATGCCCAAGTCTCTTTCTTCCTTTGTGACTGCTAGCAACTCCCTCCCAGCCTATAAGTGGCTTCAGGGTTTCTCTTCCTATGTGCATGATTTTGCACTTCTTTGCATTAAATCCCAGTTGCCACTCTTCTGACCATTTTGCTAGTTTATCCAGATCTCTTCTCATTCTGCCCACCCCATCTGGATCATCTACTCTGTTGCAGATCTTGGTGTCATCTGCAAACAGACAAGCCTTACCCTCTAGTCCATCTCGAGGTCACTAATGAAGATGTTGAATGGACTGGCCCCAGGACTGATCCTGAGGTACCCCACTTGTGACTTGCATCTCTTCTGACTGTATACCATTTACCACCACTCTCTGTTTTCTGCCAGTCAACCAGTTTGCCACCCAGTTGACCAACTTCTGACCCCCCGAGCCTACCTAGCTTATTTATCAATCTTCTATGTGGAACAGTGTCAAAAGCTTTGCTGGAAGTCAAGGTAGGCTACATCAACTGCTCCCCTTGGTCCACCACTCTGGTTACCCAGTCAAAGAAACTATGAGATTAGTTTGACAGGACCTTCCTTTGTAAACCCATGCTGTCTTGGATCCTGTGCCCTATGGATTCCAGGTGTTGCACTATCCTTTCCTTAAGGAGTGCCTCCATAATCTTGCCCACTACTGAGGTAAGACTGACTGGTCTGTAGTTCCCCGCCTCCTCCCTGCTACCATTCTTGTGGAGCGGGATCACATGAGCCCTTCTCCAGTCTTCTGGGACCTCTCCTGTGCTCAGAGACTCACTAAACAATTCTGCTAATGGCTCTGCTAGTTCCTCCTTTAGCTCCTTAAGTACCCTGGGATGTATGCCATCAGGTCCCATTGCCTTATCCACCCTGAGCTTAGCAAGCTCTTGTAGGACCCTTTCTTTTGTGAAGGGAGTAGTGCTCACCTCCCTCCCCCTGTGTCCATGATGCTGAGCTGTGGGCCCTGCCCTACCTTCTCTTCAGTAAATACTGAGCAAAAGTATCTATTTAGGATAGATGCCTTCACAGGTCCTCCTCTCACATGCTCTTTTCTCCATTAAGCTTAGCAATACCCTCTGGACTTTCTCCTTTCACTAATGTATCTATAGAAAGTCTTGTCACCTTCTTTACTGTTCGTGCTAGTGTTTCCTCAGTTTGGGACTTTGCCTGCCTTACTGCCTTACCTGCTTCCCTTAGGGCAGTTTGGTATGCCTCCCTATCTTCATCCTGCTGTGTTCCCTTATATTTCCTGAAGGCCAGCCTTTGGCTCTGACCTTTTCTGCTACTGTATTTGAGAACCAAAGTGGTTTCCTTCTTCTTTTGCACTTCCTTTTCTGTCTAACACAATGGGATGTTGCTTCAAGTATTGTATCCTTAATGCTTGCCCACTTTGCCTGTACCTCCTCACCTGTTTCTTTTTGCCAGGGCTAGCTTAACTCTGTTGGCCATCTTATCAAAGTCAGCTCCTCTGAAGTCCCATATTTTTGCCTTGGAATGGGATGATTTAGATGTAGTAGCCAAATTGAACCATACCATGTGATGGTCACTGGCCCCAGGTGACCTCTACCTGGAGATCTGTGATCCTTCTTTGTTAGTCAGTACTAGATCTAGGATAGCCCTGTCTCTTGTGGGTTGCACCAGTTGTTTGAGGCCCTCCTGCAGGGAATCCATTATGAGTCTAGTTCTGGCAGATGTTCCTGCTGGTATTGACCAATCTGTATCTGGCATGTTGAAGTCTCCATTATCAGAACCTCCCTTTAGCTGTCATGTTTTGTATATCTTCTAACAGTAATGTGTCTATGTCCTCCCTCTGGTCTGGGGGCCTGTAGACAACCCCAGTTCTTATGGCTGTCCCATTTCCTGTTTCCAGGGTGACCCACAGTTCTTCTGGCTCCTTATGTGTATTCTGAATTTCTGTAGCTTTGATATTTTCATTAACATACAGGGCCACTCCTCCCCCCCTTTTTGCACCTTGGTCTCTTCTGAACAATACATAGCCAGGTACTGAAGTCTCCCAAGTGTGGTTGCTGGTAAACCACGTCTCACTAATTGCTACTATGTCCAGTTTAGCCTCTGACATCATTGCCTGCAGGTCTGGGATCTTATTTCCCAGGCTGTGAGCATTTGTGTACATGATTTTCCATTGCTGATTTGGTGTGTTAGTTGTTGGATGAAGTTTGGCATTACCCTGTGCATCGTATGGGGAGACAAACCTTTTTCTTACCTGGTGATGCAAATGAATGGCAAACACGCTGAATTCCTGTTTGACCACTATGAGGGGAGGGGTGTCTCCATTTCGACGATGGGGTGCTGCACCTCTCCCATTTGCTAGTTTAAATATTCTGCAAAGACGCTCAAACTTCTGCCCCAATGCACTGACTCCTCTTTAGTCAGATGCAGTCCATCAAATTTAAAGAACTTTCCCCAGAACTGTTGCCAGTTCCCTAAAATCTGTGTCCTTTTTCCTGGCACCAGCCCTTGAGCCACGTGTTTAGCTCCCCTATCTCCCTTTCTCTGACCTTCCGTCCATCTGCTCCTTCTCCCAGACTGGCAGGATCTCAGAGAAGGAGATGCCGGACGAAATAGATGATAGTTTGTCACCCAGCTTAGTCAGGTGTTCCTTGGTCTCCACAACTGACCGGCTGGCTAGGATCATTAGTCCCTACGCGTACTAGGACATCAATGTTTTCTCCTGCTTTGTGAACACTTAGCAATGCGTCAGTGTCTCTCCATGCTGATGTACCTGGGAGACATCTGACCATCACCCTGGCTGGAGATGGGTATCAACTCCCTAATCATGGAGTCTCCTATGATCAGAAGTTTTTGGCTTTTTGTGCTTGTTTAGTTTTGGTTCCTGATTTGGGTGAGTATTGTTGTGCTAGCTCCTGTGCCGCAGTGTCCTGCTCTGCAGTGTCTTCTGCCTCTTTATTTGATTTCAGAGATAGAGGCAGATACCTGTTTGTAGTGTTTATATGGTTTTGGAGGTAATGTGTTGAGAGCAGAGAGTGATGGGGCACCTGATTTGCTCCTCCTAACCACCTGCCAACCTCCTGGACCAACTACCCTCTGCGGTCGAGGTTTTTCTGTTGGATGCTGGGGAAATGGCGGGTGGTTCTTATAATGTATTTCCTCTTCAATATGAAATTTGAGGCGAGCAATCTCTGCCCATGCTGCCCAGAGCTGAGACCTAAGATCTCCAAAGGCCCAGCATGTAGGACAGTGTCCTAAATCCTGTAAGACTGTCCTTCTGAAAATTGTTCCACAGTACCTGCAGTTAATGAAATCCATTCCAAATAAGTTGCTGGGTTTGTAACCTAGTCAGAGTAATTAGAAGGGAAAAAAAGGAAAAAAAATGCAAGTAATGGTTTAATTGTGCTTTGTTTAACTTGTTATAACAAGTTAAATTACTAGTGCCCCTGTAAATGAGATCACCTTGTGGAGGCCCCACTAATCCGCCCCTTCCTGCTCTGCCACAGGAAATGTCACAACTGTGGTACCCTATAAAAGGAGTGTAGCGTGGGGTGGTTGGGGATGGGGGTGGGTGGCTGGGCCCTTCCCCTGCCTAAAAAGAAGAACCACGGACGAAAGAACAAGGAGGTAAGAGCAGAAACAATCAGTCAACAACAAATGCAGTAACCCTGAAAGCTTATCCTAATGTTAGATAAAACTGTAAAACCTGTAAAGCACCACCTGTAATAATTTCAGAGAAGATATACCCTGTAAGAAACACTTTGCTCCAGAGAAAATAAAGCAGTAACAGAAGATATACCTTGCAAAAACAATTTGAATCAGAAGATTACAGCAGTAATCTGTTAGCACACACCTGTGGCACACCTGTAATAATGCAGAAGAAGGTATACCAGCAACAACAATTTGAATCAGAGAAAAAATAAAGCAATGAAATGTTAGCAACAAACAGTAGCAATCCCTGTGAGTAAAAAATAAAAACACCACCACACAGTAAATCTGCTTAGCCAAACTAAGTCTTAATCCTTCTCCCTTGCTCTGGTAAGTTTCTCTACTCTGCCTTTCAAGCAGTCTTAGAAGGAAAGAGCTCAGGTGAAACTACCACTGTCATTGCCTTAAATTTCTCGTCAACTTCGTCTGTATTGCCCAGGCCGGCCTACAGCCTAGTCACCTGACGGCCACCCATAATTCCATGTGAAGGTGTCACCTCTCCACAAAATCTTAGTACTCCCTAGATGGTGTCCTTAGCCAACCTTCTCTTCCTTGGCTGCGTCCTCCACCTAACTCGGGAGCCCAATGTGATTTCACTAGATAACATAGCCTGCCTGAACTCTACTTCATGCCAGGAACCAAGATGGTCGGTATTCGCTACTCAGCTAACTCCATCCAAAGGCAGTGATCCGCATGCAACCAGGATGTTTCTCATCTCTCACTACCCTATATACCCTAAGCAGGTACCCCTCATCCTTTTCATCAGGGTCATCATATCTGCTTTGACCACTTTTCGCTGCCCCTCGTATGCATGCCCTGCTGCATTAGGCAGTGCCCATGCCACTCAACCCAACATAGCCTTCCTGAGAGTCCTTGTAAAATGGCTCAGGAAATTACTAATCCTGCTATTACTCTATGCAGGTAGTGTGGAATTAAACCCGGGCCCCCCCCCGGTCTGGTAGCTGCTCCAGGGGAGCTCCCACAGTTAAAGGGTCTCAGCTTCCTGCATATGAATGTATGCAGCCTAGCCAACAAATTTGACATGGTCCAATCATGGATGCTTCACACCATGCCTGATGTAGCAATGTTCTCTGAAACTTGGCTTAAGAATCATGTAACTGACAATATGATTAACATCCCTGGCTACAACCTACACAGCTGTGACAGGTCGACCAGAGGCGGTGGTGTTGCCATATATATCAAGGATAAATTCCTAAGTACTGACATTGTCCGTATGTCAATTCCCAAAGAGTTTGAATGCATTGTCCTCAAGCTAACTGCATCGCCTGGAGTAGCCCTGTTGGTAGCTGCTTGCTATAGGCCACCTGTCCCTGGCCTGGATGTACTTCCTCACCTGCATTCTCTCCTGGAAAAAGCGAACACTGAATGCATTATAATGGGAGACCTTAACCTTAACTGGAATGCTGCCCGCGCAAACAGGCTTAAAGATTTCTGTGATGAGCACGGGCTTACTCAGATTACCCCTGAGATTACCCGACCTAACAAAAAGAACCCCGACGATAGCTCCTTATTGGATCTTATGCTTGTCAACAAGCCACATAACATCTCCCACATAGGGGTCTTCCATAATGACTTGAGTAACCACTGCGCAGTCGCATGTGTCAGGTCCTCCTCACATCTTCCTTCCACTTCTACCTTCAAACTAAAGCACAGCCTAAAACACTTCTGTCTTCCTGCTTTCCTGACAGATCTAGGGAATATTAAATGGCAGAACTTCTATCTTGCACCCACCGTGACGGAAGCATTCTGCATCTTCTAGGACCTGCTATTTAGGGTAATCAACAAACATGCTCCCTTAAAAAAGATCAAATCTAGGAAACAGACACCTGGCTGGTTCAGCCTGTCCTTGAAGAGGGCCCTGTGGTCCAGAGACATATTATGGAAAAGGGCAAGGAAGTCACAGTCAGAATCAGACTGGCTTGCCTTTCGGGTAGCCAGGAATGTCTGCACTAAACTGGTAAGGATGGAAAAATTGAGGTTCTTTCAGTCTGCCCTTGAGGAAAACAAAAACTGCTCTGACAAGTTCTGGCAACTCTTGAGAGAGGTAGAAGGACACTCCTCTGCCATCCCAATCCCGGCCAAAATTGTTGTGAACAATAACTCCTATACAGACAGGGCTGAGATACTCGATCAGCTCAATAACCACTTTGCTACTGCTGGACTCACATTCGATGCCTCACCATATAGTAAACTGAGTGCCCCAAGTGCCACCAGTGTAGGCACTAGCCCTGCTACCGTCACCAAGACTGGACAATCTCCCTTTAACTTCCAGCCAGTATCCTACAAACAGATGAAGGACCTTCTTCTGTCCCTGGATATCAAAAAGAGTGCTGGTGCTAACTCGTTAGAGCCCTTCTTCTTAAAAGTAGGATACTACAATCTGACAGCACCCATCGCTCATCTGTTTAATAACTCACTTATTCAAGGGGAACTACCGCTCAGTTGGAAAATTCTGCATATTATCTCCTTGTTCAAGTCGGGAGACCCCACAGACCTGAATAATTACAGGCCTATCTTGCTTCTTCCTGTACTTTCCAAGCTGCTACAGAAAATTGTCAGTTCACAACTAAGGGAGTATTTGGATTGTTAAAATATCCTTAACCCAGCCCAAACGGGGTTCAGGCCAAAGCACAGCACTGTGTCAGCTCTAGCCAAAGTGTCGAACGACTGGTTAACAGCCTTGGACAACAGACAGCCCATCTACGCACTTTTCCTTGACTTCAGTAAAGCCTGCAACACACATCCTGCTTGATACTCTGGGCTGCATTGGCCTAACCCCTGCTGCAGTAAAATGGTTCCATTCCTACCTCACAAATCGAAGGCAACAAATTAAAGCACAAGGGTAACTGTCCCCACTTAAAGCCTTGCCCAGAAGTGCATCGCAAGGTTCCATTTTGCGGCCGATCCTCTTCGCTCTCTATATCAACTGTATTGATGCTGGCATTCTTGCAGGAAATGTCCATCTCTTCGTAGATGACACAGTCCTTTATACAATAGGCCTTGCTCACAAGGAGTTACAGCAGGACTTTTTCACACTCCAACATAACTTTCTGAGACTTAAGCTGTTGCTCAATGCCCAAAAAAAACAAAAGCCATGATTATCTCCCCCCCCCCAACATGGTTCACTCGGGATCTCCAAGATTATCACCCTCCTTGGCGAATCTCTAGAAATAGTGGATACATTCCATATACCTGGGGGTCTGGTTGGATAACAAACTCAGTTTCAATGTACAGCTAAGTGAGCAAACAAAAAAACTAAGACAGCGTCTGGGCATATTCTACCAAATAAGACATTTGCTCACTCTCGAAGCCAGGAAGAGGCTGGTTCAAACAACCTTTCTACCCTTTCTGGACTACGCTGACTTCCTATACAGTCACTGCCCCCAGTATGCACTTCAAAACTCGATGCACTCTACCATCGTGCCCTGCGATTCATACTTGACATGCCTCTGCAGAATCACCACTGCCTGCTTTACCAGGCAATCAACTGGCCATCCCTCAGCATGAGGAGGCAAAGAAACACCCTCATGTGGCTCTTCAGGGTGCTCTCTAACAAACTCCCACCCTACATTGGTAACCTGTTCGAACGATCAAGAGGTATATATTGCCTACTGAACTCCAACCTTGTCCTCCTCAAGCTACCAAGGACAAGGACACACCTTGGCTCAATTGCCTTCAATTCCTTCCTGTCATCACTTTGGAATAACATGTAAAAAGTGCTTAAACTCTCCCTTCTACCCAGTCTCTATGTGTTTAGACAGCTACTCTATCGATGCCTGAAAACTGCATGTGACTGCTCCAGGTAACCATGGTCACATAGCCTGAACGCTCACCTAGCTCTTGGACCCTTTGACCTGCTTATTCCCTCTGCTGGCCAACTTTCTTTTAGCGTGTCTAACTCCCCCATAGCCCCCCCATGACAATCCCTCCAGATGACTTATCCCCAGGAAGACTGCCCCACCCTTCCCTTTTGTACATGTCTTCCCTCTGTCCTCACTGTCTCATCTTCCTCTCCCCTTCCCTGCTTCACTGTCCCCTTAAATGAACTGCCTGTGTATATTTATAGACTGTGATATATGCTGCTCCTGGTATTAATTGTTACTGTAATTATAATTAGACTGTTCCTTGTTCTTTACATTTTTGTTTGATGTTGAATTCTTTAAATGTAATTGTACTGTGTATCCAGGATCATCTTGCAAATGAGCTTGCTCAATGATGTAATCGCCTGGTTAAATAAAGTTTGATTGATTTGATTGATTGATTACCCTGTGTATTATATTTAGCCCTGACTATATTAGTTAGTTATTTAAATATTGTGTGATTTTATTGTGTTCAATGTGCTGTGTAATGTTCTTGTATCCTGTCCAGGTCCATCTCGCAGATAAGCTTTGCTCAATGATGTTCTCCTAGTTAAATAAACATTTTGAGTGATTGATTGATTAATTTATGCCTTGCATTTCCCAACAGCTTTCTGGCATGAGTGCAGGTTCCCCTGATGAGGGACAATCATGCTTACCCAGAAAGGGGGTGACACGAAGGTGAAGTGCTGAGACTATGGACCACCGCAGAGACTGGTGAAGGAGGACTGCCCACAGGTAGCAGAGAACCAGTGCCCAGTTCTCACTCTTTGACACTGTGAGCCTCCGCTAAGCCACTGAAGAGATCTTGAGCTTCCTTCAAATACTGAAATAATCTTGGGCCTCCCAAAAGAAAACTAGCACACTTTGCACAGTACATCAGGAATAAAGTGAAACTCCTTTGAGTAATTGGCTCTCATTTTATTCAGCTTTTTGTAACCCCCTCTCCAGGCCAGCCTACTTGCTATTTTGACTCTTGAACCAGTTATGCCTTGTTGCAATACCCTCATGAGTCAGACTGCTTTCTTTGTCTTAATCTTCCTACCCATCTCTGCCTCTCCCCCTGCTTTTAAACTCCTCCTCAGGGATCCTTTTGCTCCCTCCTGTTTGTCCTCCTAGTACCTCCTTGTATTTGGGCTGCTCTGGCGCCAGTCTAATTTATCTATTATTTATTTAATTTTGTTAACCGGGTAAGCGCACTAGACAAATCCTGACTATTTTCAAGCATGACCCGGAGAGGGGGGGATACAGATGAATGCTGATGAACTTTGAACCAGATTAAGCTGTTGGTGGTATTTTTAGTGAATAGGGGGAGATTTGGCCAAGGTGCCAGGGAAACTCCCCTACTCTCCAGGAGGGGGAACCCTTGTCCCACAGATGGAGACTTTAGAATTTTCTGAGATGGTGGTGGAGAAGACTTTGGTTAGCGAAGAACCACAGGAGTTTGAACAAAATACAGACTCTGTAGGAATTATTTCTGGTGATTCGATAAATGGATCTGAAATGGAGACTGAAAATTAAGTGCAAATGTGCAAGGCAGATGTAGAGCCACCAGATTTCCAAAGAGACATTTCGGTGCAAAATCAGGATATTGTTGCTTCTCGGAGTGACTTACAAGGGAAAAACCCCTCTGCAATATTTCAGCAGGGGGCGGACATTTTGGCTGCAGCACAGGAGTCGCCGGAGATGACGAAAATGCTCAAGGTCAGTTACGAGCGGAAACTGCGTCGCAATTTGTGTGACAGCAGTTTGGTCTGCAACAGCGAGGGAATCGAGAGAAACGGACAGTATCGATGTGGTCAGTGCAAGACTCTCTAGTTCACACAGGATGGAAGGAAACTAAAACTGGACCTTGGACACTGGATGAAGACTGGGATGAAGGATCACTGGGAGTATTAAAGCATTCCACCAGGCCTGCAACACAGAGCTCGAGCTCAAGTAAGACAGTTTCAAAAACAATAATGGTCGCTCCTACGCAGAATGCAATTGCTGACTCGGGTCATGAAAGGCCTAATGGCTGGGGAGATATGATGGATGTGCATGAAGACAATGCTGGAAAAAATGAGAGTTTGGGTTCTAGTGATCAGGAGGCATCTAGTAATAATGCACAAACAATGGTTTAAATGAGGAAACCCCACATCAAAGGGATCAAGGGGCTTCAGAAATTCCCAGGGGAGCACACAGTAAATCTTTTTATAATGACGATGCAGAAGAAGGGGGTTCAGAGAGGTCTTCTTCTGAAGGGTCTCATAAAGACCCTACTCTTTCAGATTTGTTTAAAAACAAATTGGAGCAGGTACCTCAACGAAATGCAGTTAGGATTAGATACAGGGACATCTTGCTGAGCATCCTGATTGATATTCTGTAGCTAAACAACTCTTAAAAACCTCTATGCATTTTCAGGCTACTGAAATTTATGCCATTATTCATATAGCAGGTGAAGACACTTTCGATGCGAGTTTTAAATCTAATGCAGGTCTGGAAAAATTCTGGTTCAAACACAGTACCCACAAGCAAACTCCTTTATGGTTGCCCTTTTATGCTGTGTCCCCTGACAAAACACACAATTCGCATGATTACTATTATGTTTAGGAATGAAGGGGTTAGGGTCAGTGACATTTATCACTAGCTTCAAAATAGATGAGAGATGTTATGCACTCCAGAGGCCATCATTGATTTAGAGTACAACATGTTAAAATTGCTCGAGTCACCTCAGTTGAAAAGCCAGTCCTCTCAGGTGTCCCTCATTGCTCTCTACTGGGTCCATTGCTCTTTTCTCTCTTCCTTAACAATCTCCCCGTCATCTGCCAACAGAGTATACTACTTTACGCAGATGATGCGGTCCTGTTCTCAAGCAACCGTGACTTTAATCTACATAAGAGCCAGCTGCAATATGACTTCAGGCTTGTTGAAGAATGGTTTAACTCTCACAAACTTGTCATGAATTATAGCAAAACCAAGGTCATGTCATTCTGCAATGCATGCAAGTATAAACTGGCTCTATCCCTCACCATCAAGAATCCGGGGGGGGGGGCCTCACTTGATCAAGTTCATGAGTTCAAATACCTCGGCATCACCTTGGACAGCTCACTCTCTTACTCACAGCACATTGGTAACGTAGCTAAGTCCGCCAACATATGCCTTGGCTTGCTCCACAAGTACAAACACTGCATGACCTCTGACGCCCTTAGACTGGCCATCCACAGCTCTGTTACCTCCACTGTCGACTATGGTCTAGTCATCTATGGCTCTGCCTCCGCTACTGCACTTAGGAGGTTATCAGTGACACTTAACAAGGCCTGTAGACTTCTTACGGGGGCTGACCGCCTAATGCACACCTGTGGCCTGTATGCCCAGCCTGGATGACTACCTCTCCTTAGTAGAATATAATACCAGACCTGCCTGATAGCCAAAAAAGTTCTTCTTGGACTCATGCCACCAGGTGTAACAAAGCTCCTCACTGCTAACAGCAGCACCCACCCAACACGCAGTTCTCAACACCAAACCTTCCAGGTCCCCAGACCTTGATGGGTCAGAGATCCTTCATGCACAGGGCTCCGCAGTGGTTTAATACCCTTAACAAAGAAACTCTTGCAGCTGTAACGCTAAGCCCCTTTAAAAGGCAACTACGTCTATTCCTCCCCTCTATCTCACATTGTGACTGCCTGCCCTAAGCAATTGGTCAACACTCTCCACCCTTGTTGTTACTGCAACCTGCCATCTCAGCCTTGCACTTCTGGTGCCAGCCTCCTCCCTCTCTTCCTTTGCCCCCTCCTCACCCACTCATTCCCTCTCTACTGACACACTCATTATCGTGGCCTTTGGCCACCATCCCCCACGCTCTTTTCACCCACGACTGACAATGGCACCTTACCTGCCGGCTTCATCCTGACTTACTCCTACCACGTATACTGTTTCACCATGAATTCTGATAGAAACTAGTTTGTGTTGTCTATTTCAACTTTTTTGACTGAATTATTTATGTAGAAGTAATTCATATGTTAAGTTTTCTAACCATTGTTTACCTTTGTGTGTATGTTCCCCCCTTCCTCTGACGTGGAACCTTTGTAAATGAGCAGTTCCTGATCAAAGATACTTGTAGTCCTAGAGTTCAATAAATAAATAAATAAGAGGGGTTATGGACTGGGGCATGTAAATTCAAGGTTAAACTGTTTCAAGTTAATTCTGAGGTGATGCATTTACCAAACAGTTTTCAGGATCGAGGTGTTTGCTTTTATGGGGGACAGCTTAGACCATGTTACAAGTGTGGAGCCCGCATGCATCTTAGCAGCACTTGTGATATGTTAAAATGTAGTCTGTGTGGAGGATATGGTCATCCTAGTGTTAACTGTGACAACGTTTACCAGCGTAATTTATGTGATGAGAAAGGGCACGCATATCATCAGTGCCTTTGGGCTAGCAGAAGTAGAGCAGAAGGTTGGAAACAGGAAGATTTAGTACAGACGGCCCAGAATAAACATGGGGAGAAAGAACCTAGGCCACCAAGAAAGGAAGAGCCACCTACATCAGGGAATGGTGAAACCAGACAACCTTCTCAAAATAATATTGTAGAAAATAAGGCAGAAGGAATGCAAACTAGGGAGCCTCAGCACACCCTTAGAGATGAAATACAGGTACAGGATACACAAAAGCAAGTGGACCAAGCAAAAGAGGGTGGGAAAATAATTCAGACTAGGAGAGTAACAAGGGCAGCTGCAAGACAGAATCAGGTAGATTTGTAGGTACCTACAGAAAACCCCTTTACCCCATTACAGGAAGGAGGGGATGAGTCAGAAGTTGATTCAGAATCTTCTATGTGGTCAGAAAAAACTTCTGATGTGGGAGACACTAGAAATAGACCCACATGTACAGTAAAGAAAAAAAATGCAGACAAATGAAAAGCCGGGGAGGAAAAACATGGCCGCTCAAGGTGAAATTGAATGAAAAGTTAATACCCCTAAAAAAACTAAAACTCTTTCCTCATGTCTTCTTTAAGTGTGATTTCCCTGAATGTTTGTAGCCTAAAAGACTACAAAAAGCAGGTAGGTCTATTTCATAGTTTAGGGTTAATACACGCTGATATCATACTTGTACAAGAAACAAGACTGAAATCCCTTTATGAAACTTGGCAGGTTCAGAGGGGTTGGGTCTGGCGACCATCATTTTGGACCTTTGATGAGGAGATGGAAGATGGGCTGGGCGTTTTATTTAGATCAACTCTTTTTTCAGTGTCTAAAGTTATTGATATAATGCCTGGAAGAGCTCTGATTTTAGCTTGTAGTTATAAGGATTTTCAGTATAAAATTATTAACACCTATGCTCCACAGACAAAAGCAGCCAGAACAGAGTTATTTAACCTGATAAAACCATTTTTATGCACTAGGAAACATATAATATTGGGGGGGGGGATTTTAACTGTTGTATTGATATTTCAGGAAGGAGTGAGACGGGAAAAAATGTACTGTGATTCTGTGGCCTCGAAAGCCATAATAAAATATGCATCTTTAACAGATTCGTATAGGCCAGGGGTTCTCAAATGATGAGGCCAGCCTCCTTGGGGAGGCCCCAACCTGTTCCAGGGGAGGCTCAAGCAAGTCTGAAAAAGTACTGTATTTAAATTTTGAGTTTTATGTATTTTGTGTGAAGAGATGAAGCAAACTGAAAGAGATAATAGTAGGTGAATTTTATATATTTATTAACTAATAGGTGACTAAGGAAGGTGAATGAGCTAAGGCTCATTTCAGGTGTACTGGGGAAGGGTAGGAGTGAATACATTTCAAAAGGTAACTGCAAAACAATCAAGAAATACACAATGAACAATAGTGCAAACAAATATGAACTATAAACTAATAATGAGTGATGGTAATTGATCAATTTGTAGACTGATTGCAGAACAGCCCAACGACAAGGGTTGAGCACAGAAGTGCTAAGAGCAACAGCAGGAAGGCACAAAGTAATCCCAGAGAGGTTGCTTAGGAGCAGGGAAGGAGGGGG